>CM077472.1:2087256-2687256 GCA_039654755.1 Calcarius lapponicus | reverse complement strand
ACTCTCATTTGTCCATATTTGGATTCTTGAAGAGTATCTGCTTTACTTAAGCACATCACATTTGAATTTATGCATTTCTAGAAGGCACAAAATTAATGACATGCCTTGGGAGGTTTAAGAATTTCCCCTGTTTTTAAGGAATCAAAGGAGAAGGAAGGACGTTTTTTAAAGGGATTTTAGACATGATACATCCTTTCTTAACCAGTTCTTCAACTTTTCACCAATTAGGTTTCATAGGAAGCAATACCTATATTTTTATTTGAAACTTTATTCAAATTTAACTTGAATATTAACCTTGATATGTCCCTGTGCAGAAAACATCTCTGCTGTTTCTAGGTCTGTCAGCAGGAGTGAAAATTCCTTTCTGCTGGTACATTCCAGGGAGGAAGGAACATGGAAAAAATAACCCACATAAAGCTGAAGCAGTTGAGAAAAGGATGATTTGAAAGTAAAACCTGACAGTTGTTCCCAGCCAGAGGACCCCAAAACCAGCACCCACAGTGGGCTTGGTCTGAAAAATCAACAAATTGTGAATTCAGATATTTGAGGAGGAAGGATAATTGCTAATTTATTACACTTCTTTCTGCTTGTTTGGGATTTTTTTTCAACTCTTCTGTGGTTGGTGTTGGATGAAAACAAATAAAAGAATTCCTTTCTCTCCATTTTGCCCAAAGCAGAGCTGGGGGGATGCAGCTGAGAGTCACTTTCAGCTTGGTGCATTATCTGGAGCCAGCAATTAGCTGGAAGCAAATATTAATTGTCCTTTTCCCCTTCATTTACAGGTAGTGAACTCTATCCTGGGGTGAACATTGTCAGCTACAAATGCCAGGTTCAATTCTCTTGCTTGTAGGAGATTTCCATTCTGGAATATCCCTGATGTTCTCTTATTAACAGCTTTAAAGAAATCAAAAGCAGATGATAGATTTTGATCAAGTAATAATGCCAGGCACATTTTGATATTTCCACATATTTATGCATGAATGGCCAAAAGAAAAATATTCTCTTTTTTTTGTGCAATCTTGTAATTTCTTTGTCAGTTGAGAAGGTAGATAATAAATATTGGCAATACATAAGACTTGGCTGTACTAAGAGCTACCCTTTGCTATCTTGAGCAGCAGCAGTTATTAATTTTCAGACATAATCAAGTGATTTATATTCATGATTATGGTTCAAACCATCCTGACACTTGTTCCTTCTACATCTGACGCCTTCTCGCTTCGTGCTCTCTGTGTTCAGCAGCAATTAAAATAAGAATGAGAGGGTTTGGGGTTTTTCAGGAGTATTGTTATAACATTTCTCCTCTGATTTCAGGTCTTACCCACTGAGTCATCACCTGAGCAGTGTGTTCTGCACTGACTTCCAGAAATTATTTTTGTGTTTTAGAGACTCCCAGCAAGTCATTTCCTCATTTGCACTGAAAACTGAAAAATTTATTCCTTTTTCTATGTGCCATAGATCCATTGGAATTCTTACCTTTGTCCTCATTATCATGATCACTGATCTCTAATTATCACTGGTCTCTAATTTGACCTAATAAAAATTCATAAATACCACTGGCATTAATTTTTAATGTTCATCACCTCTGCCATACTTTGTTGGATCGAAAGTGGTATTGGCATGAGAATAAAGATCCATTGTTTGGACAAAAAGAAACATATTTATCTAGAAAAATCATTTCTAAAGAATGTCTATTTGCATTTCTTTGAGAAGAACTGCACATACTTCGAAAATGAACTTTAAATATGTTCTGCTTTTCCACAGCAATGAAATGACTCAGTTGATATTATTTCTCCGTCTGTTTGGTAAACAAAATCAAAATATTTTGGTTGTCAATTACTATAAAATGAAAACTGCTTTTGTCTGAGTCGGAGCTCACAGCATCTGATCTTGAATTGTGATGTGCTTTGGGAAAATGACACAACATGGGATGAATCCAAATTCATTCTCTCCAGAGTCTCTTTGGGGGAAAATCTGTTTTCAGCGCCTTGGTGAGGCTTCACAGCTCCTTGCCTTGCTCAGCTGAATGTCTGCAGGAGACTCTGGGCCTCTAAAAACAGCTCAGCCTTTTTCCTTGCTTGGATGTGGCCAGAGCCAGCCTGGAGAGCTCCCATTTGGAGCAGTGGGAGTGCAGGGTGGGCTCAGCCCCACGCAGGAGGAATGTGGGATTACAGGAGTGTGTTCCTGCTGCATCTGTGCCACACATCCTTCCAGGACAACAAGTATGGTCCTGGCTGGACTGGAAATGTGCCAACAGATTCTTACAGAAATTAAGGGTTGTAACTCTAACTTATGTTTAATATTTGACGCCAAAACAGTGAAAAAACAAATCTTATTAAAATGTAAACAAAGCATGAGCCATTTCTATTTCCCTTATTAAAGTGTAGACAAAGCATAAGCTATTTCTATTTCCTACCATGGTCCTGAGCTGAAACCCCAATTTTTAGCCCTGCTGACTGAAGGAATGTCAGAGAGCTCAATCTGCCCAGCTAACGAGCTTTGCAAGTTGTGTGTGGTTTAATTAAAAATGGACCTGTTCAAAGCAAAGAGATAAATGTCTCTTTTTAAATTACTGCATTTTTAACAGTACCTCATTTCCTAGATTGCTTTCCTGTGCCATTTTGTCCAGCCCAGCCTGTACCCCTGGGTTTCCAACAATTCTTCTTCCCAGCTTTTTGTCAGAGAGGAATCAGCTCTGAATTGCTGGAAACCAAAGCAGGAGCCAGCAGAGACCACGCTGCTCCAGCTCTTCACCAAATGGAGTTCTCATTGTCTTTATGGCCTCTCGGTGTCCCTGCCTGAGGAGCCTTCCCCATTCCTCCCCCTTGGAGACTGATTTACACCTTGCCCTGATCTCTTTTGTGGGGTAACAAAGCTGGAAAGGAAACAAACGAAAGTGTCACCGTGATATTTTATGAAAAATCCTTTCTCCAGGATTTCTTCTCCTGGGAAGCTGGGAAGCTTCTTCATATTTTGCTGCTTTGGAATGTGATTTGGAGAATTGTTTACCCAGCGTGTGGATTGTTTTAATTTAATGAGCAATCCCGGCCAACTGTGTCAGGACTCTGGTCAGTCATGGGTTTTTGTTATTCATTCTTGTCTAGACTTCTGATGTCTCCTTTCTCTTTCTTTAGTATAGCTTCGTATATAATTTCTTATCATACAATGTAATTTAATGTAATATAATATAATTGATAAATTAATATAATGTAATATAATTTAATATCATGTAATATAATATAACATATGATATGATATGATATGATATGATATGATATATCATATCATATAGTATCATATCATATCATATCATATCATATCATATCATATCATATCAGCCTTCTGAGAACATGGAGTCAAATTCTGATGTCTCACCTTGTCCTGGGGGCCTCACAAGAGCCCAGGAAAGCTGCTGGGAGCCCCTCCCTGGAGCGCTGGGTGCTGCTGGGTGTGTGCTAGGGAGCGGAGGGAAGCGTTCCCTGGGTGATGGATAACAGAGCTGTGTGGCACTGCCAGCTCGGGGAAGCACTTAAGCAAATGGTTTTATTGATGGCAGGGAGATTGTTAAATGGAACCCCTGGAATACACTGTGCTGGGCCCAGGGCTTTCCTGGAACAGTCAAATGAAATAAATAAACTCCGGAGAACAAATATCCACCAAAAAACCCCCTCAGGCTTCCCCAGCCGTTGTCATCCTCATAATCCACACTAAACCTTTTTGGTTTTTCCATAGACACTCACAAAGCAGCATATCTGGGAATTTTTAGCAGTGTTTCCAGCATTTTCTTGGACTTGGGGGTTATTCCCGTGGAAAGGAGGGGTGAGGTTTGTTTGGAAACTCTGGCTGTTGTTCACCTGAGTCCCTGGGAATGGTGGCATCGATCTGAGGGGAGATGGAGGGATGGATGGATGGAGGGATGGATGGATGGATGGATGGATGGATGGATGGATGGATGGATGGATGGATGGATGGATGGACAGGGATGGATGATGAATGGATGGATGGTTGGATGAATGGTTAGAGGGATGGACAGGGATGGATGGATGGATGATGGATGGATGGACAGGGAAGGAAGGAAGGAAGGAAGGAAGGAAGGAAGGAAGGAAGGAAGGAAGGAAGGAAGGAAGGAAGGAAGGAAGGAAGGAAGGAAGGAAGGAAGGAAGGAAGGAAGGAAGGAAGGAAGGAAGGAAGGAAGGAAGGAAGGAAGGAAGGAAGGAAGGAAGGAAGGAAGGAAGGAAGGAAGGAAGGAAGGAAGGAAGGAAGGAAGGAAGGAAGGAAGGAAGGAAGGAAGGAAGGAAGGAAGGAAGGAAGGAAGGAAGGAAGGAAGGAAGGAAGGAAGGAAGGAAGGAAGGAAGGAAGGAAGGAAGGAAGGAAGGAAGGAAGGAAGGAAGGAAGGAAGGAAGGAAGGAAGGAACTTCTCAGCCATTTTTTATTATTGAAAAATCACTCGTAAATACTTTAATAATATGAATTGAAAGCTTTCCTTTGCAAAATGAAGATTTAATGTTAGAATCCCACCTATCATTTGCAAGAAAAAGACAAAAAGCAGTTAGGTGTGAAGCATTCCTATTAAGGTTATGATTGAAGCCTCTTGGCTATAAAATTTTAACATTTCTGTGTTAATCTTTCATCTTTTTCACCTGCTTTTGACATTTATTAGTAGTATCCCTTGATATCTGTTTATATTGATTTAAGATTAATCTTTTATATTTAATTCCAATAAAATTTTTAATGGTCATAAATTTGATTCTCCCCTGAAACAATGTTCAACAGCTCTTTCCCTCATTTGAGAATGTTTAATGACTTCTTTTGGTGATTAAGCAGAAATAATACAGGAGGAACATGACAGTTCTGTGAAGGTTAAAGTAACAAAGATATGGGAGAAGAACAGATTAAAAAAAACCCAGTCATGCAACTGGATGAGCTGTTGGCATTTCATGGCTGCTTTCACTCCTTTGCAGAAGCTGATGCTTCATATTGAGGTCCAAAGAGTGTTTAGTCCAAAGAGTGTCTGTAATCTGCCTGTAATTCTGGCTGTGCCTGCCATTGGCCCAGGGCTCTGCAAACACAGCTGAGAACTGATAACAGCAGCTCATAAAGGCCCAGGTTTGATGTTTAGCTTCACAGTCAAGAGCAGCAAATGAAGGAACCACAGAAACTTTAAGGTAAGGCTCTCATTTAAATATATATTACATAACATTTTATTTATTCCAAGGTTCTGGAGAGCTTTGCCTCACTGATGAACGCTCATCACATAACAGAACTTAGATTTATAAATGATAGAGATTTATTTCCAACGTTTTAGGGTTTGGAGGGAGACTAGGAGAAGCACTGAAATTCAATGAGACAGGAGGCTTTAATGACAAGAGCTTGTATAAAATCCGGCTTTTCAGAAAAATGAAAAGGGTTTTTAAGTTTTTGGATGGTATCAGCTGGGGCAGCACAGCAAAAGGGGATTTTAGGTTGTGATGGGTTAAAAATGGCAGCAGGTGCACACAATGATTTAAACTGTTATTTCACACACAAAATAGTTCATTCTAAAGTACTTTTCCCTTCTGGGGGTCATCACTAAAACACGTGAAGGTGTTCTGATGCACCAGTGCAATGCACACCTGCTCCCACACTTCCTCAACTGAAAAGAACCAATTTCTCTGAGTTTAACTCTGTTTTATGAGTTTAAATCCCCTTAACCACAAGCTCAATGCAGTGCTAGCTGCCAGTGTGTATTGATCTGGCTGCTGAGATTCGTTTTAATTAGTTTTAATTAGTTTTAATCAGTTTGATTGCTGGTGCACAGTTCAGTACTGACGGCTCTGGGTTGTTCTCTGAGCCAGCACAGCCCCCTTGGCTCAGCACACCTTTCTCACCAAAAATATGAAAAAGAAATTTGGGGAAACCTCGTGTTTTCCACAGCTTTTTAAGGCACTGACTCCATTGAGTTATTTCCCATATTTCAGTTGTGATTCCAGCAGCAGCCACTGTGCCATGAGCTTGTACACTGTTCTGTTCTGCCGCTGCACAAAAATCAATTTATCTCTGTCTTGCCTTCCCCACGTGTCCTGGACACGCCCTCAGGGTTTATTCCAACTTTTCTCAGGTCTCTTTTTAACAAATCAAGTTCCTTCTTTTTAAATGAATAGCCTTGTGTTTGCTCTATGGGAAAAACGAAAGTTTAGAAAAGGAAAAAAAGGGGAAGAAGATTTAATTTATTTTCTGTTTCGGGAATTTTAGTAGCCTGTGGGAAACTTCATGGTTAATTTCAGGAGTAAATTGTTCTGTACTCAGTGATTTGCAGGGACCAAAATACGTTTCTCAGTGTAATAATTTCATCATCTGCACTGGGTGAATTATCCTGAACTGGTGGCTTATTGCACATAGTATTTAAGTAGAGTGTTATTTAAACCTCAGGATTAGGTGATGTGGCTTAAAACTGGAAGAAAAAAATTATTAAATTATAAATGTTATTAGCCACGTTTATAAACTGGAAATGTAATTTAGAGCTGCTGCTCGTGTTTCTCTTGGTCTGATGGAGTTTCTCTGGGTTTCTAGATGGGCAGGAAGTTCAGTGGGCTGGAGCTCACCCTCATTGCCCTCTTCACCGTGGTGACTATCATTGCCTGTGTCCTCATTGGGCTGCTGGCCACAGGAGAACCAGGAGTCAAATCTCCAGGTGAGAGCTTCCCATTGGGTGCCCAAACCCCACTGGCATCTGCCTCGGGGCTCCTGCTCTTATCAGTACCCAAATGCTCTTATCATTACCCAAAGGTGAATCGTGGCCAGTCCTTGCTGAGGGTGATACAATCAAAGTTATCAGCTAATGAGTGCAATAAATGGTGTGAGTCAGGGTTGATGGTTGTGAAAATTCTCTTATCTCTCCCTCCGCTGATTGGACTTTCTTTAGGAGCATAGAGCTCAGATAATTTCAATTTTTGGAGTATTAAAAAAAAGATAACTCTGAAGAAGAATCTGCCTGATCCCTGTGTGGGAGTGGGACAAATTGTGTGGAATATTATAATAATCCTAAAATCCCCCCAGTGTTTCTTGCTGAGGCACGGGATAAATCAGGAAATCCTTGTGTTCCAGGGATGTGATGCAGAGCACCTGCTTTACCTTCCAGTCCCATTTTGTGTAATATTCCATTCGTACACAGGGACCAGAGTAAAAAGCTTGGAGGTGAAAATGGCAGAAGAAAAATTGAAAACTATTGCTTATACAAGGCAAACACCTCTGTGTTTTAGTAGCTGCCCATCCAGACTAGTATCTGCATATTTTTTCCTGTTTCTGTCATGAGTAGGAATTTTTTTTGAGCAAAAAGCACAAGTGCAGCTGATGCAAAGAGGCAAATCTGGGGCTGTGTGTCCATCTCAGCCCAGGGCACTTCACAGTCCTTGCTCCAGACACAAACAGTTCCCAAACACATAAAGGAACCTTCAGTGCTCCCTTTAATCAGCTAAAGCTGCCCACCTTAAATTCAGAATTCAGTCCCACAAACCTGAAACCTAAAGGAGCATTTTAATGGAGGTGCTTTTTCCCTGCTGCTCCAATTCCAGCTCCTGTGGAAACTCTGGCTCAGGGGAAGGAGCACCAGGACAGCCCAGCTGAAGAAGAGTTCTTCCAATTTTAAGTTTTTCACGCATTTTCAATGAAGCAGAGCACATTGACAGGAGCCACTGAAAAGTGGACTAATTGAAATAAAATTATCAAAATTACCTATATGCTCAAAAATTATGAAGTTTTCATATCTGAAATAGTTGTGTGCCATTTTCCAAGGGTAAAAAATGAATCACAGACGCCATGGTTGATAGTGATTTGGATTTCTGCTGTTAGGGAAGCAGATAGCAGAAGTGGGTGCTGAGTTCAGAGGGAATCAAGTTATTCCTGCAGTTTAGAGATCCTGGTATTAACCCATTCCTTTATTTCCCTGGCATTAACCCATTCCTTTATTTCCCTGGCAGACTTTTACCCACAATGTCAGGATACACCAGTAGCAGAGAGAATTGACTGCATCCCAGATCAACTAGCAACACAGGTTGGTAAATGTTCTGGAAAATACTAGAAAAGAGATTTCTTCCCATAAAACCTCCTGCTTATTTATAGGAATGTCATTTGTCTCTACTAGCTCAGGTGTTTCCTTCACCTGTTTAAATGTGTGATTTTTCCCAGTGTTTGCACTCCTGCTACAGCCATTTCAGCCCACTGGCAGCAGGTCTGATTTCTCTGGTTTGGGGAGACGTGGCAAAAATATTGGTCAGAAATCAAGCAGTTAAAAGAGTCACCCTTGGGTTTGAACAACTTTTTTCTGAATGGTTTCATTTGGTGTGATGGTCACAAAGTGGCATTTACAGTAATTCAGGAATGATGGCCTTTGCTGGGATGTGCCATTTTGCAAGGTGTGGTCAGAGCTTCCTTTCAGACCCACTTTGGATCCCAGTTTGGTTGGGGTGTCTGAGAGAGCAGAGTATGGAAAAGACCTTTTGGCTTAAGAATCTTGGAGCTAAAATTCCCATGAAAAGCATCATCTCAGGCTGGATGAGCCTTGGAGCAGCCTGGGATGGTGGAAGGTTCCCTGCCCATGGAAGGAATTGGAATGAGAGGAGCTTTGAGGTCCTTTCCAACCCAAACCCTTCCATGATTTTATGATGCCCTTTATTTTTCAGTGCTTTCACATTGAGAAGGTTTTTGTAATAGTTACTCCTCAAAGACTATAATAATTATAGTTTTATTATTATAATTAAATTATAATTATTAATTATTTGTTATCATTATTATTTTCATATTTATTATTATTTTTCTTGTTTTCTGGTGGATGCCTGGTATCTATCTTTGATCTGGGGAAGGGCAGCATTAGGAGAGAAAAACCCCCCAGTGTGATGTGGGTTACTTCTGTCATTCACAGAGGTATAATAATTGTTACCCGGCTGTTTGAACCTGGAGGAAATTCCCACCTAATTCCAGAGCTGGCTGTTGTTAAAGCCTCTCCTGCCACGGGTTTTGTTATGATTTGTAGCTCAATAAAGTCCTGCAGGGGATGGGTTAGGAAAGGTTCAAATCACAGCCTGTTCCTCGCCTCTTCAGGCCCCTGCCCTGCCCCAGGAAGAGGCAGAGCACTGCAGGAGAAGCCATGCAGATCATTTAAATCTGTAATTACTGCCTCTCAACCAGTCACCCCACGTGCAGGGCTGCACTCCTCAAGCAGGGGAGGGCAGCAGTGGTGCTCTGCTTGCAGCTGCAAGGCTGGTGCTAGGAGAGAATGAGAAACAACCAAATCACAGCTCCCAGCAGAAAAGTAGGTGCAGATTGCAATGCTGAGGGTGCCTGATCTGGAATTAGAGGTAAAATAAATTATTTCTGAATACTAGTGAAGAGCAGGCAGCAGATTTGACAGGGTTAGAGATAAAGATCACCTTTACTCCACGGGGAAAGCCAGGATCCCAATCCCAGTGATTCCATTCACTCCTGTGCTCATTTTGCCCTGGAAGTGATTTGGTTGTGCCAGGCTGCACTAATGCAGGAATCTGTGAAACTGCAGGTCCTGCATCACTCTTCTGCAGTGGTTTGTGTTTGTGGTTCTCACAGTAAACAGCAGCTGGGAAAATGGTTTGGATAAACTGATCTGCAAGGGCTGGTGTCTGCCTTGAGCGCCTTGGGTCACTGAAGGTGGTCCAGGGTGGAGCCAGAAAATGAGTGGGATTGCAGAAATGAGAAGTAAATAGGAGAAAGAAAATGAAAGGAAGAAATGAAGAGAAGAGAAGAGAATTAAAGGAAGAAATGAAGAGAAGAGAGAAGAGAAGAGGAAGGCAGGAAGAAATGAAGAGAAGACAAATGAGGGAAGGAAGAAAGGAAGAGTAAGGAAGGAAGAAATGCATAAAAGAGACAGAAAGGAAAAAAATAACAAAAGAAAAGAAATAGATATTTTTTATTTGATCATCTGGTTGGTAAGAAGGAAGATATTCAGGATCTATTCACTGCTGTGGAAAATTGCCTGGAGGTCTGATCAGACAAGCAGAACACAGCAGTAAAACAAGAATTCCACTGAGCAGAGCTGGTGTAGGCCAGGCTGACACCTCTGAAAGCTCAGGGAATTGTTGCTTTGGGCTTGGTTTCTGTGCTTTTCCTCCCAAAATGCCCTGCTGGAGGAGGCCTGTGTGGATGCACAGTTAAGTTCAACACGTGGCCAGGCTCTTCTTGGAGCCCTTGGTGCTCAGCTGATGCTGTGCACACGGCTTCCTTGTATCCAGGGTAATTCCAAGTGAAGCTTTGGGTGCTGGTATCCGTTGTGCTGCTTTTACAGCCCCCAGCCTGGGATCACATCTTTATTTATAGCAGATGATTGCTTTTACAGCAGGCTCCCCAGTGTCTCTGGTGAACTCTGCTCCTTCCCCTGTGCCAGGCACAGCCAACCCTCAGCTCCTGTGTTCACTTCCTTGTGCAGAAAGCTCAATATGCCACAAAAACAGGAATCTGCCAGGATAAGATCCAGCTGGAAAAATATCACTGGACTGTGAAGGAACTGCTGGAAATAGTTGAGGAGTATTCAGGAGAAATAGCTGGGGAAAAGAAAAAGATGCTTAGGGAGCTGGGAGTGTGGATGCTTGAACTGCCAGGTTTTAGGAAAATCAGTTTATTCTGCTTTTTATGGGATGGTCTGGGAAGGGAGAAGAGGATGGAAGTAGTGAATCTGTTCTTATGTTCCTATATTTAGGATATTCCCCTGTATATGAAGGAAATGAAGTGAGGGGATAAAGCTGAGATCTCTGCAGCCTTGGGGGGATGTGTTCTTCCTCTCCTTTACCCTGCAATGGTTTATAAATGGGAAATGGGGAGTTCTCAGGTGGCATCTGGGCAGGTGGGAAGTGAGCCTGGGTTTTTCACAGCCTTACAAAGGCTTTGTGTGTCAAAAGGGCAAATGAGTCCCTACAGCTCTCCTCCAGCCCTTAATTTTGGCTTGGAACCTGATGGAAATGACAGCAAATGTTTTCTGATGGGATAATTCTATGACAGAGAGGAAAAACATTTTGGTGAATCTGGGGTTTATTTTGGGTGGTTTTGAGTGGTTTCTGTGCTCTGTAAAACCACTATCAAATAAATGCCCTGAGACTTCCCAAGGCAGTGGCTTTGTGAGCTCCCTCAGTGCTCCTGCCTGATTGCTGGGCTGGAGCTGCCTTATCTTTTATCTGCCCAGAGCCTCTGAAAATAATTTGACCTGCGCTGACCAGTCTGGGCTCTCCAACCCCAAGCAAGGACAGCAGCAATGCAGCTTTGGGGTCATGTCCACCTATTTCAAGCTGCAGAATATTTTCAATATTTATTACAAACACCAAAAGCATTTGAGCACGATCAGATGGAGGCAGAAAGAGCTTCTGGGAGTGGAGAGGTGAAAGTGAGGTTTGGAAGGTACCTTTTGGAATTGGGTACCTGAGATCACTGATGGAATCACCCTTTGCCCTCAGTGAGAGTTGTTTTGCCACTGTCCTTTGCCCTAAGTAATGAATGGGGGTTTAAGGAGAGAAAATGGGTGGAAACTTTGTGATTCATTGCCCCAGTCTTATCTCCAAACATAAACCTCACACACAGAGCACATGAACAAGTTCGTTTCTAACAGCAGAGCAAAGGAATTCCAGCTTTCTGGTGAATGTGTGTGTAAAGCATGTTGCCACTACACTGAGACAGAGGCTTGAAAAAATAGTTTTTTTGGTTTTTTTTAATGTGTTTATCTCAATTTGAGGTTATGCAGAAGCAGTCTGACTATTTCTGATACTGGAAAATTACATTAAAATGTAGATATTAAACACAATGTTCAATTATGCATATTTAGATGTCTATTAGATGTTAATCCCATGATAAATTTCACCCCCTCTGCAGTGTGGGACTTTTGGTCAGACTCTGCTGTATCTGTCACAGTGGAGAGATGTAGATTATTGAACACAATCAATAATTTAATTTTATATTATATATTAGAATATATAATCTATTATAATTGATATAATTGAATAATATAATAATATAATAATTCAATAATTGTTGAATAATAATTTAATAATATAACGATATATGATTGAATAATATAATAATTTAAAAATTATGGAATAATAATTCAATAATTCTTTTAAAATATTTAAATTATTCAATAATTCTTTTAAAATATCAGGATGATAATCCATTTTACCTGTGGATCTTGTCTTGGTCTTAAGAAAGGCTGCATCTCCAATGAGCAACTTTACTCAGAATCCATAAAAAACCCTCTTTAGTGTTTTCTGTGCTACCACTGAGTTCACCCCATGGGGTTTTTCAAAGGAGGGCTTGACCCGAGTGCAGAAATCATGGAGGTTCCTGGTGTTTGGGGTGAAATGTGCCCTTGAGCTGGTTTGGTATGGGTATATTTGTGTAACCCCACTGATGTGTGCCCCTGCTGTCCTCTCTCAGAGCACCTGCTCCCTCCGTGGCTGCTGCTGGAGCCCCCAGAACGACGCCAGCGTGCCCTGGTGCTACTTCTCCCGCAACCACGGCTACCAAGTGCGCGGCTCAGAGAGGTCCACCAAGGCAGGTGAGCCCTGGGCCGGGCCCCAGCTCCCACCCTCTCGGAATCTCTGCTGCTCACAGTGACTCCGAGATCCGTACCAGCCTCTTTTCCCAGCCCGACAGTCACAGAAGGAGTCACAATTCTTGTGTTCTGGTTCTCAAGGTTGTTTATTATTTCATGTCTGTAACGTTCTTTCTCCGACCCGCCGAGGTCTGTCTGGCACATCGGGTTGAGGCACACTGGTGTTATATTCTCATACTAAAAACTACATGTACATTATTTACCATAACTTCTCAATACCCATCACCTATGTTAGACAGTCAGCTTCTACTCTAAACCAATCTAAAAGTGCCAACATCACCCAGAAGATGGAGGCTAGGAAGAAGAAGGAGAAAGGACAGGGCAGGCCCAAGTTCCTCCATCTTGGGACCCCAAGCCCCCATTCTAAAAACCTCAAAAATCTATTTTTCACCCCGTGACAAACTAACTATTATTCTACCTAAACTTTCTTGACTTGTAATTCTTCATATAAAGGTTGGCAATTTTTTTTTCCAAGGGCTAAATCAAAGGCACAGGGGTTTGGGCTCTGTGCCAAGGTCTCTGAGCCCCCCGGGCAGGGGCTCGAGTCCTCCAGGGCAGCCAGAGGAATGTCCTGGGTTCTGACACACCCCCCTGTTTGTCTCCCAAGGGTTTGAGGCCACGTTGGACAGGCTGCCATCCCCTTCCCTCTTCGGGAAAGACATCCAGACCGTGCTGCTCACGGCGGAGTATCAGACGAACAACCGCTTCCGATTCAAGGTCAGCTTTGTCCTCTGCTGCTCCAAGGCCTGTTTGCTCTGCAAGATGTGGGGCTGCCTGTGCAGGGAGTGTAGGATTGATGCCTCTGAAGCACTCTCATGATTCCCAGTGAAGTTCTTTTGTTGTCCTCCCCGCTGTTGCAATGCCTCAGGCTAACGGGGACATGGTGCACTGGGAATTGTGCATGAAAAATCACTGAGACCTCTGGAAAGCTCAGCTTTCCTATTATCCACAATTTGTCCTCATCACAGGAAGATTTGGGGGGGGGGATAAATGTACTTACTTACTTTTTGTTGATGGCCCACTCACATCTCTCAATCATTTTGACAGACAATATTGGCTTTTCCAATGGTTTGTGTTTTCCATGGAGGGCTCAAGCTCTGTGCCATGGATGTGGGGTACCAGTGGCTTGTGGGGTTGGGAACCTTCTGTGGGAGACTTTGTCCTGTGGTGGGTTCCTGGTGAGCCAGGGCAACACAGAGTCAAATATTCTGGAGAAAATGGCTGAAAATGAGTAATTAAACTTGGAAGTGGAAAACAATAAAAGCAGAAGAGGAGAAGAGTGGGATAAGGGTGGAAATACCCTGAGTCAAAACCATGGATAATGCCGGAAACCATGGATAATGCTGGAAAATGTCTGTATTGGGGATTAATTTTCTCAAGGCCCAACACTTGTGCTGTGTCAATGTGCGCAGATCACTGACCCCAATGCTCAAAGGTTCGAGGTCCCTCACGAGCACGTGAAGCCCTTCCAGGGATCCAAGGCCTCCAACCCCAGCTACAAGGTGGAGGTGAAGCAGAACCCCTTCGGCCTCGTGGTGACCAGAGCCAGCAATGGCAAAGTGCTGTAAGTCCTGGTGGCCTTCCTTGGTGACACAGCTGTCACTGGGGCTCCCTGAGAGCGGGTGGGGCCACACCAGATGCCACCTGTGAGGTGTCCTCGTGGACACAGACTCAGCTTCTTCCCTCTTCTTGACTGGTGGATGTGCCTCAAGGACTCTTGGGATGACTCTGGGAGCAAAGTCTGAGGTGGGAAGCTCTGTCTGAAGGGTTTCAGGTGTGGCTCTCTGATCACGTTGCCCCAGTGCAGGGGAAATCTCAATATGGGGAATTTTTATTACCTGAGGGACTCTTTGCCAGTTCTTCAAACCATGTGGAGAAATTCCTGATTGCCTTTTATCTTCTTTACCTTTTCACCTTTTTTTTTTCACTTTCCTTTACCTTTTATCTTCTTTACTACACTCGTGCTGGGGCCCTGAATCACCAAAATCAGGCTGCCCTTTGTATCCCCACCAAAATCAGGCTGCCCTTTACACCTGTGATATCCAAGGACAGCTGGTTGTGTAAGGCTGTGTGTAAAATATTGAGTGAATTTGAACATTGGATTGTCTCATCCCGTTTATGTTCTACAAATAAATGAATGAAGCCAAAGCCACCAACCCACAGGTGTCCAAGCGCCCTCAGAGCAGGGAAGTGCCAGATGAAGGTGCTCATTAAATCAGCCAGGAATGATTACCTGTCACAGGGCTGGGCCACTTGGATTAGCAAGGCTTCGCGTTTCATTAATTAAGGGTTGCTTTTTGCTCTTATTAGTATTGTTTTCCTGCTTGGAATCCTCTGTAATGATTGATTTGTAATTATAGAGGGCACAGAAGATGGACTTGGCAGTCAGCAGTGCCTGACTGATTAAACAGGTACAGGGAGGGGGATGAGACACCTGAGGGACCACAATTCTCTGGAATATTGTCTGAATTTCCTTAGGTCTTTGTTTAATTTCATTAAAGTGTTTGCGTTTGGGTCCCTAAAGAAAAAATGACAGTGATGTTGGACTCTGAGTTTGAGGCTCTCAAAGCAAGCTGTAGCTACTTGGGATCAGGGCAGAGATAAATCCTTGATAAATTTCTTTGCACAAGGTTTGCGCTGATTTTCCCCAGCTCTTAAACAGAGAGGGCTTTTTATAGAAGGAGAACATGTCATGACAATTCATTACCAAAACCTTGATTATTCTGATAAAGTCTGTGACCTTCCACCATCTTTTGTGGCCCCAAAAGAGAGTTCTGATTCCAACAACAGCTGGAAGAAAACCTGAAAGATCTGAGTGGAGACCTGACTGTGCCACCCACCTCCAGCTGAAATGACCAGAAACAGTCCTTGCAACAACCCTTGGTAAAACCCTTCATTTTTTCTTCATTTTTTTTTGCACTTTTCCACCAGGTTTGACACCACCATTGGGCCCCTGCTGTACGCTGACCAGTTCCTGCAGCTCTCCATCAGGCTGCCCAGCAGGAACATCTACGGCATTGGGGAGCACGTGCACAAGCAGTACAGGCACGATGTCAACTGGAGAACCTGGCCCCTCTTCAGCAGGGACACTCCCCCAGCTGCTGTGAGTCCGGGCTCCTTTCCCCTCAATCCCTGCAGTTCTGTCACCCAAACCTCTCTGTGGGCCATTCATCAATCCACCCGACTGAAGTTAATCGTTGTGGGTCGAAAGTTGATTCTGTGTTTGGGTGAGAATAAATTATTATTATGGATTGTGATGGTGTTCACAGGGGCTCTTGGATGAGGGAAGAGACGAGGACCCGACTCCATGTTTCAGAAGGCTTGGTTTATTATTTTATCATATATATTACATTAAAACTATACTAAAAGAATAGAAGAAAACATTTCATCAGAAGGCTGGCTAAGAATAGAATAGCAAAGAATGATAACAAAGGTGTGTGGCTCAGCTCTCTGTCTGAACCAGCTGGACTGTGATTGACCATTAATTAGAAACATCCAAATTGGGCCAATCACAGATGCACCTGTTGCATCCCACAGCAGCAGATAATCATTGCTTACATTTTGTTCCTGAGGCCTCTCAGCTTCTCAGGAGGAAAAATCCTAAGAAAAGGATTTTCCATAAAAGATGTCTGTGACAATGGATTATTATGATTTAAAAGAAAGCAGCTGAAGGAAAGGACAAAAAGAAGGATTCAGTTAGTCTTGGATTTGACAAAAGTTACTGAAACAATAGAATTGGCATGAGAAATAAAACTTCCTTGCTACTTTATCAGTATCCTTCCTTGGTGAAAATTCCAGCATTTCTTGTGGATTTACTAGAAGCTGTTGCCATAAAACAGAGGGGTTGCATAGCAGTGCTGTCTTGAAGAATTGAATTTGAGACAAGGTCAGGATGATAATCCATTTAATTCAGCTCAATACATTGTTTTTGATGGAGACATCTGCATAAACATTTCGCACAAACATTTCATTTTATTAGTGTTATTTGAAAACAGGAAGGAGTTCAGGTCAAAAGAGGACATATTTACACTTTTAAAGACCTGAGTCACAAGCTTGTTCTCCTTCTGTTTCTTGTTCTAACATAATTTACACTCGAATATAACTCAGTAGTAGTAAATTCAGCCTGCTGAAACACTTCTGCCCGTGGATTTTCCATGAAGGTTTTTCAGGCACTGTGTGTTGTTGCTAAAAGCTCCATGGTAGTGATGGGTGTTCCCTGGTTTTTATGTTGGTGTGCAGTGGAAAGCCAGTGGATAAACCTCAACAGATGAGTCTTCAACTTCTACACATAATCAGAATAAATAGCATACTAGTAAATAACAACAGCCTTTGCTGAGGGCAGGATTCAGTTCAGGTGGACAGGCTGCCTCAGCAACATCCTTGGAGCTCAAATTATGGAAAAATTCTCCCTAACAGCTGCTTCTTTCCAATATAAAATATGTCTGTCAGCTGTTATTTGTTGCTGTAGTTTTCTGGCTGTCCCTTTTAGAAGCAATTTCTGTGACACCCATTTTGCGGTAATTGTAAGATTATTTTCACCATTACCTCAGCTTCATAAAGCAACTCCCTGCTTTGAGAGAGAGCTTTTGTTCTCCTGCAACAGGAGATAAACGGACTGAAACCTGAGGGTGAGATGGCTGCACGTAGTTAATTAATAATCTGGAATTTGTACCCATTGCCTTGAGATTCCTCCTCACTCTTTGCTCTGGATTGAAGATAGTTCTTGACTGAATGGCTCCACTGAGTGTAGACTCATTAAGCTAAAATGACACTGAACAGCACCAAGTTAGGCTGATTTCAAATTGCTCAGCCTCTGTTTCTTGTTCATTTGAACTGAATTTGCTTTTTCAGGAGAAAAAGCACAACTACTGCAACAATTGTTAGCATCTCTCAGGGGTTATGTTGCTAATAATAACAGCAGAAATAAAAAGAGAATCAGAAAGGAAATGCAAAAGCAGTGAGGCACTCTCCTATTTTCATAGATTAGGCATCAAAATTATTGCCTTGTAGGATGAATAGAAATATAGATTAGATGTAAAACCTAATCTGTGGTGAAAGGGAAGCACCTCTCAAGTTCTTGATGAGCACATTTATTCCCCAGAAATAGAGCTGCAATATCTGCCAGCTTTCCTGGAGATCCATCAGATCTGTTACCTATTTATTGGGTAAACTCTTGTTTTAATGGAAAATAAAGGAGACCAACACCAGGAAAACCAGAACATACAAAACAGGAAAGTTTCAGGATTTAAATTTCTGCTGTTTGTTCCATTTTGAGACATTTTGAGTTCTACCTGTGATATATTTTGGAATATTCCAGAGCAGATCCTGTTATTTGATGGTAATCAGCTTGCCTGTTCCCTTTATTTTAGACAGTGGATAACTTGTATGGAGCCCATACTTTCTTCCTGTGCTTGGAAGACAGCACTGGAGCCTCCTTTGGTGTTTTCCTGATGAACAGCAATGCCATGGGTAAGGAACCCTTCTCTGGGGCTCTGAGCCGTGCACTTGAGTTTCCTTTGAAATTATTGCAATAAAACTGAGCTGATGTGAGGGTCCCTTCTTAAAAACACCCCCAATATCTGAGGGCAGTCATTACCCTGTATCTAATAATATTTCAAACACAAGCAGTGAGTAGCTCCCTGCAGTTAACTGGAGGATTTTGATGGAAACCTGAGGGTCAGGAATTTATCCAAAAGCTGTACAGGTCTGCACTGGAATAAGAGACTAAATTTGGAGTGAACAACGCTTGGAAGTAAATGTCCTTTAATCCCTTCAGATAAGTGTATTTATATTTATGTGTACTGAGCTCTGTACATCTTTGGGCTGGAAAGTTGTACTAAAAATTCAGAGATAAAAGGCTGAACCATTGGATTTCTTCTGACGCTCTTCTCTGTAGGATGTAAAGGAATGGAAATAGGGACACATAACGAGTTGTCTGATTTCCCCTTCTTTGCAAGTTCAATTAATGGTTTAGGGTTCTTTAGGTATTTTGTGGTTTTTACTTCAGTAAATTCTCTAATCATCAGTTAGAAAAGTTACTTTAGAATTTCCTGTCCTTCAGAACTGTTTTTGTGCCCTCTTGCCTGGCAGAGATTGCGATGCAGCCTGCTCCAGCAGTGACCTACAGAACCATTGGAGGCATCCTGGATTTCTACATCTTCCTGGGGAACACTCCAGAGCAAGTAGTCCAGGAGTACCTGCAGGTACCTTTACCTACAGGGATTATGCACTGGGCAGATTTTTTCAAAGTGCTTGGGATTTATTTGATCATATTCTTTGGGTGCTAGAGAGGAGACCATGCTCGAGGCCCAAGAGCTCCAAAATTCATAAATCTGTAATTTACACCATGGTCATTAGGGCTGGAGATGGTGTCTAGAATATTTTATGTTTCCTTGCTCTTGTCATGAGGAAAAATTCCTGTTCATTTGGCAATATTATGGGATAGAGAGTGTGTTTATACAATGTCTGGATCTCATGATCACAAGGTATCACTGAGTGTCTTTTGCACTTTTTGAGATCTTCCTCAGTTCCAGTGACACCTTAAAGAATGGGCATTGTCCCAAAAGACCAGTTTTTATTAAAATAAATAAATTATAGGGAAAAAATATTGTATTTAGGAGTGGGCTGTTGGAGTAGATTTGAGAAATGTGGTGATGCCTTACCAGGACTACCTAAAACCAGAGGCCAAAACTGAGGGAATAAAGAGCAGTTCTGTTTATTGAAGGCCCTTCAGGTACGTCCAGGGCAGCCCAAGCCCCCCAGGGCTACACCCAAAATGCCCCACGGCTCACGGGTTTCACACTTTTATAACTTTGGGCCATTTGCATTTTGGGGGTTCATCCTCCAATTCCAGCTTCAGGCAATGAAGTCACTGAGCCCCAGTTTGCTGCCCCAACTCACTTTTGTTTCCATCTCTGGGCCTGAGGCAGTGAGGTGTCCTTGATTGCCAGGCCTGGAGAGGAATTGTTGTGTGTGCCCAAAATGGGAAAGCAGCAGCTGACCCTGGGTGTGGAGTTCAGAGTTACACACTAAAGAACTGCAGGAATACAGAGAGATGGAAATATAAAAAAGCTAAAATCCTAAAGCATTCCTGGGAGCAGGGAAAGGGAATGAGGTGACACAGGGTGTCCAGCAGCACGTGGGGTTTGTGTTTTCCCCTCCCAGCTTGTGGGACTGCCAGCACTGCCTGCCTACTGGAACCTGGGATTCCAGCTCTGCCGCTATGGATACCAGTCCCTGGATGAGGTGAAGGAAGTCGTGGAGAGGAACAGAGCTGTTGGGCTGCCCCACGTGAGTATGGGGCTGGGGAGCACTCTGAGATCCCACAACTGGCTCATTCTCCATGAGCTTGGGTTAGGAAACCTGTGGTGTCAAAGGTTTTTGGGCATTTTGATGTTAGACCCATTATCAGAATGTTGGATGAGGGGTGGAGCATTGAATTGTCTCATCCCATCTAGGGGTGTCCCATCTAATTGCAGTTAGATTTATTCAAACACTATCTTGTTGTTTTTTTTTTTTTTAATTCTTTCCAACTCTATCCATTATTCTTCTCTTGAAACATTTTTTATTTTCCTATGGACAGTTATGGAACCATATATTATTCTTAATTGACAGTCAAAGGCAAAGTACAATTAACTTTTAAAATTAGACTTTATGGGACATGAACCTCATGTGTTCAATAGAATAAAAATAGCCTAATATTCAGCTAATATTTGGGAAGAAAAATAATAAAAATCCTTACCTATCACTTCTCATGGAAAAGCTGAACTCCTTTCTCTTTCAGGATATCCAAGTCATTGATATTGATTACATGGAGAAAAGGAAAGATTTTACTTATGACAAAGAGAAATACAAAGACCTCCCTAAATTTGCATCTTATTTGCATGAGCATGGACAAAAATATATCATCATATTGGTAAGCACCTAATTACTCCTTTTTTTCCCTTGTGAACACTTCCATTACAGTTATTGATTATTATTATTCTTTACTTATTCTATGCAATTCATTCATTTACAGCCTGTAATAATGGATGGAATATCCTGATTTCTTCTTCTCTTTGTGGTTTTCTAATTTCTTTAGGATCCTGCTATTAGCACCCAAAAAATGGATGATGGAAGTCCCTATGGAAGCTACGTCAGGGGAACAGAGAGAAAAGTCTGGGTCAATGAGTCAGATGGAACAACACTGGTTGGGGAGGTAATTGTGCTTTTACACACTTGAATTTCACCTGTGGTCACTGTTGTGATTTACTTTAGCTCAGGGGACTTACCTCTCAGTGAGAGCAAAGTTTGTAAGATGTCTTGTAGGCTATGATATTTCTCAACCTTTCTTAGCTTTTTTTTTCCCAATTGTTTACATTTAAAAGGTATTTTTCATTGATTCTACATCAAAATTATTTTATTTTAATTTTTAAAGAAAAATAGAACTAAAAATAGCAATTAAAATTATACTTGCTCACTTTTACCCTAATTTTTTTTACATTAACACTGACATTTTTTTACATCAAAGGGTAGTTTGAAGGCTCAAGGGACATTTCATCAACCAGCTCCTATTTATTTCCAGTAGCTACTGAAGAGCCACACTATCCTATTAATTTTTAACCTTGACTTCTGTTGAGAATTTTCTCAGCTGTGTATTGTTGACTCACAAGGAAAGCAATTGAAAAAATTCAAAGTTAAGAAACTCATACTTTTTGTGTTCTTCAGCCTCCCATCCAAGCTGAGCAGGTCTGTGATCTTATGACAGGATTTTTTAATCTCATTCGCAGTTTTATTCATTATTTTCCTTTGAATATTCCAGGTGTGGCCAGGGGAAACTGTGTTCCCAGACTTCACCAGCGCTGAGGGCACAGACTGGTGGCTGAACGAGTGCAAACTCTTCTATGAAATGGTGCCTTATGATGGAATATGGATTGTGAGTAATTCAAGATTTTTATTTTTATTTTTTTAAATGTAGGTGATAGCAGATGTTTATTACATTGAATTTTTATTGGATCGAAAGGCATTTTTGCAATTAGAAAGGAGACATTGAAGAATAGCTACTAGAGGTTCCTTAAAGGATGACAGAATAGAGTGGAAGACTTTTAGAGAAATGTACTTAAGGCAACTTTATTACATCCTGCATCTTTCCTTTCCAGGACATGAATGAAGTGTGCAGCTTTGTTGCAGGCTCAAAAAAAGGTTGTCCAGTCAATGAGTTAAACTACCCTCCTTACACTCCCAGTAAGTCCACATACTTTAATCAGAATAATAAAATATGAAATAAAATGTTTATTGCCTTCAAGGTTACAACATGTTTCTAGTGTAGTTCTTATGGGTGGGGTTTGGACATTCCTATTGACAGAAAACAATATTTATGTGCTTGTATTTGTATACATCAGGTGTGGTTTATAGAACTGCCTCTTTTATCTCATCAAATAAATACTGGATATTGTCATTGCCTTAATTATGTCTGATAATGCAATGATCCTCTTGCACTGTCAGTAGGTTTTCAGATATTTGCAGAACTAAAATGGTGTTCATAGTTTGCATTAATAGTAGATTTAAGTAACCTTTGCCAGTGTGCTGTCAGATGGTGATTCAGGAATTTAGAGCACAGCTCCCAGTTCCCTGGGTGGGTGCAAAGCTCAGGAGTGGAAATACCACAGAGCAAACCAACAGCCAAGAGCAGCATTTTGGTTTTGGAGTAATTTAACTGCCTGAGTGAAAGAATAAAGAGAAAAAAGGGGCTTGGATATAATAAATGTGCATTAAAGATTGGAAATATTAATCATAAAAATGTACCTCACCAGTGCTGTTTGTATTCCTTCCTTCAAGGGATCCTCGACAAACTCATGTACGCCAAGACACTTTGCATGGATGCAGTGCAGAGCTGGGGCAAGCAATATGATGTCCACAATCTTTATGGATATTCCATGACCATCGCCACTAGGAAGTAAGGAACACATGCTAAAATCCTGCAGGAATGTTTCAGAACAGTCCATGAGCTGTGTTTTCCAAAGCACCACAAAATGTGGCTGCTAAAGGAACGAGATTCCTGGAAAATGCTGTGTTACCTTTGAGCCAGTTTAGCCAAGGCAAAATCCACAGCCTGGAGTTGGTAGGAAAAGCCACAAATTGGCTGCCAGAGCTGTGTAAAGAGATTATTTCAAATTAATCTCTTGAACCTTGCTAAAACACACCTGCAAAGAGGTTCCCATCCTTGGGATGAATAATCAGCGCCAATCGGTGTGAATCTGCTTTGTTCAGAATTTTCAATATTTGAGCTGTGTTTTCCTCAGTGTAATTCCAGCTTCATTCCCTTCCAGAGTCATCGATAAGTTGTTCCCAGGAAACAGAAGCTTCCTCATCTCCAGGTCTACTTTTGCAGGATCAGGAAAGTTCGGGGGACACTGGCTGGGGGACAATGCAGCCACGTGGGACCAGCTGAGATGGTCAATCCCTGGAATGCTGGAGTTCAACCTCTTTGGAATTCCTTATGTAGGACATCAGTTCCTGCCATCCTTTCAAATCAGAGAACAGATTACCTAACCAAGCACTCTCGAAATAACCACTTACACTGGCACCTCAAAATCAACCCTTTTTTAGGAATCTCCTTTGAACATTTCTTTTCAATTATCAATTTTTGATTTAGGCTGTTTGATTTTTGTGTCTGTAGTGACATAAAACTGGGTAACAAACTTATTATCTTATATATCCCAATCTACCTCTTATTTTAATTTTTAACAGTGGTGGGGAATGTGAAACAACTCCTGGTTTTCTTATAATTTCAAATTAGGCATCCACTTAGAAGGGAAATAGCCAGAATCCTTTTTATGATTTAAATTTGAATGGCTTTGAAGCTTTTTTCCCATTCTGTGTATATGATCACCAAACAGGAAGGTAAAATTTGGAAGAAGCAGAATGATGGGCAGTGTTAGTGAGGGGTTGGTTTAATTTTTTGGACAGCACAGCTGGATTTAGGACAGGAAAGTTACAAATATGTTGCACCTTTTCAGATACGCTGTACATGCAACACATTCTGATTTTTTAAATTTTTTTTTAAGGTTGGAGCAGATATTTGTGGCTTCTTTGAAGACACCACAGAAGAGCTTTGCAGACGATGGATGCAACTGGGAGCATTTTACCCATTTTCCAGGAACCACAATGGTGAACTGGTCATAGTAAGTTGTGCTTTCTGTTCAAAACTGCTTTGTGTTACACAACCACATTTCCTTTAATACCACTTCTAACCCTCACTCTCACTGACCAGCTTGAAAACAGAACCTTAAGCTGTCTGTATGAAATTACAGATGGGAGAGGCCGGGTTTCATAAGGGTTAATTGAGAATGCAGCTGTTTGGCAACAGTCTTATGAATATTGGTTGCTCAAACCACCAAGGAGCATTGAGGTCTGCGTGAGCCACCAGGCTGAGCCCTGGGAGCTCCTTGGCATGACCTGAGTGCCAGGGTGAATCCTGGAATAATCCTGATGGACAAGGAGGGACGGGACACCAGTGCAGAGCCGCCCCATGGAACCCCAGCCCCTCTGAAACAGCTTTTCACACGTTTGGCAAGGTGTTTCCGAAAACCTGGCAATAAAACCAGTGGATATTTGTTTGCAGCATCAAGATCCAGCTGTGTTTGGATCCAACTCCTTGCTGGTGAACAGCTCCAAGCACTACCTGAACATTCGCTACACTTTGCTGCCCTACCTGTACACGCTGCTCTACAAAGCTCACACCCAGGGGGACACGGTCACCAGGCCCCTGCTCCACGAGTGAGTCTGGGAGTTTATAATCAATAGGGAAATCTGGCTCATTTCATCCTGCTAGGGGACTTCCTAAACCTCTATCCTGTGAAAATGAACACTGGGATATCCGTAGGTGGCTTCCCAGTCAGTGAAACCCCATTTTGGCCTAATCAGGAGGTGATTTTTAGATGGCATCCTTTAGTCATGACTGTGAACAATCAGTACCCTGAAACCTTGGGGTTGCTGCTGATATAAATCACAAAAAAACTCAATTTCTGCTCTGTCCTTCACTTTTATTCAGGTTCTACTCTGATGAAATAACGTGGGACATCGACAGGCAGTTCCTGTGGGGCCCTGGGCTGATGATTTCCCCTGTTCTTGAGCCGGTAGGTTTGGCTGGATTGGGGTCTGTCTGGTGGCCACGGGCCATGTTGGGTCACCAGCTCCCTCTCCTTCATCTATTGCTTCCAGTGAGAGAGCCCACAGCACATTTTTACCCCTGCTGAAACAGAAAATCTCTCAGTTAAATCCTGCTCCTGTTTTCCAGTCTTCTCTGGAGTCAGGGATATCTGGTCTGATATTCTGCTTTACCCCATCTTCACATCATCTCTGAATTTCCTTTGGAGCTCCTCCTTTCAGCTCCTCTTGCTGCATTTCAGCTTCCCTGTGGTACAACAAAAAAGCAAAAAGGTTGTGGCTTATTCTGTGGCAGAATCTTGTAAATAATGATTTCTCCTGCCAGCAACGCATTTGCCATGGAGAGACATAAAACATTTGTTAAAGGCAGAAAGGGAAAGCAAGAATCTGGAAGGTGCCAGCCCCAAAATAAATGGAAATAAAGAAGATAGAGAGATATCTGTGGCTAGGATCTGGTTCACTGGGTTTGAAGCACTGTGGCTTTGGGTGGCTTTCAATGAGCTGCCACTTTGCAGAGCAGCAGTTCAGTTACACCCCAGCAGCTTTGCAGAAACCTGCTTGGATTGCCCTTCCCCCTGTCTGGACCATCCTCAAGACCAGGAAACAGCAAAGTGTGGGAATATCAGTGATTTTCTTCTCGCACTGAACTCCAGCTTTATTGGAAAATTGAGTTTATCTGATTAATAAAATATGCATGTTGTTTCTTTATTCACTTTTAGGGTGTGGAGTCCACTCGTGTGTACTTCCCTGATGCAGAGTGGTACGACTATGAGACGGTAAGGAAATGCAGGGATATTATGGGATATTACATCATTTTCTAAACGGGAACGTGATGAAATAGGATTGTCAGCCCTGCTCTGGGGACAGAGACCTGAAGGAAAGACTTTGGGGTTACTTGAGAGACAAGGGATGAAGGGTGGTGGGATAAGCACAAGAACTGACGCCTCAAGAAAGGGCTCAGATTATGACATTAAATCAGAGTGATAAGCAATTCTTTTATTTTATGTGCCCATTAGCCCATAGATACTTACATAACTTAAGCTTTTTTTATAAGGAACAATTTGATGAAACTCAGGACTTAAGAAAACACTCCCAGCAGTGGGTAACACAAAATTCCTGCTCTCTTTTCAATCTCTGTCCATCAGGGTGAACCAGTGAATCTGAAGAAAACGTGGCAAAATATTCCAACCCCAGGAGACAAAATGGGGCTGCACCTGAGAGGAGGATACATTTTCCCTACTCAGAACCCAAGCACCACCACAGTGGCAAGGTAGGATCCCAAACAGAACACTTTTAACATTTATTTTTTTCCCCATAACGGGACTGAGGACTTTTAGGCTACAAATAATAGCAGCCCACTGTATTTAGGATTTTCACCATGAAATGTGGGAATAGCTGTGACCCAAACCTCACTTCCACACCTTCCGTGATGAATTATTTGCATAGAAATTTTTTAATTCACTGAGTATTTTAATCCATTTGCACGAACATGAAAGGAAGCCAAGGATTAAACTTAATTGAGGCAATTCTCCAAGGATTGTGATCCTGCTGGGTGTTTCACTCTTTCATGAACATGCAGGATGCACCAAGAATGTTCAGATGTTGGTTACACACATAAATCTCTTTCCACAGCCGCAAGAATCCAATGGGACTCATAATTGCCCTGGATATCAACAATGAAGCTTCTGGGAATTTGTTCTGGGATGATGGAGAATCCACAGGTGAGCAGCCACCAACAGTGAAATAAATGCGGTTAACAAAGACCTAATGTGCTCAGATTTCAATGCTCCTGCTGGAAAAGAAGATCCTGTAACACACTGCTGCTACTTGCTCATAAATCAAATGGTTTTCATCACTTTGAAGCAGAAAACTGTGACTGTTATTAATGCAAGATTGAAGTCATGACTTAATTCTGCAGAAGTAAAGAAAAAAGACACAAGGCTCTATCTAAGGTCAAACCTCTGGTTTTCAGGAGAAATCTTTAGATTGTCAGGAGGTGCCAGGATGGGGTTTTCCCATGGGATTTAGGCAAACCACTGCCCATCCAGGGAGGTATCTGAACATCCATATTGGAAAACTTCATACATTTCACTTGGACATCTCCTTTTCCTTGCAGCCTGTACCAAAAGTATCTCCCAGGAAAACCCCCAAGCCTCTGTTTTTTGGAATTTAGTGAAAGCTGGGGCTGCTTTTAAGAAATGGAGCAGTGATCCAGCTGATTATTGCTGCCATAAATCCAGCAGGCCTTGGGGTGGCTGCTGTGCATGGGGGCGACAGCTCCGTGTGCTCCTCTGGCCTGAAATCACAGAGCCATCGCTGCCCTCCCTGCTGCTGCCAAACACAGCAATAAAACATTTCATCATTTTATGGCCTGCCCAAAACCCACAGGTTGCAGTTTTACAGGGGAACCATTTGCAATTTGCTTGTGACGGCAGGATTTGTCTTTTCATATGTGGGGAAAAAAAAAAAGTCACTTTTACCACACTTTGCATTTCTTTTTTCTGGTCATGAGTTATTTCCTCTTCTGGTTCCATGGCATTTATCATTATCATCATCATCACCACTATCTTTATATGAAGAACCCTTATTTAGGTTTGATGAAAAGTAATCCTTTAACATAAACTTTTATATTTAAGGCAAACTAAGAAGAAATAACGGTACAATAAAAAAAAACATTACATTTTACAAGAGCTGCTTTCAATGATTATTTTGTGGTAAAAATCAGGACTCCTGGGAGACTGGCCAAAGGGAAAAGGGACATTTCAGTTCCTCAAAGAAACATTAGTAAATATTTGAGTTGCTTAGTGCAGCTTTGAATGCAGTCCTGATAATTAACAGTTTATTGCTCTCTAGCAGTGGCACAGCCCTGTTTTAATTTTATTCTTTTCTGCACTCCTACTGTAACTTCTTTCTTTACCTTTTAGGCACAGTTGACAAGAAAGCCTACATTTACTATGAGTTTAAAGTTTCCAATGTAAGTATTTGATTTTCATTTCTGATTTTTATCCAGTATCTTTTAAGGGCATTCTTATCTCTCCTTATTCTCCTGTAAGATTTGCTGGAAAACAAAACATTTGCCAAAGCCAAGAGGAATCATGTTCAAAATACTCCCATTTAACTGGGATAAAATCTGTTGCACTTTTTTTCTCCTATTTAATAGAAATATCTAAATAACTCCTATTTCCTTCCATGTAATAAACTCAGCAGCCATATTCACTGAACAAGAGAACTCTAAAGCACAAGAGGCATTTAAAGTAGAATCAAAAAGGAGAAGCATGGAGTGTTTGTGATTCTCAAAATAGCGGCACTGTAAAAAATAAATATTTTTATACTGTGAAAATACAGCTGAATGTCTCCAAAGAGTGAGGGAGGCCCACACCTTGCCTGAACCCTCAGAAACTGCATCAGGATTAAGTTTAATTGTGTTATTTTAAGCTGAAAGTGCCTTTGCAGGGTTCATGGACATCAGGGTGGAGTCCTGATAGTGTTTCTATCTCAAACTGACAGTAACCATCACAAAACAAGGATTGCCAACAGCATATTATGTAATAATGTAATAATTATGTAACATATCATTTGTACAATGATAATAATAACAATCTTGGGTAAAGGTATTCATTCCTTTGCCACGATGAAAGAGCATAAACTAAGTGAGAGAATGCAGAGGAACATGAGTGAAGCACATGAATCGGTAATTTTTTAAATCATAACTAATCACAGAATCGTTTGTAGATAAGACACCCTGGTTGCTGTTGGAGTTTGAAACCCCAGCAGCCAAATCATGGCTTGGCTGTGATGACATTTGGATCAACAATTAACAATTAACCTCGGCGTTCCCAGGGAGGGCAATAGGGAAGTTCCGCACACGTGTCACAGCCATGGGGCTGTGCCTTCCTCTGCTTGCACTCTCCTTCTAAAAGTAATTAATGGCACGGAATAGCAAGGGGTATTTTTATATAGAAGTGGTATTTTTATACAGAAGTGGTATTTTTACATAGAAGTGCTGTTTTTATATCAAGAGAAGTGAGAACCTTTGGATGTTGGAACCCAGCGATTCTGGAGTTCATCTGCCCTGTCACAGACCCACCCCAGCCTTTCTTTACTTCCCAAGCAAGGAAAAAAAGCTGAAACACAACTCTGAATATTGTTTTATACATGGTAGAAAAGCTTTATTGTGATTACAACAAGCAGAGCAATAATTAATATATGTGGGAAAAGATACTGGTTTATTTATGCTGCAATGTGAAAATTTTTTTTAAAAAAAGTTAAATCATGAGGACTTTTGGCAGATTTTTAAAAGAAAAATATGACCACTGTATTATTTTTCAGAATGTTCTACAAATGACTGTTACACAGAACAATTATGTTGATCCAAACAACCTGAAATTTGAGGAAATCAAGATATTGGGAGTGTCCCAGGAAATAGCATTAGAGTCTGTGTCTCAGAACAATGTTGTTATAAAGGATTATATCCCTCGTCTCACCTATGATCCTGCAACAAAGGTAAAGCAATAACAGGGAAATGGAAAGTAAACGTATTTAAAATTGCATCAACTTTATTTTATATATTGCAAAGGACAGTACTCAGTGCCAATGTTGTTTCAATGAAATACAATGTGAATTTTATTACAGAATAAAAGTACAATTGCATTCAACTCTGCTGCATAAAAGTTCATCTAAGTTATGCTCGCAGTGCAGCAGACAGCTTATTTCATGTGTTTATTCCTGTTTGCTTCCAAGGAAGCTGTGGCATTAACTCCCTATTTTTAGAGTCTTAATTCTTCAGATTTAATCTGTAAAAATATCATTTGTGTGTGTTTGTAGAAGTGAGACTGTATCAAATCTTACAGGATGGGATTTTGTGAATTTTCAGTTTTTAAGTATATTATACTTAGGGACCAGCACCTCTCCTGACTGAAGGGAAGCTGGATGGGATGTAACATTTAATAACTGCTTATTGTTTCATGTTTAAAAGGTTGCTGTTATAAAAGGACTTGCGCTTATACTGGGAAAATCTTACACAATCAAATGGACTCCAAAGACGAATATCAATGAAAGATTTGATTGTCATCCTGGCCCTGATGCAACAAAAGAAAAGTGTCAACAACTTGGCTGTTCCTGGGAAGTAAGTCATTATTTCTCTGAGCTAATTAGACAAAAAAAAAATCCAGAATAAAAGGATTTCTTTTGTGGTTGTTACAGAACAAAAGGGGTCTGGGAGACTTGTCAGGTTTAAATAAAATGGGCCTCAGCTGGACTGTACCGATGGATTTTATTTACCTCAGCAGCTGACAACCATTTAAATTCTACCACACTGTATCAGGAGTTGAGGAAAAATGAATATTGTTTGAAAGATGAACAGAAATAATATTAGAGTTAATTAAATATCAGAAGAGCATCTTCAGCTGCCCCTTCTGCCTCGGTGGCACCATGGCCTGCAAGGCTCAGCCCCTTTGTGTCACCCAGGGACATTTTGAGTCAAATAAATTCCTCTGGATCTCAGTTTGACAAGGAATCCTTGAATTCCACAAAAATCTTGATTCATTTGTAAACTTGTTTGTATCTGCATCAAGGAGCTACTTCCAAACCCTCATCTCCAACATGAGGTTCTTTAACACAGCGTTTTATGTATTAATATTATTAATTATTAATAAACATGTGGGAGCAACATGGCCTGGCAGGGTTGAACTTCAGAGAGTGCCTCCAACTAAATTACTGCCCGTTCTTCTAAATTAAAATGCCCATTTTGGGCCTTTCCTATAGGAATGAAATCCAAAATTCAGTGCTGGCTGCTCCTGCACCAGCACCTGCTGAAGCAGTTGATGAGCTGCTCTGGTTTTGTTGCACTACTAAAAGGATTTTTTGTAATTTCGGACATTTGGAAATGTCAGGAGATCTCAGATGAGTAGGATGTAATTTTCACTGGATATATTAAAGATAATTTGTGTGAATAAAGGCAGCGAAAGATCTGCTCTGATGATGCATGAGTATGAAATGGGTTTTGGGCACATCTCCTTGAAGCCAGCCAGAGAAAATGGGATTAAAAGGGACGAAGTTTAGGAATTCCCACAAGCCAAGATGAAACCATGCTGAGGGATTGATCTGAAGATCACAGAGATAGGGAAATTAAATCCGTTTTAATTGCACGAGGATTCAGTCCTGACTGAACTATTTGTGCAGCCTTCACTGGATGGCTTCATTACACCTGAGTCAGCATAGAGATTATTCTGTATTCTTTCTTTATTCAGGATTTTCCCCACAGTTCCACATTTGACACAGATCTGAGTAAAAACAGGATTCCATGCTAACACCTAATAAAAAAATCCAGCTGATTTGCTAACCTGAAACTCCTTTCTGTTTGCACCAGGAGACATCAAATGAAGGTATTCCTTCCTGCTACTACAGCTCCAGCAATCCTTATGTCGTAGAGAAAATTGATTATACCTCCACTGGAATTGTAGCCACCCTCAACATGGATGACTCCAAGGTCAGGGCTAACGAGGCTCACACTGCCCCAATCAGCACCCTGCGCCTGGAGGTGAAATATCATCTCAACAACATGCTGCAGTTTAAGGTAAAGCCAGCCCAGAATTCCTCAAATGTTTTATTTATGGAAATTCAAAGGGCTTTTTATGGCCAAATTTATTTTTCACAGACAGAAGCAGCCTTGTGTAAATATGTCTCTCCTTCTAAGAGATTATTATTGCTCTTAGCTTGCATCATTTTTTTGTCCTAGAATCCTAGCACTCAATTTTACAAAGAAATTACATCAATCAAAAGTATAATGGCAGTGTATGTGTGTAATGTCAAACAGGAACTTTGAAACTGGAAGTATTTTGTTAATATGCAGGTAAATTTATCTGTAAGTGCCCTCGTGACTCTACAGTTTATTTTTACATCCACCATTGCACTTCTATTCTAAAATTGTCCATGCACTGTTCAACTGTAATTTATTGCCATGTGTTTAACAATATTGAACTAAGTGGTCAGATATCAAAAACTAACTTCTATCGGCTTTCAAAATACAGAAAACCTGAAAAAGAATCCTAAAAGTTGAGTAAAAGAAGAACTAGAAAATTATTTATCACCCTTGCAAAGTATACACACCTACATACAAAGTATATACAACGAAGTATATACACTATATTCTAAATATAAGTATATACTTTAAATTCATGTAGATAATTAGACGAGCCACTCCTGATCCAAAACAAATCTTTGGTTGGTTGGTTGGGATTCTTTTCCCTCCCAACAAAATCCTGTGAAAGATCAAGAACATGCATTCAAAAGAAAATACCACAGCAGACGTTCGAAATCTGAATCTGATATCGATTTTGAAACCACTGGCTTGTTTAAATAAACTGATTTTTCCTGACAGATCTATGATTATCAAAACCCACGATACGAGGTCCCTGTGCCCCTGAACCTGCCCAGCTCCCCCACGAGCTCGAGCCAGGAGCGGCTCTACGACGTCTCGGTGAAGATCAAACCCTTCGGGATCGAAGTGCGCCGCAGGAGCACGGGGACGGTCGTGTAAGCCGCTGCCACCCTTGGGGATTTTGTGTCACACGCTTTTGGTGGCCTTTTTCATGCCAAACCCTCTCTGTGTGCACGTGCTGGAGGGAAGAACGCCGGCGGCTCTGAAGGCTGTTCCTTGTGCGCTCCCCGAGTTTCTGGGAGGAAAAGGATTTTCTACAGTTGCTAAAATATTCCTTAGGTGACCACAACACTCATTAGGGATTGGCCTGACCACAGCTCATTAAGGATTGGCCATTTGGGTCAGTTTTGGGGAATGGTTAGTGTGGAGGCTCCAGTTGTTGGTTTTTCTGGATCTGGATTGAAGGCACTTGAGACAGGAATTTGTGTTTTGACTCTTTCTTATCAGCAAAAGAGTCACTACTGTGAGTTCAGCAGCTTTTCATTAGAAGGCACAAAATGGCCAACAATCTCTTGTTCCAAGGTCTTTTAAGACTAAACTATCCAATTCAGACCTGACACCTGGATTATTTTCCCTTTTAACCCAATAACTGATCCCAAAGAGCCCCCAGTGCAGACTTTTCTGCCCAATTACAAAATGCCACCCAAACCCAAGAAGAAGGAAGAAGAAGGATTAAGAAGAAACCCAGGATGACACCCTGTGCTTCCATCTTGCTTCCATCCACAACACACTGAAAATCCCAAACCCTAAATTTCTCACCCAGTGACACACCTACACTACTCTCTATAATCCATTCCACACTTTTGTGGATTCCAGTCTATCCTGAAGTCTAGGAAACTTTCTCCATGAATGAGGATCAAAGTCAGGGTCAGGGCACCCCAGAGCAGACAGAGTAATATCCCCTGTGCCCTGAGTTAGGGAAAATATAGAAGGAAGTGGTGTCCCAACTAACTCAAAATGAGTTTTGGTAACACAACAGATGAGTCTGGCAGGAGCTTCATTTTTCCTTGATTAAGTCAGAGTTAGAAAACAGAGAACAGTTGAGTGTGTTATGTTTTTTTTATTCAAAAAACCTATTTTATTTAAGTTTTAAAAGTGCTCAAAACTTAATTGCGAGTTGGGTTTTCTCTACCAACCAGAATAATAATTCAACCTGCAACTGAAGCTCCTGGAATGATGAAATTCTCTGGCAGCGCCCACCAGGCTGCAGTTTGATTTCTAACTGGAAAGATGCTGATTTATAATGAATGTGACCTGTGAATGCAATTCCAGTGTAATCTGCACAGAAAGCTCAGTGAACTGTAAAAAGCACTTTGTTTACTACATTCCATGTGGCTCCAGCGCTCGGTCTGGGAGGAAAACAGGATTGCAGTGTCCTGAAATGCATTTTCTCTCCAAATTGCCAAAATACGACACAACTTGCCGAGCACGATGCCTGTGTGCTATTACTCTCTGAGAGACAGAGGTTTGGTGTCCCTAAACTCTTCAGCAATTCTTGCACACCCCCATTTCATGTCCTTGAAGTTTTTTTGATAACCACAACAGTTTTAGCCCACTTCTGCTGAAGAGTGAGATTTCCAGAGAAAAAGAGTGGTGCAAAAGGAATTGTCTGCCAGAAACACAGCCCTGAGGACGCTCTATTCTAATTTTCCCTTTCCTCTCCCCGCTTCAGCTGGAATTCAGCCCTGCCCACGTTCACCTTCAGTGACATGTTCATCCAGATTTCCACCCGCTTGGCATCCCAGTACGTCTACGGGTTTGGAGAGACAGAGCACCCCACCTTCCGCCACAACATGAGCTGGAACACCTGGGGAATGTTCACCAGGGACCAGCCTCCAACTGTAAGTGGGCAAAGAAAATGTGATTTTTGAACCAATGAGTGCAGAATTGTCCGGCATGATTTTAAAATCCAGTGGATCTCTGCTGGTATTGGGCATTGGCTCTGAGCATATTAGAGTTTATAATTTAGATGGTGTCTCCATGGCAAAGGTCTTCTGCAAACCCATTATTTGTGACCTGCAAGAACAATGTGAGGAGCTCAGGCCCTCAGTCAGATGTTGGAAGGTGACAGATGGCTTAGGAGTAGCAGCACGTTCCTCCTTTTTTTTATTCTTCTCTGCTCATTGTTTTGAAAATTAGACATGAGTCAGAACAATTCCTGTTGCCTGGGGATTAATTTAGTACTTGCACAGGTAAAGCAGAAATCTTATCTCTGTTTATTTGTCTTATTTCCTACAAGATAGCAAATTTCCAATTATCAGGGAATGGCCAATGAAATAGCAGCAGCTAATTATATCTCTGACTTCCAGTCCAGGCTGAACACATTTTGAGAAAATTAAATATAATGTCACCAGCACCTCCTGAGCATGCAGACACCTGGTTCTGTTTGCAAAGGGAAAGGTTTGTTCTGAGGAATCACCTTCTCATTAGTGAAATTTAAGTGCAGCAATGCCTTTGCTTTCCTTCCTGTCTGAGCAGCCTAGACAAGCCTGACAAATTATGAAGCTCCAAGTGACCTTCTGCAGGTCTGTTTTGTAGGGAGGGTTTAGGTGCATAAATTTAAATTTTATTTGCTATGTTTGGCAATTGTCTCATCTTTTATGAAATTTATTACTAAATGTTAATAAGCAAATGTTTGCAATGTTTTTCCAGTAAAATATATTTTATTTCATTTGCAGACGTTGAATTCCTATGGTGTTCATCCATTTTATATGGCTCTTGAAGAAGATGGCAATGCCCACGGAGTTCTTTTGCTTAACAGCAATGCAATGGGTAAGAAAACCTTCATTTTATCTCATAAAATCATGGAATGGTCTGGGTTGGAAGGGACATTAAAGCTCATCCTGTTCCACCCCCCTGCAGGGACACCTCCCACTGCCCCAGGCCACTCCAAGCCCTGTCCAGCCTGGCCTTGGGCACTGCCAGGGATCCAGGGGCAGCCACAGCTGCTCTGGGCAATCTCAGGGCCTCACCTCCATCACAGGGAACGATTTCTTGCCAATATCCCACCTAAGCCTCCTTTCTGCCAGTATGAAGGCTTTCCCCTTTTCTGGTCCCTCCAGACCTTTGTAAATGGTCTTTCTCCATCCTCCTCCACGTGCTCTGTTTTTACAGTCAGCATTTTGCACTGGTGGCAAATCCAGGCCTCCTTTTCTCCCTTCCTTCCCTCCACTTCCAGATGTGACCTTCCAGCCCACGCCTGCCCTGACCTACCGCACCATCGGAGGAATCCTCGACTTCTACATGGTGCTGGGCCCGACCCCCGAGCTCGTGGTTCAGGAATACACCGAGGTAGGAGCCTGGCTGCTGCTGGGCTTTGGTGGGTCAGCTTGGTTTCTCTTCCCCTCCTCACCACGAGCCTCCTTTCCTCTCTTCAGCTGATCGGGCGCCCAGTCATGCCACCCTACTGGTCCCTGGGGTTCCAGCTGTGCCGCTACGGATACGCCAACGACACGGAGGTCGCCCAGGTCGTGGATGAAATGAAGGCAGCTGACATTCCCCACGTACGTTGGCAGCAAATAACAAATAATTTGAGCTTTTGGCTTTGTGGCATTGACTAAATGCATTTAAACAGTAAAGCAGTAACCCACCAAAAACACCCTCGATGCGGTAGAGAAGAGCAGGTTTCGTGCCACGGACTCTGGGCCATGTTAAAAGCTGTTTAATTTTCCTAATTATTCACATCAAAGAATGACAGGAAGGAGCAGTGATTAAGCAAAAGCAGCAGGGAGAAAAATGAAGCAGCATAAATTCATTGCCATAATGCTCTGTGTCAAGTCAGCTGTGATTTGGCCCAGGTTGTTGTTGGGGTAGTAGGAATAGCACCTAGACTTAACAAAATGATGCTATAAATTGAATGTGGATTCGTTTTAAATATAATAATATCAACGTTTCAACAGAGAACAGCTATTCCCATTGTTTCCTTATAGCCATGGAAATATAGGCGCAGTTTCTGTGTACATATGTACAGACAAATCAAATTTTTTCTCTGTTTTGTATCAATTTCTAGCCCCAGTTTAGATGCAGAAGTGAAAAGTTTATTTTGGTTTGGACTTGCTCACAGATTCTGTAATATTCACTTAACAACTTCAGCCTGAAGTTACCACTGCTTCCCATTTTACACATTGGAAGTTCCATATTTTACGTATTTTGGCCAATTTTCAGTATTTGGCAAAAAAAGAGGAGAAAATAATTCAAAATTAATTGGGTTTTTTTCCTTTTTTTTTAAATTTCAGGATGTCCAATATGTAGATATTGACTACATGGAAAGGAACCTGGACTTCACCCTCTCCCCACGTTTTGCAGGATTACCAGCTCTGATCAACAAAATCAAAGCAGATGGAATGAGATTTATCATTATCCTGGTCAGTTTGGAATATCATTTTTAAATTCAAATGCAGCATCACAAAATGGAGGAAATATTCAATGTAAGTTTTGAGCCTAAGGGTAAAAGTGTTTCTATTTGTAGGATCCAGCCATTTCTGGGAATGAAACCAATTATCCTGCCTTCACCAGAGGTGTGGAAAAAAATATCTTTGTACAATGGTCTGATACCAAAGAAATTTTATATTCCAAGGTACTGTCCAGGGATGAGTATTTAACTCTGTGTTGTTGATGCTCGGTTTGTATTTAGTGTGCCTTGATTATTTAAAATATTCTTTGTCCCATCAGGTCTGGTCGTTTCTTCCCAATGTCCAAATCAATGAGTCACTGCCTCATGAAGACCAAGTAGAGGTAAATACTGACATGGTTTGGTTCTGGACTCAAATACAGACATTAATCAATTAAAATAGCAGCAAAATCATTGATAAAGCTCATGGCAGGAATAAGTTGAAGAAACTGGCTAAGCCTTCCAAAACAATTAGTGAACAAGCAATTATTTTTTGTGTTTTTTTTTTTAATTCCAGAATTTTAACTATGGAATGCCTTCAGTCCTCTTATCTGTCTTGTTTTTCTCCTGTTTTTTACAGAACTACGTATCCCATTGTGCTTTCCCAGACTTCTTCCGCAATTCCACAACAGAGTGGTACAAGAGGGAAATCCTGGAGGTCTACAACAATCCCTACAACGCCTCACTAAGCCTCAAGTTTGATGGGCTGTGGACTGTAAGTGTGGAGATGATTCCGATTTCTAGGTTGTTTTTCTCTGCCCGACACCGGTGGAGAGGGCCCAAATTCCTGATTCCCAGTATCTGCACTGCTCTGGCAGATGTATCCCGTGTTAAATTCCCATTGAGGAAATGTTGGACTTGACGGGCTTGGAGGTTGTTCCCTTGAAACAAAGAATTGCTGAGTCACAGAATAGTCTGGGTTGGAAGAGAACTTGAAAATCTTCTATTCCCACTCATTGCCATGTGCAGAGACACCTTCCACTATCCCAGGTTGCTCCAAGCCCCAGTGTCCAGCCTGGGCTTGGGCACTGCCAGGGATCCAGGGGCAGCCACAGCTGCTCTGGGCACCCTGTGTCAGGGCCTGCCCACCCTCACAGGGAACAATTCCTTCCCAAATCCCACCTAATCTTGCCCTCCTTCAGCTCAAAACCATCCCCCTTTTTCTGTCACTCCATGCCCTCATGGAAAGTCCTTTTCCTGCCTTTTTTTGCAAGCCCCTTTATGGAACAGGGGATGCCTAACTGAGGCTCCTGAGGAACCCTGCAACGCTGCTTGTGTGCAATTCAGAGTTTATGGTGTTCTGTAGCAAACTAAGGGGTTTGACTCTGTGTTTTTAGGACATGAATGAACCAGCAGCTTTTATGAATGGTGCCATGGGTGGCTGTAAGGACGAGCTCCTGAATTATCCCCCCTACATGCCTTGTAAGTCTGATTCCTCCTTACAGAGAGTTTTAGGTTTTCTGGTTTCTACATAAATTCTTATCTGGTATATGGGGCATAAAAGCTGAAATAAAGATGGATTTATAAACCCACAGATCCTCACTGAATGTGGCCCTTTATTCCTGAGATGATGGGCACACTGCAAGCCCAGGTATTTCAGCAGGAGCTGTGCGGCACTTTGTAAAAAAAACTTCTTCCCAGCTCCTCGTTGCATATGGATTTTGGTTCCTATTTTGTGTCTAAGTGCTTTGCTTGAGGCATGCCAGAGAATTGAGCTCTCTGTTTTTGCACTTTCCTCAGATGAATAATGCAATTAATTAAATATTTAGAAAATATCCATGTGTCTCCTCTCATTACCATTTATGTGAGCAGTCAAATGCTTGAAATGCTTCACTTTCTTAGCTCGGCTTTCCTGAAGTACTGGTGTAAAGTAATACTAATTAGGATTATTTATTGATGGTTTATTAGCATACTCTCGCTGCTTACTGTTGTATTCAGGTTTCATGAGTGGTTTCTCAGGAATTTCCAGGAAATTAATATTCACACAGACAGATCATACCCCCACCACATCCATTTTTCCGTTTATGTGATTAGTGTGACAGCGTTCAAAAGGATTTGAAATATTTTCTGATACACTCTGTTTATTCTTTGAGCCTCTGTAGTAAGAGCATCTGTAACTGAACTATTAAAGCATTCACAGGCTCAGATACCTGCATAGGAATACTGGAAATATTCCATTTTGGAAATGCTATTTTTATAATGATAAATAAATAAGTGACAGGCTCAGACACCTGCATAAGAATATTGGAAATATTCCATTTTGAAAATGCTATTTTTGTAATTATTAATAAATGACAGTATAAAGAGACGGAATGCCTAACAGATCATGAAAATTAAGAAAAAGTAACTCAAATGATTAAAACATGATTATTAATAATAATAAATATATTTCTCCCCTTTGCACAAGATTTGGGATATAGGTCAACAGGATTAATCTACAAAACTCCCTGCATGGAAGGTCTGCACTACCTCCCAGACGGGACCCCAGCCAGACACTACGATGTCCACAGCCTTTATGGATGGTCCCAAGCCAGACCCAGCCTGGAGTAAGTGCTTTCCATGTTCCATGCTGCCTCCAGGATATGCTCTGATGCCTCAAGGAGCTGGAACAGAGGCTAGATGGAGTTAGGAGGAATAAAAGTGGATATTTATTGAAATGCCTTCAGAGGCCACAGCCGTGGCTCTGCCCAGATGGCTCCAAGATGGGAGCAAAAGAGGGTTTGGTCACAAGATTTCATATTTTCCTAAGTTTTAGTCCATTTGCATACAGGAGTTAACTGTCCAATTAACAGCTTCAAATTATGAGGTTTCATCCTCCTTGCTTGCTTGCCTGCCCTCCTCTTCTCACGTTGTTCATGCTTTGGGCCTGAAGTTTCAACAGCTCCTGTTGCTGTTGGGAGCTGCATTTTCCCTTTCTTATTCCTGTTATCCCAAAGTCACTCAGTGATGGGCTCAGCCAGGGGCAGGTCCCTCTGGGCTCTGTCAAAAATGAGGAAACTCCAGAAGTTTCTCACCAGAGCCACCCCTGCCAAGACCTTGTTGTGCACACCCAGTGGAGCAGACAAGAACTTGATAGGAAAAGGAGTATCACCGTCGTTCCTGTGCTTTAAATATGAACTGTTTTCCTCTGTTTTGTGAGGCACTGCAACAGAAATCACTACAATAAATCTCACAGCTCACACAGATACTCTCACACTGGAAATTTATAGCAAATGCTATCCACAAAATATATATATCTATATATATACATATATTTCAGTCCCAAGTTGTTTATTTTTTGGCAGTAACTGAAGGGGGTACTTGTGAAACTGAAGAAGTGCAATAATTTCTTTTGATACTAAACCACCCAAACAGAAAGATTATTTGCACACAAACACTCACAAAAGACTGTAACTGAGAGGTGAACATCAGTATTTTATGTAACCTGGTGTCATTTCAGTCCTCCATCCATTAGACACAGGAACTTCGGGATATTGCCTCGACGCTGTTCTGTTGTAATGAGGTTTTTTGCATAGCCAGAGTCCCTATTAGTGAATACAGGAACTGTTTGGAAGTAAATGCAGCCTTTGTGACCTGAATAATTATTTTTCATGGATAGAGCTATGGAGCTGCAGAGCTGAGGCTCCAGGCACTGAGCACTCAGGTCCTGCTCATCCCTGAGCAGTTCTACATGTGACATTTGCTGTCTTCACTTTTGGAGTTTTGGCTGCCACTTCTCAAAGCATTATTGACACAGGGAAAGCAAGCAGAGAATTAAAGTGTTGGACAATATTGTTATAAAGGAATAAAGGATCCCAGGAAAGTTACTGTTTGTCTTGGAGGGAATAATTGTGGCACATTAGTCTGGTTTAATTGCTGCGGTAATTTAAGTGACTTGTGTATCTTTGCTGTAATTATGGGTGTCACTTAAGCTGCAAATCCTATAGAAAAATAAGCAAATAGTGCCTTAATGAAGCAGCAGTTTAGGCAATTATGGGGGCTCTCACACTGGAGAGCAGTGGGACTTAATCAGGATGATTTTCTGACTAATATTCATATTGATATCCTGTCACCTTGGTCTTTCAGGAGGGATTAAAAGACCCTGACTCAAGTTGGTTTTTTTTATTTCAGCTCCTTTTAGTCAAGTAAACTTATCCTGAGAAGTCCAATATTCCTGCTACCTCTGTTTTCACTCTTGTGAGCCTTTTGGTTTGATTTTTGCAAATTATTTCCAACTGTTGCTTCAACTTTTTGGGTACTTGAGAAAGGAATGACGTGCCCTCACACACATTGTGGAGCACCTAGAAAATGGGCTTGGAAAATCTATTGCCACATCCCTATTTCCCCACAGAGGAGTTAGCCTGAGCTGGAAAACTCCTTTTTAATCCCTCACGTTTGCCAGTTCTCTTTGCAGCTGCAGATTGGCCACTTTGCTGCGACTGTGTCTGGATCGCGCAGAATTACCACAAAAAGCACGAAAGGGCGGATGTTTATGACGTAGCCCTTCACTAGCATAACACAAACCCAAACATTTATTTTCAGAGGCTCTCCTGCAGTAAATTCTGGTGTGGTGTTTCTCCTGCTAAGCTGTTTCTGTGCCTGTTCCCAACGCAGGGCTCTGCAAGCTGCCACCAAGGAGCGCGGGGATCATCATCAGCCGCTCCACGTACCCCAGCAGCGGGAGATGGGTGGGGACACTGGCTGGGGGACAACACGGCAGCCTGGGACCAGCTGCACAAATCCATTATTGGTACGTGCCAGGGGAAGGGCCTGCATGCCTGGGACCACCCCAGTCACAGAATGGTTCGGGTTGGGAGGGACCTTAAAGCCCTAAATCCAGTTCTGCCCTGGCAGGGACACTGTGCACGTGTCAGGCTCCTCCAAGCATTATCCAACTTGGCTTTGCTTCTCCTTCACCTCCTTGCTTTTGGTATTCCTGTGATTTTTAGCTGAAAAAATCTTGTTCAGCAACCAGAATTTGTGGTCAACTCCTTTTTCATTCTTTCTTCTTACTTCCTTCTGTACCAGGTCCTGGTAACTCCTTTAATTCCCTTGGGACCAGCCCCCTCCCATGCCCTGTGTCCTGCCATCAATTTTTTTTTATTTTTGCTCCAGTCCACCTACATTCCATCTCCTGTAGCAGGAAAACACAACACGTTGGAGAAATTGTGGGGCTTGGATTTGGTTTTTCCTCTTTTGAATCAGTAGTGTAATAAACACTGTCTATGTAACCATAAAGTAGAAAAAACCCCAGCAAGTAACTCCAATTTATTTCTCTTTTCAGGCATGATGGAGTTCAGTCTCTTTGGAATATCTTATGTAAGCTAATGAGTTATTAACTTCTATTTAATTACCGTGATGTTGTACATGATAATACAGTTTTCCATTTGGGTTATTCTGAAAATTTCAGACAGAGAGCTGATATCTGTGGCTTCTTCAAAGACTCACAGTATGAGTTGTGTGTCCGCTGGATGCAGCTGGGTGCCTTTTACCCCATTTTCCAGGAATCACAACGAGAAAGGAACACGGTGTGAGTTGCAATTTTTGAATAGTTCTTAGCAGCTGGGCCTTTGCAACACACAGGCAAAACCAGACAGAACAATGCACAACTGCCCTGGCTCAAAAAAACCCAAAAACATTCCAAGTAAAATGGAGAAAACCAGAACACTTTTGGCTCTTTATCAAATGAAAATTGTCATTATTTCTATGCTGGCTCTGCTGTGAGCCTCCCCATCACCTGGGAGGTTTTGTGCCCACAGAGGGGGCTGCTCTGGGATTTGGACACTTGAAGGAAGGCCCTTCTAAGTTTGCTTTCACTGAATCAAACTCTGCATATTTTCCCCTCTGTGCCATTTGGATTTCAATGAGCTACAGCAGGGCTAAAATGGAGATTTTATGGCAACTGACCTGGGTGCTCTCAGCCCTAATTGCCCATAATTATAGAACAAATGAGAAAATGGGGCAGTGTAATAAGATGCTGGAGTGAGACTCAGGAATTTCTGTGCTCTGCCTGTTTGCCACCATCAGATATTGTATTTCTGCTGAAAGGAAAGGGAAATAATTGCCTCAATGTAGGCTAAGGAGTGGAGTGGAGAAAGCTGTAAAACAAGATAACTGGGAGAATGAAAAAAAGGGAAACAGCACTTGTGTTGCAGGGAAAGCTTCAGGTCCAGCAGAGAGGAGCTATTTAGATGGCAAATATCTAATGGATTAAAGTCTCCTGTTCAAAGGCAGCTGCTTTATCTCACAGCACACACCTTCCACGGGCCCTGAAAGCTCCAAAATGCAGATTCAGGGTTATCGTGGTGCTTCCAGCCCTACCCAATTTGCCAGGGTATTGTTCCTACATTGAATAAAGACTTGAGGCTCTCCTGCCACCAGTCCTTGGCGCTTCAGGCTCCTGCTGCGAGCAGAGGGCTGGTGGGTGATGCGCCCTGGGACGTGTCACACCTTGGGGACACTTTGCAGTAAACATTTTTACTGTTTCCCCTGGGTTTTTATCAGCTTTCCTCTTTCCAGTTCCCCTCCTGGGGCTGACAGTGACAGCCACAGTTTTCACTTGCTCCTGAGGTGAAGAATAAACAAATGAAGATGCTCTGCTTCAGAGAGGAGAGGAAATTTCGTCGGTTTGTTTTGCTGCGTTGATTTGGTTTTTTTAGCTTTCTCACGCAGACCAACCCAGCTTCTCTAACAACACTCTCTTTCAGAGGCAAGATCCTGCTTCCTGGGATGCAAAATTTGCAGAGATGTCCAGGAATGTGCTGAACATAAGATACACCCTGCTACCTTACCTCTACACCTTGCTCCACGACGCCCATGCCCACGGCAGCACCGTGGTCCGCCCCGTTCTCCACGAGTAAGCGCAATTCCCCTGCTCTCCTCGCCAAGAATTCCCATTCAAACTCCTCTGGTTGTGACCCCCTAACAACAGAGCTGTCTCTTTGTTACAGCATTTCCTCCTTCAATTAAAAGAAACCAAGTCTTGGCTGGGCAAACCAGAGTTTTTTGCATGTAGCGATTGGCTTTTCACAAAGAAGCCCAGAAAACAGTGGCTCAAATTAAAAAGTCCGTCCCAGTCTGTCCATAATAAATAATAAGTGCAAGACTTTTAGAGTTTTGTTGTCTCAATATACTGAAAAGCAAAGAAATGGAACAAACTCCCTAAAGCTAAGCACTAAATTGCATTTCTCTAATGAGTCTCACCTCAGGATTTTTGTGCAGCCATTAATTGATCCCTGAATTATTAACAGCAATAATGAGGAAACAGATATGACAAAGAGTAGGTGAAATTACAGCCAGAAGGGTGTTCAAGGAGGAGCTCTTTGGGAAAGCTCAGCTCTGGCTGTCTCCTCCTGGCAGGTTTGTGGAAGACAAGACCACGTGGGACATCGACGAGCAGTTCCTCTGGGGTCCTGCCCTGCTCATCAGCCCTGTGATGAAAGAGGTGAGCTCTTCATTTATTTCTCACTGAAAGGCAGTTTAACTGAGCTTTGCTTTTTGATCTGAGGTGCCTAAAATGTGTGTGTTTAACTGCAGAATGATCGGAGTGTCAACGCTTATTTCCCCGATGCCCGCTGGTATGATTACCACACAGTAAGTCATCCTAAAAAAATTGTATTTTAAAACTTGGATTTTCTGTCTTTTCACTGTGCTGAGCGTGGCAGGGAGGTGGGAACACCCTGCCTAATTTGCATTTAATATAAGTTCTTAGAAACATAAAAAGAAATAATAAAAATCCTCGATTCCTTTATAATAATGTATAGTAACATGACCAGAGTTATGATAAATGAAAAGGCAAAATTAATACCTTTAATTTAGAATTCTTTTCACTTTTTGTAACCCTCAAATGATACACAGAAGGTTTCTGTAATGGAATGCTCTAATGAAGAAAGAAAAAAAACAGGTTTAGCTGCGTCATTTTTTCTGGAAAATAATAAAAGATTTGGAAATAGGATGAGCAGGATCAAAACTCCCTTCATTAATCACAGGTTTGTGTTTCACCTGCTTGGCCCCTTTGGTTCAGCTGCCATCACCCATGGCCAGGCCTGGCTTTTAGAGACCCAAAATTTCAGGGTTTCTCTTATTAATAGTTACTCCTGCAGTAACAACTCCTAATTAACCTGTCTAGAGAAATATTACATTTTGTTCTGAAGGAAAACCCTGTAAAAATCCCTAATTTTTTGTCCATAGAACACAGATACTGGCTTTAGGAAACAATTCCAAAATCTGTCAGCTCCTTTGGAGCACATCAACCTGCACATCCGAGGTGGATACATCCTGCCTTGGCAAGCACCTGCTAGAACAACTGCTTACAGGTAGGAATCAGTGAACATTTAAAATGTAATTTGTCTTTTTGCTGGTTTTATGGGGTTTTTTTCCTAATGCTTTTTAGTAGTATGGGATGGGAAGATGGCTGTGGGAGGTCAGCTGGGTGGTTCATGACTTTTCTGGAAAGGAATTACCATTTGGGGAATATGGGATGTGACCAGCTGAGGGAATTGAGAGGAAATTGTGTTTTGCACAGCCGGCTGAACCCGCTGGGACTCACGGTGGCCCTGGATGATGCTCAGCTTGCAGCAGGACACCTCTACTGGGACGATGGGGTTCGCATCGGTACGGCCAGCCCTTCTTCCCTCCCTAAAACCCTTTTTATTGCTGGATACTGCCAAGTGAGGCTCCAGCCCTGGGGATATTCAAAGCCCAAATTCAAGCAGACAAAACCAAGCTCAAGGATGTGAACTGGGGAGAGAGGGAACAAACTCTGGGGTAGAAGGGATGGACTTGGCCAAGGCCATTTCTGGGGGACAGATCTGAACTCACCTTCAGAGGCAAAACTGAAATGAAAGCTGCAGACCAACATTACAGAAACACAATCCTTCCTGATCGAAGCCACACCACGCTGTGATTTACAGAATTAATGTGTTGTATAAATGAACTCGTGCCCTGGGCCTGGGGAAAGGCAGGTAACAAAGATTCCTAACAAAGAAACCTGTGGGAACCCTAACCACAGATCATGTGGGAGCTCTCACTAATTTCCTCAACGTGGCTAAATTTAAGTTGTCTGCAGGTGAAAGACACTGAGCTGGCATTTCTCCTCCCCGCCCAGAGAGCGCTACCCTTGTACCAACAATGAATTCCCACCAGGAGTGCAGGAAACGTGCCTTGCATGGGGACCTGGGGGGAGTTAGCAGGAGGCTGGAGGTGGATCTGGAAGTGGTTCGCACCCTCTGCCAGCACTGGAATCCAGAAAGGATGGCCACATTTAGGGAAAGCTGGTGATAAATGGGATTTGGGTGGGGCATCTCCCAGGGTGACACTCCCAGGAGTGTGGGAAGGCAGGACAGGAGCCCCAGTGCCCAGGGATCAGCACTGCTCTGAGGGCAGTGCCAGCTGAACCACAGCGCTGGGGAAACACCAGCAGGGACCTCAGAGAGGCAGCACCCGTCAGGTGTCACCTGGAATTGTCCCCTGGCAATGGAGGGGGATGTGGAAATGACTCTTCATTCCTACAGTGTTTCAAACAAACATTTTCCTCCTCATCTAAACTCCTCTCATCTCCCTAGTGCTGTTTCTTTGCCTGCTTTTACATCTCACCCCTAAAATGTTCTTCTTTTATTTCATTTCTTTTATATACACTGAAAGTATTTTATGTCTAATAGCATTCATCTCCTGGAAATGCACAACTTCTCTTTATTTACATATAAATACACCCCTTGTATTTGTAAGCTGTCAGTGGACAGAAATTTCGATCATGTGTTAAAAAAAGGTGGCCAGCAAAGACATTTTATTCAATTTCCTTCAATTTTTCTTTTTGACAGATGCATATGAAGATGGTGTTTACCTGCTGACATCATTTACTGCTAAGCAGGTAATCACATTAGCTCATGTTTATTTAATAGTCACTTCAGGTGATTTTTTTTTTTTATATTTTTCAACTCTGGGTATTTTAATTTGGGTCTTCCTAATGTCTATGTATCCCAACCTTACACTAAATTGTGCTCACAGATGATTAAGCTACAAGAAATGTGATTAAATTGTGTTAAGAATGAATTTAGGAGTGAATCTGAAGAGTGTTGTTAAGCACAATTGTCAGATTTCATTTCCATAACCAGTGGAATATCTGGAAATAAATTAGGCTCTAATTACAGGGACTTTTGGCTTAAAAGAAAAGCTCTATTGTAGGAGAAAACACACTTTCTTATATCATTATTTTCCAGTATGCCACAATGTCTTCTAATTTTATCCACGCTGTTCTTTCTTCTCATCTAATTCTGTCTTTGTCAAATAAAAGGGTGTTAATTGCTAAGGAAGAGAGTTTGTTTTGCTAACTCTCAATATTTGCAGTTGTAAGGAGATTGTAAAATAAAAGCACCTTTCCCTGCTCTTACAAAAACCTCCTAAGGAAAAGCCTAATTAAACAGGTCTTTGAATTAACCAACAATGAGAAACACTCACCCTCTGAGCACCAAATACATGGAATTATGTCACAGCACTTTTGGGTACATCCTAAAGAAATCCAAAATCTACTTAAAATCCCAGGAACTGAATGAGGGAGGGCTGTGAGTGCAGAGGGGAGGGGATGGGGAGGCAGGAGCTGTTCTGGGAGGGGAAAAAGCAGGAGGAGAAGAGGCTGGAGCAGCTCTCAGAGCACCTGGAAGGTGACACAGGGCAGGGAAGGAGGGCTTTGTCCTGCAGCTCTTGCTGCCCAGCCAGGGGTTGAGAATTTCTTGCTCTTCACTCCTCATATCAGTCAGCTGAGTGGCAATTAAAGCACAGCAGAGCCCAGGATTTGGCCAGGTTAACAAAGTGGAGAAAAGCTTTCAGTGTCTGAAAAACAAATAACAACACACAGGTAATAGGAAGTAAAAGTGCAGGAAACGTGCCTTGCATGCAAATAAAAAGCTGAAGTGGACTTCACAGAGTTAGAGAATGGTTTGGGTTGGGAGGGACACAAAAGTCATCTCATTCCATGGCAGGGACACCTTCCACTGTCCCAGCTGCTCCAGGGATCCAGGGGCAGCTGCTCTGGGCTTGTACCAGCCTTATCCCAAGCTCGGGTATTTACCTTTCCCTCTTCCTTCCAGAACGTTCTGGAGATCACAGTTACACATCAGAATTACACGGACCCCAACAACCTCATGTTCACCGAGGTCAGGGTGCTGGGGGTGCCCAGCAATGTCGCTCAGGTGACAGTGACACAGAACGGGGCAGCAGTGCCATCAAACCACCAGTTTGTCTACAACAACAAGGTGAGATGCTGCTTGAAGGGTTAAAAACCTGCATTTGTGCTCTCAAACCTCTGGAGATTTCAAATATTTAAAGTATTTTTACTTACCGTATTTAAAATATATATGTATATTTAGCATGTGTAAAATTTTTGTAATAGCCTATTTAAAATGTTTATATTCTTTACCATATTTAAAAATGCATGTATTTGCCATATTAAAAAAAACATATATATGTTTACCATATATAAAATAAACCATATTTCAGAAAGAGGAACAAGCTGCCATCAGATAATGGCACTTCAATACCATTTAATGCCATTTCTGGCAGTGAATTTTGTTCTCTAGCAGCTTCCTTGCAATATAGGAGATGTGACAGGAGAAAAAGCTTCTCTGAGATTCTGCTGTTGACTTTTTGATGGAAAAAAATTCATATGCAGTGTTGAATTGCAATGTATTCCAAGTTTTTCTACTGAAAAAAATTCCTTTATTTTTAAAACAAAAGGAACTTCAGCTCTAAAAGAGCCTGTGGGTGAAGGAAGGGATCAGAGAGTCATGGTCAGACTCCCAAATCTGTGCTGGTTAAACTCTGTTTGTAGTGATATAAACACAAATGTAAATAAAAAAAGGGAAATGAATTCTTGCAGTTTAAAATGAGAAGCCAGTTTCTCCCTGGAACACAGAAAGCACCGTGGATCTTCAGGGCTCAGCTACTAAATGTGAATGTTGTGTGTTTTATTCCCAGATCCTGATAATCACCAATCTCCAGCTGAAACTGGGCCAGAACTATGCCCTGAAGTGGAGCTAGGAAGGAGAATAAAATCGGCCACACCTCTGCATTTTCTCATATTTTTCAAACCATTTTTCAATTTTCAAAGTGCTTTTTTGTCACCCTGGAATGCTTTTCCCCTTCCCAACCCAGCAGTACAGTCAGTTCACAGCCGGGTGTTCTGTGTACAAAGCAGTCCTGAGCCAGCAGAGCCACTTCAGGATAAAGTTCATCTTTCAGAGTAAGAACTGAGGGGAAAAACTCTGTTTTTTAGAGGAGAATTCCTGTCTGACTTCATATCTGATTAATTTTGTAAAAAAGATCCAATTGATGTTACCAAAGTGGATTGGAAGCTGTAATTTTGCCTGTATTTAACTTCCATCCTAATTTTAATTATACCCATGCAGGTCATTATTATGGAGAATTTAAGGCCAGATAAAGTAGAAGCAAATGTTCTGAGATGACTGATTTAGCATGAAATAATGTTTCAAGACGTTGGTCCATAAAATACTCAGATACTTGAAAAAATAATTTGAAGTTGGGGGGGGGGGGGGGTGTTGTATGACTTCAGCCAGATTTGTGCTCCCTGTGTTTTAACTTGAAGTTGTAAAATAAAACCTGAAATTTTAAGTTTCATTAATGAGTGAGTGTTGGTCTCTGTTTATTTCACTGAAGGAAATGTTCTTGTTTTGTGTTTACCATAACAATAATTCAGATTAAAGCCCCTTTTTATTCCCAGAGTGCAGCAAATGAACTAAAGAGACTGGGAAAACATATTTACAATTAAATTTGATGGGAATAAATGCTGCAGGAGGTAATGGCAACCTTCAGTGACTGTGCTTTACATTCATTTCAAGGGCTGTTCTTTTGCTTTAAAATTCTGGGGTACAAAACTCAATAAACCAACATCTCATAGGTGGATTATTGCAGTTATAGGGGGTGAATTTATTGAAATTTCACTGTGAAATGATAATGAAGTTGGCAAAGAAAATGCTCATTTAGCAGTAATTTTATCCTTTATATTTTGACACATAAAACTTCCCTGTTTCTCACAGAGCTGATGCAGCTGTGTCCCTTTGCTGCAGAGAGGGGTGAGGGGGTACAGAACCTTCAGCACACTCTGTCTCACTTTGTCCCACCATTTTGCACCCTCTCATCTGACACTGGAAACATCAGGGACAGCCAAAGGCTCCCCAAAACCCAGTTTTTCCTTATTTATTTGGAGAACCTTACTATTGGCTTTTTTTCAGCTTTGAGACCTTTCCAAAAATCTATTTTTCCTTATTGATTTGGGGAACCTTGGTACTGGATTTTCTTCTAGCTTTGAGAGCTTCCAAATAAAAAGATTTTTCCTTATTTTTTTCATTTATTTGGGGAACCTCATTCTTGTCAGTTTTCCAGCAGTGAGAGTCCCAGCACATCAACTGAATCCTGTACTTCAGCCCCAGGGAAGGTTTTATTGAGTCCCCAGGGTAACAATTCCTGAGGAACTCACCCAGGCTGAGAAATCCCAGCTTCAAACTCTCTTGGCCACCCCTGGGCAAAAATCTTCTCTGAGACAAAGTTCTGCATTCCAAATATTTTTTTTTTTCTGAGCTTCATTTTCTGGAACTCTTGGAATTCTGTTGGAATTCTTGAGGTTTGAGAGCAGCTGAAGAGAAATTCCCACTGGTGGCAGCTTAGAGGGAAGCCACCACTAATTAGTGTGGGCAGGAAATGATGGAAAATCAGCTCTCATTCCAAAGGGTTCCCAAATGATCCCTGCACTGAAAAGGCTCCCCCTGGACCCAAATTTTGGGAGAGACTGGATGGGGTAGAAGAGGAGGAGATACTGCTGCACTGAAGGAGTGTCCCTGGAATTACAATTCCACTCATGGAAAAGATAAAACCACGTCACACTTGGCCGTGCCTGTTCTGATGAAGCTGCCAGAAATGTACAGGTAACTGGATTTTTCCTTGGAGCTGGAAGGAGCAGCTGGATGGTAACATCTGGCAGCACAGCTGGAGCGTGGTGGGCTGGGAAGAGAGAGGGTTTGGCACCTTTGGGGATTTTCCTTTCCTTTTTCCTTTCCCCTTTCCCATCTTCCATTTCCCATTTCCCCTTTCCTTTCCTCCTTCCCCCTTCCCACAAAAAATCACTTTTTGTCCTCTCAGCTAAGGAACTTCTGGGTCTTTCAAGCTAAACCAGGAAATCTTTGATAAATTATGCAGAGTTAGAAGTTCCTCTTTAGATTTCCTGGAAATAGCAATCTCCTGTGATTCCAAGGATTCAGTCAAGCTTGGAGGTGTTTCCAATAACCAATACAAATATATTGCAATATGAATTTTTGAGTTATGATTATTTGCAAGTAAAATGTTAAAAATTAATCCAAGCAGTGAACTTCAAATTAGCCCGTGTGGAAAGTTTAAGTGTTTAAATACACATTTGGTGTGTGCTGTATTTACATATATAATTCATAACTGCATGGTTAAGTGTACACACTTAAACTTACCCTGTGTATATTAGTTACATTATTAATATTTTAAATTCTATTATGTAAAATAAGGGTTTTTTCCCCATTATTATATGGTTGCTCTCACATTCAGAGTCATTTCAGTTGAATGTTTAATGCATATGAGGCATTATGCACATTATAATAATTATGGAATAAGAGATTCAGAAATGCTCCCTGACCAGTGGGTCCCTTTTAATCATCCCAGGAGACCTTTCAGGTGGATGCAGAGCCCCATTTCCTCCCCTTGATACAAACCCCACACTCAGAGTCAGCCCAGAAAGCAGCTGATACTGAAATATCCCAGCTCTTTTTAGAAACTGATAAAATTTGCATTGAGTACCCAGTACAGGAAAGGCAAATAAAATGCATTTAAGCAGAATGTCCAAAACTACCTCTTAAAAACATTATTAACTGAGTCTTGAAAGTACCACAGGCTTGGAGGAGAGCAAAGAATCTGATCAAGAGGATCCCTCCAGATCTGTGGGTTGCTTTGCCTGCACGGGAACAACTGGAAGAATCTTCTGTGTAAAAGAGAAAATATTCAAAAATCCAAACCACCTCATCAGGACACAGCCACAGCAGCTGGCATTAGATCAGGTGAGCCCAGGAGCTGATATAACAGCTTCCAATTCCCCGTATGCATGGATAAAAATACCCTCACAGCTGCTTTTCAAACAGTCATGGAATGGTTTGGGCTGGGAGGGAACTTAAAGCTCATTTTGTTTCACTTCCACTGTCCCCAGGGTGCTCCAAGCCCCATCCAACCTGGCCTTGGAATCTTGGTTTGATAACTGGATAAAAGTCTAGGACTGAGGAGTTTTGGATTTGGGTGGAATGCAAAAGAGCTGCTGCCTAAAAATGACAGAACTCGGCAGGTTTGTGTTATTTTATCCTGAATTTGAATGTACTGGTGAGTTACAAACTGGGATGTGCTTGAATTAAGTTAACAAAGAGAAACCTGCAAAGAATTAGGCTCTGCTTCAAGTCCAACCTCTCGTTATTGCTCCCACTAATAGACTTAATGATATTGGTTATTATTTTTAACAGATTAATGAAAAATTAAAAGCAATTTTTATTAGTGTATACACTGTCAGATAAATATTTAATAAATGTTCTCTGTATTAACACTTCTCCTCAGAACAGCACAACTCTGGACATCCCTTGAAGACTACAGCACCAAAATCTCCCTTCCTCTCTGTTTTGATCCACATAATTTCCCCCACATTTATCTCATGTTCGATGATGAAAGAAAACAGAATTTCCTGCTCTGCATATACAACCTCTCCAATCACTCTGTGCTACCCAATATTCCCAGCCATGCTCCAGTGCAGGGATGTTGGGAAGGGCATTTTGTTTTCCATCCAGGCAGCTCCTGCTTCCTCCACAATATTCCAACTCCTTTCAGAAAATCCCTCTCCCACTGCACTCCTGCTCCCCCTCAGCTCTCCCTTTCTCATTTTTCCTGCCACCTTTGGCTCTGTTCAGTGCTCTGAGCTGTGCCAGGCTGGATAAAACGCTTTTCCAAGCTCTGCTATTCCATCTCTCTACATTATATCTCGGGTATAGCAGGGTGTGTGTTCAATTCCCATCTGTCAGACTGGGGCAGTTCTCTGCTGTTCTTTGGGCAGTTTTCTTTATCTCTCCCACAGCCAATCCTCCCTCCAGGAGATCTCTGCTGGTCATGGGCCATTAATTATTAATTATCTCTGTCCATGGCCAGTGAGTGTCCCTGCATGGCTGATCCAATTCCATCATCCCATGGGGAGATGCTCCACCCAGGGGAGGAGCCAAGCATTCCTACCTGGATCCAATCTGAGCTTTGGGACACCCCAGCAGCCTTTGCCCCCTGCACTCCCAGAGGAGCAGCTTTCTGCTGCCCTGCATTCCCAGAGGAGCAGCTTTCTGCTGCCCTGCATTCCCAGAGGAGCAGCTTTCTGCTGCCCTGCATTCCCAGAGGAGCAGCTTTCTGCTGCCCTGCACTCCCAGAGGAGCCCAGGCCCATCTCCAGCAGCCCTGGAGCTGCAGAGCGACTCTGGCAGTGGTTGTTTGTTTTTTTTGTACAACTCCATTTGTATTTTTAGTTTTCCTAGTAAAGAACTGTTATTCCTATTCCCATATCTTTGCCCGAGAGCCCCTTAATTTAAAAATTATAATAATTCAGAGGAAGGGAGTTTACATCTTCCATTTCAGGGGAGGCTCCTGCCTTCCTTAGCAGACACCTGGCTTTTCAAACCAAGACACATTAGAACAGGAAATATTTCCTTGCCACCTCTGCACGCTGCAATCCTGAATGGATCCCATCAGTTCTCCCCTCTGCCCTTTATAACCAGAACCATTTTGGAGGGAAAATGGAGATATCCCATCCTTTGTAGAGCCTAATCCCTTCCCACACATCTTTCCAAGCAAGAAAAACAAAGTTTGCCTGACTTTGAGAACTTCCCCTCAGCACAAAAGCCTTTTCCAAGGGTTTTAATTGAAGCCAAGCACCTATTTGGGTTACAATGGCCTATATTTAACTTGAATGGAATAATTTCTTTTCTTGTATTTAACCTTTGATCAGCTGCCTACCTTTGAACTCTGGATATCGATCCCCCTCCTTGTTATCCTTGTCCCACTTCTCTTGGAGCTCTTGCATAACCTCAGAAATCAAAATAAAATTCTCTCTTTGCTGAAATAAGTTTTTTTCCTTTTTTTTTTTTTTTTTTGTTCACAGGGATGGCTTCACTTTGTTCTTTTGTTTTTTAATGTAAGCACCACAGAGATCTGGAATACAATAACGAAGATGTTTGTACAGTTTTAAATCAAATTCAGCACTGGGGAAATGTGGTTGCACAAACACTAAAAATTAAAGATAAACTCAACATCAGGATAAATTTTAAAACTAACATTAAAAATCTTGTCATGGTCTGAATTTTCCTCTTTTAGTATGTCTTAGAATGTTCTAAATAATGTAACCACCTCATTTCAAGTGCTTGCATTAAATCATTTGTTGCTTCAGAGTGATGCAGGTAAAAATCTTCCTCAATGATATTTGTTCCTAAATGAATTCCAAAGAGAGAAGTGAATTTCTGCATTCAGGGTGCACAGATAAACAAACTCTCATCAATATCTTTGTCCCCTAATAATTTCAAAGTACCCAGACCTAAGTGATTTATAAATCCTGTGCCACTCTCAGGCTTGGGGCACATCCAAAGGTGGTTTTTCCCTTCTTTTTTTTTTTTTCTTTTTTCTTTGGAAAGATCTTTTCATCCCACATCCCACCCCACTTCTTTCACTGTCATATCCCAGACGGAAAGTGAACATCTTCTTACCTAGGGACACAGAGAAATAAAACTGGTTTTAGCAAGACCAGCCACAAGCAAGTCCTACACTGAGCAGGAGCAGCACCTCTGCATTTCCTCAGCATTCCTTGGAGCTGGATTTTCCAGAATTTCTGCCAGGCAGGTCATCCCTGAAACCTCTGGAATTACACAGATAAACCTACCAGGAGAGAATTTCCATTTCTTTTCCAGCAAGAGATTATCCTGACTGTTTCTCAGAGTTTGCTGCTTCTCCTCTGTACCCCAAAAACTTAATTCAGCCCAACATTCCCATTCCTGGACATCACTCCAGGACTTTTCCCAAACTGAAATTGTGGCTATTTCCTCACCCTTTTTTCTGCTTTCCTGCCATTCATGGAGTGAGTGGTGCCATCAGTGTCCCATCCACCAAAGCCTTTCTGAGTCCCTTCCAACTTCAGAAATTCCATGATTTAAGTACCCAGGACCTAGAAAATAGAACCACTCATTAATTTCTTATGAGAATAATTTTGGGTCAGGCTTTTTGCCTCTTACAATGCATTTTAATGCACTTCTTATTGAGTCTTCCATTAGAGCTTTGCAGAGGTAATTCAGATTTTCCTTTTATTCACTATTTCCTCACAAGGGAATAACAAAAGCTGGAATTCTCCACATCCTGAGAGATAACTCCTGTGAGATTTTTGTATTTATTGCTTCTAGATGTCAGACAGGGAATTCACTTCCCACTGTGCCATAAAGCAGATTTATAGAATACAAATGCATATTTGGGTCAAAATGAAATATATATTTTTTCCTTAAATAAAGGGGGAGCAAAACTTAAGCTTTTAAAATAATGACAACGCAGTGAATATGTCCAATTTAAGGTTATGTATTTCCAACATTCAAATTCCATACTGAGGAATAAATCAGAACTTTATTTTTTGTTGTTTTGGTGTAGAATGAGCACCTGAGAGAGGAAATATTTTCAGCTGCTGGAAATGTGGCTTTCACAGATCCCAAATCCCCCCGGCTGTCCCCTCCTGGCAGGAGCTGTGCAGAGCCACAAGGTCCCCCCTGATCCCCCTTTTCTCCAGGCTGAGCCCCTTCCCAGCTCCCTCAGCCCTTCCTGGTGCTCCAGGCCCTTCCCAGCTCCACTTCCTTCCCTGGATGAGAAGAGAGATAAGGAAGGACAGCCCAGGTCCTCCCAAAATCCCAACTCTACATCCCTGAATCCCAAGGGCTCCCTACATCCCTGAATCCCTGCAGCTCCTCAGCAGGATGGGAGGGATGAGGCCACGAGCAGGGGAGCAGCACCCAGAGCTGCAAACGAAGGAGAAAAAAGTTTGCTTGTAGTATGTGAAACACGTAAAAACTGGGAAAACTTCTCCTGTCTTTTCTTTTCTTCTTTTTTAAATGCTAAGTCACAGATTTTAACAACAAGGGGAGGGGGAAAGAACATTGTTGTTGAAACCAAAGAATTTCAACTTCCCAGCCTTCTTTATTGTTGTCAACTTCAGAAATTTCCAAAGCCTAACAACATCACTTCAAAAGCACTTGGTCTAAACGAACACCAGATAATGAAAGAACATCTTTTAAGCATATTTCCAGAGACATAAAAACCCCCAGCAAGCTTCCACCAGCGACACTTTGACAAACGACGCTCCCAAAAAAAAAACCCCAACAAACCCAAAAAATCTGGGCACGGAACTGAAGGTGCTGGTGAGAGTGACACTTTCCCTCCTGCTAATTGACAACTTGGGGAAACAAAGCCACAGAAAGAGAGACGCTCTGCTGCTCCTCTGGTGCCTGGAGCCTGTCAGGAGCTGGAATCAGCTCGGGTTTGATCTCGGAGCCGAGAGGGGGAGCAGAAGGATCCGGCTGCCAGAGCACAAAGAGATGCAAGAGGCAACCCAGGTGTGTTTGAAGGCCCATAAGGAGCCGCCAGGGAGGCTGAAAAAGCAGAATTTTCAATGTTTTTAGTGCTCTGTGGTTTCTTATTTAACAGCTTAGTGATGTTGCATTATTACAGCCAAGTGGGGAATAGCTACAAGGTGGGAAGTTGGGAGGGTGAGATGCTGGAGGCAGCACTCAGCCACTCTGGATTCAGGACAGTGAAACACACCCAGGAATTCTGTTTGGAGAAAAATCCAGAAATTTTGGCTAAAAAAGTGTTCAAAGACAGGCTGGCTGGAGCTCTGAGCAACTTGGGCTACGGAGAGTGTCCCTGTCCTGGCAGGGGTGGAACCAGAGGAGCTTCAAGGTCCCTTTCCAGACCAAACCATCCCATAATCCTGTGATTCTGCTGACTCACTGGTTTCAAATAAATCCTGAACTGTTTTTAGTAATAAATGCTACCTTTAATCCTAAAAATGGGGATTTCCTTTTTTTGCTGTATTCTGAGATCAGTAATTATTTGATATGCTTGCTATAGAGCTCTCTATGTACTATACAGATTTATAGATATGTATCCCACTATTATAGCATCCAGTAGTTTTTTGTCTTGTGCAAAAGATCTGAAAAATATTGAGCATTTTATTAACCCTTTTTAAATTCATTCTCTATGCAACCAGGAACCAGCCTTGAGTTTTACACTGGAAATTTCAGCTGAAATGATTACAAATCACAAGAAAAGAAATTCAGGACTTAACAGTCTCTTATCAGGTACTTTTATTATAGTCAGAGATCCTATGGCATCCAGATTAGATGCTCTGCTGCTTTTTTTTTCCCTTTAACTTAGCAATAATCCTGTGTCTATCTGTACCAAGAGGGCTCTTAAAATTCTACCTTTACATGCAAGAACACTGCTCCAGTGGTTTTTTCCCCCCCAATTTTTATTTCTGTCTCACATAAAAACCAATCCTCCATGAACTTACCACCAGTGAGGCCAATAATAGAAAACAAAATGCACTGATGGAGATTTTAGTGCCCAGTTTCATGCTACAACCCACTCTCACGGCCTGGTTAGGGGGGCAATAAAATCTGCCTTGTTTAGGGGAAAGCTGACACTTTCTTTTTATCTCTGAATCTCCAAAGGCTGGGCTGAGGAGTTTGGATGATTTTGCCATGGGAATTATGAAAAATTTTATGAAAAAAGGCCAGCAGACGTCGTATTTTGCATCAAAAAATAATGTACGGAGCATTCACGATTGTTATTCAGAATAGCGATCATGCAATTTAGCAAATTATTAAAAATAATGACAATTGCACACCAAATTCCGGGCATTTCCTCTGCAGGCTCAGCTGGGCTGTATTTTATTTCCCTTTGCAGAGAATTGTGTTTGGTCTCCTGCAGAAAGATTAGCATCAAATATTAATAGTTTTTCCCTATGCAGAGTCAGAAGATGGGAAGTGTTTGACTGTCTTCCATCATTCTAATAAACTGTTCTGAAAAGAAAGAATTATGGAGCGTGTGAGGTGGTGAAAACATTGCACTGGCAGTTAAAAAATGAGTCCCAATTCTGAAAATCACAACAGAGAGCAAGTCCAGAGGAATGATGGGAGAACGTTGGGGGCTCTCCAGGTACAAATGCACCTTGTCAATCTTTGTATTTGCCTCAATACCAGAGCACTTCTGAGATTTTTTTCACCCATTTCTGAAGTTCTGTGGGAGGCAATGAACAGGAGTGAAAGCTGTCTTGAGGTTTGAGCGCATTGTTTTGAAATGCCGCCCACAGAAGTTCACGTAGATCTCCAATAAATGAGGTGAATAACATCCTGTCTTTCAAAAAGGAGTTGGGCAGAGCCTATCATTCGCCAGGAACTTGTTTGCCTTCGCTGCAAATTCAGAATGTTGCTCTTTTAGCAGAAATTATTGACTTGGAGAAGGTGAACACATCAGGTACAGACTCGTTTCTCATGCATAATACGGGCAGGAAGGAACTCAGCCTCCAGATCCACCTGGAACTCTGTGTCACCTCTGGATCTCGTCACCTCTTTCCTTGTTTGGATGCATCTAGAGGCAACCAGAACAAAGCTCAAACAGCTCCAGTTCCTCAGAAATGTGCACTTCCTTCCTGAGAGGCTTTTAAACAAGAGCTGACTGCAGGAGAAAACAGACAATGGCTCCGTTAAAAACGAAGCCGTTCCTTCCATAACGTTTTAGATCAAATTAATGATTTAGTGAGTACAAGTATTGCTGCTATCAGGCTTCCATGGCACTTCCAAAAAAACAAGTAGATGGCTGGAAAATTCCTGTGGAGAATTATTGCTCACACAGACGTGGCACAACAGAGTTACAGCTCACGCCAGCGACGAGAGCAATAAAGTCTGACGAAGATAATGCAACAAACGTAACGGTTTGCTTTGCATCTTAAATAGATAATGAAGCAACCAGAGGCAATAGATCCAGCAGTTACTGTGCTCAGGGCTCCATAAATAACAGCTCAGAGCAGCAGGATTTACTGTGCCAATGAAGTTAACAGACGGCCGGATTGCGGCGCTTTTACTCACCCCACTGGTGATGCTCTCCCTGGGAACTGAGGGGGTCACTCCCAGGAGGAAGGCAGCAGCCAAGCTTGGACACACTGGAGCCAAATATGAGTTAATATTATGTTTTGTGGATTGAGGGAGGTCATCTTCAGGGATTGTGAATCAAAAGTTCCCAGAGCAGTTCCTCTGGGAGTGTTCCTTCTTCCTCCGCAGCTCCAACCCCCAGGAGAAGGCTCACGACTCTTCTCCCTGTCCTGATCCACACCAGCCTCAGTGATTCAGTGATTCCATCCTGTGTTCCTGCTGAAGGAACCCATTCTGGGGTTCTCCTCACCTCCTTTCAGCTGCTCACACAGCCTCAAGCTGAACAAAGCTCCCCAGCTTCTCCAGCTGCAAGAAATCAGCCAGAATTACAGCATTTAGAGCATTAGAGCAAAAATCATTTCTCCTGATTTAGGAAAAGTATCTCAGGAGCAGAAGGGAAGCAGAAGGGTTGCCCAGAAGTTGCAGATTCATTATTCCAAGTGTCCCAGGGCAGGCTGGATGGGGCTTGGAGAAACCTGGGCTTGTGGAAGGTGTCCCTGCCCATGGCACTGGAGGATCCTTGAGATCCCTTCCAACCCAAACCATTTTGGGATTCAGCCTGGAGAGGGATGAGCTCTGAAAACAACGAGGTGGAGATAAACAATCACCCAAGAGCACCTGAAGCTCAGGCTGAAATGAAACAATCTTGTACCTAAACGTTCCCTTTCTATTCCCACCAAGAAAATCCTCTTGACATAATTTAATTACACCTAAGAGGACATTACACCCCAGCAGATGCAGGGAATTCTGAGAATGCTGTGTCAGAGCTGAAGACATTATCTGAGCCACTTTTGATGGGATTAATGTTGTTTAAGGGGAGCTGAGGAGAATTTTGCTGCACGAGATAGAAAAGCAACAGAACAACAGGTCCGGAGGGTGAACACAGCTCTTCCAGGCAGCGGTGGATAATTATGAAATGTAATTATCCTTGGAGTTTCTCAGGGAAAAGAGCACGGCCTGATAAACATTTTAGCACGTTCTTGCTGTTAGGAGGGAAAGAAAGGAAAAAAAAAAAAAGGACATTTCAAGGAAATTAAAAACCTAAGGCAGCAGGTTTGAAATACTGAATGCTGGGATTTGACAGGTCATTTAAATAGTGAAAACGTTATTTAATTCATGTAACCTAAAACTGTACAAATAAAAGTAAGTAAGAGGGAAGAGGGTTATCTTACAGATGTGTGAGTGTGCATGAAGGATGGGAATTTTAAAATCTAGAACTAATCAGTGCCTAAACCCAATACAGAGTCCCCCTCTCCTCGCTGGTGGCTTCTCCTCTCCCCATCCCTCAGCTCCATCCCATTCCAGCAGCTCTAGTATGGAGCAGCTCCAACCCAGGTGCAATTTTCTAAACTTTTCATAATATTCTGATCAAAATTAAATAAAAATCCCCACATGGGAAACGATATAGACAAAGAAAATCCTGTTCTCTCCCCCTTTACTTCTGCACTGAATTGTGAGTAGCTCACACTGGTATTGCCCAAATGGATTTAAAATTCCTTTTCTATTATTAGTTAGGAAAAAGAATAAAATAAAAGAAGACAGTGGCTATGACAGCCAAAATCACCAAAAAAAGTGGATAAAGCAGCAATGTTTGTCCACTCCTTACAATTTACATTGAAATAAATTTTTTGCAAATCGCAAAGGATAAATATTATGAACCATGTGCTCCCTCTCTGTTCTCTCCATTTCTACATTCAGAAAATATGGGATAGGTTTTGCTGAGGACCCTGAAGACACGAAAAAAACTGTAAAGGAAAATATTTTAAGATAAATATTTTTTAAACAACTCTACTTTAAAATATTTTCCAGTATTATTTTAAAATAAGTACCATTTGCAATACAGTTCAATTCCAGAAAGGGTGACTCCTCAAAACTGCTGCAAGGTCTCAAATCCTAAAACTCTGCTCCTTGGCATCATCCCAGCCCTGGGATTCCACCTTATCCTGCTCCAAAATTTAGGGCAGGTGTTGTGGGGCCAGGAAGGTGTGATGCTGCACAAACAGATGTGCTACAAAATGTGCAAATCTGGAGCTGCCTGAGCTGGCATCCCTTGCCTTTTGTCACTTCAAATCAACATTTCCACGTGTGCTTCTGCAAGGCTGGGGCCATCCTGATGAATCTGCTTCTGACAGGATTTTGCATATGGGCAAAGGAATTTATGGGATTTTGATTCCAGCAGATCAAAGTCTCGCAACACAATCAAGGCCAGATTAAAAATCCTCTTTGTGAGGTTCACCAGGAGTGACTGGGGGATGCATCCAAGTGGGCGTTTTTGTCATTTGGTGTCCCCCTGAACAACAAAACCCTGCCAGCTGTCACTGTGTCAAGGTGTGTTGGCTTCACAACGAGCCAGGGAAGGCAAAACCTTCTGGAGGAGCGTAAGAATAGAAATGCTGCAAGAGAAAACTTTGGCTCAGCAGACATTTTTCAACATTTACTCAGATCAGGTCTCTAAAAATAAAGATGTCTGCCTTTCCCACTAAATTAGCCTCAGCCAGGGATTCTTGTCAGATACATACATTACATAAAGCCAAAAACAGTCTTAAAAATAGAAGAAAAATAAATAAACCAAAAAAAAGAAAGCCAGCAAATGTCTTGCTTTGAAAGGAGAGATTTGCTTTCATATACATAAATACAAATGAGTCCTTTATCCTGGCATGTGTAGCCTTAATTAGAGCTGGATGTACAGGAACTTCCAGGCACTACAGAGGAGGTGTCAATACAGATCACAAAGTACATCTGAATGGGTGCACAAAACCCCTGGGTGCAGCAATTCCTGCTGCAGAACAAACATTTGTTCCTTATTTATCCTTGTTCTCGTTCAAAACAAATTCAAAAAATGAAAAATCAACCATTCCTGCACTGAGTATTTAATGGAGAGATCAAAATAACTTCTCTATATGGTGATTTTTTTTCTATAAATTTATTTACTCTATTAAAAACAGTTCTGCATTTTGTTTTTCCTATAGATTTATTTATTTATTCTACTAAAAGCAATTCTGTTTGACTTAGTGCAGCATCAAAGGGGAATAATTTTTACCATCCTGGTAGATTTTTACCCTCTGGTACAGTCCTATCCCTCATTATCCGTGGAGCTGGTTGGTTCTTTTGTCCTGGGAAAATTCAGGCAAGAATTGAACATCCTGGACTGATCTCCACAGGAATGGCAGAAGGGAAAGGGAGGAAAAGGAAGGACAGACAGACAGAGGAACTGGTACAGGAATTGAGTTCAGAACTGAAACCTTTCAGGAAGAAAATCCCCAGCAAAGGAAATATTTGGGTGCAAAATATCCTGGAAAATTATTATAAATTTTTGGAAATCCAGCAGGATTTTTTCATTAGTAAAAAGTGTTCTGAAAACACAATTACCTCCCACACTGGTGATGGGAATGAAGAGCATTTTTTTCAACGTTCAAGAATTTTCAGAGATCTCACTCAAGAAACTTCAAATTTAAAGCTTAAATAAATTTGAACCCAGTAGGAAACCCAATTCACCAGCAGTGAGCAGGAAGATTCAGTGGTTTAGATATATTTAGATGTTACAAACAGGTAGTTAAAGACCTGGTCCATTAACAGCAATATTTGTAATCTCTTGAACTTCTGTGCCATTCCTTCTGGGTGGGAAGGGATTTTTAACCCTGCTGAGCACAGACAAAATGCACATTTGTACAAAAATGAAGATTCAGGTCACCAGAACTGTTTATATCTAATTCACAAGATTGTCTCATCTGAGGGGAAAAAAGTTTTGAGCAAACATCAAAAGGCTTTTTTTTTTGTTTCAACATTTCAAAGCAAAATTGTTGCTATTTTTTACTTCCCGTGTTTCATTTCAAAGTACTCCCTTCTTAAAGAGTAAAACATGAAGACATTTGGAAGATTTTTGTTTTGTTACAGCAGCTAATGAAAATAGTTTAGACTGACAGTGAACAAGCCAGGAGCTGTCTCAGGCATTTTGGGCTCACCTGGCAAAGCAAGCAGCATTCAGTGATTTATTTCAGAACTTCCCAAGTCAACTGAAATTATTAAATTTGAGAACATACAGCACATCACTTGATAACAATGTAAAATCAGTAAAATACACTCAAATGGTCATGAATTATTGTAATGTGTGTGACCCCTGTCCCCAAATTATATTTCAATGAAATTTAGTTTAAATTTTCTTAGTTTTTATGGAGTTATTATCAAATAAAAGGAATCCATGCAAACACCTGCTGGTCTATGCTGATTTTCAGGTTCTGGTATTAGGCATGAATATTAAAATTACATATATATATATATATGTTAGTTAAATATTTAGTATGCACCTTTTAGTCTATATACCCATGTTTAACATCATAATACATATTTGCTATATATATTTATTTGGGTATAACTACAGACAAGTCACACCATCATCTTTCCAGAACACCACTGATGTGTGGAGAGTAAATCTGAATTTCTGAAGTTCCTGCTCACGTCTCTGCCTCAGCCATAGAGGTGGACGTGGCACAGTTTGGGAGCTGAATGTGTTTTTCCTTTCTGTTCCCCTTCCTTTGCAGATTTTTTCCCTTTTCAGATTCCATGACCCATTTGCTGTTTGTTGGGAAGGAGGTGCCTGCCTGTCTGGCCCAACAAAAGCAGCTTGATCACAGCTGCTGCTCTCAGCCAGCAAACTCTCCAAAAACATCATTCCTCAGCACCTTCCTTGGAGGTATAAACCCCAGCAATCCCTGCTTTTAACCACACACCACAAAGCCAGGAATATTTGGGAATTCTGCCCCTGGGGTCCAGCACAGGAAGGACCTGGAGCAAATCCAGAGGAGGCACCAAGATGATCAGAGGGATGGAGCAAACCCCAGGGTGGGAGGATTGCTTTGAAAACCTAAAATGAAATAAAAATCAAGCCTACAGACTGCACTCCAGGAGAAAAGTGAAGGAACAGACTCAAAGTCTGTGAGAGTCGGTCTAATATGGGAATTAGACCCTAAATAAGGAGCTGGGCTTTTACAGCAGGACAAAGATTCAAACTAAACTTCAGGTATGGGGAGCTCCTTGAAGCTCACTGGGAGAAGCAGCACTCCAAACCTAAGAGAAAGGAAATAAAACTGAATTTCTCCACTGGATTTCACTGAGAAGATAAAACTGGCCAGCAGGAGACTTTTCCTTTAGGAGGAGCTTCCAGAGAGCACAAACCCTTCAAGAATTCCCAATCCCCATTCCAAACCAGGATCTTTGCATTCTGATGCTGTTCTGACTCAGCATCTCAACTCACTGAGACAGATTCCTTTGAGGATCTCACAAAGATAATTCTGTAAATTGCTGTGGGACCATTTTATGCAGATGACAGAGCTGAAAGCCAAAAAATAAAGAATTAAAGAGGCTGGATTGTCCAGAGTGCAGTATGCACACATGTGTGTACACAGAAATATCACACTTCAGCTCTCTCCCAAAATAATTACAGTTCACAACTTCAATTAAAAAGGGTTTGCTACTTTTCAACCCTTTTCTTTTTTAAATGCTCAGGGAAAAGTGGAGCAACTGATATAGTGAACTCTTCCAACTTAGGCAGTTCTGGAAAGCTCAAGAATTAATTTGAATTTGTGCTTTTTATGTTTCCTGTAGCTTTCTTCAAGGCTGGTAATGAAAACCTGACCCATGGATTGCACAGAAATCATTTTCCAAGGCTCCTGCTCTGCTGGCCCGGCAGAGTAAATCTCACTCCTGCAGAAATATAAGGAATTTCTCCTTCTTCAATACCCACCAGCAAAGCCAGTTCAATTCTTTTTTACTCCAAAAATTCAGCCTTTCAAATTTTAAACTTCTCTCAGAGATGCAGGGTGATACCACAACTTGTCCAGAAGCCTATTTGGATTTAGGAAATGAATTTTCTTGGGCTGGCCTCAAATCCAGGCCATCCACATTAGGCTTATGGGGAAAGCACAGAATTGTATTTAACCCACAGGTTATTCCTCTTGTGGGAAACGGATTTCTAAAGAATTTTTAAAATTTTTAATAGAAAGTTTATATAGCTTTGTATATTTGTATGCAAACATTGAGATAAGGTGTGTTGATTTAAGAAAGTTATAAAACAGAGATGATACTTTTGAGAGAGAGATTGAATTCAAAATAAGATTTAGTAAGTTTTAAAATATGGTTTATAAAAAGATTAGGTAGGTAGCCTTGTAACATCACAAATATTATCAGAGAAATGTGGGGACTGGGGCTTGGGACCAAAACCAGGGAGTGAAGCTTCTGACAGCACAGATTTATTTGCGAATTCAAACAACTCTATTGTGTTTTTTCCCTTTTAAATTTGTTGTTTCCCTCTTGGTTCCAACCAGAGGCATCTCCTCTTAAAGAAAAAGGGAAAATATGCATAAATATCACATTTGAAAAATGTAATAAAAATCCATTTGCCACTTTTCCCCCCAGAAGCTGCAAATCATTTGTATAGCAATGCCCAGGCTGTGCTTCTCCTCCCCACAGGCTCTGACACTACAGAAACACAAAGAACAGAATAAAAATCAGTCCCTACTTCCATGGCATCCCCTGATTTCAGCTGAGAGCCATTTCCCTGAGATGGATTTCTCAGCACCAGCTCTCCTCCTCATCCTGGACATTTCCCCCACTAAACCATCCCTCTCCTCTGAGGACAGGAGGAAACACAATTTTTTCTCGCAGGAGACTGCCTGCTCCTGAAATGTGAAGAAGCTCATGGCAAATGGGCAGAACGTTAAGAATAAATAAGAAAAAATGGGGCAGCAGGAATAAATCTCCCACGATGACTTTTCTCATTCATTTCAAATGGGAAAACAGCCTTTGCTGGGCTCCCAGGAATCCAGACACAGCAAATTTGCAAGTTGCAGAGAAAAAAAATGGGTTATCTGCTGTTTGAAATATCAACTGGAAAGCAAAATGTAAAGACAGAGGCTCCCGCAAACAGCCAGCAATTTGAGGGAATTATATCAGCCAGGGGACAAGAGATGTTTGCTGCAGCCATTTAAACAATAAATTGCTTTAAATTTGTAAGTGAGGCAATGAAACGCTAAATTTCACCCTGTTTTTCAGGAAGCTGCTGCTGCACCCCAGCAGGGATTAAATAACACACATTGTGCCTGATTTTACGAACAAGTTTAATCTCAGTGCCGACTCTGTGAGCGCCTGAAACTCCATCTGCCCAGAGATTCACCTTTCCCAGGTGTTATTTCATGCCTGCAGCTGAGTTTTCCCTCTGCAGCTCCACCTGAGGCTCCTCAGGTGCTCAGGGGAGTTAAATGGAAGTGACAATTCCCGACTTGGGGCCGAGCCTCTCTTGCTGCTCCTCAGAGCACCAGGAAGGTTCAGTGCAAGGGCAGGTGCCAAAGCTGCCCCAGCCGGATTTCAGTGGGAATTTCCTGAGCAAAAGCAGAAGAGATCTCACCTGCCTGAATCCTCTGTGGATTTTCAGACCACACAGTGACCTAGACAGCTTTTCTAGACAGAAGAATTTCATCCTTGCTGGGACAACACAGAGGAGTTTCCATCGCCACTGCAATAACCACAGAGAAGAAGGTTAATTAAATAAACAAAACGTGCATTGGGAGCACTTTCTGAGGTATTTCCACATTCTCAGCTTTAGGATGGTGGCAACACAAATCTCTGACCTAAGTGAATGTCTTATCCAAAAGGGTCTTTTAATTCTGGTTTTTCCCATTTTTTCAGGCCAGAGAGGAATTCCAAGCAACTTTCACAACCAAATGTGTCCAAATAAGGTCCCTCAGAACTGGCTGATTTCAGTAACAAAAGTCCATGAGTTTGTTGAATAATTTCTTATTTGTTCTCCTCAACATTTCACCTCCTAATCAGCATTTTCATTCCCAGCCTGACAAGCTGATTGATTATTTTTGTTATCTGTCTCAGAGCTTCACCACTGAATTTTGAAGAGAAGTTATAGGGCAAATACATACAAAAGATGAAGCGGTTTAAATTAGAAATGTTCAGATTCAAGACCAAATTACAAAACTTCAGCTGTTTCTGTAACTTCCAACCATTCTACAGGAGCTGAAGTGCCAGGACTTGTATTTTGTAGAGCACAGCAAGGCCCAAGTGACATTAAAAAGGACCTATTTGAATTTCCAAAGCATTTCACACCCACATTAAATGCCCGAGCAGCTCTCTCCTCCCTTTTGTGTCCAAGAAGAGTTAAATTGAATTTTTTTGGCCCAAGAAGGGAAACAGGTGATTGGGAATGTGGTTCTGTGTTGGTGAGGGCGAGTCCCCACCTCTCAGGAGAGGGAAGGTGACACGGCAGGAGTTAGGAACTGCACAGACACATTTAGGAATTCACTCCATGAACTTCACCCATTATCCAGTTCATTTCTCTGGTCAAGGCTGTGCCTGGCACCAGCTCCAGTAAATCTCTGTCATGGGAAGAGGAATGTCCCATCATCACTGCTCTGGAATGGAGCCTCGTCACTGACAGAGCTTTGCAAACCTCCAGCATGGCAACACCCAAGATTTTCCTGCCTCTGCATATGAAAAATTTGCTTTTCTAGAATTTTACAGACAGTAAAATGTTGGGAGCAGCAGTGGTCCCCACACAGAGGAGGTCTCTCACAGAGCAATTACCAGGTTGTTCACCAAAGTCAGAACCCTGGACAGCAGCACCTCAAGGAACCCCCTGGAGAAATCTGGCAGGAGATGGAGCAGGAACGATGGAGAACATTGGCTCTCTACATGTGAATAAATTCAGTTTTCAAATACTGCAGGCAGAGCACAACAGGATCCAATCAGCCTAAAATAAAACTCCATCCACCTCTGTGCCAAGGCTTAAAACTGGTAAGAAGAGCAAGAGCAGCTCTGTGAAGGGATCCTGACAGATGTGGGGTATGAGGCTGGAAGAGGTTGAACCTTGGATGAACAATTTCCACCAAAAATCCCCCTGAGGCAGAGTCTGATGGTGCTCCAGACTGGGTGGGTCTCTGAAGCCATTTAAGATATGGCTTCAAACATTTAATTTCACCAACCCACCACCCCAAAATTTCCCAAAGAACTGCCAGGGAAGGTTGGTCTCACACTCAGCCTTGGGGCTGGACTGGGCTCTCTCCTTCCTCCAAAGCCAGAGGGGCTCCTGTTCTGGTAACATCAATTCCTGCTATTCCCATACAGATGTTAGCACCAAAATGTTACCAGAATCATTACCTCATTAAGCTAAAATAAAATAATTAAAATATAAAAATTTAAATTATATAAAAATAATTATATGTTTAATAAAATTTAAAAATAAAATATATAAATATATTTTAAAAATATAAAATATAAAAAATAAAGCTAAAACTTCATCAAGCTAAATGAAACAGCTAAACTGCCTTTGGCCAGAAAAAGAGGAAATCAGGTTCTTCAAACAAGGCAGAACTCTTTTAATGTGAGAGTGTTTTCCTACCAAACAAAAAGCCCTGAATAGAAGCTGCATCAGACAAATGCAAGATGAACTGAACTTCACAACAGATTTTTCCCTGCATGAATAAAATCTCCGTCCACACGGTGTTTGCAGTGTTTCACATTAACTCAGAGCACTCAGATCTAACAAATGTGGTAAGCTCAAAAATAGGTGCCTGTAAACTTTAATCTCCTCTCTGGAGTTATGTTTTTATTAGCAGTGGTTTCCAAAGCTGCGTAGCCAAACAGGAATGGATTTTAGCCAGGAATGCATGCTGCAAATGGTTTAATTTAAATGTCAGGGAGGGAGAGAATCTCACCTGAGCAATATTCAAAGGTTAGGACAATATGTCAGTGGAGATCATTCCTTAATGCCACTACAATGCCTGTGGATCCACCCACAGCCGAGAACCACCAAAAGCAGCTTTAATCAATTGAGAACTCTGTTAGGAGATGTTCATAAAATGCATTACATTTCTCTGTGAGTTACTCAGCAGAGTGAGGGAATCTGCTGTTGGTGTTGTTGGAAACAGCTCTTTTGAAACCCCAGCCAACACTCAGGCTCCATGCAAAGCCTCTGCTACAGAAAATTTCTGTCTCCAGCATTAATTTTCATGCCTGAATAGTAGCCCTGCATATTTTCTCCTCATTTAGCACACCTGAGAACAATGAACAGCACAAAAAGGAAGGGAAGCTTTGTAAATTCAGCCGAGGTGATGAATGCCTCAACTTCACCACAACAATAGGACACGTCTGACCTGCACCACTGGCAGGGATGATGAGCACACAGGCAAATCTCCCTTAATTACCTCTCTCGGTAAAAAAAAAAATGGGCAAAAAATGGGTGGCAACTTGAGGGAGAAGCAATCAGTCAGTCAAACCACAGAGCGGCGGAAAGGTCAGGTTCTTACAGCCCAAACGTCGCGGATTACAAGAAATATCCAGCATTAAAATTCCAAATGGCTGCTTCTTGACAGAGGCTTTAATGAGAATGCAAAACGAGACAGCAATCTGTCCTCACGACAAAAATTGTAATGAGAATGTTGTCCTCTAAGTCTCTTCAGCAGGGAAAAAGCTGTTTCTGTGCCAGGACCATGAAGGACTCAGCTCCTGTTTGCACATTACACAGTTCAGGAAACTCACGTGATCCATCGATTTGTCCTTCCCCCATTCCAGGAAAAAATGCTGAGAGGTCTGGCCTGGCTTCCAGCCACCCTCAGCCACGACTCCTGACTCCCACTGGGTTTGTAGAACACCCCAGCTCTCCAGTGGGCAAGGAGCAATCAGGAGAGATGCGGGGAAAATGACAATCAGGAGCTGCACAAGCCTGGTTCAGCGACGAGACTTTAACCCCCTGTTAAATCACACCTGCTAGCGAGACCAGAATACAGACAAGGTGTTATTTTTGCTCTGGAACACTCCAAAACCCCTGGAAGAAGCTCCCAGAGCTCAGCCCCATCCCAGACAGCACAGATGGGCCGTGCAGGGCTCTGCTGGATCTGTCCTGCTGCAATGGTCACTGAACGGCCACTCCCTGTCCGCTGCCCACCCAAAAGGGACCCCTGCAGCTCCCTGCTCCTTCCCTGAGCTCCTTCCAGAGTCCCAGCTGCCATTTCTGGACTCAACAACCCGTGTTGGGAACATTCCTGATGGTTTTTATCCCGTGTGAAAAGCAGCATTTTTACCCTTCCCAGCGGATGTGCCTCCAACACGCTCAGGAGAGGAGAGCAGCAGCTCCCGAGTGTGGAAGTGTCTGACTCTGCTCCTGGCTCCTCTCCTGTGCCTTTCATCAAGGATTTCAGAGCCAGCCTGGCTTTTTCTAAGAAAATAAAATCCATTTTTTTCAGGAGGGGTTTATTTTGGATTTTTTTTCATGTTTTGTTTGGGTTTTTTCCGTCTGTTTTGCTTTAAATTTCTTTGCATTTTTAAAAATCTATCACAATTACCACTTTTTGGCAAGAGGCAAATAAAAAACATGCCATGCTCCAAGGTGATTACACCTTTAATGACCCCATCACCACCACCACAAGCAGATATAACAAGTCCTCCTTTCCATCTTTAAAAATAATCAGGATATCATGGTGTTTTACCATCACATTCCCTCTTTTTCCCCCCTCTCTCCACCTCCAGCCCCACAGGAAGCAATCATCTCTATGCAAATGCTGGGTAATAGAAATATAACTTCTCCATGCCCTGCCTTTCCTTGGGGAAACCAATCTGCTGGCTCTGTTTGGAGAGGCACAGAGAGCACCGAGCTGCAGAATTTGTCTGATATTAACAGATTCTGCATCATTTACATATTCATGGCACTCCTCATTCTGCAGGAGCAGGACCCACCTTGTTCCCTCTGGCCAGGAGGTGAGTGGTGCAAACCCAGCTCAGGTCAGAAACCACGCAGGAAACCTCTTGGGAAGCTCCTGGCAGCTGGGAGGGAGGAACATCTAATGGGAAATGGCTCCAAATTCCCTGTTCTCCATGGGCTGAAGCACTCAGTGACCATTTTGGGCTAAAACACCAGGAAGTGGCCAGCTCACAGGCAGGCAGGAGGTCACTTGGCTTGTCCCCTCCTGCTCAGGGGTGGACACGTGGCAGATCTGGGTAATTACGAACAGGAATTATCAGCAGAGAGGGTTTCTGTCATCTCCAGCACTCAGCAAAGCACCTGCTGGTCCATTGAGAAGGGCAAATCCTGCTGCTGCAGCAAACATCCCACATTCTGGACAGCAGGACAGGCTGCCAGCCTCAGGCTTCAAACTCCTGGTTTTTTTCCTGTTTTGTCCCCTTTTTTCTGTGATCCAAAATGTCCCCCTGGGGTTCTTGCAGTGGGAAGGAAGAACTGGCTCTGCCCAGCATCCCACAAAGCCTTCAATGCTCCCCCTGAATGCACAAGCCAGGATGGGCTCATTTCAGCCCAGCTGGCAAAAATCTGCCTTTCTAAGACAGATTTTAATTCTAAAATAATTCTAAGATAATTCTGAAAGAATTAAACTTTCTGGGGAAATGATAAACAGGGAGGAAATTTATTTGTGAGAACCTTTGGACTAACATGGTGTGCTGACCTCAGCACACACTCCAGAGTGTCAGACATTAAAACTTGAGCTGTACTTTGCAGCTTTTTCATATTTCTGCTCAAACAGCAAAAGCAAAAAAATAAATAAACAACCTGAACCCTTTGTGGAAGAACAAATGCCTCCATCACTATTTCCAGGGAGTCTCCACTGTGATTTTCACATCCCACAGTCACACAGGTGCCTCCATCTCCTCTCATTTTCAAAGCTCAGCAAGAAGCAGCTCCAGGAGTTTTGTCTCTCTGAAAACCACTGGCATTGCAAATCCTCTCAGGGAAAAATTCTCTACTGGGAGGGTGGGCAGGCCCTAGACCAGAATTCCAGAGCAGCTGTGGCTGCCCCTGGATCCCTGGAATGCCCAAGGCCAGGCTGGATGGGTTTGGAGCAGCCTGGGACAGCAGAAGGTGTCCCTGCCATGGCAGGTGAATTGTTCAGTCAGAAATTAAAGAGTAAAATCCTTCCTCTTTTAAAGTAATGAATACAGGTAGAAAAACGAAATCTCTGTCTGAAAAACAATTTTTTTCTGCCCACAGCTATTTACATAGGAATCCCTATTTCCTATACTTTCTACATGGAAATAACTGCATGGAAGTTAATAAGTTAAGAGATGTCTCCTAAAATAACTCCTAAAGATCTAAAACAACCCTTGTATTAAATTTAGCTGATTGTTTTTTTTCTTTCTTTTCATCAAAGCCCTTGGTTGTACTTCACCTGAACTTGCTCATCTCTCTCATCTTCTCTGTGGGGAGAGAAATGAAGCCCAACTCATTGTTTGGGGTTGATGAAGCACCTCAGCCTCCCTCACATTTCCATTAATAACTCAGCCCTACCTCTAACAAAAGATCACATTTTCAAAAGAGAAAACAAAGAAGGGGGAAAAAAAAAATCAATGCAGAGGTGTCATTATCTGAGAAAATAAATAGGAAAAAAAACCTTTTTTTTTTTTTTTTGCAAATCATGAAGAAATAAAGTGAAGCAACACCTGAGTCAGCAGTTTGGAGCCAACCTCCCTCCTCCCTCTCTGCCTCCACAGGTGTCCCTTGCTTTTTGTTCTTCCTCTCTTCACTGCTTTGGGTTCATTTTGGTGTCCGATGTGCTAAGTCAGCAAAATTTTCCACCAACCTGGAAATTCCACTTTTCCTGCAGCTGGAGAACCACAACCCCTTTTTATTTTTGGGAAGAGCTGTGATCCCTGCCCGGCGCTGGGATCCAACCCCTCATTCCAGCTGGGAATGTTTGGAATGGCTGCCAGCACTCCTTGCCACCCTTGTGGGGATTCAGGAGCATCAGCCTAATTAAAATTGTTGTTGTATTTGTTTTGCCAGGCTCTCCCTTTTATCTGCACCCATAATGATTTTTGCCTCATCACTTCAAGAAGCGTCTGTGGGTGGGAACAGTGAGGGATAGATTCAAATAATGAGGCTCTAAACGACTACAAAAGACTTTACACTGCTGTGAATCATCCATCTCCAGTGCTGCATTATTCAGAAATTAATGCAACCCTATAAATGAATAATGATTTAAATGTACTTTTTAAAATTGTTAATGCTCCAGCACTTTTTCCTTCTCTACATAATCAGAAAATTGATTATGACTACGACTAGACCTATGTTCTTAATTTAACTTATGTAATGGGGACGTAGAAAAAGCTTTGCAACAACAGTGGGAATGGAAAGATTTCCAGGAGAATGGAAATGGGTTTCTAACCTTGAGAATTCCCTAGCCAAGCTCAGAGGGAATCAACACCAAAAAAAAGCCTGCTGGAAGGCTGTAGGGTCTAGAGAAAATGGAATTACTGCCAAAGCTCAGGAAAAAGATCCAAAATAGAGCAGAATATGTGTCAAATAGTAAGGCTAAAGGATCATGAGGATAATTAAGATTAATAAGAGGATTTTTTGCTCATTTTCCCACATTCCTCTTTTTTTAAAAAAACAAGCTGTTAGGAGAATCCCAAAGCCAGGAGCTGTGTGAGCAGCAGAAACAACACAACCTGATTTCCAAGTGTTTGTCTGAGGATGATTCCCATCTGGATTACCTGATGAACTACAGAGGGAGAACACAGCACGGTGGGATTTATAAAAGGATCTGTTCTCCAGAGCAGCTGGGGCTGCCCCTGGATCCCTGGCAGTGCCCAAGGCCAGGCTGGATGAAGCTTGGAGCAGCCTGGGATAACTGAAGGTGCCCCTGTCCATGAAAGAAGAGGGTGCCACTTAAAGATTTTTAAGGTCCTTTCCAACCCAAACCTTCCTGGGATTTTAACATTTCACTCCTCTCTCTGGGTTTTCATTTTTAGCAATAATGATCCCTTCATCTCTCTTTGAGACCACCTTGATAAAGAGATTCCAACCTGGTGAGGTCAGGGAGTTCCCAAAAGCCACAGAGAATGGTTATTGATCCTCCAGGAATCTAGGGTGATGTGACAGCTTTGGGCCTGCCCGGTTAATTTTATTAAAATCAGAATTATTCTGGTTGGAGGAGGGTGGAGGATGGGAGGGAAACCGCAACTGGGTCTGTGCATTTTTACTGAACACTATCTGAGCAACGCATCAGCTCCTCCTTAGGCACACGTTTTAAAATAGATATTATGTAAATTATTAAATGCTTTTCTGTTCAATTCACACCGGGAATTTTTCAGGAGCAGGCCAGAGATGAGAAATCGTTGTCTTCACACAAAAGCAAGTGAAATGTGACAACTCCCTCCACCAAAAGACTGTTGAACAAGGTTTTCTTCTGTGCAGCAATAAAAGTATAATGGATATGTTATTTAGAGTTCCACTCCAACCAGACACTTCAAAGCCTCTCCAGCCTCAGAAGATGCTTTCAATAAAGGCATCTTCCACCAGGGCCGGTTGATACCTGCAGGTCCCCGTTAAATAATCATAAATTATTGATGCCATGAAGGACATGAACTCTGCTGAGGCTACAGCCACAGATGTCCCCTCATTAAAGCCTTGCAAAAATAGAAATCACTGCCACTGGTGCTGCAGGATTGTCCCAAAGCCTCAGTGAAATACTGCCACCAACCCAGCAAAGCCCTGCTCCTTCCAATCACTTGGAGCTGGATCAACTCCCCACTTTCACTCCTGTCATTGTCACTGCTTTCAATGAAGGGATTTTCATTTTTCAAGCTATTTTCAAGCTAAGAACGAGCTCAGATAAACATCAGTCTCAGAGGCCCTGAGATTTTAGAGAAGCAGGCAGCTGGCCATAGCTCAAGAGTAGCAAGTTCTTTGTTACAAGACAATACAGAACTCTTTAACCCAATAGACAGTTGCCACAGGGTTTATTCTGCTTTTCTAACCTATCACCTTTACTAACTTCTCATGCCCTGCACATACTTTTATCTAATGGGCTTCTACACACGTTGGCTTCTCCTGCTCCTGCTTTAATACTGCAAGGGAGGTTTTGACAATATTCAGGCAAACAAATAATGACCAAGGCTGCTCCTTGCTCTGTTAAATGCCAAGAAATACTTCCAAGTCTTAAACCTGACTTGCTTGTATTGAGTCAGACAAAACCTGTTCAGTTTAACTTAATCATGCCTAGATTAAATTTTTCAAAGGTGGTGAAGAAGAGAGTGTAAATTTTTAATTTTTTTATAGCTTTAAAGGCATTAAAATCTGTGAGTCTTCAGAGCTTACCCCCTTCCAAAGTTCAAAAATCTTGATCTTAAGATTTTTCCCACTTAGAGGAAGAAAAATCTTGATCTCAATGATAAATATTGGCCAGCTACTGAAAAACAAGTGTCTCATCTCAATATTGGAGAGGTTCTTTGGTGTCTCCTCTCACAGCTGAGATAGATAAACAATACTAAATTCATGGTGCCTGCCATTCTGTAATTGATTCAAATTCAATATTTCTGTGTCTTTTTTTCTCCCCACAATGTTTCTTTGTCTGTTTTTTAAAATTATCTGCAGTAATTTCTGATTCTCCTGAGTGAGCTCGTTGATTAGGAAAACATCAAATTCCTACCAATGTACAGAAATTGTTTGGACTTTACTCCAAAATCAAAATGGAAAGTGATTCCTGTGGCATTCAGTATGAAGGAATTCAGGAAAAAAATCCTGAAGAACCTCTTATCCCCCAAATCCATGTGCACTGTATCCTAAATAAAATCAGTCCACGAAGGAAACTAAGGGATGTTCCATTTTACACAATTAACTTTAAATATTCGTATCTCAAACATACAAAATCTTGCCCTCCTGTATTTCCAGGATAAATGGGAATGTGGTTATTATTTTATAAATTCACCCAGGAAGAGCTGAGCAACAAACAACAAATCCAACTCACTGAGTGCATCCTGGACAGCCACACCAATGGCATGAACTGTCCTGATCCTCCTCCCTGCCAAGTGCCAACCTTAAAACAACTTTGTGCTCCTGGTTTTGAAGAATTCCAAGTCTTAGTTCTGAAGATCTGATCTCAAAATGCGCAGGGAATGCGTCAGCTGAGCCTTGTACCATTAAACAGGGATTTCCAGAGTCATAAATTATTCTCTTTTCAACGCTCAGGACTGACAAAGGTGCCAACTTTTCAATTTAATTAGGGAAGTTCTCTGTAAGAGATGTGTTTTAGTCAAGTTCTTTTCTCTCAGCTTCACCTCAGGTTTCATCCTTTCCATCAGCCAAACAAATGCTCTCAAGGTGCTCTCTCAGAAATCATCTCGCGTAGACAAAACAAATTATTCCATTTTGCATACTTACATTTATCTTGAGAGATGCCTTCAAATCCTCCTCTGCCTGCCTGGGACACCCACTGCTTTCCTGAGTTTCCTACAGGAAAAATTTCCCAAAGCAGAGGAATTAAAGGACATCAACACCATCCCCAACCACTTCATCTTCCACCCCAATTCCCCAAATTCTGCCACTAAGAAAAGCTGCTCAAAACAGGAGCAGAGAATTCCATCAGGGAGGAACAAACAAATTCATGACATTGAGGGCTTACAGTTAAAAAATCCATAGATAATTTCTGTATTAATCACAGGTTTTGACAAGAAACAGGAATTGTCTTCTCATTGGAAGGATTCAGACATTAAACTTTGATTATTCCTTCTCTGCATTTTTCTCCACCACTGGAGAAGTCACTGAAACCTTATGCAAGTTACACTCTTAACTATGGATTTGCTGCCATTGATTTGTAGGAGTGTAACTGAGGAGAAATACATCAACTTGATTAAAATGACCCATTTTTATTGACTTTGTAATGAATTTTCCTGCAGCTGAACAAAAAGCACATTTGTACAACCTGAACTCCTCCCACAGTGCAGAATCAGAAGCAGCAAAATGCACAAATAACTTTGAATTTAACAAGCTCTGTTCGAATCTCAGCCCCAGCTGCAAAAATGATGTTTTTCCTAAATTATTTTTCCCTACTTTGGACGTAGGTATTGCTGTTACAGCAAAATCCATGCCGTGCACAATAAAGTAAATGAGAATATTATTTAAAATTATGAACCTTGCAGATATGGTTACACCTGGAGAGTGATTTTAGTGAGTTATGAAATAGCAGGGCCTGGGATTCTGAGATTTGAAAAGTGGTGCTTAAGATTCGTTCAAGAATTGAAAAAAAATCAGGACCCCCACAAGTTATTAACACAGGAAAACATCATAACAGAATCCATAATACAGAACTCATAGCACAGAACTCATAACATAGAATTCTATGAAAGGCTGTAAAGGATTTAAGAACAAGCACACCTGAATTCCATTGCTTTTCTTTTCTGTGTGAAATCAGACATATTCATTTCATTCTCAGGAACTGGACTATCCCAGAATTCCCCATTTCTTGTTGTTCATAATTTTTTTTTTCAAACTATTTGAGCAGTTTGAGTTTTCTAAAGCTGAATGAGTGGATATTACATTTCAATTATGATTTATTATATTCCTGAATGACACACACATTACTTTCCCAATGACTGAATGAAGTTTTTGCCATGGGTTTGAGTTTAGCCAGGTGATCAGTGCCTTTTCTAGGACCTAAAATTTTTGCTGAAATTCTACAGAATTCTGCACACTTTAAACACAATTAACTGACTGATTATGCACAAATGGGAAATCAATCAAAACCAGAGCTTCTAAAAATCCTTTTGTTGAAGAAATCAATGTAATTACTCAAATATTCCTGAAAGAAAAATTCTCCAGCACTGAGGCAGAGCTGGAGGCACAAAGTCATGGGATGGTTTGGGCTGGAAGAGTTCCATAAAATCCAGGAACTCTCCATAAAATCCAGGAACTCTTCCCATAAAATCCAGGAACTCTCCATAAAATCCAGGAAGTCCTGCCCTGTGAATGTTGGACAGCTCAGAGAAAAGAGAGGGCACCTAAACTCGTCCCCTATTCCTGAGCCAGATGAGCTCAAATCCTACTCTGCCACTTAAGCATAACTATTTCCCAGAGGTTTATAAAATAACAGGTTGTGCAAAAATAAAAGTGTGGTTCTCTGGCCCAAATCCTTGATCTGACTCCCACCAATTTTATCTCAGTCATAAACATTTTCCTCCTAATACTGTTATCCTTCCAGCAGTTTGTGAGATTGCTCTGTGATTGTTTCTTTTTATTCTCACAGGCCTGTGAATTATACTGAAGAGCCTCCTCTTTATTTCTCTTTTTTTTTGATCTTATTTTACAGAATCAGGGTTTATCAAGCTCATAACCACATCCTTGTGCTATTCCCCCTCGAAAGGCAGCAGTAGAAGATGCAAAGAGAAACCTAAACTGTTTCACTTTTCCAAAGCCAGGGGGTGAGGTAAAAGAGAAAGCAGGTTTTGCACAATTTTGTCCTGCTAACTATTGATCCTACTGGGGGATTTCTGCAGCAAGCAGCACGGAACTGCCAGAATATGCAGCAGGAAGGGATTATAGGTATCTAAAGAGATAACATAATCTCCACATAAATCAGTTTAATAGTCAATCAAGCACAAGACACAAATCCAGAGGAATCCTGGCTTCAGCAGCTCACAGAACTCCCTGGATTTTTTTAATGGTGCTTTAATCCTGTTAAGATTTCAGAGGCTGAGCTTGGATCTCTCCCTGCCTCTGCATCATTAAGCAAGTCCAGAGTGAATGAATTACCCTGAGCAGCCACTGAAGGCAGTGAGGCCACACAAGGTGTGAGCCAGGGCAGCAGGACACTGGTTACAGGTGGCAGGGCAGCAGAACCACAGCTCTGAACTGCACACCCAGGGGTCAGCCACGGATCTGAGGCGCAGCTGGCAGAGCTGCCCTGACCGAAATAACTCTGGGGCCTGCAGATCCGCTCTGCTCAGTGCAGCAGAGGAATTCTTCAGCTCCTGTCCCCAGGAATCCTTCAGCTCCTTTACCCGGGAATCCTTCAGCTCCTTTCCCCAGGAATCCTTCACCTCATTTCCCCAGGAATCCTTCACCTCATTTCCCCAGGAATCCTTCAGTTCCTTTCCCCAGGAATTCTTCATTTCCTTTCCTCAAGAATTCTTCAGTTTCTTTCTCCAGGAATCCTTCAGCTTCTTTCCCCAGGAATTCTTCAGCTTCTTTCCCCAGGCATTCTTCACCTCTTTCCCCAGGAATTATTCACCTCCTTTCCCTAGGAGTTCTCCAGCTCCTTTCCCCAGGAATTCTTCTCCTTTCCAGGAATTCTTCACCTCCTTTCTCAGGAATCCTTCACCTCCTTTCCCCAGGAATTCTTCACCTCTTTCCCCAGGAGTTCTCCAGCTCCTTTCCCCGGGAATTCTTCTTCTTTCCAGGAATTCTTCAGTTCCTTTCCCCAGGAATCCTTCACCTCCTTTCCCAGGCATTCTTCATTTCCTTTCCCCAGGAATTCTTCACCTCTTTCCCCCAGGAATTCTCCAGCTCCTTTCCTAGGAATTCTTCACCTCCTTTCCCCAGGAATTTTCCACCTCCTTTCCCCAGGAATTCTTCATCTCCTTTCCCCAGGAATTCTTCATCTCCTTTCCCCAGGAATCCTTCACCTCTTTTACCAGGAGTTCTCCAGCTCCTTTCCCCAGGAATTCTTCTTCTTTCCAGGAATTCTTCAGTTCTTTTCCCAGGAATCCTTCAGCTCCTTTCCGCAGGAATCCTTCACCTCATTTCCCCAGGAATTCTTCAGTTCCTTTCCCCAGGAATTCTTCATTTCCTTTCCTCAGGAATTCTTCAGTTTCTTTCTCCAGGAATCCTTCAGCTTCTTTCCCCAGGAATTTTTCAGCTTCTTTCCCAGGCATTCTTCACCTCCTTCCCAAGGAATTCTTCACCTATTTCCCCAGGAATTATTCACCTCCTTTACCCAGGAATTCTTCACCTCCTTTCCCTAGGAGTTCTCCAGCTCCTTTCCCCAGGAATTCTTCTCCTTTCCAGGAATCCTTCACCTCCTTTCCCCAGGAATTTTCCACCTCCTTTCCCCAGGAATCCTTCATCTCCTTTCCCCAGGAATTCTTCATCTCCTTTACCCCAGGAATTCTTCACCTCTTTCCCCAGGAGTTCTCCAGCTCCTTTCCCCGGGAATTCTTCTTCTTTCCAGGAATTCTTCAGTTCCTTTCCCAGGAATCCTTCAGCTCTTTTCCCCAGGAATTCTTCACCTCTTTCCCCAGGAGTTCTCCAGCTCCTTTCCCCGGGAATTCTTCTTCTTTCCAGGAATCCTTCACCTCCTTTCCCAGGAATCCATCAGCTCTTTTCCCCAGGAATCCTTCACCTCCTTTCCCAGGCATTCTTCATCTCCTTTCCCCAGGAATTCTTCACCTCTTTCCCCCAGGAATTCTCCAGCTCCTTTCCGCAGGAATTCTTCATCTCCTTTCCTAGGAATTCTTCACCTCCTTTCCCCAGGAATTTTCCACCTCCTTTCCCCAGGAATTCTTAATCTCCTTTCCCCAGGAATCCTTCACCTCTTTTCCCAGGAGTTCTCCAGCTCCTTTCCCCAGGAATCCTTCTTCTTTCCAGGAATTCTTCAGTTCTTTTCCCAGGAATCCTTCAGCTCCTTTCCGCAGGAATCCTTCACCTCTTTCCCCCAGGAATTCTCCAGCTCCTTTCCCCAGGAATTCTTCACCTCTTTCCCCAGGAGTTCTCCAGCTCCTTTCCCCAGGAATTCTTCATCTCCTTTCCCCAGGAATCCTTCACCTCTTTTCCCCAGGAATTCTTCACCTCTTTTCCCCAGGAGTTCTCCAGCTCCTTTCCCCAGGAATTCCTCAATCTGTTGCACTCCCAGTCCCAGGAGGACAGAGTTAGTCACAGGTAGCCCAGTGCCATCTGTTCCCAGGCTGGGAGTGAGCAGCCAGCACAGAACTCCCTTCCCTGAGCGCAGTTTGCCTTCTGGAGGAGGCTGCACTGAGGGCAGAGCTGAGCTGCAGGAACTGGGGAAGGTTCTGCCACCCCCAGTGGGGAAACTCTGCTTATTCTGCATTTTCCAGAAACCCTCACTCATGGCTTTTTGTTGTTTGATTCTGTTTTGCCTGAAAAAAACTGGAAATTCAAAGCCAAAAAGGAAGAACTGTTTGAAATCTCCCTTTCTTCTGAGGCTGGTCCCATCAGCTCAGGTTTATCTCAGGTCTGAAACATTTGGCTTCTACACAAAAAAACTCATCCTAACCATCGTGATTTTGAATGTGGCAAAAAAATAAAGTTGCTTTTTACTGTCGGGGATCTTCCAGCTGCCCCCAAACACCACTATCCACCAGGAACCAATGTGAGCACACATTTGACACTTCTTAATTCTAGTCCTTGCTTCCACTATTGTCCTTTATGCAATTTAAGTGGTAGAACCTCCCCTTCAGGTAAAGTTATTCATACATAATTCAAGAAATAATCCTGCAGCACCCATAAAAGCATTTTTTTTTTCATTTCTAGGCAAAGTTATGCAACAGCAGCAGAACAATAAGGCCAAATTCTAATATTATTGCAAGCAGATAACTGAAAGTAAACAAATAAATCCATAAACATTAACATTTTCATTACTTACATCATAAACACTGTGATAACAACCAGATAAAAAGCACAGCAGAGATTTCTCCAGCCTCGGCATTATGAGCTGCAGAAATTGCCACAGTAAGTCAACAGGCAAAGTTTGTATGGCTTAAATATGTAATTAAAAAAGAAAACATCCTTTTCACCCAGGAAAACCTGGGCTGATTTGAAACTGAACATCCTGGTTTGAATCAACACTCTGGAACCCAAGAGGGAGCTCACATCACTGAAAACTCAAAATTTAAATTTGTCTGGTTTTTATTATTCCATAGTCTTCCACAGTGGAAAATTTGATTCATCTGAGCCAAAAGAGAGCAAAATTATTTGTGTAATAGTAGTCCTAAAAAAATCCCAAACACCTCAGGACTATCAGGTGTAGGATGAAACAGAAACTCGAAGTAACATAATTTTTTTGGCAGTTTTACAACATTTTGTGACTAAAATACTGCCCTACTTCCCAGCATTTTTGCAAAGCTGGTGTAACTCCATCCAGTAATCCCTACACCAGAATTTCCAAAAACTCATGGCTTGAATGAACAATTCTTTTTAGAGGATTCTCCAATACCAAGGAAGCCTTTGTGACACTTTGTATTCTTCCTAACTGGGACATCACTGGAACTTAATCCAATGCTATGATCACAGTGAGGGGCACTCATTACTAAGAAGATACTTTAAGTCTGTTTTTTTCTTATTTCATGGCATCCTTTACACTCTCTTTTAGTAGATACCTCAGAATGAAAGCCATCAAATCTCCTTTAAGGTACTGAAGAGAGTGCTTCAAATGGAAAAAATAAGGTAGGACAAGAAAAATAGAGAGGAAAAATAAAGTTTTATGAAATTTCCCTAATTAGCTGATCTTTATAAATGGCTTCTACCATTGCTGCTGATTTTATCATGTCCTGAAAATAGCAATTTAGACATAACTGCATTATGCTACAATGACAGAACTGCATTGATCACACATCAGGGATGGAATTCAGGCCCACATCAGGGGGTGAGGTCAAGAGATAAATTGCTTTACTTACTGAATGTTTAGTGCAATAATTAGTATGGAAAAGATCCCATGGAAAGCTGTGTCAGCAGGCATCTATCACCTCTCCAGAACCAGGCCTGAATTTTGGGATGATTTGGAGCTTAACCTGCACCTGCATCACTGCAGAAATTCATCTTTTCCCTGGAAAGCAGCAGCTGAGCGCCCAGTTCTAAAATGTTGCTTTCCCAATATTAAAAATATCACTGCAAACATTATTTTTGTATCAGCTCCTTGCCAGCCTGGGCTGAGATCCCTCCCCACCATCCCTTCTGGATAATTTTTTGCTGGATCTCTCCCTGCTGTGAAATTTGGTGGTTATTGCTCACTTTGTATCAGATTCTGCTCCTCATTTCGAGCTGTTTCTGGCTCTGCTCCCTCTCTGCTCTGCCCTGCCCAGGCACACCTGGAATATCACTTTTAATTCCAGGCTTCAGGAAGGACAAGGATCTGCTGGAGAGGCTCCAGTGGAGGCCACAGAGATGATTTGGGGTCTGGAGCATCTCTGATGAGGACAGACTGCAGGAGCTGAGCCTGGTTATCCTGGAGGAGGGAAGGCTGAGAGGGAACCCCAGCAATCCATGGGAACGTCTCTAAGGAATGGCAAGAGGATGGGGCCAGGCTCTTTTCAGTGGTGTCCAGAAACAGGGTGAGGAGCAACAGCCATGAATTAAAACACAACAAGTTCCACCTCACCACGAGGAAGAACCTTCCATGGAATGTGGCAGAGCACTGGAACAGCTGCCCAGGGAGGGCCTGGAGTCTCCCTCTGGAGACACCCCCAGCCCACCTGGAGTCCTTTCTGTGTCACCTGCTGCAGGTGATGCCTTCTGGGGCTCCCTAAAAGCAGAGGGCAGACAGAGTGAAGGCAATAAAAAGCAGTTCTGTTGACTGAAGGCCCTTCAGGTACATCCAGGGCAGCCCAAGCCCCCCAGGGCTACACCCAAACTGCCCCACGGCTCACGGGTTTCACACTTTTATAACTCTGGGCCATTTGCACTTTGGGGCTTCATCCTCCAATTCCAGCTTCAGGCAATGAAGTCATTGAGCCCCAGTTTGCTGCCCCAACTCACTTTTGTTTCCATCTCTGGGCCTGAGGCAGTGAGGTGTCCTTGATTGCCAGGCCTGGAGAGGAATTGTTGTGTGTGCCCAAAATGGGAAAGCAGCAGCTGACCCTGGGTGTGGAGTTCACAGTTACACACTGAAGAGCTGCAGGGCTACAGAGAGATGGAAATATAAAGCTAAAATCCTAAAGCATCACAGGTGACCCTGCCTTTGCAGTGGGGTTGGGCTGGGTGATCTCCAGAGGTCCCTCCCTACTCAAACTATTCCAGGATTGTGCCCAGTGCCCATCCATGAGGATGCTGCATGCCCAGCCCCTCCCTCAGGGCCCTTCCGTGGAGCCATGATGAGGAAGGGCTGCTGGAAAGGAATGGGCTGCAAAGGCAAGAACCCTGCTGGAAAAGGATGCAAGAATAACACCCACACAAAGACTCGTGAAAATACATCCAGGATTTCCCCTGGTATCCATTCAGCCCCAGATTGTGTTTACCTCGCTGAGATATGGAGCCGATTATTCACCAGCAGGATCTCATCAGGAGCAGAAGTCTCAGTTTCCTCCCATGGAAATAATCCTAAGATCACATCAGCATATTTAATTATTGTTGTGACATCAACCCACCCTCCCCAGGTACGTGTAAACACCTTTTCTTTTGTTCCACTGAGACAGCTCGCTGGGTGGCCTCCTCACAAAGTAATGAGGAATCAAGGTGTTCAGAGAGATTTGTGTCAAAAACTACTCATCCATCCAAGAACAGAACAGAACAGCCTCTGTGCACACCTGTAATAAAAGCTGCATGGCTGTTTTGATAGCACTGAGTCCCTAATCAAATAAAAGGGAGCTTGCATCATTAAGCAGCAGCATCCTGAGAGGCACTGATAGAACATCTTCACCCCCCGTTCAACCCTGGCAGATACAAACACAGCTTCACACAGTATCAAACAGCACTTCAGCCTGTCCAACACGCAGCTTGAAAAGATCCACGAGCCTGAGAAGCACCTTCAAAGCCACGACAAAAATCAATAATTTGTGGAGTTTAACACAGTGAAGGAATCCTTTCCATACTAATGACACGACCAACACTTGCAGCTCTTGGGTCGAGCCTAAGCCATTCCTCTGCAGTGATCCAAGACCCAGATGAGCCTGGAGGAGCAGAGCTGTGACAGTGCAGGGCTACAAACTAAAGGAAGGAGATTCTCAGGCTTAAAAAGGAGTCAGAGCGGCTCATTAAGGAACTGAAACCCATCAATCTGGAGTGCCCTGGCAGCAGAAATTCAGACAGGTCCCACTGCTCCACAGAGCAAACCTGACTCCTCTGACAGCCCTCAAAACCCACTCCCTGTCCTGAACTGTCTCCCCAATTAACATAATTGAGCTTAAATCCCAAGACACTGCCCTAGAAGGAACCAGCTCTGCTGCTGCAGCTGCCTGGGGGATGTTTGCCTGCCTCTGACATCTCCAGGGCAGCAGCATCTTTACCCCTGTCAGTAAAACCATTCCCCACCACTCACACTCTGCTTCAGATGCCTTTCATCCTTCATGTTCACAAAAAACTCCTTTTTTTCTGGAGAACTCCCCACCCTCGCTGCATTGTTGCCTGTTTCCATCCATCTGACAACCTCCCCAGGACGTGGCAGCCCTTGGAATGTGCATCCAAGGCAGGAAACTCCTTCTGCCTGTGCCCCTGTTGGTGTTCAGGAACACAAAATCATGGAATGATTATATATGCTTTTGGTGCTTTTATTGAAGAGCTCTGGGTGTCAGGGGTACAGACCCAGATCTGACTCTGACACAGTTTTGGGCCAAATATGTTTAATATTCTATCATGATATAACTTACATATTAATTATTAAAAATGATTAAACTTACATTGTTCTACTGTTTACATTGATTTCATCCAAGCATGGATTTCTCGTGATGCCCCTCAAACCCCTAACATAGCTTATCATGATTCTTCTTATGAACAATAAGAAGAAACAATAATTACATAATCACCACATCTAACAATCACATCATTTATCATACACTGATTAAACAGGTGCAGTTTCACATGACCTAGCAAACACAAGGCCTAACATTTCCAGGGCCTACCCTTCACATTTTACCAACCCTAACTTTCTTTCTAACTCCCTGAGTTTTCTATGATTTTAAAATCTTTTGCTATCACCTCCCGTGCACTCCCCTCTCCCTGCACACGCTCTTGGATGCACAGCCTGCAGGTGGAAAAGGCAGCAACCCCTGGGATGGGAAGCATCTCCTTGTGCTCAGACCAAGAAAAGATTTCATTGCTGCCCTTCCAGATCATTTGAAGAGCTCCAATAAGACCAAGCTCCCAAAATCTCCCCAATTTGGGAGAACCAAGCTCATTAAATGCTCAATGCTGACACTTATAAGCTCCACAACACAGAATTTTCTGTTTGGACAAGAACATCAACTCCATAATCTGCCATAAATATTATTTTTTTCCCCCGTAAAATCTGGGATTTTTTAATTACATGTTTGTATCCAAATGTAAATTCGTTATTACACAAGCTGCCATGCTAATACGAAAATCAAATAAATAAAGGTGGATTTTTTTTATTCTGGAGCTCTGTAAACTGCAGACTTGAAAATATTCTCCATCAATCAGGTAATAAAAACTTTCCTCTTTTACAGCAATTTAGATTTTCTGGGAATGACAGTTATTGGTAATTGAGTAAAGCTGCTAAAAAACAAAATGAGGAGTTGCTTTTGATTGATAGCAGGACCTTTCACTGCCCAGCTATCTGAATCCTGAGAGCAAAAATAACAATACATCACCCAAGCCATAAACTTCCATCAGACATTAAACCAGAATTAAGTCTTCAGCCCAACTTCTACCTTGTTAATCCATTTATTCCATTCTTTGTTTCTTTCCTTCAGCAGCTTCCAGGCCATGAAAGTTCATTATGACCTGCCCTGTAATTACTCCAAGTTTTCTTAATAGGCACTTGAGCTTTTCAAAACCCCAAACAAATTATTTGTATCACTTCTCAGTTATCTTGTTATTTTGCTGACATCCCACAGGAAAAAAAAATTTCCTTTTGGGACTGCTGCAATCCATCCTTAGAATATCATACTCGTTATTATCATTATCTCCACAGTTAATTTTCAGTTAATTTACTAAACACTGAGGTAAGAACCATTGGCTCATAACTCCTGAGCTCCACCAGAGTGTTCTAAAAATACAGAAAACATCATTTTCCCTCTAGTTGTCCAGATTTTAACAAAATATTTTAAAGTTATTTTTAAAACAAAAAATATTTTAAAAAGTATTTTTAACAAAATATTTTCACTTCAGAAAATTCCTTCTTTATTTTTTGGAGATCCTTTGTGAGGGAATTGCCTCCATTTCAGAGAATTCACTTCAATAATTCCCCCAGTTGTCTTCTGTGATTTTAATCTACGGAATCCCTTGGTGTGCCACCAGCTCAGAGCTCAGATTCCTGGGAAGGAATGGGATTCTGACACAATGATGGAAAATAGATTATCTGCATCTTTAATCAATAGTTTAAATGCATATGGAGTGTTGAAACATGGTGTTTACTGCACTATCCCTTGTGGAGTATAATTATGTTTTCTATACATGAAAGCAATTTAATTTGTTTGCATCGAGAGAGACACTCGTGTAATATTCAAAATAATAATGATGTGCACAATGATCCAGACAGGATTTAATTTTTTTGAACAATTCTGTACTGAACAACACAACCCTTTATTACTTCAGCAGACTATCTGCAGTCAGCATTAAAAAAGAGAATCAGAAGTGAGCCCAAGCAGAAATGAGAGATGGTTTGATTAAACCCTGTGTTGTTCCACTCTTCCTCTGGACTCAATCTGCTCATTTCAGTGGGACAGAATAAATCAAAATAACTGACAAATTACCTTTGGGTCTCTCCCGTGCTCTAAGAACAGCATTTGAACTCCTCCTGACCTAAAAGTGCATCTTTAAAGAGGGAACGGATTGTGTCTGCACCAAAACCTGACCCACTGTGCTGCTTTTGTGGTTATTTTATAGCAGTGGTACCTTTGGTTTGGGTGCAAGGGACAAGGAAATCAAGCACCAGAGATCCAACTTCCACTTCCTCCAATCTGTAGCAAAAAACGGACAGAATCAAAGAATCCTGGAATATTCTGAGTTGGAAGGGACCCCAAGGATCATCCAGCCCACCTCCTGGCCCTGCACAGACACCCCAACAACCCCACCCTGTCCCAACATTCCTGGAGCTCCGGCAGCCTCAGGGCTGTGCCCATTCCCTGGGGAGCCTGGGCAGTGCCAGCACCTCTGGGGATGAACCTTTTCCTGATCTCCACCCAAACCTCCCCTGCGGGATGGCTGGAGTAGGGTTAAGCCTATGGTTGGGGTTGTTTTTTAATTATCTTCTGATGCCTTGAGAGAGAGTCCCAGAATAAAGCAGGGATTGATCCAAAGCATCTCCTCCATGGATCCACCTTGGGCAGCACCAGAGCCCAGCCAGGGCTGCACCCAAGATGAACCAAAATGGCCCCAAAATGCACGAGCGCTGCCGGGGTCTCTCCCTGGGATCAGTTCTGCTCCATTTGCACCTTGCAGTTCATTGTCCCATTCCAGCTTTAGCCCCTGCAGTCCCACCCTGCTTGTTTTTCTCTCTGCAGCCCACGGGGTTTGTGCTCCTGGGCTGAGATTGGGATCATTTGTCCTTGGTGCCCAGCTGGAGCAGGAATTGTTTTGTCTCCTGCTCTGTGCACAGAGCTCACCATCCCCTCGTGTGAAGCTCAGACCCACACACTGAAGAGCACAGAATGTGAAAAATATAAAAGCTCAAACCTGAGGCATCATTTCCCCCCTTTAGAGGCTCAACTGTTAAATTCTGTCAATTTTGTAGATCAATTATAAATAGAGAATTAAATATCTTGTGTTCATGTAATTGTCAATAAAAGCAGAATTCAGTGCTGTCCTTCTCCTCAGTGTCCCTGCCGCAGGACAGGCACTGCTTCCATCCCCCACTCCCATCCCTGGAGTCAGGGATGGAAAACCAAAGACTGGAAGCAGCCACCGTGTTTGTGGAATTTTGGTAGCACAGCTCTAACAGGAGTAAGTGATCAGTTTTGACGTGCGATGCAAATCTGAAGTTAAAAATATCGTTTTCCCTCAAAGTTAATTATGAATCATTAGGAAGACTGAAATAAAATCTTCTACCACGTTCCTCGCAGCTTTTCTGAGCAAATATGGAAAACACAGATCCCTTTAGAGGGCTGCTCCAAGGTAGCAGACACTTGGTAACTCTGGGGTTTATTTAAAACAGCTTCATGTCTAAATCGTGTGTTTTTGTTGTTGCATCTGGAAATGCTGTAATTAAGAGATGAAATCACCTCAGAGATAAAACTGGAGTGCATTAAAGTGAGCAGGTACTTGGACAGACATTCCTGAGTGCTGAAATGTGATCCTCACACTGCAAAAGCATACTCAGCTACCACAAACCAAAAGAGAAACAGGAACACTGAGTATTTCTGCCTAGAAATCAGCCCTTGGTAAATTTAAATTCAACAGCTTTCCAAGCTCCATTCTCTCCTTGGGCCAGAGAGGGAATTACCAATATTGCTGAAGCTGCAGAAATTCCATTATTTCATTTTCACATCTAGATTACTGTTCTCCTCTCCTCCCTTTCAAGTCACTCTAGAAAGAAAGGTGTCTCAACACAGCCAGAGGTTGTTTTGGTGCTGAATTTTTAAAGGCAGAGCACAAGAAGGCAGAAACAGCAATTTTTCCCTCTTTTCCTGGTACTACCTTGACCTCTGAGGAGCCCTTCTGCCCTCAACCCCAAACCTAATGATTGAACATTTCAGAAAAACCTCGCTGTGGGTGGGGAGGAGGGAGCTGAGAGAACAAGGGGAAGAGAAGTCAGAGGGATCTGAACCGCCAGAAGAACTGATCTGTGTCTCTGCACACACCTGGGACACCCTGAGCCACAAATACCAGAGCCAGAGGAGCTCCAGGGATTAAAGGCAGGTCAGTAATTTAGGGGATAGATGGTGGTGGCAGTGAGAAATGCTGCCCCAAAGCCCAGCTGAGTCTCAGCCCTTCCCTCGTGGACCATAAATTTAAAAATAAATTATAAAAACAAAAATTATTGTATTATTTCCTAATTTTTAAATTGTAAAGATAAAGAATAAGATATTTATGCTTTTAGTGCAGGCCTGCAGATTGCACCAATCAAACCTTTCAGGGGAATGCAATGGGAGGTGCAATTTGAGCAGTTTTTAGAGAGCTGGGAGCTCACATCTGCTGAGACACACTAAAAAGCTGATTTTCACACAATCATGGAATTGTGGAGCGGTTTGGGTTGAAGGAACCTTGGAGATCATCACCACCATGGGACACCTTCCACCATCCCAGGCTGCTCCAATGTCCAACCTGGCCTTGGACACTTCAGGGATGAGCTGGTCCATTCCAAATCAAACAAACTCCTGTTTTCCAGCATTTTCATTCTTTCCTCACAGGATCAGAATTGTAATTGTCTAATTTTTTGCTACTTTTCTTTCCCACTGTCATTTCAAATGTAGTATTTTCTAAGAAATAGTTTGTCTTTATTTAAATGAAAATTATCTGCCTCAAAAAGCAGCTTCAGGGTGAGTTAAAATCTGCTGTAGCTGCAGCAAAATTAAGATAATTTCATCTGCAGTGTATTTTCCCTTGATACTGTGGTCAAGTGCAGTTCTATTTAAAAGAAGAAACCCCAAGCCTTGGCTGCCTTCCCAAGCCCTGGGAATTCAGGAGTGGCCTGAAAGAGGAAACTGGATTTTACAGAAATTTCACTTTATCATGTCCTAACACCACCTTTTTCTCTGGAGTAAATTACCTGCAAAGATTGTAGTAAAGAATTTCTGGGCGCTGTATTGGAGAATAATAATGGCAATTTCATAGTGATTTCACAGGATTAACCACGCACCACACAAGAAAACCATCCCAGCAAAATCCAATTTGTAACTTTTCCTACACTGAATTTTCCCTCTCTTTAGCTGGCAATTAGTTATTACAAAAGTTTAATCAAAGACTCAGTTTCTTTAAATGTAGCACAGTCAGAGCAAGATTTAACCAATAATTAACTAAATTGGACTTGGCTAAGTACACAGGAAACTGAGGATAATTCATAAACATTATCCATTAGCAACTTGTAAATTCACACAGTGCTTGAGATATTTTTTAAAACTGATAATATTTAAACATGCCATGAGAAAATAAAAGTATTTAGCAAGTCCATTAGAATGATAAATTGTTTTACCTGCCTGCAGAGAGGGAAGCTGAGACTGACCTGAAAGAGAGAAATGTAAATGGGGAAAATGTTCCAAAATCCCAGCAGGAAAGGATGACGCAGAAGCTTTCCAAAAGAAGAAAACACACCATGGATACAGAGAGAAGGGAATAGAGAAACCCCTAAAAAACCCAGGGAAATTAAAGACAGATTTGGGCCTTGCAGATCGTAGAGAGAGAATAATAAGACTGAAAGGAATATTTTAAATAAAAATGATGTAGGGAATGCTCAGCAATGCCTGGCTGGTTGCAGTTCCAACCCTTTGCAAAGAGGGTCAGCAGCCACAAAATGATGCTCTCAAGTGCTGTTCAGTCAATTCCAACCCTGCTCTGCACAAAAACTGAGGTGGAACTTTGAAATCTGTGAGGCTTTTACCAGAAGGAACGAGAGGTGGAAACACAGAGTGGCTGCCTGGGGGGCTCAGCCTGGAAAGGTGACAGAGTCTGAGCTGCTGCCCCGTTCTCAGGAACGTGGGATTCAGGAGGGAAATGTGGGACCTGCAAAGTTCTCCTGAAGATGGACACTGGCACAGGTGCTACAAGCTCAGCAAGCCCAACACTGTGACAGAGTTGTGATGGAAAGCAGAGAAGCAGAGGTGGGAGATTGCCCAGAGCAGCTGTGGCTGCCCCTGGGTCCCTGAAGTGTCCAAGGCCAGGTTGGACAGGGCTTGGAGCAGCCTGGGAGGGTGGAAGGTGTCCCTGCCCATGAAAAGAAATGATCTTTCAGACCTCCTCCAACCCAAACCACTCTGTGACTCCCAGAGTTGCAACTTCTCCCACTTCTCATCTTTTACTTTACACTGCAAGCCAGCGGCTGGAGCAGGACTGAGGAGATAGAGGGCTCAGCTCCAAGACCTCCTCAACCACAGGAAGCCAGAAGGATCATGCCCCAAAACCCCAAAGTCTCCACAAACCACTGAATCCCATCCACAGGTCCCAAACCACGAGGTGTTTGGAGTATAAACTGGGACTGATCCCTTCTGGGAGCAGCAATTTTAGACCTGAACACTCCAACTCCACCTTAGCTCTGCTTTAGGTGTCAGGTTTTTTTGTTGACTGGAAAGACACTGAGTTGTGCTCCACAGAATGTTCACTCCGTCACTGAGGAGTGGCTCTCTGTGGACAAACCCCAGAAATATTTTCATTACCATCTCCATGAAGAGTGTTTGGAGTGCTCTGTCTCCTGCTCCTGCATTTAGAGCTGCTAAGTTGGATGTCTGTTTGCTCAATAAATATGAAAGCAGGCTGATCATTATGGAGTTCTGCTATTTCAGTGCAGTTCATCCCCATTCTCTCTTTGATTTCTCCTCTTTCTTCAGTAGATTGGTTTTTAGCTGAACGAGTCTGAGTTGTCACTTGGAGTTTGGCTGCCACACCTTTGATTCCTGTGATAAAACAGCAAATGCAGCCAGCAGCATCAAGAACTGTCTGTGGAAATGCTGATTTACCATTGCATTGCTTTGTTCTGAAAAAGATACTGAAATGACGAATCTGTGGCACAGAAAAATATCCCTGGACTGGATTCCCAAAATATCAAAACCTGGTTTACAACACAGAATTTTCAATACAATTTTCAAAACAAAAATTCCAATAAAGAATTTTCATCTTTAAGTACATGGGCACACAGGATGTCTTTAAAAAGAGTTAAATTCCAAGCTCCTGCTGGCCAAAGTCTAATAAATGATGGGATGTTGTGGCTGTATTTCCCTGGATACTTTGCAAAGAACTGAGCACTGCAAACTAAATTCCTGTATCTGCCACTAAAACCATGAACTGAATTTTGAGCATTTGGTAAAGTTATAAAAATAACAAATTTCATCAGTATGACTATTATGTGTTATGATCATCTGTTTTAACATAAAAAATAGAATTTACTATTCATCCTCAATGCATGAGAGTTCCAGGACTATATTTAAGCCTCCACACATCAAACTTTAACAGCAGCCAGACAAAAATGAATTGTGCTGTGGCACAAAGTCACACCTCATGGTCCCTTCCCTGCATTAGCCATTCAGTCTAAGGGTAAAATTAATTAAGATGGCATTAGATACACAGCAAATACACGAAAAAATAAGTGGCCTGAGCAGATTTCATTAAGTTCTAATGTGGTTTAAAATTACTTTAATAGGTAAGTTCATGACACAGCACTTTTACTGCTGCTGAAAGGTCAAGGAGAGAAACCCAGCCAGGAGTCCACAATTTGAGTTTTGTGGCTTGCTGCAGTTTGGATTTGTTGATTTTCTTCCGATTTTTATGACACTGGCTATTCCTTCATTTCAGGTGGAGTACACAAGTAGGATTTCGTCATCAGGATTACCCAGGAAAAGGAATACTCACTAAAATAAGGAAATTGTTCTGCCTTGCTTGGTCAGCCAAGTTCCTGGTGTGGGAGGATTCAGCAAACACTGAGGAGAGAGGGAAGGTCTGCAGTGTGAGTCCCTGTCCTGCACAGCAATAAAAGGGACATTAAAATGTGCCACTGGATCACCTCAAAGCCGCTCAACTCAACACCAAGAGTTTCCTCCCAGGAATTTCCTCTTTGCCTTGGAATCACAAACAGGCATTTTGACTCTTCCAGCCTAAAAACAACTTACTGAAATATCAGAGCTACTCAAATGCCATTCTGATGGTTTGAGACCTATTTTGCACAAAAATTTAACTGCTGGGCGTAAGAACCCAAACTGGGGGCAACAGTGACACCAGTACATGCACATCTCCTCTTTTGCCACTGGAACCCATAAAAACCGGGGAGATAAATGCTTTATTAGCTAACAGAGACTCACTTTTAAAGCCTTCTTACACTGCTGTAAAAAACCTCCACAAATGTTTGCTAACAACAGTCTGCACCTATGGGATCCCATGTTTATACCATGTAATGGGCAATCACTAGGGCATATGGTGAGGGGTTTTTTCAGTTCATGCTCCACAGCAATAAAACACTGAGTGTCCCTCAGTATGTGAATTTTCCAAGGAAATCTTTTCTGTTGCACAGCACCACCAAACAGCCCCCTCCATTTTACAGGGTATTACTGCTCCTCCACTGTGGGGCACCAGCAGGAGGGGGGAAAAAGAACAAAGTATCCCAATAATAAAATTAGATTGCCAAGGGAAGCCAAAAAAGCCATTTTCTCCTAAATGTGGATTGTCACTCAAGTGACTCTGGGACTCCAGAATTTACATAGCCCAAATCTGGCTCTACACAAACATTAAAAACCAAGTTACAACCACTTGGAAAAGCTGTAAAGTTTGGGGTTTTTTGAAGTTTCCAAGTCAGCAGCAGTGAGTCAGAGCTGCAGAGAGGGACAGGGACGCAGAGAGTGGCAGGAGCAGTACAAGGGGGAGGCAAACACAAAGTGCCCTGGCACACGTGGGAGCTCAGCCTTTGATGTCAAACAAGCTCATTCTGAGGCTCCTCTCTTCCCTGCCAACCCCTTGGACTGCCTGGCTCTCAGGGAGGTTGAAAGCCTGACTAAAGCCAAGAAGACAAGACATTTTGGGAGGAGGCTGGGATTGCTCCCACCACCCCCAGGAATGGCAGCGTTCCCACTGCTGAGCCTTTGATCAACTTGTTGCCTGATCTTGGAGTGATTTGTCATTGATTTGTCATTGCTTTCCTGCCTGGAGATGCAGGAATCTCGGAGAGAGTGAGTTAGCAGCTTGTCAAAACTGTGACTGGGGAACAAAGGAGTCTGAGAAGTGTCTGGATGAGGCTCTTTTTCCTTGGCAGCTCTGCTGCAGCTGGGTGACTCTGGAGGTGTCCCTTCCCTTCCCTTCCCTTCCCTTCCCTTCCCTTCCCTTCCCTTCCCTTCCCTTCCCTTCCCTTCCCTTCGCCAAAGGGACAGGGACAGACCTGGATGGAGCAAGGCAGCCCAGGGACAGACTCAGGTGTTGTGAAGGATGAAAGTTTGACAAGAAAGTCTCACAGATATGTGTGCTTAGCAGAAAGATATTTGAATGTAGAGTCTGATGAAGGAATAGAGATGGAAGCAAGTTTTGATATAGAAGGAAAGAATTGCTGAGCCAGTCTCACTGGATAACCAAGGAGGCAAAGGGTGTGTTAGTTAGAAGGGGTTTTTATGGCTTAGAGCAAAGGATAAACCCACCCCAAACAAGAAGATGTTTTTACCAAGCAGAAAGACAGCACAGGCAAACAAGTCAGCAAATGTGGCAAGAAGAAAAAAGGTCTCAGAATTTTCCACTGCAAGAAAACTGAAAAACAACTTCCAGCTTAAACTGTAATGTACTAACTTTGAGTGATTGGAGAACAGTAACATGAATATGGTAATTACAGTAGTTATGATAGGCTGTAGGTAATAGCTAAGGTAGAGACTGGTTCTGCTGTATTGAGATGCTCAGCAAAGAAAAGTCTATAATGCATTGTAACCAAAATTAAAATATATAATGCATTGTAACCTAAACCAAAGGGTCTCCAGGCCTGCCTGCAGCTGGAGCTGACAGCTGTAGGCACAGCTCTGTCACCCACCACCCTGGGCTGCTGGAACCTCTTGGATACAATAAACTGAATTTTGTGTACAATAAACTGCATTTTGGAGAGCCCCTGGAGTCCCACATCCCTCATTCAGGCTCTTACACTCAGGGTTCTGCCTCTGCTTCAGGGATGAAATGTTAACCTAAGCTGCACCTGTGATTCACTTTCTGAAGTCACAGGTGTCCCCAACAATAAACAAAACCAACCACAGCAGAAAAATACACCTAAACCTACAAAAATTACATGGAAAAAGTCTTGGGAAGCAAAACCAGCTGGACAGAATGTGTGGCTGTGAGAAGAAACTGGTAACCAATGTCATGAAGCTGAAGAAGCTGGAAATGGTGGAAGACTGATAGGGAAGGGTCAGAGAACAAAACTTTTCACCATCTGCTTTAAAAAAACCTTTGAGGTAGAACTACAACACCTTTCCTAAAGCTCAGAAAGCTCAGTAATGCACAGCAGTTAACTCTGGAATCTTCAAATCAAACATGGAATAGAGCTGCCAAAATCCTTCTTTATCCAAACTTTGAACCGCTTCTCTGTTGCCTCTGCTTTGTATTTTACGTCCCAGAATGGATCCTAACAATGGGAAGAATTAACCCAAATAAATTCACAGTGCAGTCACTTACCTGTTGTTTTGTCAAGAAACAAGTGGCTTAGTCTGTTCATTAGATGATGAGTCAACTTTCTTTTCAAAAAGCAATTGAAGATGCCACGCACAGCTATTCAACAGAGGCATCATAAATGAGGGAGGTCAAAACAGGCTCCTTCCCCAGGCTTCCAGCAAGTTTTTTATGGCCCTTGACTTTTCATGCCTCTTCAAGAGCCAGGAATTTTCTGGAATAGTAAAGAAATGGAATGTTTTGTCAACACAGAAAAGAGATAAACAGCAGACAAAGTAATTCTGTAATTATCAGTCTGACAATGATCCCAGGCCAAGGAACGGAACGACCGAGGCAGAGCTCATTAAGCACAGAACTTTAAAAAGTGTAATTAATGCCAATCAAACTCAGGTTTATAAAGATTAGATCATTGCCCAGCTAATGAGGTTTCTCTTTGTAAGATTAAGGATTGATTAATGAAAGGTGAAAAAATAAGAAACATTTAGCTTTGGGTCCTGGATGGTTCATTTTAAAAAGTTAGGGATGAACGTGGTAAAGGATGGGATGAGCTGGGCTATGTCCCAAAGTAAAAACCAAGCTAAACCAAACCAAAACTAAAAACAGATGAAACAAGACCTTGGTGCAATTATCAACTTAAAAATATCAGATTTTAGCCTTTCTTCTCTTTGAAAATTATGAAAGAAGAAACCACCAAGCTTTCGTATCAGAAGTGGAGAGAGACAAGAGTTGAAAGTACCTTCTCTACATTCTTTTAGACAGGATAGTAGATAACAGCCTGAGTTTTTTTGGGGGGTGGGATTGGCCAGGGTTTGTTTCTAAGAGGGTTTTTGTAGGTCATCACCTCACACAAGGCACTTTGAACCAACCCTTAGTGCAACCAAGCAGAGAAGGAGGAGATCCATGGGCACATTCCTAACCTGGTGAAAGGCAGTTCATTAAACCCCAAAATATGGATCTATTCCCATCTCCCCTTCTTTAAGATCCCCCCAGTTTGTGGGATGTATCCACATATCTACCCAGCATGATTACCTGATAAAATCTTTCCATGTGTTTATTTTTAAATTGCTCATCCTTCAGTGCATTCACTGCACTTCATCCTCCCAGGTGTTAAACACTTGTGTGCTTTTTATTCCTCACATGTCACTCCAGAGCTTCTCTGTGCCACTGCCACCCTTCTCTTTTCCCCACAGATCCCATTTTTTCCAACCACTTCCATCAGCATCCTCTCATTTTTCTCCCGAGGGCCAGAGAAAACATCAAATAAGAGCAGTTCTGAGATTGATTCTTCAGAAATTCTGGATTTGAGTCGCAGAGTTCCTTGCAGTGCAAATCAAAACAAACTTAAAAGCCTCCCAGAAACCACAGGGTGAACAAGACTGAAAATGCATTATTCAGGTCAGCTGAAAGAAATAACATCCAGGTTTTGGACAATGGGATAAAAAAATAAACTTCAAACTGAAGGTATTTTTTAAAACAGTGACTAGAATTGATCACAATGTTTCAGTGATTATTTAGGCAGAAAATATTCTAATCCAGGCAGTTTTTTCTAAATGATTAAATCAATTTTAAACACAAAACCAAAGCCATGGCTGCTGGATTACATGGTAACAATAGGGGGTTTTTCACATCCTTCTGGTAGGTATTTGTGGCTGAAAGTACCACCCGTAGCTCTTGTCTTGATTTCACAGTTGTTCAGATCATTCAGATGGAAATATTTTTTTGTAAAACTCTTTTTGCAGGAAAAACATTCATTTCAGTCTTATTTTCTCCCCCCCCCCATTCATCATAATAAGTTTATCCCATAAATCCTATTTTTTTCCACATCAGAACCCTTATTTAGAATCATAAATTTATGGAATCATAAAATTACTGAATCATTCAGCCCAACCTTTAAGACATATTTGTATATATTCATTTACATTCGTATATAAACACAAAGTTTAACAGGGAGGACACAAATATTTACCATAAGCTGTAAAAACTGCTATAGAATCCTACAAAAATCATCGTAAGAACTTTAAAAATGCTGGATCTGAGATTATTTTTTGAAATTAAAATTACTGAGCTATTTTTTTTTTCCCTTTCATTCAAATTACAGAAGCTAAAGAGAAGAACGCACTTCCTGTTTTGTTTTACTTACAACAATTAACGTACTAAATGTGGAAGGAAAACCCCCTTTTCCCTCAGTTTAAAAAATGAGGTCACTAATATTTAAAAATAGGAGTTTTCCCACAGGTTTTTACCCCTGGTAGCTTAACCCTGAATTCGGGTGGAATCTGCCATCTGTTTCCTCTTGCATCACACCCTGAGTCAAACTTCCGGGGCTTTCTTTTGGCAGATGATGCACAAAAATCAGATAAAAATAAAAAAAACCTCTGAATGGAGGCTGCCAACAATGCCTTTGACTTGTGCTCTCTCTCCCAGGGATAAATCATATTTTATAAAACATGTGTTATGCAAGGTGCCATCAGTTTTTATTCCCATTTTGCTGACTCAGAGAGCTTCTGACAGAGCCACCAGCTCAAGCCCAGCTGAAGACAACGTCTCACCACAGCCATGGCAACTGGAGAGCGGGAATAATTTGGAGAAAAATGAACTTTTTAATGTCTTTTTAATCTCTGGAGGAGCTTCTGATGGAGCAGCTGAGTGGGAGCCCTGCTCTGGAGCTGCCTCACGTCCCAGCAGGCTGGTCCTGAGCTCCTCTGCCTGCCTGAGCATCCCAAAAATCCCCCCAAAAAATCTCAGAGCTCCAATTCCTGCATGGAGGAGGCTCCCTGGGCCATCTCCATGGGGCTCTGGGCTGATTTCAGCTAAGAAATAATCACCACAGCTTCTTTTAGGCACACACATCACTCCCTTCCTGAGGGCTGCATGGAGCACCACTGACAATTCAAAGCCTACATTTGGGAGCCTCATTAAGAAATTCTGTTAATTACAAATGCTCTACAATTATTTTTGTATCTATAAAACAGCCTTTTACGGATACCTCAGCACCTGCCCACGCACACTGCCGAAGGTTCCTTCTCCTTTTAGAAAGGCACTCATTAGTATTTAGAAACAGACCCTTTCTACCTTCACTGTTGGCCTTAAAATTGATCAAGGGAGGACACAAAAAGTCTGAATTTTATTTTGAAGTAAAAAGGTCTTAGAAGCTCGTATACAAAAGTTATAAAAATCCCTAATTAAAACCCCAGAGAGCCCAGAGATCTCTAAAAAGCACTTATCTTCTCAGAAGGCAGAGCTTTGTTCCCAGTCTATCTCATAAACTGAAAATAGGTGAACACACTTCTGGCTGGATAAATTATTGTCTAATATCCCATGCAACATGTACAGATTCATCTCATTACAAAGGAGATTTTGGGGTTTTTTTTTTCTTTTTTAAGAATCATTTCCTGGCTCTCCAAAGAGAAATTTTTAATGTTATCTTCTTTAAAAACATAAATATTTCCTGGATGCAAGAGATGCTTCATGGTGGCAAAAGCTATCAATATTTTTTTCCATCTGTTTACCACACTTGCTTTGAAACCAAATTAGTTGAAAATTCAATAAATAAACTTGCAGGTGAGAAAATCAAAGCAAGAAGAGAACTGCTTTAAACAAAGGGGAAAACCACAGGCTCCTGTTTTCTGTGGAGATGCAAATCTCCTCCTACATCACAAGGACTTTTTGAACTCCATTTTCTAAGGATGCTGGTGGGAAGTCAGCTCATTTCTCCCGTGTATTAAAGAGAATAATTTATTTTCCACAAGAAAAAAAAATTAGGAGTGCATATGCAAATATCATTTCCAAATAAACCCATTCTATTCAAATTCTCATTTGTGAATGAGGGAAATGTTGTGTTGCACGCAGTCAACAGCTTTTGTATCAGCAAAATGCAGAATGACAGGTTCCAAATGATCACTGCTTCATTCCACTCTGCCTTTTCTGGGATGGCAGCACAACAAAATCAGGTATTTTGCTCAAATATGTCTCTTTTGCCATTATTTCATTTACTGGCACGTCAGGCTACACTGATTTCCTCATCTCTTCTGTTTCTTCAGAATTTCAGAACCAGATTAATGAATTTATTTCTGCCAAACCCTGCCAGCCTCCTTTTCACTCCATTCCTCCAAAGGCCACCATGAAGTAAATATGAACTACGAGCCATGACCTAAAGCAGGAAGTGAAAATATGATTTAACTGAGACATTTGTGTGGCACTTTTTTACTGGGGTTTGGGTTTGTTGGGGTTTTTTTGCTGGTTAGTGTAGAAATGCTGCTTGGCAACTCACCCCCATTCCTGGAGCTTTCCAAGACTCAACCAGCCAAGGACCTGAGCTTGGGATGGTGCAAGAAGTGTTCAGGGAGCAGGACGGGGTCATGGACTCAGCATTCCCATCATCTGTTTTCATTTAGACAACTGCAACATGATTGCTACAAAAACCTAAAAAAATCTGAATTTCTAGGCTTTGTACAGTAAAGGCAAGAACGGTGGGGTTTAGCTGAACAATTCAAATGAAGATTCAGTCCTTCCTGACTGAATTCTCAAGAGAGATTTTCAAGCTAAATTTCATCACCAGCTCTTTATTTCCAAGCCCACATCCCCCAACAGCTCTTGGGTCACCGCTGATTTTCTCAGTGCCTCAGGCACAGGCTGTCCCATTCCCAACCTCATTCCCAAACTGGGACACTGCTCCTTGCAGATGGCAATGGGAGGCCTGGATAACAGGAAATTATTTACAATAAAAAATTATTGCAAAAAAAAAATCAGACCAACCCAGGTTTTTAATGCTTTGCCTAATTTACTTTCCAAACTGCAGCGTGGCTACATTTATATTTCAGGGCTTGGGAGGAAAAAAAACCAAAAAAATAAAAAAAGGTCAATTCAAGATCTGTGTTGACTGTAATATTATTTCAGCATTTCCCTTGATAATATCTGCTGGAATTGTTTGTTCAGAGAGGAGCCAGCACAAATATCCAGGATGAATAACCAGCATGAATATCTAGAAGAAATATCCAGTATGAATATCCAGAAAGAATATCAAGAAAGAATATCAAGAAAGAATATCCAGCATGAATATGCAGAAGGAATACCCAGGATAAATATTCAGAATGAATATTGAGCATGAATATCCAGTATAAATATTCACTATGAATATCCAGCACTAATATCCAGCACAAATATCCAGTATCAATATCCACCATGAATATCCAGCATCAATATCCAGAAGGAATATCCAATATTAATCCAGCACAAATATCCAGCAGGAGCTCTGAGGTGGCTTTGCCATCGCTGCCACTCCTGAGGCAGAATTTTAAGTGTTGCCCCAGGTGTGTTTTCCTTGCAGGAGCTGCAGCTCCATCCAGGAATATTCCAGAAGTACCTCATGGTAATGGCTGGAAGGACCAAGAATGCTGATATTTGGGGTTTTGTGTCATGTAATTCAACCCTAATTAAGCAGCAACCCTTACGGAGAGTTCTGAAGGGTGCAAACTGCTGAAGCTCTCAACAAAGCAGTGAAAATGAATTCAAAAGTTAGCAGATAGGAAAAATGTTGAACCCAAAAGGCAAACTTGATTAAATGCTGCAAATCCACCCAGTCCTTCAAAAAAGTAAGGTTGAAACCAAAAGGCAAACTTGATTAACTACTGCAAATCCACCCACCCTTCCTGTGTAATCATCCAGGTAAGAAACTGTTAGATTTACATAAATTAATTAACTAATTATATACACTAATACATCAATTAACGTTTAAAATCTAAGTTATAGATGTGGACCCAACCCTGACTCTGGGAATTATTTTTTCCTGTAACACCAACATTTTAAACAATTTCTTTTCTCACACACCACTACAAGTAAAAAGTTTTACACAATAAGAGGAGGAAAGTTCGTTTTTTAGCTCCTGCTGCCAGCTGGGTAGAAGTTCTCTTCCCAAAGCCTTCGGTAAATCCTGGCCTTTGCCACCACAGGAGGCTGCACCATTTGCATCCCTCAAGAAGTGAGACAGCCACCAGGATTATTAATGGCTTTGCCCTCAGCCAAATTTACAAATTGTCACAGAACTTCCACTTATTTTGCATGAAATTCCAAGCAAGCGAGCCGTGCACTTTTTAAAGTGCTCAAAATCCAATTTTACACTTGTCTTAATCACTGCAGATCAGCTCCTCACACGCTGGAGCTGCCATCTGTGCTCAGCCATTCCTCAAATTCCCACCCAGAACCTGCTGCTGCTGCTGCTGCACACACCCAGGGAATTGTGTGTGCAAGGAATTCCCACCTGGCTCCACCAGGATGGGATCTCATCCCAAAATCCCAGTCCTGCAGGGGCACTGGGGGGACATGCCCACAGTGGCTTCACAAAGGATGGGGACAAACAGCACTGAGTGATTTTTTTATCATATTTTTATCAAACTATAAAACTTTATAGATGTTTTATCAGAGTACCAGCAAAACAATCCCTAAAAACCACCCAAGTTCCCATTAATCCCATTTTTCCTAACCAATCCTTTAAAAATTCAACTTAATCCTGCTTTTTTCACCTCTCACGAATCACCCCACAACCCAAGGCCAGGGACTGACACGACTGGCATTCAAATCCAGATGGAGCTGCCTCCTCTGCAAGTGATGGAAATTCACACTGGAATGAAAGAAGAGATGGGAATGAGCATCTGGCCAGATGTTCAGTGGCAGGAGAAACCACACCAGGCAAGCATCTCTGCCAAATCATCCAAAAAGTGTGCATTTAGAAATGCCCGATTTCTAAGAACGGGGAAGTTCTTATCAGAATTGAAATGGCAGGAGACCACAATTCTATTCATCAGGTAAAAACTAATTTTAAATATTTTTTTAAAAAATTATAAATTATTCATTACTGCCAAAATGAACTTCTTTACACACTTTAAGAATTTCTAAAGTAGAGAAAAAGGGGGGTAAAAAGCAAATAAGAGCCTATTTTATCTTCTGGATCTGCTTTGGTACCAGATATTGAGACAGAAGATTCATTAATCTTTTCAGAAAGTCAAGCACTGCCTTTGAGGATAAATCCACTCCCTTTTCTTGCCCAGTTTAGGATTAGGAAATAGATTTACTTCCACTGCACAAGTTTGGAACAATAAACAGAAAAATGATTGCTCATTTTAAACATATTCAGGCCCCAATTACGCACTGAGCAGTAAAATGAAGAAGGAAAAATCAGATTTTTTTGAATTGTCTGCAAAAAGTAACAGGTTTGTGTACATTTGGTTGGTATTTTAAATTTAGAAATGATTTTATCATGGAAATTGCCCTTGTAGGGACACATATCTCTGCATCCAGGCTGATTTTGGTTCTTACAATAATATTATGATTAAGCTTTCATTTTCTTTTCCCACCCCAAAGGCTTTGGATTCTAGGTACCAGATTAAAATGCTTGACTGCAATGGGATGCCAGCTAAAAATGTCCAATTGATGCCTATGTTAATATTTATAGCAGGGTTACACTCACCTCACCCCTGTTACTATAGGATTGATTAATTTTACAGCACATTCCCCATTTTCCTGTGCCCTCCTGACTCCTGAGCTCTTTCCTGAGCTATTTTCAGAGGTTTGAAACTGGGAAGTGCGAGGACAAAAACGCAGGAATTATCAGAGATGCTTATGTCATTAACTGGACATTGGCTGAGCAATTCAGACATATCTACCTTAAAGAAGGCCAAACCTAAAAATATAAATGTCCAGCTCTGAAGGGCACTGCTGGCTTCAATTCTCACCAAAAAGAAAAATTAGAAAATAGCCAATAGGATCAGAAATCCACAAAGAATTTCATGGAGCTCTATGACCAAACCTCTATTATTTGATTGTTGACTGAAGTGCTAAAGGATCTGTCTGAAAAAACTACAAAATATATTGAAATAAGGAAATTTAACAAAAGAAAAACATGCAGAAAGTCCCTAGGTCAGTCAGGGAACCCAGAAACACGATTTGTACCTGAGCTTTTGGGGCTGGGCAGGACCAGCAGGGAATAATCCTGCTTTGATTATTCAAGTTGTAGAAAACATTATGGACACCCCTAAATGGGTTTTCTCCATGCAAACACATAACTAAAGAATTGAAAATACTTTTTAAAGAAGCAACAAGCTCAGAATGTTGGGACACCTCTTCATGCTGGGCTTTCTTTGAATGGTAAATTGGTATTTTTGGTCCCAAATTCTGATGTGAACACGTTTAAGATCTTTACAGAGAAAGAAGAAAGTGGAACTGATCTTTACAGAATGGATTTTCCAGAAGGTAAAATCAGCAGAGCTGCATGCAATTATTAATTTAATAATTAGATGTGAACCATAAAGACATAAGTGGAGGCAAGGGAAATCTCCCTTAGTTCTTACAAAAGGCCTAAAACAAAGATAATAGATAATGGGACATCTAATATGGAAACAACCTATTGGACAGAATAAATTGAATTAGTAAAAATTCGAGTTGTAGCATATTGTCACAGCTCAGAATCCCCTGTACAGATAATTTTCCACCCAGTGCCAAACTCAAAGCCAGAGATCCTCTCTCTGAGGAACCCCATTATTGCCCTGCTGAAACAAATCTGAGTTTAATTCCACCTCTGTGGGGAACAACGCTGGTTGCTTCCCTCCTTTACTGCCACGCCATAAAACCCCAGGAATTAGATTTAGGAGCAGCCACCTGCTTTCTCAACAGACTGCCAACACCTGATACTTTTTTATTATCCTTTTTGAGGCTTATTATGGTTGCAGACAGAATTTCCTGAAACTTTGGGGCTTGGGTGAAAGGCAGTGAATAATAACAGGTAAAACTCAACTTCTGTTCTTCTGTGATAATTTTTGATTTGCACTCCAAAACCACTTTTCTATTTATCAATCCCATATTATTTAGTCAGTGAAGACCAAAGGTGCTACAAATAAATGATGCCCCAAATTTTGAGTGGGATTAAAATGTGAGTGAGCAACAAAGACCAGACCAGACCCAGGGGGAATCAGAGAGGGATTTGCTTTTCTTTTCCTCATCCCATGGTCATCAATCCCTCCCTCCCCCTGCTGCTGTTCCATTTCCACCCGCACTGCCCTCAAGATAGAGCTGAAGAAGCAGGTGGAAGCCATTCCATATGTAATTTTGTTTTTAAAAACAACAGATAAACAATGCTGGAATTAGCCCCAAAAGGAGAATTTTAGCAGGAAAGCAAGTTGCTAAATGAAAATACAAAGTCAGCACCCAAAATCGTGTTGCTTTAGTACTCCACCTTCACTCACTGGTTAGTACAAAGTGCTAATTTTCTTTGAACACTGCCATGAATCTGAAACACTTCTGCTATGCCAAACTCTTAATTACTAACAAATAAAATAATACTAACCATGTGTGCAAGCAGGAAAATTGATTATATTAAGATTAGAGACATCATTCAGATGGAGTAACAAAGCATCAAAATGTTTGTTCTGATTATCTGAGAGGCTCTGCTCACACTGCAGCTCAGGGCTCTAAAGCAGAATTTCCAAGCCTTTTGGTGACTTTCTCCCTGCAATGCTCTAAAAGAAAACGCTTTTCAGCATTCCTGACAAGGATTTTCAGGATAAATCAGAGCTAAATTAACAATATACAGAGGTCCATCAGAAATATGTCATCTTACAGCGTGGAAGAAATTTTTAAGCACTGAAATGGCATCATCACAGGAATGTGAAATGCAGAAAATTTAAAAAAATAATTCTGCTTCATTTTATGCCAGGACTGAGTAAAACCATGCCTTAACCCAATCCTATTCAACCACAACTTTGTTTTAAGATGCATTTCTACTTACTTAAAACCAAAAGTTACACTTATATTTCACATCTGTGTGGCTTAATATATTTCACCTTCTCTAGAGGTTCTAATTCAAACCCAGCATTCTCTTCTCTCTCTGAGGGACTCAGAGAGGTTTCTATTTCATGCATTCCAACAATTCCATTCCAACAATTTCTCCTTTCCATTTAGCACTGCACTGGCTCCACCTCAGAGGTGAGCAGGTGACCAAAGCCAAGTGTGATCCCACGTTTCAGCAGCTGAACTGCAGATTTTCAACCCTCAGAGTCAACAGGACTGGGAAATGAATTTTATAAATCAGTGAGCCCCTTTCTGGTGAATCCCCACAGCATTCAAAGTCAGTGCAGCTCAGTGGATTCTCATTTCAGGAAACATTTCACTCCCTTATTATTTTGGGAAGACACAACTGGAGGAAGAGCAACGTCCACACCAACCTCCCAGTCTGACAGCACAGATTGCTCCACTCCTGCGCCTCAAATTTCAATTTTTTGCTGATTTTGTCACACTACCTGAAGGTTTCTACACCACCTCTTTTTTCATGGAAATAAAGCTACTTTCCTGTTCAAGGGAAGCAGATAACCTCTGGCATTCACTCCATGACCAGTTTTCCCCTTCTTTTAAATGAACAGCCTGTACTAAAAAAGAGGCTGTAAAATGTTGACTACAAAACAGCAAACAAATGGTTTGGCTTGGCTGTGAAACTCCTGCAACACTTTCTACTGAAATAAAAAGCTGTGATTCTACCATGGCTACCTCCACTGTGATTTCTATTGAATTAAAATCTGGCTCAGGACTGCAAATCCTGTTTGCAGGCAGGCAGAATTCATGCAAACAAAACTGAAACGATAATTGAGAGAGAGTTCTTGAATAAATGCTGGATTTGTCCTAGACAACACTCCTCTGCCCCTGACTGCCATTCTGTTTGTCCAAAGGGAGGATTATTTCCTGAACACGGAGATTGTGCTGAATGTGAATGATGCTCACGTGGGTACACAACAGAGAAATTGCTTCTCTTCATTAAGAGAATTTTTCACTAAAATTCATTTGAAAATTCACCAAATTTCACTAAAATTTTAATTCTAAAATAAACTCAATTTCACTAAAATCCACTCACTAAAATTTCATTCTAAAAACATTCCTTACTAAAGCACGGATTGTTTCCACAAGCCACACAGAATTATTGGTAGAGAGCAAGGAGTACTGCTTTCCTCAATCCACGCTCTCCCTGCATGGCTGAAATGGGAAGAAATGGAAAGAAATCTCCTTTTACACCCAGAATTGCGGCTGTTATTGCCCCAAATGTCCTGAGAAGTGACATTAATAGAGCCAGGCTGCAGTTGGAGATGCACCCACACTGTCAGTGCTGCAGGAGCAGCTGCATCCCTCACTCTCAAAGAGCATTTAGATACTGGCATCAAATTAGCCCAATTAGTTTTAGTGGAACCTACGACAAATCCAGTTCAGCTTCCTTAAATCACACCAACCAAGCTTTGCCTAAGTTCTGTCATTTTTAAGAATCAGGATCCAGCCACATCTGCTCAGCGGAGCCTCCCATTACCCACCTGGTCTAACTCTGCTGCTTTCATCAGTCCAGAGGAGTGGGATGAAGCAAAACAAACTGCCAGAACACAATCACTGCCTTCTTCACACTGTCCATGCTATTGCAGAGATGGAGAATTTAAATCAGTGTGGTCACAAAGTGCCAGCAACATCAGGAAAAAATGGAAAAGGAAATCAAACTAAAATGTAGCTGCTGAAATGGAGTCACTCTCTGAATGTGAGCTTGTGCTGGTTTCAATGTGTTTCTCTTTATGCTCACTATGATTTACACTGCTGCTGAGTATTTTTTATCTTATTTAGACAAAAAGCCACACACATCTCCTTCCTAAGGTGAATTTAGCTAGGATAGCATGAAGGGCAGTAGCTTGAAAATGTTTTTGATAGTCAGAAGTGGAAGAAAAGGAGTTTCCACATCCAGAGTCATGGCGATGCCTCAGCTTTTAGCTTTCCTATTTTTCAGCTTCTGTGCTGCTTTAGTGTGTGGGTCTGAGCTTCACATGAGGGGATGGTGAGCTCTGTGCACAGAGCAGGAGACAAAACAATTCCTGCTCCAGCTGGGCACCAAGGACAAATGATCCCAATCTCAGCCCAGGAGCACAAACCCCGTGGGCTGCAGAGAGAAAAACAAGCAGGGTGGGACTGCAGGGGCTAAAGCTGGAATGGGACAATGAACTGCAAGGTGCAAATGGAGCAGAACTGATCCCAGGGAGAGACCCCGGCAGCGCTCGTGCATTTTGGGGCCATTTTGGTTCATCTTGGGTGCAGCCCTGGCTGGGCTCTGGTGCTGCCCAAGGTGGATCCATGGAGGAGATGCTTTGGATCAATCCCTGCTTTATTCTGGGACTCTGCCCAGCCTCTGCTCCAGGGCAGCCTGCTCAAGAGGAGTGAAGGATGCTGAGGCTTTCCTGAAGGAGCTGCTGCAAGAACAAAGAGCAGCTCATGCAGAATCCCCTGAACTGTCTGAACTGAACTGTCACCTGGAAAGCTGTTGATAAATAATTACAGAAGTTTAACAAGAGTTTTCCTGTTCACAAAAACCAGGATTCATATTCTGGGCTTGCAGGATTCGGTATCCAGGGAAGGGAACTTTTGATCTGGCTCAGCTTTATCAGGAATGCCAAGGCAGTCCTGGCAGAGCCTCACACCATGCTCCTGGATTCTGACATTCCACTCAGCCACAGGGATGGGCAAACCAGTGAGCAAAAGGAGCCCAGCAGCAGAAACTGAACTTCTGAAGGCTGAAAATATCGACAGAGCTGATTCCTGGGGTGTCTACACAACTTCATCCAGCCCTGTGCTGGAAGCTGGAGGATAAGCTAATAAAAAAAGGAATTTTCTTGAAGGCTGCTTACAAGTCTGAGCAGAAAGTGAAGCTTCCATGAGGCTGAGAATGTGTAAATCCCTGATATCACACAGTGGGAAATGCCTGTATTCTTTGGAAAAACCAAGTTTTCCCATCTACAACAAACTCTCATTTCTAGGCTAAGAATTAAAGGCCGAGTTTCACCCCAGAGAGTAAATGCAGAAGAAAAACAAGTTCTGCCATAAAGATTTCATGCATTTAGGCACTTTATTCCTCAATAAATTGCAAACAATTAAAACAGGAGCCCCCAAACTGCAGGCAATTTGTAATTCACCATGCTCTGAAGTCTTGGTGAGACTGGATCATTATTCAGTAGAAGAATCCCCCCAGAAGTGGTAAATACACAATCAAACAGAAGCAGGTTCCCTAAGAGCAGCAGTGCTCCTGCAAACCATCAGATCCTTCTGATTAGATAAAAAAAAACCCAGCAGAGAACTGGGAGGCACAAGAGATGTGAAATCACAATTAAACAAAAGCGGGAAGAAATGGGGAGATTGTGTGGAGCAGACAACACAGAGCAAAACAAAGCGCACAAACTAATGCAGCACCTTTGAAATGAGGGGAGTATGGTGATAAGATTCAAGGGAAAAACATGGGAAACCTCTCATAAAAAGTAATATCTGAGCCATTTATCTCACAGTCAAGGCTGGCAAAATCTTTTGCTTTGCCCTGAGACAAGAAAAGCATTAAGTGAAGTTTCAAAGAGCTGCCTAGCTGGAAACCTGACCAGTGTGGAAGAGGCTGTTAAACCAAGATTAGAATAAACTGGGCTTCAAACTGTGTGAAATCACAGGAGGCAATCAAAGCATTGATTCCACAAAGAACCCACAGGAAGAAATTCCTCTCCACAAAAAGAAATTCCACAGAGATCCCTGCTGGAATGGTGAGCGCACAGAGAAGAAAAGCAGGAGCTGCCCCGTGGCTACAAAACCATTGATTGCCAAACATCTGCTCCAAAATCAACATCCTGCCTCCAAAAACTGGTCCTAACATTCCTGTTTTTAACTGGGAGACTGATCCCCGTGGAACTCCAGCAGATCTGATGCCCAGCTCAGCCCAGGGCAGTGGGATCAGTGCAGCACCACCAATATCATCAATCAATACCCAAATATCATCATCAATATCAAAATCATGGCCGATTTTGTGTCATGTTAAAATATTATTACCCACTTTTATCAACCTGATGGATTTAAAATTGGGAAAGAAATCCAGCTCTCAAATTTATTCCTCCAACCATAGGATTCAGAGAGAACTTTCCATTTACTCAAAAAAAGAAAAAAATCAGACCAAACTCGGTGTCGTTAATCTAGAGGAAAACCTAACCAGGAGGATGAGCGCTGCAAAATTGTAGAGCACAAAGAATCTTTCAGAAGAAATTACAGTGCAGGAAAACAGCAGAATAATGGTATTGAGCACAGGCTTTTATTTTAAAGTGTAAATAATAATGTTTGTCTTGGGATTGGTTTTCAATTTAAGCCCCATCCAGCCACGTTGTTTGTTATGTATTTAGCCTTCAGTATGAATTGTAGGTAATTATGAGTTTGGATTAAATGAAGAATTTGGGAATGCTCTGCACTCTCCTGGGCACTCCACCACTCTTGAATCCCCACTAACAAAAAAATTCAAATTAAAAAGCTGTAGCTACACCATGATTAACACTGAAATGGAACTTTTTGGCTCTCGGAGATAATCTTAATGCTGAACTAGTTAATTAACTTAAGGTGTGTTTTAAATCAGCCAGGCTGGGTATTAAAATGGACAGTAAATGTAAGAACTGGTGTGCAACACCCCAAGTGGACCCAGCACTCACTGAAAATGGAGTTATAACTCAGCAGCTACAGCAAACACTGACAAAGCTACAATGAAACCTGGGCCTTAACACTCCTGATTTATTTTTATTATCCCATAACAATCCAGGCTTTCTCACCAACAGTAACTTTCCCTATATTTCAGTGGGTAATAGAGAGCACTATTATTTCTTTCAACATATACAATGAGTGCTCTGAGCTTCCTCAGTGATATTTAACAGTCTCTTCATCAGTTTAATTTCTTTTCTACTTATGCTTTCAGCAAAATATGTTGAGCTGTTCTACCACAGGGCTTAGGATGCTGAGGAACATTTTCCTTCAAGGAAATACAGTATCTGTCCATAAGTGCCATGTTTTCCAATCCCTCCTTCCTCCTGCATTATTCCATGTGGAATTATGCAGAAGTTCCCTGTTCTTCCTGCCCTCCAGCCTCTCTGAAGGAACAGAGGTAAAACATCTCAATTTCAGGGTTTTCCTGCTGCCCCCTTCCAAAAATTTCTATCTGATTTAAGAGGAATTGTTTTGTGTTGATGCTTATAACTGTGCTTACTTAGCTGAGCAGTTTAATGTTGACATTTATTTTGCCCCCACATGCATATGATCCCAATTTGATAATATATATAAAAAAGACTATTAATTTTTTCCATTCCCATGCTACTGTTTTTTAATGCAGTGCTTCATGCAGAGGTCCCTTTATGGAAAACAATAAGCAAGGAGCATCCTCCAGTAGAAATTCTGGACATCAAACCATCACTCACCACTCTGAAAATTCATCTTGTGTGAAAACTGCCCCTTCCCCCAGTATCTGCAGTAATTGAAGTGAGGGTATCAACATCCAGCAGTGGCCAAATGTTACATAATGGGCTAAATAAAGTCCCCCAATATTCAGAGACATTGGTTCTACTTAGCACAACAGTTTGAAAGGAAGGGTAGCTCTGTAATTGTATTTTTTGTCACTTTGGGGATAGATTTTCTAAGGAAAAACCCTATATATACACACAAATATATATTCATGTATTTACTTATTTTTTATATATTTATATATTAATGTATTTATTTTATATATTTTATATATAAATGTATTTAATTTTAATATATATTTTTATATATGTATATATATGTATATATAATGTATATTTAGATATACATTATATATACATGTATATATACATATATAATGTATAGTTATATATACATTATATATACATATATATACACACACACATATATATATATACACACACATATATATATATAAAATTTATTTGTGTATTTTATTTGCATAATTAAAATGGATATGCAGAGGAAATCCAAACCAGGAAGGACTAGAAAGGAGTGGCCACACTTGGATGTCTCTGTTTCTACTCCCAAACCCCAAGGATCAAGCTCCAAGCAGACAAAATCTAAAGACCCAAACGAGCTGTAAATCCACTCAACTTCCTGGGAAAGTGGGGCTCTTTTCCAGCCGGAAAAATCCAGGGAAACTTTGCTGCTCCTCGTCCCCGTGCCCTCCCTGTCCTGTCAGTGGGACTGCAGCTTCTGAGGAAGTTACAACCTGAGCTCCTGAGGATTGTGATCAGCTCTAATCCTCACAGTTCCTGAGGATTTATCCCCATCGCCAGCACGGCTTCTCTGCCCTCTCTTTGGTGTGAATCTCTGCAGAAAATGAATTCCTTGGAAAGCAGCTCTGGCTCAGCACTACAAAGCATCTCCTGCCCTTCCGACACCGAGCTCTTCACGCTCGCCCTGCAACTCCTGCAAACTGTTGCAAGTCCTAAGAAAAGGGAGAGAAGAAAGAAGCTTATCTGCAAGAATAAATAACATGCTGGACTAATGGGTAAGAGGAGCAGCTTTTAGACACAAAAGGTCCTTGAACCTTGAGCTGAAAGCCCAGCTCCACTCTGTTTATGCCCATGGCGAGAGCTGGGATAAAAAAAGTGAGATCAGCAGCAACTGTAAAGCACTTCAGCTGATCACACCTAAAACACCAAATACACTTAAAAACTCTGTGAATAAAGGAAATAGAAGTTGCAGTCCTCTTCTGCTCCTTGTAGGGCTCACAGAAGGACTGATTTCTGCTTTTTGGTGCAATGAGGGTGACTGCAGTGACACAAGAAATGCAGAAATTATTCACAGTCCTGTCAAGGGGACAGCAAAAAAACAGAAGGGCAGAAAAATGTAACCCAAATGGTGCAGAGGGTGGATGGAAACAAAAATCCTGCTTTTTCCAGAGAATTACAGAATGGCCTGGGTCCTTGAATTACAGAATGGCCCCTGGCCTTGGAGCTCACTACATCCCCAATCCTCCCCTCAATCCCTTGCATTTTCCTCTCCCCATCCTTATCATTCCCCTGTTTATGCACAGAATTGTCCCTGACATTTGTAACCAAACGAGTCCAGGGTGTGGAAGGCAGCACATTGCAGATGCAGAGATAAAAAGGGAAATGCTGCTGTGGGGACCCAGCTCAGCCTGCCCACAGTTAAAAATCCCAATTCTTCCCAAGCACAGCCTGTCTCCTTCTAAAAATACTGCTCCATTAGAGCATAAACCAAACCACAAGCTCTTTTTGTTTGCTTGTTTGCTGCTTTTTTAAAAGTATATTATCCTTTTTTTTTTCCACTATGAAAATCCTTTTTTGTACAGATAATAAAATTTAAGTGCTGCTCCATTAAAACTTCGGGTCACATTCCCTTCACCACACCTCTCTGCATTAGGAAGGAAGAGATAAATTTTTAATCTTTTATTTTTAATGAAGATTAAAGAACAAGTTCTGCTTGGCTTGCCTTGGCTCCCCATACATTTTAATGTATATTGATTTGTATAAATGTCTCATTTAGAGCATATTTTTGTGAGTATTAATGGGCCTTGGACAGGTAAGATTATTCCTCCTGTCCCATTGCCAATCTCTTTGGTCGAAGTTGAAGAACACAATACTTTGTTCTGAGATGAAAAAGGAAGACAAAGAGATGGGAATATCAAAGGATCAATGTCCCCAGCAGGAACAGACCCTATGGGCACTGCAGCCAGCTCAAAACTCTGCCTTGGATTGACTACAAGGGGAAATTTGGGCTTATTTTTGCTAATCACTTTCCATTTTCCCATTGATTTTCATGAATTCTGGGTTGATTTTATCAGGAAAGGATTTCTGAAGGTGAGCTGGAAGCGAGCAGAGTTTTCCTTTTCCTGCTCTCCAGGTGGACGGATTCAGTCAGGCTGCCCTGGCTGCCTGGTTACAGGAGGAAAGACCAGCTCACATCTTCAAGTGCAGCTCTGAAATTACTTCTTAGCACCCCCCATTATCATAAAAATGATCAGCAACAAAATAATGGAATAACACAATGCCAGACATTTGGCAGAAGGACAACAGAAATCAAACATTTCATGTCTTTTGAGAAAAAACTAATTAAGTGTATTTAAAGCAAATTCTGGAGTCTCACACAAATCACCTGAGGTTATTTTGTTACTGTTTCTGTCACCTACCCCATTCAGACATCTCAGTTTTGTAATCTCTCACAAGTGAAAATCCAAACTATGGGAATATATAACCTCTTATGAAATCCAAACAAAACTTGGGAACTTTTGTTAAGTTACCAAGCCCTTCTTTCATAGTTTAATGACAGAAGAAAAAAAAATCCAATAAACCACCTATTCCAGGTCACTCCATGTGCCTCTTTGGCTACTCTTTACTCATAATAAACTATTTCCTACTTTCTCCTCTTGGGTCTCCACCTTTTAATTCATGCTGAAACAGATTTCAACAATAAAGTCCCACAGTCCTGTCCACCATGAATATAACTTCCAATAGACAGACACTTTTGAAAACTGTGATTGATATTTCTCCAATATTTACAGTTGCCATGAAAGCTGAAGGTTTTCCTTGCTGACCCCAAAATATTTTGATCTTTCACTTCAGACTGCAAAGTCCTCAGCACACAATAGGGAAATCAAGGTTCAGATATCCTACAGATTATGGGAATTCCAGATCACCCCCTTTTTCTTTCTCCAGTAGACAAAATCCAGCAATGCCTTCAGATTTGCCTGAACAACTCGGGGGATTTTGCTGCTCACAAATAAAACTGGACAAAGTTTTCCAAAGCCACCATCCTCCTCCCAGAAGGGTTCCAACCCAGTCAGGCTGCAGCAAATACATCCTGGCCCATCAAGTGCCATCAGCCCATGACCTCAGTGAAATCATTTCATGGACAAATCCTCCTTGAGCTGTGTCTTGTGCTTCCCCTTCCAGCCCTGCAACGCAATTAAAAATCAATTTTGCTGCTTTTCTGAACCTCAGTCCATTTTAAAATGGACATCAGGGTCCAAATCTGACTGAGTGTCCCCTGAAAGGCACTTTGACATCTTTGGGAACAGCAGATCCAGAGCACAGGGGGTGGAAGCACAAACAGAGGACAAACCTCTCCTAAAACATCCTGGAAAGGAGAGAGAAAATCAAGGAAACTGAGATGTGGCAACACTGGAATTTTCCAAAGCACAAAGAAGTCAAAATTAGATCTGTAATGAGAACAGAGGCTTGGAAATTATTCATCTGCAGTGAGAAAAGTAACAAAGAAACTGAACTGAATGTCAGAGTAAATAAGACTTTTCTGAGCTCAGAACTTGTCTCACAGGTGTGTCTCTGACACATCCAACGTTCCTCATTCCCTGTTCTCCTGCACAGATCCCACCACCAAAGGGCTGGAAAAACCATAGAAAACTGGTCCCAGAATTCAGGTTGGCACCATTAGCCCACGATTTTTGATTATTTCTCTTTCAAAATACTGGCAAATCAAAAGTATGTCATCAGAAGAGGTGTAAAAACCTGTTGGGGATGCAAAAACCAGCACATGAAGTAGATAATGGTGAGGTGTTTCTGCTGGAATATGGAAAAGCTGCAACAGCATTTTAATCTGTTTACTACAAGGAAAAAAGAAAAAAGTGCAGCACACAAATTTTGTTGGCTTGTGTCTCTAAAGGCTGATAATTTAGTGTATTAACATGATTGCCACCTGGAGAGTCAAAGGATGCAAAGGAAAACAAGGCTTTGGGGAAAAGCCTCCTCTCAACCATATGGAAAGATGACAAAGAGTCCTGGAAATGGTGACAACCTTTCGTTTGTGAGCGGAACGAGCGAATTTCTTATGTTTAATCCTTGGTGGTGCACAGAGAGAAACTGTTCACCGATGTTAATGACAGAGGTAAAGGTCAGCTCAGCTTTGGGGAACAGTCCAGCCAAGCAAAGCCTGGGAACATATGCCTAATTCCAAGTATAATTGACTAAAGTGGCTAAAATTGAGCACCTGCTTAAGTGCTTTGATGGCTTGGTGCCTAATGAAATATTAATCACAAATGGCAGCGAGCCATTACACCAAGAAGGTCTTATTTATCCTGAATTGATTTATATAATAATTAAGGTCTAGATAATCAGCCATAGTAGGAAGCCTGACAATGTTCTCATCTGAATCAGCACATTCCAGCAGTGCTGAACCCACAGTGAAACGTTCCTGGTTCTAATTAACCTTGTCAGGGGTTTTATTTTTGGAAGGGAGCTTGCAAAGCACTGGTGCCACCCCAGCCACTGCTGTGCATTGAGCCTCGACTCTTAACACTTCTCCCAACTCTTCCATCCATCTCTTTTTCCAACAGAAAAGAGGAATTTGGGCAAGACTTTGCCTGTGCATTGTTTACAATGTTATATAAATCAAGGTGCTAACAGCTCTAATAAATGGGTGAAATGTTACAATGACAGGCAATAACAAAAATGGTAATTTTGCCACAAGATCAGTGCCATAAAATGAGGGCAACTTGATATTACTACTCCCTCTTAAATTTTCCCCCTACATTTTTCAGAAGCAAATTAAATATATTCAGAGTAGCACCAAACCAAAGAGATTAGAACAGAAAATGCACTCACATGTTTTTTCTAATCTTCCTTTACTCAGCATTGCAACAATTTCTACTTCTACAGAATCAGATTAAAACAGGGCTGACTGCTCTGGCTTCTTGGTTTATCAGATTCCAATTAAGAGAAGGCTGATGTTTTCCAAGGTATTTTAGTAAGTGGAAAATATTTTTTAATTAGGTCTGAACATCTTGCAAATAAAATATTGCACTACAATCCGATCAAATGGAATTAATATTTGTCAAATGCCATTTGGCAACTTCCCAGCAAATGGGGACAGTCCTGCTGCCTGTGATGGTTTCAGATGTGTGGAACCGCTGCCTGCCAAAGGCAGGACTGAGCAGAACTTGTACGTGTGCTGGATTTTCATCGTTCACTCATCCATCTCAATCTGGCAGAACATTTTCATTTAAAAAGATGAGAGTTTGGACAATGTAACCTTATTAAAACAAGCTTTCACTGAACTGCAAAAAAACCCCCAACTCCTGCCTAAGGACAGTTGCTGATGTTACTGTTGTGGAGTGCTGATTTTTTTTAGAAAAAGGAACAATTCTGGATGAATACCTGCTTTTAACCACACTCCCCACAGCAGCACCATCTCAGGGCAGGAGCAGCTGCATTTCCATAATGTGGTACAAAAGCCCTGGGCTCTGGGCAGTAAATGCAGCCCAGACAATGATGTGGATCTGCTGCAGCAGCTGTCCAGCCCTGACCACGCTGGGCTGGACTGGGAAAGCTGGGCCCAGGTGCACAATGCCCAGTGCAGGGGCTCCTGAATGGGAAATTTCCAGCTGGACTCAACAGTGACTCCTACCAGATGAGGCAAATCCAAGGAACACCTGTTAGCTTTGGGAAGAAGGGGAAAAAATTGGCACCGTTAATGTGGGATGAATCATCAGAATATAAAGGCAGGAACAGCATTAAAGGGAAAGAATGGATTTGCTTTCAGATCCGCGAGCGACACAAGAATATTTAATATTTGTCACATTCTTTCTAGAGGGACGGTGACTCATTTAGATCAGGATCCTTTCATAATTCAGCTTCAACTAAATTACAAAGGGAGCTCTCAAACAAAGAGCACATTAAAGATGGGTTTGAAGAAGACAATGCTCCAAAGGAGCTCTGAGCCCTGCACGCTGCCTCAGACAGCGTCAGGCCACAATAAATAGAACTCATCAGGAGGAGGTGCTGGGCTGCTCATGGCAGCCCTGAACCAGAACCCCCTGGAGCTTCAAGGCACCTATTCCAGACATGGTGATGCCTTTTGGGGCTACCTAAAAACAAAAGCCAGGCAGAGTTGAGGCAAAGTAGACATTTTCCGGGGTAGAAAATCCATTTTGATTTGTGAAATGCACATTTTTGAGTTGAGTCTGTGGTTAGAAACCATAGCTATTTAGCCTGACTGCAGAGCCTAGGCTCAGTGAAGTTATTTCAGTGAAGGACAGAGATGGGGGGGGAGACAGAGACTGCTGTGAGAGCAAGTCAGCCTGACCTAGGAATTCTTTCTGATAAGTAAGAACCAGCAGCAAATGTCATGCAGAATTCACGTAAAAAATGAATATGTATGAACCTATTGTGAAATTGTATGCATATGTATTTGAGAGGGGGATAAAAAGGGACCTGAAGTTCCCAGAGGTAGGAATGTCTTTTAAGCAGAGTAATCTCCGCACGCATCCAGCGTTGTAATAAACAAACCAGCTTTACAACTCTCACAAAGTTGTGGAGTTTTTGGCTATATCTCCGCAAAACAGAGTGAAGGCAATAAGAAGCTGTTCTGTTGATTGAAGGCCCTTCAGGTACATCCAGGGCAGCCCAAGCCCCCCAGGGCTACACCCAAACTGCCCCACGGCTCACGGGTTTCACACTTTATAACTTTGGGCCATTTGCACTTTGGGGGTTCATCCTCCAATTCCAGCTTCAGGCAATGAAGTCACTGACACCCAGTTTGCTGCCCCAACTCACTTTTGTTTCCATCTCTGGGCCTGAGGCAGTGAGGTGTCCTTGACTGCCAGGCCTGGAGAGGAATTGTTGTGTGTGCCCAAAATGGGAAAGCAGCAGCTGACCCTGGGTGTGGAGTTCAGAGTTACACACTGAAGAGCTGCAGGAATAGAGAGAGATGGAAATAGAAAAAGCTCAAATCCTACAGCATCATTCTCCAACTTGAGAGGTTTGACAAGGCCTTGTTGAGTCTCTGTACTAAATATCTACTAACAGAATGTACCTAACAACAGTATACCTCTAACAGCAGTAAATATCTAACAACAGTGGTGTTTCTATTCCCTGCAATGGGCAATGCAAAGGGGGCCCAGTCCAGGCAGGATGAGGGTGGGCATTTCCCTGCAGAGAGGATGGAGACCCAGCAGAGCAAGAACAGGAGGGGACTCTGTGCTGGGAAGGTCCTCACAGGGGTCTGTTCCAATGTCTCACATGCACAGGTCAGAAACAAGAAGTATGGAAGGAGTTTTCACTAAGTTTCCCTTATTGTGCCTAAAATCAAGACATTTAAAGCTCCAAGATTTTAGCTCCAAAAAAAATCTTGTTTCTAACCACCCTAATACTCTGAACCATAACAACAAACCCTGCAGAATAAAATCAAGACTATTTTAAACTTATGAGTCAGATTTTGTCTTCATTTCCACCCCAGAAGTAATTTGTTACTTCAAGTTAAGATATTTGCTTTACAGAACCTGCTGTTATTCAGGCATTGCGTTACCTGAGGAGCAGCACAAACTGCAGTGCAGACAGGCAGCAGTGGGGCAGCTCCTGACCTACTTCAGATCATCTCTGTCACGTCTCAGAGCTTTCAAACATCACCTGGAATGAAGCAGGTCAGTAAGAAATGGGCTGGGAAACGTTTAAGGTTGCCACAGAATCAATTGAGTGTGAATGAGAAGCCTTTTGGGATGCCTGTCTGTGCTGAGGTGGAATTCCTGCTTTGATCTCAAAAAAACCCTTCTCAGACAAGTGGGGTAATGAAGACCATCAATAAAGAGGCCAAAACACCGTGGGCACCTTCTGGCAGAGATTCTGGAAAGGTTAATGGACGAAATGGAAATCCACCTCCAGCCTGCCTCGTGTCTGCTACATTCCCTCAACATCTGGGTTTGGAGGGAACCATTCCCTGCATGGGCTGGGTGGAGAGCTTCTGGGAAGCAGGTTTGGATAATGCTATTATTAGCAAAGGGGAAAATAGGCTAAATAATAAATACTGAATAAATATTATAATAAATAGTATTAAATAATAAATAAATACTATAATAATAAGTAAATAGGCTAATAATATAATGTAATATAATATATAGTATTATATGATATTTCATTATTATATAATATACAATGTATAATATACAATGTATAATATATAATATATAGTTTAATATATAATATGATACTTAATATATTTAATAATATAACATTGTGTATATATATTAAATTAATTAATGAATAATAATAAATAAGTAAATAGGCTAAATAATATCATAAATAAATAATATAATAAATAATAATGTCATGTGGGTCAGCCATATCCTTGGTCTCCCCAGAACACTGGCAGAGACCCTGACAAGGAAAGTGAACGTGCTTTATTTTATTAAACCAATGAACTGTGGACAATGTATGTCTGCAGAAATTGTGTTATGGCAGGATTTCAAACATTAACCCCTCAGAAAGAATGGGAACACTGAAACACTAGATGGGCAAACCAGCAGGGACAGGGACTGAGCAGTGCTGCCAGCACACAGCTCCCATCACAGCCACAGAATGACCAGGTGGGAGAGACCTTCAAGATCATCGAGTCCAACCCAGCCCCAACCCTCAACTCAACCCTGGCACCCAGTGCCACATCCAGGCTTTGTTAAACACACCCAGGGATGGGGACTCCACCACCTCTCTGGGCAGCCATTCCAGAGCTTTAACCTTTCTGTGAAAAACTTTTTCCTAATATCCAACCTATATGCAACCCCATCTCAGCAGACTTGCAAAACTCACCTTCTTCCCAAAGATTATTTCTGTTTATTTATTTATTCTGCCTGTCTTTAGGAATGCTGGCATAACAAGTGCACAGGACAGAAAACACTTGGTTTGCTCTGGATGGGTTTCCCCCTAATCCTCAAACCTCTCTTCTTGGCTTGGTTGGGGTAAAACAAGCACAGAACTGTCACTGTCTGTACCAAAATAAGTGGCACAGCGGCATTTACCTGAGTGAAATGATCAGTTATGGAAGTTCCTCCCTCCTGAGCCAGGTTTGTGCTGCCAGTGCCATTTTCCTGTCCCTGTCCCTGCAGTCCCTTCACTCTTCCCACACCATCCACACGACTCCAGGTGTTCCCATTACCCACAGAAACCCCTAATCCTCTCCTGGACCCCACAGAGCTCCTGGCTTCACTCCACTCCTGCAGGAATTCACTCCACAGGTTAATTATGCATTTGCATAAATATTTATTTTCTTTAAGGGCTTCCATTCTGCTGCCTTTCTCTTTCATTACAAGTCCCCTGGTTCTTGTGTTATGAGAGAGGCTAAGTGCCAGTGCCAGATTTACTTTTTGTGTGTGGCAATTCATTACTGGGATATCTCCATCGTGTGCCCTCTTTATGTCCCCTCTCTGCACTAAACCCTCCCAGAGTTTTAATTCTTCCCTCACACAGAAGCCATTCAAGCCATTTGCCATAATTAAAACAATTAATTTCAGGAAGGATCCAGGCTGCTACGCAGAGAATTCAGAAAGGAGAGAGGAATAAGTTGAGAGAATCACTGAGCATCCTCCACCTACTGGGACTTTTTGGAAGCTTTTCCCTGCACACATTTCCATGCAGAGGAGCCCACTGCTCTCAGGCAACCCAGCTAATAATATTTAAGTGTTTTAATAATCTGGTAAAGTGCAATGAATGTGTTTAATTTATTAAGAGTTTCTGTAGCAGCACTGCTGGGTTTGAATTCCTGCTTACAAGAATTTAAATTTATTGCTACAGCACTAACTTATGGGCCTGCTTTTCCCAGGAGCAGCAACTTGAGAGGAAGGAAACTAAAATAATTTTTTTTTTATCCACAAGAATCTCTAGGACACAGCACTAAAAATGTATTTACAATGAAACCGAGATAAAGACTTTTTGTAGCTGAACTTTAGTCTATTAATATTTAACAGCACCAACATCTAATTAACATTTCAGCACAGATGACCTTTCCAAGAAACAGGTATGTCTACATAAATATATGTAATTTTTTTTGGCTGATAAGGTGGTATGGATGACATGTCCTTTAGGAGGGACTGAACTGCAAGGAACGTTTTTTAAATCTTGTAAGGTTTAAAAAACCTCTAGTAAGTTCCTTACTAGATTGTAAATAACTGAGCTGGGACATCAATTCAATGACAGCCAGCTCTTTCTCTTTTTTCTCTCCAAGAACTTTGGAAAAGCGAGTTTGTGACACAAGACATGGCATCAATTCTGAGTGAAACCCTCCCGGCCGCTCAATCTTCAGCCCCTTTCCTGCTGCAATTCTGTCTCCCTTAGTCCTTCTGTGTTCTCACAACAGACCCTTGTTTCTGAAGTGACATTTGTGTTTGGAATCATATTTAGGAAGATTAGTGAAAATGAGCAGAGGATTGGCAGGGGAGAGGTGAGAGAATGCCCATCCCTGCACACGGAAGGGACAGACCACCCAAACCAGGACACGTCCCATTCCCATCTACCTTAATTCTGTAGAAAGCCAAAAAATAAACCAACGAAAAATCCTCTGCTGATCTGCCTTGATAAATATGATCAGTGAAACCTCAAGCCATGCCACAAAGAGCTCCACTCTGGTTAATTAGCCTGGCAGCCAGGGGAAATGCCAGAAGGCTTTGATACCTCTGCTTTATTGCACTGAAAGGAAAGCAAGATGTTATTCACAAACCACATCTAAAGGACAAGCAAAGCTTGTTTATCAGCCTCAGAGCCTCCCACCACTGTGCAGGGCCCTGATGATCCCCTTTATTAAACTCAGCTCTTCACCAAAGCCCAGCAGAGGGCTTGGATGGACCCTTAAATCAAATCCACGAGAGGTCCTGAAGCTTCTGAACAAAGCTGTGTTTCAGCTGGAGGATGTATTTATTTGTCTTGCTTTGTAACAACTTCTCACAAAACAGCAAAGCCTTTGTTTGACCCTTTACTGAGATAAACTCCAGTGAATTAGTTATTCTTTAGTCTAAAGAAAACTAATTGCTCGACATGAATCCAAGACAAGAGACACTTTCTCCTTCCAAGGGCAAGAAGAGCCCACCCTGCTCAGCCAAGCCTCCTTTTGAAATGTTGGAACAAGAAGCTGAGCTCCATAATTCACTTCCTTCACACCCAGCTGCACAAGGAGCAGCAGCTCTGAACCAGCCCTGCAGAGCTTTGGGTGGCCACAAAGAACTCCCCAGAGAGGGGGGGAAACACTCAAACCACATCTGCTCTTCAAAGTATTGTCATTTCAACCAGCTTTCTCTAAAAGACACAACTGAGGTAGAAAAAAGGGGGGAAAATAAGTCTCCAAAAGCAAATCTGCATAATTTGTTATCTAATGTGACTGTTGCTGCAGTCAGGTAAGAAATGCAGAATTTGTGTTTTATAAAAAGGCTGCGATTTAACTGCCTGCAGAAATCATGTGTTGCTTTCCCTTATTTTTTTGTGGCTGGTTTGGTTTTGGGCTGGTCTGGCTTGTTTTGTTGTTCTGGGATTTGTTTTGTTGGGTTTTTTTGGTAGAATGCAGGATGGTTGAATTCAATGTCCCACATGACAGATGAACAATGTCTATTCCTCATGGAATAAAACCGCATCTGCACTTTGTACCTCCAGGTTCTTCCACCCTCACACACGGCAGGGTCAGGATCTCCATCTCCAGCAGGAATCCAGCCTGGATTCCCTCTGGGATCACCACTTTGCCTTGCATTTCTATAAGCACCCAACTTTTCTCCCCCCTGTTTTGATGCCAATGGTTGTTTGGCTGTCCAGCCTCAGATCCAGCTACAATAACCTTCTGGACAAAACATTTCATACCATTGCTCCTGCCAAAAATTTAATTGCATCCAATGATGCATCAGAAACAAAAGTGTTACCTAATGAATTTTTTCCTTAACTGTGGCTTTATCTTTTCTTCATCACTAATTTCTCAAGGTTGCTGGAAGGCAGATCCTACTCCTGCAGGAGAAGTCACCAATACCTGATCAGCAGTAAAACTCTCCAGGTTGGTCCCTGATTTGTTTTTTTGGTTTTTTTTTTTGAATGATTATTAAAAGTTTGAGATGGTTCATACACAAAGATGGGCACCAGGCCAAGTTTCAGCCCAGCTGAAGCAAAGATCTGCTGGTAGACAGGGATGTGCTTCCCTGGAAAATTAAACCCAATGAAGTGCAACAACTCTGGTGGCACCTGAGGACTGATGAGCACAGGAGCTGGACACCTGCCCAGATTTAACATCAGCCTACCTAAGGTTACAAACACACTTCAGTATCTCTTTACATCAAACCTCGCTTTTCTTTTTTTTTTAAAAACTGAGTACCAATATAAAGCACTGGCCCAACTGCTGTCCTGAATGTGGCTCTGAAGCCTTTGCTAAAGCAAATCCATCTTTGTGGATGCATTTTGCACATTTTGTGTTGACACCAAAGTGAGGTGTGCAGCCAACTGAGAGCTCCCTCAGTTTGTCATTCCTGACAAAGATAAGGAACCTGGTTAAGATATAAAGCTGAGATTTCTAGGGAGGACAGAACCACAGAAAAGTGTGGGCTGAGAGGGACCTTACAGCTGATCCAGTGCCACCCCTGCCATGGGCAGGGACACCTTCCACTGCTCCCAGCCCTGTCCAACCTGGCCTTGGACACTTCCAGGGATCCAGGGGCAGCCACAGCTTCTCTGGGCACCTGTGCCAGGGCCTGACCACCCAGATTTAAGTGGGTTTGGACAGAAATCCCAGAGCAGATGACATCCTTCATCAGGAGGGTTTTGAGAGCGCTGTTTGTGCGCTTGGCTCTTTGAGCCGTGTTGAGCATCCGAGGTGTGAGACTGAACTCCCCCCCTGGCATTGCGTGAGGTCACACAGGGAGCGGGTGAGAACCTGACCTTCCCAAAGCCCAGAATTCCAGCTGTGACATCTACACAGATGAAACATCCCCTGCTCTAAGCAAGACTTTTCCATTTATCCAATTGCCAAGTGTCAGGGTCTGACACGGAGCATTCTCCACTTGCTGGCAGATGAGCAATTCCCTGCCCAGCACACGGGCTTGGAGTGCTCTGTTTGCCATGAACTTTAACAGGATGGCAACCCAGGGGGCCTGGGCTGTGTAAAACAACACAAGAACCCTACAACAAACACTAAATTCCTGTCATTTCTGCCCTCACTGGAATCAGGGTCAGGCCACTGACATGATTTTTCAGAACGCTGCCTTGGAGCTCTCCATGGGCAGGACAGCAGAATCCAGCTACAAATCCATCCATTTTACACTGCCAGGTAAATTCCTACCTCTTTCCTCTTCCTTCCACTCTAATATGCACCTCTATTACATTTAAAAACCAAAATAAAAGTGTTCTCAGTAGCACTAAACAGCCGATGTGATACTTACAGAGCTCCTCTGAGAATTCCCTTTCCAGAATGTTTTGCAGCACGACTCTAACGCTGATTCCCAATGACAGCTATTTTAGTTTTTCAGCATAATGCTGGGTTTTTTTAAATACCAGAGTGATTTCTGGTGTGGGGAAAATGTCATTAAGTATTGCCCTTTCCTACTCACCTCTGATGAGATCAGAATGGGCACAGGCAAAGCCCTTGTTGCTCCTGCCCACAAATCAATATTTACTGCAGCACAGAAGGAGGGACAGAGGAGAAAAGACAAAAACCCCCCTCAGTTTCTAATAACAATTTTCCTTCCTCACCCCTGTTCTTCCAGGTGCTGTTTATCGAGAGCGAGTGAACAACTCCTGATGGTTCAGTTCTGCTGCCAGAAGAACTGCAGCAAACCGAACCATTCTCATTTGTTACTCAGCTCACCTTCACCACGCTCCCTCTGCTCTTCTCCGATTCTGAGCACGGATCTGCAGCCACCTCCAACAGCACTTCAGACATCCAGCAGAGGAGGAGTTGTTAGCATTGTTTTTATAATTGTTCCCCACTCCTTTACAGCTGGATCCCAGCTACACCTCAAGGAGACCAAAAAAAAATGCAGTGAGAGGGTCAGCAGTGACTCCTGAGTTCCAGAAGTCAAGAGTTCAACTCAGAGGAAGGAACTCGTCTGGTCTTCCTTGGAAGCTGGTGGTTTAAACATGTTACACTGAATTTTCTGGAAATTGTGCCTGCAAAGTCTTCTGAACACCTGCCATTCCCTCCTAGCATCTTTTCTTTGGGTTCTGATGGAAAATTAACTCAATCCCACAAATTTATGACCCACAGGTGATTTTGAGCCCTGAAATCTCACTGCTGCTCTGGACAAATTATTGAGGTCTAGACATTGCAACCTGTGCAATTTCTCCACTTAATTTATTTCTGATAAACCTTTACCACGCTACCTGAATTCTCATATTCTTGCAGACAATTCAACAGAGTCACCCTGAAACAGCAACGCTGATTTTCTGACTGGAATCCCAAAGAAATACATAATAATCCCTGTTTAAAAGAGAGCTCCAACTACTCCCTGTGAAATCATATTTTATGTTAATACTTCTGTAATTTTTTCTTTCATTCCATTTTTCATTTAGGCCATTGACTTTTTTTTTTTCCTTTTAATAAAGTTTTAAGCCTTTTTCTCTTTCTTTTGTATTGACTACTGTAAATCCCCAAACTCACTACTTATAATCCGCATTTTTAAAAATTATTGCTTGCTCTTTTTTTGCATTTGTCAACCAATTATTCAAATGAAGGCCAAATTCCCTTTATCTTCCATTATCATTCTAGAATCAGCCTTGCTGTCAGCACTCTCAGTACCAGAAATAATTCCATTACTCCTCTCAAAAACACCCCTGAACCTAGATAAACCAGTTCATCAGAAACCCCTGTAAGACAGTTCTAATATCCATTTTTTTCCATCCATTCTCTCCATTGATTGTTTTGGGCTTGAACAAATGAAAATCACCTGGATATAAAAATATCATGACGGAAGCTTAGCACAAAGAAGTGCTAATTTTGCCTAAAACTGACCCACGGTAATAACAGATGAATTTTATGTTCTTTATTAGTGATTTTCAGGTCCAGCCCTTGTGCTATGGAAATCTTTTTTCACGGCAGAATTTGACTGATTCTCAGTTTTTCCTCACTAAATATTGCAATTTCAGAATCATGGAATTATTGAATTTCAGAATCATGGAATTATTGATGTTGGGAAATACCTTTGAGCTCTTCAAGTCCACCACCAAACCATGTCCTCGAGTGCCACACCCACACGTTTTTCTGAACATTTCAAGGATGGAAACTCCACCACTCCCCTGAGCAGCCTCTTCCAATGCTTGACAACCTCTCCACGAGGAAACTTTTCCCAATTCCTGCTTTTCCTGGTGCAGCTGAGCCCATTTCACACGCACAGAGGGAGAGAAGCACAGCATTCCCATTATCAGAGTGCTCACGTTCACATTTTTGTGGTTCTTAAACAAAATGTTGTATTTAAGGTGAAAGTCCTCCACTCTCAAGACAGAATCTGAGGGATCTGCCAATGGGATTTCTGACACTGGCATGACCCAGAGCCCCCAAAAAGAGAAGCCCCTTAAATCCCAAATATCAGAGTAGCTGAAAACAACTCCCAAAAGAAGGAACAATTTATAGGGCTGCTGCAAGTATTAACTCATTTTCTCGCATGAGGTAATCAGCTTGTCTAAAATATTTCATCCCTACCCACAGAATCTATTTTTTTTCTTGGCCTTTCCAGTGCCTACCATGGCAGCAGGGTAATTTAATGCTGCATCAAATCTTCTGTGACCTGGGGCTCCAGCACCAGCTGAGCAGCTGCTTTGTGTGATTCCAAAGTTTTGCTAAATTTACAGCACCAATATTGAGGATTTACCTTCATTATCCTATTTTCCCTTTAATTTTGCAGTGTACCTCTAATAGAAATACTTTAGCCAATAAATCACTCTGTGCTGCACCATGTGTAGGTTTGAAGCATTAAAAAAAACCCCAGAAATTAGGAAAAAGTCTGTGCTGTCCCCAGTTCCTTCACACCCCTCACGTCCTGGTTCTCACCTCTGCACATTACCAGCCTTGAAACACATTGGGGTGTGTGTGTGTGTTTTCTTTTTCTGGCAGCTAAACAAACAAACCACACACATTAATTTTAATGAGCACCTCAAGGTTTTTTCTCTAAAAGAACTCTGAAGAATATTTAATAGCTGAGATAAACACTCCATTAAGGTAAGGAGGTTGTTGAACATTACAGTTCCTTAAATATTGTCCCTGTGGAGATCAGAGTGATCATTAAAAAACTGTACCCATGGAAAAGAGAGAAACAACGGAGTGCAGCTGGTGGGGGAGAAGATGTGAGTGAAAAATTTGTGTTGGGGCACTGGGGTCAGGCCAGAATTGCCCCGCACAGGAAGAAAAACAGGTTTTTGGGAATCTCCAGACAATTCTGCCCCAGACCCCTCTGAAGTTAATTCTGTTATCAGATTTTGCCTTTTAGAAGGCCACTATGTCCATTTAACACTGGTTAAAAGGTGTTGAGACAGAATTATTTTCAAGCAGGAAATTCTTATCACAGCCTGTTTAGAGAAAGTGACTTTAATGAAAGGAGAAAAAAAAATCCTGAGCCAAAATATTCATTTCATCAGAAATTCCACAGATATTCCATTACTTTTAACTCCCCTTCTGTGGGTCAGCTCTCACTTTTGAGTTCCTACACAGAATAAACTGTGCACCGTTAGAAGTTTAAAAAACTTCTAAAAACATTGAAAACAATCATTTTATGCGCTAGGCAAAGATGCAAAAGTGAGGCAAAATGCCAAAGCAGAAATGGCATAAAAATAGCCAACAATTTTTTTAATCTGCAGAGCCTTTTACCTCCACTACCAGCTGAACCATCTGTTCTGCAGTTGTTCAGGTCTGCAGGAAGAAGGGTGTAAAGGCTCAAATGTTGTGTTGCTTAAAGCTTTGACAATCTGCTGGGTGATGAAGTTGCATAATAAATAAGTAATAATAACAATAATGATTTCTTTTTAACAGTGCAACCAAAATAAATCAGCAAAACAAATTTAAGATGAAAATATTTGATGGCTGATTATGCTTTCAAAACAAGTCTGATATTCTCCATCTCCTGAGCAGGTCATCCTAACCCATTAACCCTCACTCACCTGCTGTCCCTTATCCACAGGAACTCCTCATGGGAGAGGAAGCCAGGGCAGTGCCTGCAGCATTTATTTTACACCTTGAGACTTTGATTTTGCCTTTCCCCAATAAAAACTTCCTCAAGAACCTCCCAAAACTCATTTACTCCTGCCATGCCTCAATGTCCCTGATGCCTCAGGTTTTGGGTATTCTATTCTACAGATTCTGTGCTGCTTTAGTGAGCAATTCTGAGCTTCACATGAGGGGATGGTGAGCTCTGTGCACAGAGCAGGAGACAAAACAATTCCTGCTCCAGCTGGGCACCAAGGACAAATGATCCCAATCTCAGCCCAGGAGCACAAACCCCGTGGGCTGCAGAGAGAAAAACAAGCAGGGTGGGACTGCAGGGGCTAAAGCTGGGATGGGACAATGAACTGCAAGGTGCAAATGGAGCAGAACTGATCCCAGGGAGAGACCCCGGCAGCGCTCGTGCATTTTGGGGCCATTTTGGTTCATCTTGGGTGCAGCCCTGGCTGGGCTCTGGTGCTGCCCAAGGTGGATCCATGGAGGAGATCCTTGGGATCAATCCCTGCTTTATTCTGGGACTCTGCCCAGCCTCTGCTCCAGGGCAGCCTGAACAAGGCATCACCAGCAGGCGAAGGGGATAAAGGCACGGAAAGCTGGGGGGATCCACAAGGATGGATCATCTCCTGTGGGACCACAGAGATAAGGAGAAAGGTCACAAGGTTGGATAACACCACATTCACTCCCCAAATAATCCTTTTAGCCGACCAACAGAACCACCTGGCAGGCTCAGGGAGGGTCACAGCCCAGCAGCTGGAGCAGGGCCAGGGCAGAGCCCCAGCTCAGCAGATCCTGCTGCTCCAGGTGTGGGAATGTTCCACCTGAACAGGAATAACCACAGGGATCCCTCTATGCAGGACCTGCCCAGATGCTTTCCAGCCATGTACCCAGGGATTTCCCTCTTAAAACAACCACACTAAAAAATTGCTTTATGCACCTCCTGCCACTTTTAAGCTTCCAAACACCCCACCAAATTTGGGCTGGAAGAACTCCCAGACTAAAGATTTAATAAAATAAGTAGCATTTCTTTTATTATTCAATAAAATAAACAGACTGGCAGACTGGATATCCAATCAAAACCCTACAGCTTGTTAGAGCACAAAAATAAGTTAGGCTTGATCTACGGAGTACATCTGATAATGTCCTCAAATCCTTTGAAAGGGGCTTAAATACAGATCATGCTGTATGAAATTGGCTCAGTGGCCTGAAACCAGGAGATTCTGTCCCATGAAATGCATCTCATTTGAGCAGAAGATCTGACAAGAGATCAGAGTTTCAATGGCTTTGCTGGAGCTCTTGGGTTGAGGTCTCTGCACCTCCAAAGATGAAGCCAAAAGGACATTTGGGAATGCTTGTTTCTGCTTTCCAGCCAAAGCCAAAGGCTCTCCATAAAAGCTAAAGTAAGAATTGATGAAAGATGAAGCCCTAAGCTGGGACATCACCCACCCTTCATCTTCTACATCACCTTCCATACCTATTTCCTGCCATCTTGTCATAAAGAGAGGGAAAAATGTCTTGAACTGAGCAGCCACTTCCATGTGTTTGAGTCCTCCTTCCTTCCTCTTCCAGCAAATCCATCCCTGATCCCAAGGATTCCCCTTGGTCCCTTCTTGGCCCTTCCTCACTGTGGAACAAACAGGAACTTGCACTGAGTCCAACCCATTTCCCAAGAGGATTCTGGAATTCCCCAAGCCAGGTAAAGCACATTCCAGAACCCTGATTTCCTTCTGTGCATCGACTGTGCACCAAGTCTGCAACAGACACTCTGAGCTTCCTGGAATTCTCTTCCTGGGGATTTCATTTAATACAAATAATATGCATTAACAATGCATATTCTGCTTTTCTTGGGGGATGATTTTCCATAACTCATTCATTATTTATGTTCTTTCAATATGCTGGAGACGGCCGCTCTGCACACCCCAGCTCCACCAGTCGAAAATCTCCTCAAAGAAAGGCTGAAACCTCTCACATCCCTTTAAGGGATTTTGGGTAGAATTAATAATACACATTAATAATTCAAGTTTTCTTTTTGCCTGGTGGTGGACGAACAGTTTTCACAGTGGCTGAGCAGTTTTCACACAGCAATACCAATCTGCATTAATAATGCAATTTTTTCCCCCCTCTTTCTAAGTGGCTGATGGGCAGGTTGCTTATGAAATAATCAGTTTGATAATAGGTAGTTTTGCTTTGCAGCGACTCAAAACCCAGAGAGACTCACAAAGTGTTGCAAATATTCACTGAAGACAGAATCCATCTGCTTTTCCTATGAGGAGCACTGGAAGGATTCACCCACCAACCACTTCCTCCAAGCCTCAGCAGCAGAATCTGAATAAATACTGGAAATTCTTCCTCTCCTCGTGACCAGCACTGGGAATTTCCACTCCCACCTGCTGGTAGGAATAAAATTTAAAATCATTTCACCTTTTTGTCAAAGGGAAAAGGAAGGAAAAAAAATCAAGATAATCACAGAATCACTGAGGTTGGGAAAGCCCTGGGGACACTCAGGGGCTCTTCTGCAAGGAAGGCCTTAAAACTCCTAAAAATCCCTCCTAGCCTTAAAATATTTCTTTGCAATTCTAGCAACAATCCCCCTTTCTATCCTTCATCCCCTCTGACCCTTTCTTCTGGTTTATGAGAAACCCGTTTGGAAGAATTTCCTGCCCTTAATGGTTTCCTGGCTATTTTTCTTTTTTTTTGTGCAGGATATTGTTATAAAAGCAGGTGATAGATTCAGGTATTGATTCCCTTTAAAGCTGGTTTATCAGATGGCAGAGATTTTTATCTCCCTGCCACCTCAGGGCCCAGAGCTTTTAGTAGCTGGACAATTAGGAGTTTGAAACTGTCCATTTAAAGGAGATATCAATATATCACTCTATGTTTATAAAATACAGGAAGCTTAAATGCCACTGAATTGCATAATCTCTACAGCTGCTGGAAATGTTCACCATATTTAAATGCATAAAACCAATCATTTCAACAGGACAAAACAAGAATAAACAAGCAAGGGAAGGAAATAGGAAAAGAAATGGTTTTATCTGCCTTTGCAGTTTAACTGGAATTTATTTTTAGTTAATGATAACAGACACAAAAAGTATCCAAGCACTGAGCAATAGCAGAAGTGTCATTTGGAGCAGAGTTAAACACACTTTCACTGTCATTAATCATGGCAAAAGCGACAGAAGAAAAATGAGCTGGCTCTGTATATCTAATGTATTAATTCTCCCTCAGATTGGCTCAATGCATGAGCAAGTTAAAAACAGGTAAACCTCTGGAAAAGGAGAGGAATGGAACTCTCAGGCTTTTTATCAGGAAGAAATAGAATTGTTTTTTCCTCAAAGAAAGATTTGAGAAGTTCAAAAAAACCAAAGGCTTCTCTTAAATATGGCTGAATAATTACAACTGAAAAATAACTAAACTAAAGCAGCTATACCCCATTTTTATAGAGCACATTTTCCTTTCTTTCCCCCCAGTTCCCACACTTTCTGCTAAGGATGGATTCCTATTCATTTGCTGGAGATCTGGCTAACTTTCTCCTTCAGAGCCACCCCAAAGCTGTGACTTTCCCCACAAATTATTTTGTTTTATTCCTGCTTCTAAGTTGTCAAATTACAAAACCAAACCTAATTTGTTGCTTTTTTCCCAGTTTGGGTAAAATTTCAGCTACTGAGGATGTCCCTGGTGAAGCACACACAGGGTGGGCAGAGGCAATGAGAGGTGAAGGAAACTTTTCCCCTAATTCTGCTGGAATTCCAAGCTGGCAGTTTCAGCTGTGAACTTCAGCTTCCTCCCGAATTCCTGGGATGTTCTTGCAGCTCCCTGGCACATATGGAGCCCTTCCTAAAAATACCCACCAGAGCCCTACTCGCAGCGCTGGTGACTTTGCTGACACCACAGAGAAACGTGGCCAGAGACCCAAAAAAAGCCAATTAAAATCTGCAGCACCCAGTCCAAAGCTGACCAGAACCAAAAGCAAAGCGGGGAAACTCAAATTCCACCTCAGGATGGAGTTCTGCCTGCTGGGAACAGAGTCCTCAGGAGTTTGAGGGAAGTTTTTACATGGAGGAAGGTTTTCTCTCCACTGAATGATGAGCTCCTGGCGAAGGGAGGAGATGGATAACTCTGTAACTCACAGCCTGTTCTGTCCCCACTTATTCATGTCATCCATCTGCAGCTCACATCTTCCTTCCCCAGCCCATTTTTTACAGCCTGAAGGTCATGGAAGGGGTTTTCTGCTGTGGAGACAGCGCTAAAAAAGAGGGTGACAAAAAAAGGGGCCTTAGAAAGCCACGGACAATAAAAACATTTGAAGCAGCAGCTTTAGAAGTAACTTAAGGAGGAGTTACAGCTGCACCTTGAGATTTGTGGGTGCTGTGCTGTCACCTGGAAGAGCAGAGAATTCCCTGATTTATTTGGGACAGCAGCTGCCTGGAATTCCCTGATTTATTTGGGACAGCAGCTGTTTCCCACCTGGAAAGGGAATGGGAGCAGCTCCTTGGTGGGAGTGAGGGAGAACCAGAAGAGCTTCAGGTAAAGGCACAATGAGAGGTAAGGAGTGAGCTGCAGAGGGGAAAATGTGCTGGCTGTGTGTATCTAAATTAATTCATTAATTCTCCCTCAGATTGGCTCAATGCATGAGCGAGTAAAAACAGGTACACCTCTGGAAAAGGGGAGGAATGGCACTCTCAGGCTTTCTATCAGGAAGAAACAGAATTGTTTTTTCCTCAAAGAAAGATTTTAAAAGTTCCAAAAATTCAGAGGCTTCTCTTAAATATGGCTGAATAATTATAATGAAAAAAATAACTAAACTACAGCAGCTAAACCCCATTTTTATAGTGGCTGAGCACATTTTCCTTTCTTTTCCCCCAGTTCCCACATTTTCTGCTAAGGATTGACTCCTATTAATTTGCTGGAGATCTGGCTAACTTTCTCCTTTAGAGCCACCCCAAAGCTGTAATTTTCCCCCAAAATTCTATCATTTTATACTGCATCAGTGAAAGGGTGTGCTGAGCATGTTTTCTTTCCCTTCCCCTAGTTCCCACATTTTCTGCTAAGGATTGATTCCTGTTAATTTGTTGAGGATCTGGTTAAATTTTCCTTTAGAGCCACCCCAAAGCTGTGACTTTCTCCCAAAATTATTTCATTTTATACACTGCAACAGTGAAAGGGTGTGCTGAGCACATCTTCTTTTCTTTCCCTTCCCCTAGTTCCCACATTTTCTGCTATGGATTGATTCCTATTAATTTGCTGGAGATCTGGCTAACTTTGTCCTTTAGAGCCACCCCAAAGCTGTGACTTTCTCCCAAAATTATTTCATTTTAATACACTGCAGCAGTGAAGGGATGTGCTGAGCACATTTTCCTTTCTTTCCCCTAGTTCCCACATTTTCTGCTAAGGATTGATTCCTGTTAATTTGTGGAAGATCTGGCTAACTTTCTCCTTTAGAGCTACCCCAAATTATTTCATTTTATACCCTGCAGCAGTGAAGGGATGTGCAGGGATAGAAAATACTCACCAAACAACATAAAACCACTATTTTAGTTCTTAGGAAAAGCAAACCAAGGCACTTTGGAATTGTGGCAAATTGGAAAAATGAAGAAACAGCAGCAAAAATGGGCAAGGTGCAGTGTGGGCTCCAGCAGCACCCACATTTTTTAGCCCCAGGCATTAAGAGACAGCTCCTTTGAGGGTGATTTACAGCAAGCCTACAGCCCATCTGCTTTGGAGAGCCAAGACACTAAAGATAATCTCCAAATTAAACAGCAAGATAAACACTGAGCAGGGACACAGCCTCCTCTCTTAACCTGATGAAATTGCGCTTTGCATCTCGCCCCCTAAACGGGAAATAAACCAGGGAAAAGGAGATGGAAAGAATTTCATTCGGCTCCAAAATGATTGAAGCTCTCGGGTGGGTAATTAATAGAGGGCAAATTAAGTTTTAGCGAAATTAATTTCATTATTCTTGGGCAAAGCTGGAGAGGCTCAGGTGGGAGAGCAAAGCTGCTTTTTGCAAAGGGCTGAGCTAGAGCAGAGCTCTCCATGCCCAGGGACAACATCTCCAGCACATCTCCCTCACTCAGGATTTCCTTCCCCTTGCCTGGTGCTCAGGGGAAAACATCCACAGCTCGTGCCAGGAGTTCTGTGCTGCCCCAAACACAGGCAGAAAACGCTGATGTGGCCAGGCCAGGCCTCCTGAGCAACGGGAGCTCTGACACATCCCTCAGCATCACCCCTCAAATGACATTTCAGGGTGGGGACTGCAGGAATTACAGCAAGCACAAGTGTAAAAAGGGAACGGCAGCAGCTCCTGGATAACTGAAGCAAGATATTCACAGGATTTAAAGAGATTTGTTTGGTTTTCTGTCTCGGTTTTTTTGGTAATTTCAGTCATTCCTTCTGCTGGAGGTTTGTTATGGATTTCTGTGTTCAGGAGGTGATAATTCAAGAGAATTTTGGGAAAATCACAGAACCATAAAGGGAGATTTGCTGAGAAGTTTGTCTTGGGGTCTCAAAACACAGAGACCAAATGGAAAAGTAAAGGAGTATTTGGGATTCCACACTAAACAGATCTGCTGGGAAAAACCTGCAAAGTGAAACTGTCTTCATTGTGTCAGAATTTAGCAGATTATGCAGATTAGTAATCTTATTATCAGTTTATGCAGATTTTTAACCTTTTTCTTGCTCCTGTTTTTAGGGGGTCAGTCCTGCTTCCCTTTATTCCATGGAATGGAAAGGACCACGTCAGCTGAATCCACCCAAACCTGGTTTAAGATCATGAAATTCCCTGTGGCCAAACTACAAATAAACATTGCTGTCAACTTCTAAGGTTCCCTTTAACCACAAAAAAAAATTATTCTTCTCTTTCTATGGTTCACTTTAACCAAAAAAATTTATTCTTCTCTCTCTGTTTTTTCTTGACTGCATCATTTTGCTGACATTTGGGTATTCAGTCAGCAGCAGAACACAATTTATTGTAAATGTTCCATTTCTGACTGAAATACCAAATATCAATCCTCTAAAATAGAAAAGCTGAATAATTATGAACGATTTTCCACTTCCAAATGGTTTTAAAGGTAGAGGGATCACTACAGTTTAGCTCTGAATTTTCCCTTTCCTGCCTGTGACAATGATGGATCCTGGGACGAGGCTGAGGTTCAACCTAGCGAAGAATGAGTAAATTAAAATAAAATAAAATTAAATTAAACTAAAATAAACTAAAAAATACAATAAAATTTGTAAATTTAAAAAATAATAAAATGAATAAAGAATAAAAAGTAAAATAAAATAAAATAAAATCCACTTCACTGGCCTAAATACCTGTTCTACACAACCCAAAGGTCTTAACAGTAAAAAATAAATATGCAGATATAGTCAGAGCTCATTTTTTTCTCTTATTAAAATTATGAGTCTCAAAAGCCAGAGCAGAATTTTCATACACTTCAAATTGAGACCAAATAATGTCACTTTACACCACAATCTCCAAATCCTGAACTTTGCCACTGGTGTGGAACTTGACCCAACTCACAGAAGGAGCTCAGCACCACAAAAAGTTTAACAAAATTTGCTTTACAAATCCTCATCCAGAGCTCCCAAACCACTGTAAACATACTGCCTTAAAAATCCCAAATAAATGTTGATTTAACCTTTTGGCACTTCGCAAATATTTCAAATTTCATTTTTCACCATTTACAGCTACAACCAAATTTGGGAGGGGGGGGAACAACCCAAAGATATAAACATATTTGCCAATTACAAAACTGATTTGAAAAACAGCTCACTAGAAGGGATTTTAGCCCAAGATGAGATTAGTCATGTCCTAAGTTATTTTATTTCCCTGCACAACCATAGAGGAACAATCATTTTATTGTCTTTTTTTTTTTAATAGTGTTTCTTTAAAGCGCCAAGAATGGAAGCAAAGCACTTTGTTTTAATAAGGTCATGCTGGTTATTAAATAATTTGCATATTGAAGGTTAAATCCTTATTTCTAGACCGTAAAAATTATTTTTGTCTAACCTTGGGGATGGGAAAAAGCAGGAAGGAGGGTGTCCTGAATGATAAACGAAAGGGGGTTTGTGCTTTTTGGCACTTGCAATTGTTCCCATCCACACCCACTTGAAGGGAGGGAGCTCTGCTGAAAATTGAAGCCCATTTATCAATGATTCTCCTCAAAGCTGCAGCCACAGCCCCAGGGATCGCCTTGGGAAGGGACACGGCTGTGCCACGGCCTGGGATTGTCCCCAGCACCACCTGCAGACCAAGGGACAGGTGATGGCAGCAAGGGCAGGCTCCTTCTCCTCAAGAATCACTTCAATGGAAAATTTAAAGGCTCGTGGCACACTCTGATACAGATTTCAAGGCCAAATCCTGCAAGGATTTTCCAGCACAGCAGACACTTGAATTTGGCTGGCAAAATTAAATTTGTGAGAGACCTCCCTGCTCTTTTCCCAGCTGAGGAAAGGCAGATGCTTTCCTCTCCTTCTCCTATTGAGGCCTCAGGTTTTGTTTTTCTATGTTTCACATTCTGAGCTGCTTTAGTGTGTGGGTCTGAGCTTCACATGAGGGGATGCTGAGCTCTGTGCACAGAGCAGGGAGACAAAACAATTCCTGCTCCAGCTGGGCACCAAGGACAAATGATCCCAATCTCAGCCCAGGAGCACAAACCCTGTGGGCTGCAGAGAGAAAAACAAGCAGGGTGGGACTGCAGGGGCTAAAGCTGGGATGGGACAATGAACTGCAAGGTGCAAATGGAGCAGAACTGATCCCAGGGAGAGACCCCGGCAGCGCTCGTGCATTTTGGGGCCATTTTGGGTCATCTTGGGTGCAGCCCTGGCTGGGCTCTTGTGCCCAAGGTGGATCCATGGAGGAGATCCTTTGGATCAATCCCTGCTTTATTCTGGGACTCAGCCCAGCCTCTGCTCCAGGGCAGCCTGCACAAGGCATCCCAATTGCCTTTATTCCCTCTCCTGTTCCCTTATATTCCTATTTATCCCAGAGCCTGTGGTCAGGAAAATCAGGCGCTGCTGGTTCCACAAATCCCCAGAGTACAAGAACTACCACAACACACAAACACACAGAGAACACAGAGCTTGAGCTGTCAATACCTTCCACTTACACTGCACTTATGGACCATTTTAGAAATCAGATTCTGGAGTCTGATTTCTCCAAATATTTCCCTCCTCAGGACTGTTATTGACTAATCTATCAAAGGCTACAGTTCCCTAACGATGCATCAGTGCAATGCATCACCACAAACGCAGCACCAGCCTGATGATAGATTGCTCAATAACGTGGGAGCAGCTGGCAAGAACTTCCAGGGAATCATGTGATCCAAGTTTTATTCTGGTTTTTGCTGTTGTTGTTTAGTTTACATAGTTCAGAATAAGCAGGATGAGCTGTTCACAGGTTGAGAGCAAGTTCACACACCGAAAGGTTTTGGTTGTGTTAATAGAAATTGAAGGCTGCGGTATCTTAATTTGGAAAGGCAGATGTTGCTTTTTAAATTTCCAACAGTTTTCAATAAATCTCTATCATAACTCCCCATCATTCTTATTTCTGATGTATTTTTGCACTCCCAGGTCAGTTCAGCACCTTTATCAGAGCTGCAGGTGATAAGCAAGGCCCACACTTGCCCAGCTCTCATTCCAGAGGTGCCTTTGCCCAGGGATTACAGGGAATATGTGGCTTTACCATCCCTAAATCACATCCCTTATCCTGGAAAAATTAACCCAAACACCCCCAAAGTGGCACAAAATCATTTAGCTTGGAAAAAACCTCCAAGATGATGGAGTCCAACCAGCGGCATCACGTTCATGCCCACATTCCCTTCTCCTGCAAAGCTTCCTGAACTACACAAAGGGAAGCTTCAGCAACAAAAACTTCTCAAGGCTTTCAAGATGTGAATTTTTCCTTGCAAGACAGACTTGCTGCTGACTATTTATCCATCCCATCCATCTCTATTTCCTTTGCCTTTTCCTTTTAATGATTTATTAACTCTTTATAAGCTCTCTGTTGCCATGTTCCCTGTCTCCACTTAGCACTGTGACATCATTTAACACCATGAAGTCAGGAAATGAAATATAAACTGAAAACTCTCTATCCTGATCACCCTGCCCGTTAGTTGTGAAGGAAAGTTTAAATAACTGGGATTATGCTTAATCTCAAAGCAAAGCAGCTCTGTCTGGGTGTTACAGCACATTCTGCCATTGGAAAAAAGGCATTTCCACCGTTAAGATTGGATCTCTCCTGGACTGCAGTTTATCTCTGAAAAGGTAAACTGGTCACACTGGTTATAAAGGAGAGAGAGAGAGAAGCAAAGGAAGCAAAAGGCTCATAAATCAAAAATGGGTTTGTGGTTCAGAAGAGGAGTTGTGAGAGGATATTGAGATTTTCCACAGAGAAATCCAGCATGCTCATGGAAAAGGGGGAGAATTTCATCAACAAAGGAGTGGGGATGATGGATGGATGGATAACCTGGGCGGACTGAGGAAGCTCAGTGGAACACTGGAAGCCAGAAGTGGTGATCAGCTGGGTAAAACACATCAGAGGCAGCTGCAGAGGAGCTAAAGACACACAAGGTTTCAGGGTTTAGAGCAACTTCTTATGGAGGCAGCTCAGAGGCAGAAGGAAATGGAGGTTCTTAGCCTCAAACTGAAGCACAGGAAGTAGAGAAATCAAACAGCAGATCTGCTTCGTTTCTTTGATCTTTTCCAGTTTGGGTTTTAATCCTACATCCTTCTCAATTAGCAGTAATTTCTAGGTGGTTTTGTATTTGATTTTACAGAGGCCTCTTCTGCCACACACGGGCAGTGGTGGATTCCTGTGCTCCAAGCCGAAGCCATTCCCACTCCATGCAGAACACACCACACGGATGGAAGGAGGCAGCAGCACCCAGCAGATTTATTTCTGAGCCTAGGAGGACTTGTAAGGGCTGCTAATAGGAAATTTCCAGAGGATTTGCAGGAGCAAACAAGCAGTTTATAGGTGTTTATCTGATAGAGCCCAGCAGCTGCGGCGAGCCTCAGCCCCAGGGTCAGCAAACCCTCCCTACCTGAGCTCCACCAGGATGGGATTGTGCCCAGGCTGCAAATGCTCTGCAGCTGAGGTGTAACTAAACCACATTTTAACCACGGTGCCTAATCAGGCCTATTTTTGTGTCTAAAATGCAACTTGACTCAGGGGCAGTGTTGTAACATGGCCCCAATCAACAGGAATAAAATAAATCCCATTATCTGCTTCAAGTGAGGGCTTTGCTCTAACTGGATTTTCTACTACAGAAGAACCCCAAATATTAAGAGAGAAATCAGTATTCAAAGAGAAGATGTTTGTGTGAACACAAATATTGAGGGAATAAAAAGGAAGTATTTTCTCTAGTCCAGGGAATCAGTTTATTATTCAAAAGGAAAAAAGGTGTTGGGGCCATCAGCTGAGCCCTATTTGTACTTTAAAGAAAGCTGTAGAAAGCAGAAAAATATGAATTCCCATGGATACATGAAAATATTCTTGGATTTAGGCAAAGCCAGGGGTGCTGGCAAACAGCAGGATGGCAGAGAGAAAACGAGCATCTAAAGGAAAGCTACTGGGGTCAGCACATTGGAATTATGCAGGATAAAAACAAGGCATGGAGCGCTCAGTTTCTAAAATGAAAACAATACTTTTAACAATTAAACCAAAAGAATAAAATAGCACAGAGCCAGCAGTGATTGAGCAGATTTGGTTGCTGGGTGGATGCAGGAGGCCCAAGTGCTGGCAAAAAAGCAGCAAGGCAATAATCTGGGCCCAAAAATAAACATGGCAAATGGCTGCTGAAGGCAGAAATCATCGGGGAGATTTTGTGGGGATTGCAAATCATCCAACCATCTGTCCAGGAGGATGAGGCACTCTCTGGGCACACGGGGAACGAGGAATAAATCACACAGGCAGCCTGGCACTGGCAAAGATGCTCCTGGAAGCTCATCTGGAAAATGATTCTCCCATCAAGGCACTGCAGGAATGGAGCAGGTGCAGGTCAGGGCTATTAATTCCCTCCAGATTTCAGATCCATGCACGGTTTTGCCAGATTTGGTCTCTCAATCCTGGGACAATGGAGCCTAAATGGGATTTTTTTGCCAGCTTCTGTAAGGTTATGATGCCAGCAGGAATGTTTAAAAGCAAACAGTGAAACCTGTGTGTCTCAAGAGACGAAGGACAGGAGCAGAAAGGAGAATTTCACAGGAATTAAAGCTGTCCTGATGCTGGGCCTAATCCTGCACGGAGATCCCTACTTTTTATCTGAGCTCCTAGAAAACATTTCCAACAGCATTCCCCACCAAAAATCCATGGGATTATAGAGACTGGCACAGGGAGAGATGGATTACCAGAGACAGCTTTCAGAGACTGAGCCCCCAGTTGATTTATGAAATTCAGGTTCTAATGGATGGGACACTCCTCTGCTGCAAATCCCTGCTGGTGTGAAGAATGCAGAAGTTGTGCCAGGGTCCCTCTCCCTAATGAACAGAGATGGAATAATCCAGCCCATGCAATCTCATTCTCTGTTTTACACAGATTAATGTGTGATAGGACTGGAATGTGGACAGAGCTAAGGATTACACTGTCTGCATCCTGGACAGGAGAGATTTTTATACCAGAGCTGCTCCCAAATCTTCTTAAACTTTAATGTAAAAAACGGAATTTATGTGCACAAAATACTGCTGGGAGCTGGCAGTGGATTTCTGCTCATGTTCTCTGGAATTTTAAGGCTGAATCACTGGTTTCTGTCAATTTATTGCTGCTTTCTATTTCAGCAAGGGCTGTGGCCTTGGAACAGCCACAAACCTTGGAGCTGATTCTGCCTGGTAAAAACAATTTATCAGTTTTTATCCATCACTTCTGAAATCTGGTCTCATCTGCCTGCTTGGAGATGCCTTCACCTTTCCTATAACACATCTGAAATCCAAATAAGAGGCACAACTCCAGAAGAGAGCCACAACATCAATTAGGTGAGAAGGAAAAACAAATGAGTGCTGCTGATTTTTCCTTTTGTGTTTCTGTTTGGTATTTATGCAGAGACTCCTGAGAAGATGGAAACAGCTGAAAGAACTTTAAAGGAGAGAGGTGAAAAGAAAACCACAGCTTTTTTCCCCTCTATTTCTGGGAGTGTTTGTACTTCTATTAATAATTTTATCCCTGTTAAAGCACACAGATGCCACCTAAAGCATTTGGAACAATTAACACCGTGCTATGATAAATTATTGGGTTTAAATCTGGGTAGTGAAATAAAATAAAAAAATAACAGGATATAATCTTGCTGTTAAACCTTATGAATTGAAACATTTGGACTGATTTGCAATAAATTTGACTTTTACCAGTGTAAAGAAGCAATTCTGACCTCACCTGGCTGGGAAACAAGGAGGATCCAAGAACCTATAAAAGAGAAGCTACTCAAAGTGGGACCTTTTTATTTCCTATAAAGAATGAAATTGATCTGTGAATGATCCTGGATGAAGATTTACAAGTCTGTAAAATGTCACTAAGAGCAACCTGGAAATTGAACCTTTGAGAGAAGTTGACAAGATTTTTGCTCTGCAGAGCTAAAAAACAACAACAAAAAAGAATGTGGGAGTCAAACTAGCCAAAAGGCACAGCTTCAGAACACATCAGAGCTGACATGAGAGTTAAAAGTTTATTAAAAACAATTCTCACTATTTCTTGCTTGACTATAAAGTACTGGAATCGAAAGAGAATCTGGAATGACAAAGACTTCCACAAGAGAAAGAATCAATTGAGTTAAATTTCTGTATGAGAAGAGGGTAAATTCCACTCTCTCCATTAGGAGATGATGGATTTGGACTCCACGGGACAGCTCTGAAATCCAGCTGGCACAAGGCAACACATCACTGGAGATGAAAATGCAACTTCAAAATTAGTAGGTAGGTTACTTCATTTTTTAAAATCAACTTCATTTAAGTTGCTGAAATTTTTGACATCAAGTTTTTTAAGTGGGAAGTATAAAAAGAATTCTGTTTTTTCTCCCTGTAAGATTAATTTTCAATTTATAAAGTGTACAGGATTCCTCCACTCTCACTCCAGAGGGACCCTCAGTTTGAGCAGAGAATCTGCCCATATTTCAGGGTCACAATGTGGATTCACAACAGTTTGACAGAGAAAGTAAAACTCAAGTGAAAACTTGTGATTGACTGCAGAATAACAGCAAAGTGTGAAGATGGAAACCCTTCAATAATGCCCAGAGCCCAAGTGAGAGATCCAGCTGTAGCTTCATACACAGGAACTGTGATTTTTTGGGAAATAAACCACAATTCTCTGCCTAAATCCAGCACATCACAACTTATTTATACTCACAAGACAAAAAGGAAAGGAGGAGGAAAAGGAGGAGGAAAAGGAGGAAAAGGAAAAGGAGGAGGAAAAAGAAAAGGAAAAGGAGGAGGAAAAGGAGGAGGAAAAGGAGGAGGAAAAGGAGGAGGAAAAGGAGGAGGAAAGAAAAGGAAAAGGAGGAGGAAAAAGAAAAGGAAAAGGAGGAGGAAAAGGAGGAAAAGGAAGAGGAAAAGGAGGAGGAAAAGGAGGAGGAAAAGGAGAAGGAAAAGGAGAAGGAAAAGGAGGAAAAGGAGGAGGAAAAGGAGGAAAAGGAGGAAAAGGAGGAAAAGGAGGAGGAAAAGGAGGAGGAAAAGGAGGAGGAAAAGGAGGAGGAAAAGGAGGAGGAAAAGGAGGAGGAAAAGGAGGAGGAAAAGGAGGAGGAAAAGGAGGAGGAAAAGGAGGAGGAAAAGGAAAATGCTGATGCCTGAAGTCTGGCAGATGTTCAATTCCTGGCATGGAAGGATTCCCAGTACAAAACAGCTGAAAATACATCCCAAACTTTATAAATATCTCAGGATATTTGAGATGTTATGTAACATTAAATGGAATTAGGTGATGACAGGAACAAAGGCACTGGGAGAACACAGCCATGCCATAACAAGCATTAGGAAGCCTCAAAACACAAATTATCAGCAGGACTTGCTGATATTTGCAGTCAGTGGGAAGAGGAGATGAGGGCAGCTATGGAAGGGAAAGATCAGAGTGGTTCAGAAAGAAAAACCCTACAGAAATTGAGGCAGAGCTGCTATGGAAAGGCTTGGGAATTTAGGAATTGTGATGTACAAAGCACAGACAATGTAAAGCACTGTCAACACTTCTGTTTCATCTTTGTCCTTTTTAGGGATAATCTGTTGAAGGCACAGACCCCAAGCACCCCCAAATTTAAGAGCTGTACCTCTCCAACTCACTAAAAAAACTAAAAAAGGATTTAACCAAGACACAAAGACTGAAGGGGAGGTGAGGACTGAAACCCACTCTTCTACAATCCTTTAAAATAATTAAGAACAAAAACTCTGAATCCAAGTCCAAGTTCTTCCTGTGTGACCTCCTCAGCTCCAGCAGAGCCCTGCATTAATAATGGAATCAGACAATTTTATGCCTCTTTAATAATGGATGCCAAATATATTTGGGGTTAGGGAGGACAGTGTTCATTTATCGATCATCATGCATTATCTCCAACCTGGAAACTCCTAAGCAGCTTTCATCTCCTGTGCCCTCCTAAATAATTCAGAATGTAATTTCGGTTGGGTTATTTTGTTTGTATCTTTTCTGATTAAACTTGTATTTTTTAATCAGAAGAAAAGCTGACAGACCTGTAGCAAAGGGTCAAAATTTCATCTCACATTACTCAAGAAAGTCCCAAGGAAATCATCTTGAGAAGTCCCCCAAACGAGGATATTTCTGTCTGATTCCTGGTTTTTAGAACCCAGACCTTTGTATTTGTACAGTGTTAGATGTATATTTAATAATTCCTTTAATAACAGGCAAAAGTAACTTTGAGCTTTTCTTGAAAGGACATAGTCACAGCAGAATTTCTTGAAAGTTCTTTGTTCATTTCACCCAAAGTTTGGAGCAGTTCATCCCTGCCAATTCTCAGCATGAAAGCAGAAATTTTGCTCAGGTTTTGTGAGTCGAAAATGAAATTTAAATATGCAAGGAACAGTTACTAATTTGTCCCGCAGATCTGCATTCACTCCAAAGGTGAATTCTTGAGTAAAGCACCAACAAACTGCAGCACGGAGATTTACAGGCTCATCTGGGGAATATTTTAATATTAACGAATTTCCAGCAAGGTTAGGGTTTTACTTCCCCTGCCTATAATTAGAGGGGAGAAGAAAGGCTGAGAACAAACAGATGCCATGGTGACACTGCAAAAGAAGAAAGAAAAAAGACAAAATGGAATAAACAGTGCCTCCGACAAGTTAATTAGAAAGAACTCTGCAGTTCCTTAGGCCTTTTAAATGGTCAGCTCAAGAGACAACGCTGTCATAAAGGGATTATTGTGGATTTCACAGATCAGTGATCAAGGCCTGAGTCAGATTTTAAGGAGGAAAAGTTGTGCTAGGAGAAACAAATTAAGAAGAGTTTGTTTTCATCAGCGCAGGGACAAATTCCAAAGCTATCCAGCAGTGGGATGCAAATTAATCACCTCATAATAAATAATAGTCTCCTTTGGGAACTGTCAGCTCATCACCTGAAGCGATGCTTTGAGTGCTTCTTCGATGAGAGAGGATTTAACAAGATGCAGATCATAAAACAGGAATCCAAGGAACTGCTGGACTGTACAGCCCTGTGATTAAAAACTGCTTTATTCCCTAATTTGTGCCCACCCCTTTACCTCACTGGTGCGTCCTCTCACCTCCCTACAAAGGAACTGCCAGAAATTTTGTTTTGCCCCTGTGCCCCAGGGCAGCTGATGTGGTTGGGTTTTCAGGAATTTATTAAATGTTGAAACCATCATTCAAGGCATGTGTGTGCATTGTGTGATCTCCCAGGTGACAGAAGGAGAGGCAATGGCTCTAAGCTGGGCCAGGGGAGGTTTGGAGAGCAGGGAAAATTCGGATTTCAGGGAAAATTCATGGAAGGAATGGTCAGGCATTGGAACAGGCTGAGCAGGGGCAGGGCTGGAATCAAGGCACAAAATATTTTCCCAACTCAGAGCTTTCCCCAGTCCTGAGTTCAGAGGTGCCTGTAAGGACACAGACCCTGCAGGGTCACGGCCACCTCAACCTGTGATTCCAGAAAATTCCTGCCAGCACTCCGAATAGCTCTGCCCCACCAAGGAAGAAGGAGCAGGCAGCAAAGACATGGAGCTCCAACAGATTTATCTTAGCTCGGATAACAAGCAACAGATGAAACTCATATTTAATAAAATTCTGTGGGGAGCCAAAAAAAAAAAGCATTCACAGGACAAACTGCAGCCAGTGGGTCCAGCTGGCAGCGAGCAATGCCAGAGCCACCTCTGGAGGATATTCAGACACTGAGTCACCTCTGGGAGGACATTCAGAGGTTTTCTCTCCCATTTGCATTAAGCCCTGCAGGTATTTGATGCTTTCCTGAACTCCTCCAGCCTCCTTTCCTCCCATTCAAGCCCCTGGAGTTTAGTGGGAAAGCAAACTGGGGCAATTCTTCCTCAGGGACTGTGGGAAGTGTGGAAGGGACAGGAAAAGGGGGAAAAGGGGGAAGGAAAAAGGGGGGAAGCAAAAAGGGGGAAGCAAAAGGGGGAAGGAAAAAGGGGGAAGGAAAAAGGGGGAAGGAAAAAAGGGGGGAAGGAAAAAAGGGGGAAGGAAAAAAGGGGGAAGGAAAAAAGGGGGAAATGGAAGGAAAAAGGAAAAAGGGAGAGCAAAGCAGCAAGGAGAAGGGGAAAACAGAAAGGGAAAAGGAGGAGGAAAAGGGAAAGAAACGGAAAAGCAAAATGCTGGTGCCTGAAGTCTGGCAGGTGTTGAGAACACAGATTGCAGCCCCCACTTTGCCACAGCAGAAAAGTAAACAATCATTCCAAGCAATGCTGGCTGCACAATAAACCACAATGAGCAGGACTGGCTTTAATGGGAGAGCCTCTGTGATTTGTGCTAGACTGAGCTAAGCAGAACAGCCTCAGATGTAATCATCTTTAAGATGTTATTTTCTTCAGAAGAAACTATGCAGTTATTTACACGGAATCATAAACACGCACCATAAAAGTCAGGTTTGAAATTGCCCCTGCAACATGCCATCTGTCAAATAATTTTAATCAAAGTTTGGAAATTGATTTGGCTGCTGACAGCATGTGCAGGAGGACTGGGACCAGCCTATCTACAGCACCCCCTTCAATTTTAATTTCTCACTCAGTGCCTGGCCCTCCCAGGCTGAAGATGAATAAAGTAATCATCCTTAAAGAGCTTTGCCATTTAAAAGGAAATAATTTCAAGAGGACAATTTAGCAGTTACCAAAAAAACAAACATTGAAACTGTCCTACTGTATTGTGTCTCACTAATTAAAACGCTTCAAAAATCAACAAAGGTTTTTAAAATGGGTCACAGTGTTTCTTTCTGGAAGCTCTTGTTAACTCAGTGCACTTCTTATTGGTTCATATATTAAAGTCTCAGGAATTCAAAAGGAATCTGACTGTGGGTTTCTATGGAATGAAGGAATTACCGTGATTTGCACTGAATTAAAAACCTGGGCTTCATTACATGCAGTGGAAAATCCCTTCTGCCTCCCCACACTGCCCTCATGGACATGGGGACTTCCATCTCTGCTCCTCCCAGCACCAGAGATCCTGAACCCCAAAAGCTACAGATCATGAGTGGGACCTCAGCTCCATGGAAAACGTGTGGATCCCAACAAAAATCCCATGGAAGTGGCACTCGAGGGTTCAGTGCTGGCCCTGGCACCTCTGGAACTCCATGGCTTTTCCAAACTTCGTGATGTTATGATCTGGATATTAATTTAGGCTTTTCTTTTCATTAGGGCCTACTGAATAGTCATTTATTGGTAATATTTAACATCCATGAAGTTCCCTTCTCCCAGCCCAACACAGCCTTGGGGTTAAATAATTGTATCTCCACTGTTGGAGAAATGCAGATTGCACTGCCAAGAGGGGATGGAATTCCAACCTTGCCCACTGCCTCCCACCCTAACTGCACCCAAAAGAAAATCCCCAATTCTTTTCCAGGTGCACGGAATTCCATCCCCTCTGAGACACTGTGTTCTTCCATGCCTTGGCCGAGATTTACACCCACGGTGGTGATAATGCACAAACAAAAAGAACATCAATAAATACATCAAGCTCCAGCTGGAACTCCAAACACCAAAGCATTCTCCTTGAAAGTCATAAATGGGGATAATGAAGAGTCCAAAATATTGCTGCATCCCTTCATTAAGAGCTGCAGTGCAAAGCAACTGTGAATCCCTTCCTCACCAGGAAAATCCAGGGGCTCCATTTTATATTCAAGCACAGCTGACAATGCCATAAAGCTGCTCCTTTAATGTCTGACCAAAGAAAATCCACCTTTAGTAGTTAAAATGTAATTAAAAAATAGAATTTCAGTCTGTTTGAAGTTCCCTCTCCAGGTGAAAAGTCAGTTCAGCTGCTCCACTCAAAAATATTTTCATTGTCAGTGTGTCAGAACAGAGCTCCAGCCAGCATGAAAATAACCAATGCCAGAAATTTTCAAAATTGAACTGTATAGATTTTTAATAGTACAGGAATGGGATTTTTAATAACACAGAAATGGGATCAAGCAGAAGGTGAAATTATTTCTATGAACTGGTCCTGACACTAATTTCCCTTGGGAATTTCATCCCTAACTTTTTGTAATTAGTGGAAGCAGGTGGTCACACACACAAACACAACTCTGAGGACAATTTCGGGAGAACACTGACCAATGACTGAGAGCAGAACCCCAGCTGATCTCACACCAGAGGACAATTCCAAGCTCCTTCCCAAGCTCAGCCTGACAAGGTTCCCATGTGCAGAAAGCAGGGATTGTGCTCCTGTGGACACACTGAGCTCAGCTCTGCTGGGAGGAGGAAGCCCAAGGAAAATGCCAACAATATCAATATTCCAACCATATCAAATATTTCTTTAATATTTTTCTACATAAGCAGAGGACAGCTTTGGAAATACTTGGCATGGAAACTGGAAGGATGGAAAGACACACTGAGCTGCTTCAGGAGCTGCCCAGGAATTGGATTTACTCTCAGGAAAGCTCAGCTTCACCATCCTGCTCCCTCTTCCTCCCACTGCCCACTGCACAAGGACAGAGCAGAGTTCCAGCCACAGAAACCTTCCTCCATGGAGAAGAGGAATTCTCCACCTGCTCTGCACTCCCTCCCTTACTCCAGCCACAGAAACCTTCCTCCATGGAGAAGAGGAATTGTCCACCTGCTCTGCACTCCCTCCCTTATTCCAGTCACAGAAACCTTCCCTCCCATGGAGAAGAGGAATTGTCCACCTGCTCTGCACTCCCTCCCTTATTCCAGCCACAGAAACCTTCCTCCATGGAGAAGAGGAGTTGTCCACCTGCTCTGCACTCCCTCCCTTATTCCAGCCACAGAAACCTTCCTCCTGTGGAGAAGAGGAATTGTCCACCTGCTCTGCACTCCCTCCCTTATTCCCCCCCAGGTATACTGGGAAGATGCTGGAGGGATGAGCTCTCCTGAAATCACAGGCTGGTTTGTGCTGCCAGGGACTGGCACTATAGGACGTGAAACAACTCGAGCACACACTTGCTGCTCTCGAGGTGAAGAAAAAAGGGAAGTTTATTTTCTGACTCCAACATTTATAGATTTCCGAAAGTGACAGTGGATTGGAGGGTGACAGTGCCACCTCTCCAATGACACTGGACAAACCAACAGCCTGTCACATTTCTCCTCCTCCATAAAAGACTGCAAAACAATGAGTTGTTTAGAGAAAGTGTGTGAGAAAGTTCGTTACAAGAATGTAAACATCAGGAGGCTTAGAAAATCTTAAAAAACTGGGGCAACAAGGGACCTTCAAAAGGTTCATCCTTCCACTGGCCCATGACGCTCCCAGCCCTGTCCAACCCAGTCCAGGCACATCTGGAGCCCATTTTCCCCCCACAGTTCCTTCCTTGAGGGCACCACCACAACCTCAAACTCTAAATTCCTCATTTTGTAGGTGTGGAATGTTTTGTTTTCTGGTCCAGCTCTATTCCAGCTGCAGGAGACCTTTTAGAGGAAAAAAATACCCAAGATCAGTGGATGGATCACAGAGGTGCTGCTTGCTCCTCCTGTGCCAAATTTAAATAAATAAATAAAAATTATAATTAAAACCCCCAAACTAACCAAACCACAAATCCTGTACGTGCTCCATGGATCTCCTTGTCAGGGTTTGTTAATCCAGACACTTCTCATGATGCTGGGAGTTCTCTTGCTGACTGTACCACCCACAGAAAATAACTCCATATATTTAATACTTCATATTTTATTTTTTACTTTAGCAATTGAACACTAGTTTCATCCATCACACCAGGGAATTAGAAATCTTGCACGGTATGACTGAGCCAAGATGATTTTTTTTTTTTCCTTGCCAATATATTAACTATTCTAGAATCAGTATATATAGACATTTCTTTGAATATTCACTCCATGTGTCTCTGGAGGCTTCATTAGAAATTCCACTGCATTTGATTTAAAACATATATTTTCTGCAAACTATTTGAATAAGTAATGAATGAAAGAAGTTCCATCCATTTCATTAATGAAGCCATAAATCAAGGGGCTGAGTTAAGAAATTGTATTTACTGCTCACCTTGCATTATGAACGTAGGGGAAGCTACTGAGCAGTTCCTTCCTCCTGTCAATATCCTAAATAATTCAGGAAGGAATCTCAGATTGGCTTCTCATCTCTTCATCCCATTCCCAAGTATCAGAGTTTCTATTTCCACTAGAACAGTATCAAACTAACTGGAGCAGTTTGCTCCAATTAACAATTTATATTCCCAAATATTGGATGAAAATATCCTGTGGTTTCAGAAAGTTTTTTTTAAGCTGGATCCCTTAAAATTGCTGTTACCCAGGGGCCTCTCAGGCACACTGGGCACTAAAACTCCCCTCAGTGACACCTCTGTGGTTCCCTGCCCCATAACTCTCGCTGAGAGAGCTCAGGAGCCACTTCTGGCTCCTGATGAACAACTTTGGGGGTGAACTTTTAACTCAGAGTTCTGGAAGCTCTCCTGTAATGACTTTTCTGTGCCAAGCAGACAAAATGGGAGCACAGAAGCTGCCCCTGCCTGTGCTCCCAGCCCAGCACTTGGCTCAGGAACAGGAGCCAAAGGGCACAGCCCTGAAATGTTACATTTGGATAATATAAAATTTTAAACACAAAACTCATTAGGACGTGCTTTGATGTATTTAAACCTCTGGACAAGCTGAAATTGAGATTGTTTTCTTTGCCCCCGCCAGTATCAGAGTGGGGAGCATCACTCTAAAGAGGGGAAAAATAAAAGACCCTTGCAAATAATTAAATATAAAAGTCAGGACCATAAATTATTAATGAAGCCAGAGCTGCCTATGGCCAGGACCCTGAAATCCTGGTTTATGATTATGACAAAGGCTGATCTTTAATTGCACCAACCAAAGCCTCTTTGTCTCCTTTAGCTCACAGCAACATTTACTGCCTTCCCTGCAAAACTGTGACAAGAAATGTGCAGAGCCAGGCTCTGGTTTTAGCAAAACTCTTCTACAGCTACAGTGAGGATTAAAGGGGACGAGTTAAGCCTGGCACTAAAGGCTGCTTAACCGCATTACAACCAAAATGGAATTATTTTATGTTTCAAGCTTTACTTTGCGTTATTTACTGTCGGTTGTCATGAATCCGTATGTCTGTATCACCTCCCCATGCATTAATCACATGAATTCTCAAATCCCAACCACTCTGCAACACTGAAATACCACAAAACATGCCCTGGCAAGTCATCTGAGCTTGTATTTCTACTCATTAGATAATTTGCTCCTTTTTGCACAACACATAGTAATTATGAGCTGAGTAGAACTTACACCCATCCTCCTGTTCAATGGATTAGCATACACAAATAATATTTTTAATTATTTCCTTCAAGAATATATTGTAGTTTGAATTGCCAACTCCTTCTCCATTACACAAGGAACCAATCGGTTCTTCCAGGGGCAAGGGAATTCTTTGAGATTCCCTCTGTCTTTGCAATTGAAATTGCTCAGCATATTTAGCTCCAAGGAATGCTCAGTTCATCACCTCCTGTGCAGCTGCAAATTCCAGCCCAGCTCCAGAGCAACCTGAACATTCCCATGTCCCACAAAGTGGGGCAGCAGGAGCTTGCAGAAGAGACACAAAAATGGGTTCATTTTTTTTCCCATCCAAAACCAACTGGAAGTCACAAACCCTCTGCTGATGTGGGGTCTTTATACCTTCACCCACTGCAATTTCAACACACAGTAAAATCCACAGCGCCAAATTTCAAAGGGTAAGAAATTGTTTGAGGAAAACTCCCCTGGAAGTGTTTGAGGCCAGGCTGGATGGACCTGGAGTAACCTGGTCCAGAGGAAGGTGGAGAGTGGAAAGAGATGGTCCTGATGTCCCCTCCAAACCAAACCAAACCAAAGCAAACCAAAGCAAAGCAAAGCAAAGCAAACCATGATTTTATGAACAAAGAATTTCCTGAACAACCTCCCAGATCTCTTCCTTAGAATCCCCAGCCCACAATCCTTGTGGAGGATTCCCTCTCCCAGTGGAGGAGCACCAGAGCCGGGCCCACAGGGCCAGCAAAAAGCCAAAAACCTCTTTTTAAACTGAGCACAGCCCACAGTCACCTGCAGCCATAGAAGATGACAAACTGCAGGGGAAGTGCTGACCCAAGAACAGGCAACAGAAACTCTCTGGAGTGGGAAAATGAAGACAAATCTTCGTGCTTTAGGCAGTTTTTCCAGGGAAGCGCTGCCCTGAGAAAGCAGCTTGGTGCATCCCCAAGGAGCTCAGCTCTGTGGGAACAGCCACCACCACCTGCTCACTCAGGACACATGGAACAACTCCAGGAGCTGAAACATTCCATCTGCAGCTTGATTTCCAAGAGGATTCATTTCCATCAGGTGGGGGTGTCCACCAGCACGGGTCCCGCTGACCCCAGTCCCACCGAGAGCTGCGGAGCCACAGGGACACTGCAGTGACCACACCAGCCACTGGGAAATTCACTCTGGTCACCAACCTTGGGCTCTCTGGTTCATGTTCTCCCTGCACAGCACCTGTGGAGATTACTGCTCACTGCCCTAAACCCTGGGATGGGACATGGAAGCTGTAATTCCAACCCCCAGTGTCCCAGGGTGCTCCCAGCCCTGTCCAACCTGGCCTTGGACACTGCCAGGGCTACAGGGCAGTAGGAATTCTAGTTCAGGGCCTCCCCACCCTCACAGCCAGGATTTTTTCCCAATATCCCACCTAACCCCACACTATTCCAGTTTAAATCACTCTACTTAATAATCACTCTACTTGACAGCAGTTTTGAAGCTTTAAATCACTTTACTTAACAGCAACTCTTCATCCAGAACAGCACCAACAGAACTCTCTTCTCTCTGACTCAGAAGCACCTTTGGGATGAGGATCTCCTGCTTTTGGTGATATTATGTGGCCCCAACAGTCCCAGTTAACCAAATGTTGTTGCTTTTCCTCTCTTCTTTCTGCAGGGACAAGACTGAGGTTTCCACATCTCTCTCACCACTCACAAAACCTTTTACTGCATCTTGCCAAGCACTTCTGCTGAATTTTCCCAATTTAAGCTGAGTACATTCCTCCCCTTCCTAAGAGCCTGCTGTCCCTAATTTTGTTTGATGCTTTCACGGACACTCCAAGCTCATCATGAAATGGAAGTTCCCCTCCTGTGCTGTTCTGGAAAGTACCACGACTTCATTATCAGCAACAGGCTCGACGTGGGGCTGCCACCACTTGAGATCTGTGTCTGAGCAGCACCTGAGCCTACAGACAATGAAAGTGCTGCTCAGCTTTGCTGTCACCCTGTCACCAGAGCTGTCACTGAGCACGTCCCTGGCAAGGACTGCACAGCGTGAACAGCCTGGAAATGGTGAAGTGCAGCTCTGCAGATCTGTCTGAAATGAGCAAAAGCAAAAATAACCGCGATTCAGAACGCCTGGGTAGCACAAATGTTCTGTTTACCCAGGCACCCATCAAATAAGTGCTGAATAGGGCTCCTTTTAGGGAAACTTCTGCTTCAGCTTGCAAGTGTTTTAACAAGCCCTTTGAGCCTCCCCTTCTGGTGTAGATTCCCTTATTTTTAGAAAAGACAATTAGTCTTGGACTTGCTTGTGACTAAGCACCTACAGGCACGTCCAAATCCGCAGGAAAAACTACAGATATCTGCATATTTCAAAGCCTCTCCAGCCTGGTAAAACAGAACTTTTGGGAACACATCATATGGGAAGTAGGAAATCAAGCGAGCACAGCTGGGTAAGCAATACCAGTATTTCTCTGAGTCACTGCCTTATTTTATCCATCTAATATCTAAAAAATACAGGTTCATTCCAGTGCACTGGACAAATCTCTCTGGCTTCAGGTGAGCAGAAATTGGCAGCTGTAAATACCCTGGAATTCTCCAGCATTTTACAGGGGGTGTGAATGAGCTCAGAATTTTATTTTTTTTGAAAGTTTTCTCCCCGACCTCTTGTGCCAAACATTGTGATTTTAAGACTCCTGCTGTGTTGCATTAAGCTGAACTTAATGTCCACTGAGAGAGACAGCTTTATTCTTCTGGTGCCCACATCAAAGCCAGTAATAGGCACAACTATTAAATGCTGATCTTTCCAAATCTCAGCCACAAGCTCCCATTGGCTCCCACCTCAGAACACTCATTTCAGCCCAGATTTTATAATATCAGTTGAAAGGTTTAGGACCCGGCATAAAGAAAAGAAATGCAAGAGACCAAAGATGAATTAAACATGGAAAAAGTTACAGAGAGGCTTGAAATTTTTATGGAAGTTCCCAATGTGACCTTCTCAGGAAATTCAGGAGCAGCCCTGAGAAATCTGAGCTAATTCCTCCCCCACTCCCCAGGGATCCATGGAATTATTTCTGTGTCCCACCCCAAGGGCTCTGAGGGTGGGTTTTTTGCACTCTCTCCTCTTTTGAAACAGTTCCTTGCGACCAGAATAGAGCAATGCAAGGATTACATTACTCAAGAAATCGATGCCATCCCCATTATTTTACTTCTTGCCATCCCACTATTAATTTGTTCTCCCCAGGATAGGCTGAGGGTTCTTACAAATCAGCATTTCAAATGATTTCATCAGATCAACTGACTGCGAGGAGAAGGAAAAGGACCAAAGGAAATTTCACTCCTGCTTTTGCCTTTTTGGGACAGGATGTAAATTTCTGCATCTTCACCAGCCACAAAAAGTGATTTAGTGAACCAAGGAAAGAAAAAAAAGAGAAGATTCAACAATTAAAGAACTTGGGCTTGTTTAATTTATTTCCTTTTCTAGCAGCTTCCACTTAGACCTTCAGCTCATTACACATCTGGAGTTTAAAATGTGCAGATTTAGCCCTACCTAGGAAGTGAAACTCTGAAAATAAATCTTAAACTTTCTTTTTGGTTTTTTGCTTGGGTCTTTTTGTGAACTACGTTTTTTTGTTGTTGTTGTTTTTTTGCTGATGTTGTTCTTGCTGTTGTTTTTAAGTCACTTCAGGTAATAAGAAGATAAATCAGCAATGAGACTCAGTTACAATAAAATAACTCCTATTTTAGGGCTCCACTAAGAAGTTTTTTAACTTTCTTTTGTTAACACAGTTTGGGATTTTTTTTTTTATTTTTTAATTGAAGCTCTCCACATCCAAAGTGCCAGAAGCAATAACTGACCAGGCATTAAACTCAGCCTTCGGTGCTGCTATAAACATGTGCATTCCAAATTTAGTGGATTTGTTATTAAAGCTTGGAACAATTCAACTGAGTCTTAATTGGGAAGAGGGTAATTTTTGAAGTTGATTTAACCTCAAGTATTGGGGTTCTTCATGTGAAAGAATTACATCAAACCCCCTATGAAATCTATGGATTTCAGGTAAAATTCATAAATTAAGCATCTGTTACTCTGAAGGATACAAATACCTTAAGCCCTACAAAATAAAGATAAAAGCACTGTTTTTCCAGAAACCAAATGCTGGTGCTTTCACATTTTATCTTGGTACAACAGCAAAAAAATCTTTGAAAGGTTTTCTGAGTGAACTTTGGGAGAAAGTTAAACTCCAGTTATTGATTTGGAAGCTGGCATGCTAATCTGTTTTTATTTAAAGGGAGAAATAACTCTGCATGGCTGATAATCTACTTCCCTTATATTCTACATCTCCTGCAAGATTTCTCTTGCTCATGCATAGATTGTGTCTTATCTAGTCCTGACTGAAGTCAATAGTGAGCTGCTTGTTTGTTTTTTAAATAGCAGCTGCACTGGGTATCTCCAGGGAATGGAAAAGTGAAAGGATTACAGTTTTGACCCGTTAAAATTGATTTATTAGAGGGATTTTTTTTTCCTCCTATTATGTCCAAGTGATGAATTGGTCTCTCAAGTTAAGGCTCTGTGAAAAACTGATTCGTCAATTGCAGGCTGACCAAAAAAATTGGAAAATTACCCACTTCAGTTAAAATATGCAATCATTTGTGTGGTTTGGTCTTTCCTTCACAGACACGAGAAAAATATGTATTTCCAGGATGTTCCATGGTGGGGAAGAAGGGAATAAAGGGATTGAAGGAGCAGCAGAGGGCTTTGGGTGTGCCACTCACCCTGACAGGAGAGCTGAGCACCCTCTCTGCCTTGGAGAGACCCAAAAACCACCAGGAATTAGAAACAGGAAACAGCAAAGCCCAGAAGTGATGGATGTATCTCAAATATACACTAAAAAAAAATAAAATCCAGTTCTTGCCAGTACCTTCCCCCAGCTCTCCCATCTCGCTAAGGTGGTGTTGGTGCCTGAGCAAGGAATTTCGGGGAATAATAACAAAGGGAGGGAATAATAACAAAGGAGAGGATTTCAGCAAGGTGGGAAAGGAACCGAGCTGCAGCCTGTCCTGCAGGAGCTGGGAATGCCCCAGAGCCCAGGAAATCTGTCCTTGGCTGGGACAGGGAGGGACTTGCCCTGCAGGAGGCTCTGCCACCTCAGCCTCTGACCCGGTGGAACCCTGGTTACTGAGAATTTCAGATTTTCTGTGCTGCCAGGCACTGCCCCCAAGAGAACAACACTGCACTGACCTGAGAAGGCTTCCAAAATGGAATGATGGAACTGGGACTGGGGGGTTTGAAAAGAAATGTGTAACATCACATGCTGGGAAACTCAAGACTTTAAAGGTTTAGAATGTAGTAATAGATATAGAGCAAGGTTTTTTTAGGGCAGAAGCCAGTCCTTATTCTTCACCTTCTTCTCCACAGATTTAGGTAATATTATATAGATTAAAAAGGTCCACATTAGGAGCCACAAGCAGTTAGTTATTAAGTTAGTTATTCACTCAGCCCAAACCAACACAGAGTGACACAGCTGGGATCCCAACACTGAAAATTTGGGTCAGCCCAGGCTGTGCAGAGCCAGGGAGCCCTTGTGCCAGCACCCCTGGCATTCCTGCAGCACAGAATGACCCTGTGGGATGCTCTGGGATTATTGTGGGGGTGCCTGGGGATGCTCACTGCAGCTTTCTGTGCTGTTCCCCACCAAAGCCAGGGCCCTCTGCACTCGGGCTCCCACTGAAATCTCTCCAAGCAAGCCCAAGGTAAATTGCCAACATTGCCCTCTCCCAGCCAGGGGGTTTGGACACCCCAAACCACGAGTCCTGCACACCACAGGCAGCCCCATGAATTCCCACTGCCACCTCCCATCCCAAACTCACCCTGCTCCAGGTTCACCCACATCCCCCAAACCACTTCAATTCCCACTGCTCCAACTTCTGAGGCTGGATTTCACTCCCTGCACGTTCTTCTTTCTCCCCCTTGTGATAGATTCCATTGCAATAAAGAGGAATAATCTGAAAATTGGTCCTCTCATCTTTACCAACAACAACTACTTAGAGGCGCATTGAGAGGATTAATTCTGAAGTAGTCTGAAAATGTCAAGTGCTTATTAATTATGAGTTAATTGGAGTTAGATTTCCATTATGGTAAATAATAATAAATTAACATAGCTGACGGGCAAGTGGGAAGAAGAAGATTTGGAACAGCATTGTGCAGGCTCTGAACAAGGCTTCTGAGGAAACAAAGTCTGACTGATGGCATTCAGTGAATTCACTTCTACAGAGAATTCCTACAGATGTGGAGAATGGGAAATTATTTCTTCTCACCTGTCAGCTTTGATTCACTGTTGGTTTTCTCTGATCTCTGGCCTGGAGCAAAAGGCCTCCCTGACTTTTAGGAGAAGTACAAGCTTTAGCATCAATTCCTCTCAGCTGAGAGCCTCTCAGGGAGCACCACAGAGGATAAAGTGTACATGGAAAATACCTGAGAACAACAGGAGCCTCAGCATCTGTGGTGTGTGCAATAGTCCAGGTCAGGGGGTATGGCTGACTGGGTTTGAAAAAGTGAAACCTTTCCTCTGCAGCTGAATCCCCACCTTGAACTTCATCCGTGCTCAAAGGCTGCAGGCAGGAGAGCCCCCATCGTGCCCAGAATCACAAATGAGTCCATCATGAATCCAGCATCACACAACAAATGGGTCTGTGCTGCCAGCCCCAGCCAAAGATCCTTCCTCACACCCCACATTCCCCTCCATCCCTCCTGGAATTCTGTGCAGTGTCTGCGTGAGCACATCCAGGCCAGAACAGGGCTGGAGCCAGGGAAATCTGAGCATCTCCAGCTCAGCCAGGGATCCAGAAGCCTGGCTCAGATTTATCATTTCCTGCTTGGATCTGAACCCCCTGCTCGTGCCTGGAGAAGATCTTGAGAAGAGCAAGCAATGAGTGTGGAAGAGCTTCAGGAGCTGCTGCCCACCAACCCCACATTTCAGCAGCACCCCACCTTCTCCTTCTCCACAGTTCCATGGAGATGGCAGAGAGGATTGTCCATTTATCATTTGGTGTAATGAAGATTAAGTTTCTTTTCCTTTCTAAGCAACCTCATGGAAAATTACTTCAGAAATTAGGCTACCATAATTCTGGAGAAAACCAACTTTTTAAATCCCTTTTGGCCTTTAAAATCATCCTTTAGCAAGAGGGGATTTTTGTGATCTTTCAGAGCATAAAACATTCTTTCAGAAGTTGATACCTTAAACTTGCCAGCAGTTAAGCCTCTTAACAAAAGCAAACGAGAAAAACTTTACATAGATCAGAAAGGTTGTTGGCATCAATATTCTAAATCACATTTTGAGACTGTATGAACTAAGTAAAAGTTCCAACTGAGCCAAACAGCACATTTACATTTAATATTAGGAGGGGAAATACTGTGCTTATTTCAAAGATGTTATATATATATATATATATATATATACAACATATTCTATATTTATATAAATATAAACATATATTTTATATTTATATATTATGTATTAATATTATAAATATTATATATTAATATATTGTATTGGTTTTATATATTACTGTATATTTTATTTTATCTATATATATATATAAAAGATAGTCTGAGTGAGTCCTGAAGTGACTGAAGAGTGCAGCTCATTTAGAACATAGTTAAGTAAAACATATCACCAATATCCCAGGATTTCCTTTCCCTTTTGTTTAACTCAGGCCCGCTATAGAAAAGAGCCTTTCACTCTAATTCTTTCAGCTGGAGCAATAATCCCCTTGTTTCTGGAGCATTACCAGCAGATTAATCCTAAATGCCTTTGCAGGGCCACAGGAACTGCGCTGCAGGGAACGGCAGCAAAATCCCCCTGGAGCTCTGTCCCCACTCTCAGATTCCAGGTTATTCCATATTCTTTAACACAGCCATTGTTTTCATGGAATCCCAGAATATCCATCAATCCCAGAATATCCAATATGAGTGGGAAGGGGACCCACAGGGATCATCCAGCCCACCCTGGGAGTGTTGTCCAAACCCCCCTGGAGCTGCACATGGGTTGCAGGTGGGCTTTTCCCCAGGATTTGGATGATTCCTGCAGGAATGTGAGTGGGTCACACTTGCACTGCTACAGCTCCGTGGCCCACGGAGCTTTAAATTCCAGCAGCTGCCGTGCTGGAGACAAGGAGAACTCATATTTCTTATTTGCTTATCAAGGCTCCTCTGCGTTTTATTTTCTGAGCATCCTGTGCAAGAGCAGTGCCAGCCTGGTGGAATTCATGATCTAATCAGAGCAGAGCCATGACACACCAGCCCATTCCCTGGGTGACACATAAATCACGTGGGGATGGGGGACAAGGATAAATGCACTGGGTTTCACAAAGCTGGAGTGACACAGGGGATTAACACACAGTGCCCTCACCTCAGGGCTGCGAAAACAAAGGCAATGTCATGAGGGACACTGGGCTGAGTATGACAAATATTGTCTGCTAAAACTGACTGCCAGGGGAGGGAAAGGCTCCCCAGGGAATGGAACAGGCTCCCCAGGGAATTGTACCTGCTCCAAGGCTGCCAGAGCTCCAGGAGGGTTTGGACAACATTCCCAGGGTGGCATTGCTGGGGTGTCTGTGCACTGGATGATCCCTGTGGGTCCCCTTCCAACTCAGGGTATTCCATAATTCCATGAAAATCATGGCTGTGCTAAAGAACATGGAATAACCTGGGAGAAAACTCACTGGCACTTCACATCAAACAGCCACAGCCTAATTTAGAAATTTCTGGGCTTTAGCTGTACAGGGTAGGAGGAGGAAAAAAAAATCATTCTGCAACCAAGTTCTCAGATCATCTGTCTCCAGCCTTGAAAGAAATGCCATAATATGTCAGTCTGTGCAATGATTGGCACCTCACAAGTTTCACCCAACCCTCTGTCGTGCTCACTAACTTCATTACTGGAGCTGCCTAATTAGAGGCCAAACAATCTGATGGCACACAAAGGGGTGCAGGTCACCCAGGGACAGAGTGGGCAAGGGCCTGGTGACATGAGGAATTTTCTTTCTGGGAAGAAAAGGGGAAAAAAGCAGAACAAAAAAGGGAAAAAAAATCTGAACATGATGATTTTGAAATAATAGGAATTTCGCCCAGACTTCCCACTGAGCATGTCTGTCCCAATTTCTATTCAAAAGATGCACAGAATCACACAATGATTTGGGTTGGAAGGGACATTGAAGATTGTTTTTTAACTGGGCAGGGACACCTCCCACTGTCCCAGGTGCTCCAAGCCCAATGTCCAGCCTGGCCTCGGGCACTGCCAGGGATCCAGGGGCAGCCCCAGCTGCTCTGGAAAACCTGGGCTGGTGCCCTGTAATGAGAATCACTTTTTACCCATATAAAAAGTGATTTTTTGTTATTAAAAACTGCAAAAGGCACAGATGCTTTTACAGCTTTGAGACAGAACACACTGAAGGCCCAAGTCCTATTCCAGATAATTTTTTTTCCTATTTTTAACTAAATTTCACCAGGCTTGGCAAAATGCCCTCCAACTTTACAGGCATTCCACAGGTATCAAACCAGTTCCCCAAAGCTTAAAAGCAGCAACGAAAATCAACAGCAAGCAAACAAACCCTCTGCTTAAAACAGCTCTGCAATGCTGCTGAGACACCACAGGAGAGTTGTTAGAGTGGGGAAGAGTCCCAGGGCACAAAGGGAGGGTGCAGGCGACACATGTCCACATGTGTCACACAGCAAGGCTGGCTGTCATTCAGGAAGAGGAAATCTCTCTCTGGTGCAGCCTGGCACTGTTTAATTAACATCCCAGTTAAGGGATGATGGAACATCATGACAAGGACAAGGGGGAATGGCTTCAAACTGACAGGCTGGGATGGGAGACTGGGAAGGAACTGTTCCCTGGGAGGGTGGACTAGGACCTGGAGTAGAATTCCCAGAGAAGCTGTGGCTGCTCCTCCCTGGAAGTGTCTAAGGCCAGGTGGGACAGGGCTTGGAGCAGCCTGGGATGGTGGAAATGTCCCTGCCATGGAGCAGCCTGGGATGGTGGAAATGTCCCTGCCATGGAGCAGCCTGGGATGGTGCCATGGAGTAGCCTGGGATGGTGGAAGGTGCCCCTGCCCATGGAGCAGCCTGGGATGGTGGAAATGTCCCTGCCATGGAGCAGCCTGGGATGGTGGAAATGTCCCTGCCATGGAGCAGCCTGGGATGGTGGAAATGTCCCTGCCATGGAGCAGCCTGGGATGGTGCCATGGAGTAGCCTGGGATGGTGGAAGGTGCCCCTGCCCATGGAGCAGCCTGGGATGGTGGAAAGTGTCCCTGCCCATGGAGCAGCCTGGGATGGTGGAAGGTGCCCCTGCCCATGGAGCAGCCTGGGATGGTGGAAAGTGTCCCTGCCCATGGAGCAGCCTGGGATGGTGGAAGGCGCCCCTGCCCATGGAGCAGCCTGGGATGGTGGAAAGTGTCCCTGCCCATGGAGCAGCCTGGGATGGTGGAAAGTGTCCCTGCCCATGGAGCAGCCTGGGATGGTGGAAAGTGTCCCTGCCCATGGAGCAGCCTGGGATGGTGGAAGGTGCCCCTGCCCATGGAACAGCCTGGGATGGTGGAAGGTGCCCCTGCCCATGATTTTTAAGCTCTCTTCCCACCCAAACCACTGTGGGATTCTCTGAGCCCAACTCAAAGGGCTCTGTCTCTCTCTCAGCCCTGCAGCAGGAACACCAGGATCCCCAGAGTATTATTTTAATCAATGTTTCTTTTCACTGCTCTCTCCGGCAAAATTACAGCCTCAGTTTGTTCTTCCTGAGCTGACAACACTCGGAATTCTACAACCACAAACCGGTGGCGTTCCATCCACGCCCGTGCAAATAAAAACACTCGACTCATCAGCGCTCTTTGTTCGCACTGACTCATCCCATTCATCTCTCCCATCTGCTGGAGGAGTTCTCCAAGGAGAAGAATGAATCCATCCCCCTCCCTCGGCAGGCTGGGGCTGGCTGCCAGCAGGAGCTGCCCAGCCCGAGGTGAGGGTGGCAGCTGGCACTGGCACTGCTGGGGACACCAGGCTGTGACAAAGCACCAAACAGCATCACGAGCATGACTTCTGCTTGTGAAACTCAGTTATCCAACAGGAAAAGGCTTCCAAAATGGATCTGCAAGCTCCACCAGAGAGATAAGTGATATCCACAGGGGACAACTCCCCGCACAAAGTGATCACTCAGGAAAAAAACCTTCTCAAAGGCAGATCAGTTTTCCATTTTAACCCCTCCCCATTGTCTCAAGACACCCAGAACGGTGTCATCCTCCAAGACCTCTGATTTTGCTGCTTCTGAGGAAAAAAGAATTCCTCAACAGTTACCTGCTCCCACAACCATAAATCCACATATTCCCTGCATTTCTCTGCACGTTTATGTCCTCAAACAGCCTCATGATTACCTCATAAAACACCAGGAGCCTGCTTTAGAACTCTTGCTGAAGTCAATGGCCACTCTTACACAAATGCTAATGGCTTGTTCCACAGATATTTCCCTGTAATATCACAGCAGCTGCATGGAATTAAAAAAAAAAATAAATAAAAAATCACTCCTACTGGGGCTGATGGAACCATTTAGATAAAGAGGGGAAAGTGCTGAGGTGGCTTTTTTGGGCTTGTTGCGAATGCTTTTTACGGGAAGAGAGAAGAGAAGGTTCCTTGAGGTCACTGCACTCCAGCTGCCATTTCCAAAGGCTAAATACCTCCAACCCCCAGAGCTTGGCTGAAATCCTACCTGGGACAGGCAGCTTAAAAAAAAAAAAAATATATATATATATATATATAAAGGATTTTTTTTCCTTTTATTGCTGAATTAAATGTATTTTTCTGAGTTAAAAATAGCTCTGCTACACCAGCCCGAGCTGCTGGATGCTCACCCAGCTCAGAGCTCCCACTGCTCCCTGCAGCACCCACCCCCTCCTTCCCTGCTGCTCTCCCCAGCTGCTGCTCCAGCAGGAGTGAGGAAGAGGAGGAGTGGGGAGCAAGGGCCACGGCACAACCCCTGCCTCCCCCAGCTCTGCATCTTTATCTTAGATTGGGGGGAAAAAGCGTCGGAAACGGTAAAATAAGGAATCCCCGCATCCACGTTCTGTTTGCCTAACAGGGCATTTAAAAGGGTTAAAAATGGTTAAAACGGTTTCATGCTGGACATGGTAGATGCTGGATTTGATCCTAAAGGTCCTCTCCAACCTTGAAAATTTATGGATATTATGGTGGATGCTGGATTTGATCCTAAAGGTCCTCTCCAACCCTGACAATTTATGATTACCTGATCTCTAATGGTTTTCCCCCCCCTCCTCATCTCTCCAGTAAATCAAAAGAGTAAAGTAATGGGTTTGCGACCAGGAACATTTTGTCTGAGTTCTTCAGTTGCATTTTTGGAGCTCTGGGTTTGGTTGGGTTTCGTTTTTAGGCCTTTTTCTGTAACTATGGGATTTGGTACATCACAGTGGATTTACCAACTCAAATTGGACCAGTCTCAAAATCAGGGTTTTGAAGTCTCAAGATTTTCAGTGTTGGCACACATTCTTTTTTTCCACTCTGGAAATCTGCTAAAGAAGATACCAGCAAGGCTTTCCACCACTGCTTCAACTTTTTTATTATGATCAAGTCACCAAAGACCTTTAAGGTGTTTGGTAAAAGTGACTTCTTTCAGCTTGATAATTAAAAATGTTTTGCAAATAACAACTAAGGAAGTTAAAATCTGAGGAAATGGGATTTGGCTATTTGGCAGGAAAATCTGCTTTTCCAGCTCAATAAATTTGAATTTAACACAAAACTTTGACTTACTTGGCTAAAATGACTGGGATATTTTTTTGACTTGCTCAAAATTTACCACCCTGTGGTTTTGTTTTCAATATAAAGCAAGAGCATGGATTATAATTCAAGTTAAAAGATGCAATCTAATCTGCTTTGTCCTTTCTTCATAATCTGCGCAGCCAAACTGAAGGGCACAAGCCCAGCTGGTTTTTAAGCACTATTTTAACATGAAATCACCGTGTAAATCAGAATTTCCAGCTCTGCAGAATGCACAATTGCTCTGTTTGTGAGGGGAACAGCAGCAAGAATACAGATGTTGGTTCCCCCCCTCAAATTCTTTTCAGTGAAAAATTAAAGAAAAAATTTATTTTAATACTTCCAACAAAGGCCAACATCTGCATGTGAAACCAGCCCCACTGCATTTAGGTAAAAAGGGTGTAAATATGAGGAAAAGCAGAAGTTCCGGTGAGTGTTCCACTGATTTTCCTAAAGAATTAAATGTCAATTCGCGGACACGAGTGGCACAATCATAATGAAAGATCCTGAATAAACCGCACCTGCTTAAAGCCAAACATTCCAACAATTACACCAAGATTCTCTCCCCTGAGGAGAAGTGACAGCACACAGAGAAAATCAAGGAATTCTGATCTGATTTTGTTTCCTCCCTGCCAGGAGTGGAAGTCACCACTGAAGACAAGTAACAGCCAAAGGTGTCACCTGCCACGAGGCGCAATGACAGCAACAAAAGCATCAGGAGGAGCTTTCCCTGCTTTTGTCACCAGCATGGCACAGAGGGAGACAGGAGGTGACACTCAGGGACAAATGATGCACTTTGAACTTCCAAAGGATTCCCATTCCCTCCTTGTAAATGATGATTTTTCTACTGGCATTGTCACGACACCACCAAGTGAAGTCTGTTAAGCTCCACCTGCACACGAACACGATGCTGTAAGCAAGGTTTTGTCAATAAAAATGAGTTTTTCAAAAGCTGTGACTGTTTACAATAACCATCCTCAGAGGATCAAGACCAAGAGAAAGAATCAGAGCCACATACTATGATCAACTTATGAGGCTGGAAAAGGCAAAATAAAAATAAATCTAAAATCCAGAAAACCAAAACCAAGAGCAAAAAGTTACAAAAAATAGCTCAAAAAAACCAACAGCTAAAAAAAAACCACAGCCAAAGCCTCCCCCCCAAAAAAAAATCAAAAAGCAAAAAACCCCACCATAGAGACATCCAAAATATCTCAGAATATCTAGAAATAAAAAAAAAAAAAAAAGAAAAAGAAGTTTGGAATTCCTCATTCTTGATCATGTCTCCCACACAGTCAATGGAAATTTTCCAGTGTTGGCCCAACCAGTGCTTTACATGACAAAAAGTGTAAAAATCCATCCTGGTGCTTGTGTCTATACACAAAATACTCAGATTTTTCCTTGTTACAGGTGGACCTTTTTCTGCAGCCTGCTCTGTGGATTTCAACATTTTAACAACTCATAGAAGTCAATTTCGATAATGCATCATAACAAAGTGAGACTCAAAAATCCCTTCTAAACGCTGATATTACCAAAACAAAAAAACCAAACAAAGCAGAGATGTGCCTAATTGGGTTAGAAATGCAAAACTTTTGGAACTCTTTATCAGAAGTTATGAGAGTGTTTAATTATTAATGGCCTCACTTAGATGTGGCACCGAGGGACGTGGTTTAGCGCTGCACTTGGCAAGGTTGGGTTTCCGTTGGACTCAATCTTAAGGGTCTTTTCCAACCTAAACCATCCCATGAATCTGTGATAATTACATTAATGCATCTTGGCAGTCATCAGTGCAAAGAAAAGGCAGCAGCAGGACCTTAAACTGGGATAATTTGGAATAAAATACACCTCCTGCACTTCCCCAACACTGAACAGACTCTTCACATCCCAAAGATCTGCTTTAAAAATGAAGATTCCCTTTCTTCCGGCAGGATACATCTTGTTTTCACTCTAAGAGAAAGAAAAGCAACACATCCATAGGATATTCTCCTCTTTCAACACAATTAAATGTTCTTTTTTGGAGTAGGAATATAAACGGATTGCTACACTGTTTTACCAACCAGGTAAAGTGAAAATATCAACACCCACTTGAAGGGTTTTTCCTGGGCTTGAGCTCCCCCTCCAAGTGTCATAATAACCCATTTATTAAAATTCATTTACTGCTTCAGTAAACACCCTAAAATCTTAATAATCACAGAAATCAGCCCAGATTTTGTTTTCTCCATTTTAGCAGCTACAGAATGTGAGAGTCCAGTCAGATTCCTGTCTCCTGGAGAACAACAACCTGAGAGGCTCAATGATAAACCAACCCCTCCTTCCCTGCACAGCCTGAAGAGGCAAAAACACAAAATCCACACGTGTGGTTCCAGCCATAGCAGCAGAAAAGCAAATTTGGGTCAAACAGAGCAGGTGGTGAAAACAGGAGAGAGGATTTCCTCCTCCATCCTTCTCAGCTCCTTTCTTTCTCATACAGAGGAGGAAAAACTTCCCAACTTTCAGCAAGAGGGCACTTGGGAAAGTTTCACAAATTGCCAGTTGTCACCGTGACATTGACTTTTAAACCAATCCCTGCATCCAATTAATTTGCTGCTTCAGATCTTGCAAATGAAACTTGAAAAAAGAGCAAATGATTCATGGTTTTGTTATTATAAACATCCAAATAGTCAGAGATGCCAACAAAGTCAGGGAGTTCCAGTGCAGGAACTTTAAAGGAGAGTAAATCCCCATACACAGAGATTACAACAGCTTTGATGTGCCTCAAATAATCTGTATTTTTCCTTACAAGTTGAAAAGAATCTGCTTTAGAGAATAGGCATCCTTTGACAAACAGCAATCTCCCCAAAATTTTGATTGTGTGTGCGTCTGTAATGCAAATTATGCTAATAATTTAATAGCTAAAACATTGCTATTATTGCCAGTGCCAGATAAGTGAAAATAATATTTATAATCGAAGCTCACACAGAGACAGAACTTATAAATATTCCAGTTAATTGGTCCAAGTCATCTTTTGTGACCATTAACCTCTGATTTTCAAATTAGTTCCAGATGGGTACGGCCTGACAATGATGTGAGGAAAATGCTAATGGAAATGTCCAAATGAAAAAACAGATTTACAAATCTGCCACGGCACAGCCCGTGTGATTGACTGAGATTTTCCACCCATCTGGCATTGGGGATGTTGGACTGCCCAGCCAGGGAAAACTTGTGGGAATCAAACATTCCCACCTGCCTGCTTTGATGTGTTCTTCTCATTTATCACGCCAGGAACTGCTGGGAGCTCTCAGAGCCACATTAAAGCTCACAAGGTGCTCCCAGACACCACCTTTGTAACCACAGGGAGGTCTGCATTAAAATATTGCATTTTCCCCTTTTTTTCAGGTCCTGAAACAAGGCTGAATGCACCCCTTGGAGATCATCCTGAAGGGAAAATTAAATTTGCAGCTCCCTCTCCCTCTCATAGGGAGCGGTTCATTGTGTGAATTTTGGGGTTACCTAAAAACAGAGGTCAGACGGAGTTAAGAGAATTAAAAGCAGTTCTATTTATTGAAGAGTGATAAAGTTCTGGAACAGAGTGCCTAAGTTCCTTCCTAAGTTAAATCTTATTAGGACAAAATTATTAGGGGAATCCACCCAGTGATACAAGACCCTAGTGGGAATTTAAGGCAAGGCAAATATTTGCCCCCCCGCCTTTTATTCATGTTATTATGGGGTTAAATTCTCCTGATTTGCCTGGGAGCTGAACCAGATTATTCTCCCAGCACTGCTGGGGGCACAGCAGGGACAGGCACATCCTTTTTCCTTGGTTTGGCCCACGGAACTCTGATTTTTCTCCCAGTAACAGAAGTGCAGGACGCGAGTTCTCTGTTCCAAACCAGCCCCACAGAAACACAGAATTTCCTCGCACAAGTTCACGTTCTCTGAACGAAGTTGCAACATCAATTTTCCAATTTTATGGTCTGCTGCCTCCCAAAAATTATATTTTGTGGGACCTCAGCAAGCCAATTCACGTACACACACAGCTTTCATCATTCCAGTAATACATTGATCCAAACTCCAAACTAAACCCTTGGACAGTTCTGACTGTTTGACTCCTCAGGCCCCTTTTCACTTCCTAAAACCCATCAGGATTTAACCCTCTGGCTTCTGATTCCTCCCCTAGAGGTTTAATTTGCTGTTTCCACGTTACTTAATCCTTCTATCGTTTTTTAATCCTGCTTAATGTTTGCAATATTAAATCTTGCACCTCCTTCACTCTGCATTATTGACCTCTACGTTTTACACCAGGAATAACACCTGAAAAATAATTACACACCAGGAATTACACCTGACAAATCTTACACCAGGAATTAAACCTGACAAATCATTGTACACCAGGAATTACACCTGACAAATCAGGTTGGTTTCAAGTTTTTATGGGAAGTGAAGATGCTGCCTTGGAGAAAAGAACAATCTTCTTGTCATTCCATTTGGATGTGTCAGATCCCAATTCTGATGAGTGAATCACAGCCAGCGTTATACTCTGCACTTACTGATCAGCCCAGTACTCAGATTTAACACCAGTATCGTTGAATTCTACAGGAACATTCCCATTTTAACCAGTTGCTGAGACTTTTTTCCCCCCACCTGTCAATTGAATGTTTTATTAGGACTGATTTTTCCGTATCAGCAGCTTGGACTGCATTTTCTTTTTGGCAGAGCCATCACATTCCACCTGGCTGCAAAACCTGGAGAGCAAATCCCACCTGGCTGTTTGGTTTGGCTTTTAAAGCAGCATCATTTTCCTCTGCTTGTTCTTCCTCTGGCCTGTTCTCAGCTTAACATTTCCTCATCTCTCCTCTTATGACAAATTCCCAGGTCTGAACAAATCCCTGGGCTTTCAGTGGTGAGACTGCCCTGGGGTTCTGCTCCTGAGCCAGCATTTCTCAACCATCCCCTGTTCTGCATTAGCAGAACAAATCCCCATGGAACTCTTCCTGCAGCCTCCTCCTCCTCCTGTGCTCCAGGGAATACATCAGAAAAACCAGGAACACAAAAAAAGAGCAAGGTGCCTTTGTGTTAATGAACTCCAAACCTGCTGTGGTGCCAATTCCTTCCTCAGCTTCCCCATACTCATCCTCTCCCACCAACAAAGCCAAACCTTCCATCATCCAATGGCCTATTCCTGGTTTATTTTCCCCAAGGTCCATTTTCTTTGTCAGGAGATAAGAACAGGGCTCAGCACCATGTGCAGGACAGGGTCACCTCCACAAGGAAAAGTTTTTAGAAGCAGCAAAGTTCAGAGTGTCTGTAAAGGGCTGATTTCCCTCCAGAGACCCTCAGCACACAGAGTCCAAATTATTTTGCTGTAACAAAGATGAGATAAGCTGAACACTGCAAATCATGGTGCACATGCACAGTAAAAGTGCTTGGCACGTGGTCCAAACCCATGGCAACTACAGCCTGTCAATACTGAGAAAAAGCATTTGGGTTTTCCCTCCTCTCTCCTTGCTCCCAACTTCAGCAGAATTCCAAAGGATTTTTTGATACCTGAGTCCCCAGAGCTCCAGGTGTCTCTTGAACATTTCACAGCAGTAAAATTGAAGTAAACAATGACATTACTGTTCATTCCCTTCCCTTGTTCCCACCTCCCAGTTCTCTGACATTTGCAATCCAGTCTCCTGTCCACTTCCTCCTTTTTTCTCAGTGCAACGCAGTTTGAGAAGCAATAATCTTCCCTCCCAAATTCCAGCCACTATTCTTCTTTTATCAATTACTTCTAGAACTACTGGATTTCTTTCAACATAATCCGTTTCCACTCAAAAAACGCCCATATTTTATCCAAAACTAATTATTTACCACTCAAGAAGTTCCACTCCTTCCCCTATTTATCAGCCACGTGGTAATTCCACAATCCTGGGATAATTTTGTCATTCAGGTACAGGACTCGGCACCTGGCAGTTGCTGGGGGTTATTTAAAAAAGGTCAGGCCAAGTTTTGAATGTATTGCTGACTGTTTAGGAATTCACAGCTTTGGAGAGAATCCTCTTCCTCAGCCTCTTGCTGCTGGAGCCTTCCCAGCTCAGAGCTCAAGATGAGAAGTTCAGAGTTCCTTGGAATATCCTGAACGTGCTCCTCCCTCACCTGCTGATTGCAGACCTCTGATCTTCCCTTAAACCCAGTGCCCCCAACAAAATATTATCAATTTTCACCAATTATTCCATAATTTTGTGCTGCTTTCATTTTGGATCCCCATTCCCATCATGATCTCATTTCTGTTTCAACTTGTGCTATCCATTCACCTTCAGAAAGGCAGATTTAGTGGTGCCTCCTGATGTCTGCCTTTAAAGAGACACAAAATGGGGGGTTTTAAGCAATGTCCACCTTCTCTGAAGAAGCACCACTCTATTTTTAAAGGGCTGACTCTTTCCTCTGCCAGTTTGTTTATGGACATAAGACATAATCTCTTTTAGGCCCTCTCTTTGCTTGTTTTCTGTAGTTTTATGTTTCCTGCCATCTGGCCTCCCAGTCCTTCTCCACCCCTGCCAGAATTTCAACTCCTCTTCTGTACCTGGATGATGGGTTTGAATTAAAACTGCCATAAAACCTCTCAGCTGCACAAAACAAACAGAAGCAAGGAGGGGAGAAAAGCCCTGGAAGGACTTTTGAGTGGCTCTGTTTGTGATTTTTTCCAAAATTATCACCTCCATTTGCGGCAAGCTGACTTTGATCCTGAAGATCCTTAGATTCCTAAATGGGAAACAAAACATTCCCTCACCACCTCAAACAAAACCCTCAGTGCTGAGGGTTGGGGTTTCCTTTTTTTTTGGTGCAATTTTGGTTTTAAGAGCAGCACTGTCTCATCCTTCAGCACCTTATAATTAAAATGAAGTGACCAATTCCAGAATCCTGTATTTGCCATCCAATACCCACTCTGTCCCTCCGAAGGATGGGCAGCAGCAGGCCTGGAACAAAATTAATTCACTTTACTAAAAGGATTTGTCTTAAAAGAATCCCTCAGATGACATCCAAGAAGTTTCTGCTTCATAATGCTGACTCAGCCATCAACATATTTTAACTTCTTTGATAATTTTAGGAATTTTTTCCAAAAACTAACTTAAAACAAGGTGATGAGTTTGCCCCAGAGTCACAAGCTAATTGAAGCTTTTGTGTCTCAAACCCTAAACTGAAGTTTCTTGTTTATTTCATCTTTTGCTTTTCTCAACATCCATTTGCTAAACATAAGAATGATGATAACAGGGAATTACTAAAAAATCCACAGCTCCTTGTAGAAACCCACGACAAAACTCCAATTCAAACAGAGTGGGAGGAGAGCTGCACTTCAGATCTCTAGTCTTACACTATTTCTCTTCTTCAAACAACACAGCGCTTCTTCTCCTCAGTCTTTGCTTTCTTATCTCCTCAAACAAACAGCCATGGAGGGAAAGGAAAACAAAGCAGCCAGCTTGGAGCTCAAAATAACACTGACCCATTTCAGCAGCTCTGTTATAATTTATATACTATTAAATTTTTTTTGCAATTTTTTTTCTTTAACCATTTTTGTTCATGTCTGTCTTAGGTTGCAAATGCAAGCTGTGCCTGGGGGTGTGTGTTCTATCCCCATCTGTCAGAGCTGGGGCAGTTCTCTGCTGTTCATGGGGCAGTTTTCTTTATCTCTCCCACAGCCAATCCTCCCTCCAGGAGATCTCTGTTCATGGGCCATTAATTATTAATTATCTCTGTCCATGGCCAGTGAGTGTCCCTGCATGGCTGATCCAATTCCATCATCCCATGGGGAGATGCTCCGCCCAGGGGAGGAGCCAAGCATTCCTACCTGGATCCAATCTGAGCTTTGGGACACCCCAGCAGCCTTTGCCCCCTGCACTCCCAGAGCAGCAGCTTTCTGCTGCCCTGCACTCCCAGAGGAGCAGCTTTCTGCTGCCCTGCACTGCCAGAGGAGCCCAGGCCCATCTGCAGCAGCCCTGGAGCTGCAGAGGAAAACTCCCCCCTTGTGCAGGATCCCTGCTCCAGCAGAGCCACAGCTGGCACTGCAGGAGGGCTGAGCCCCCATGGGATGGGGCTGTGACACCCCCTGACACACAGGGGGCAGCTCCTGCTCTCACTCTGGCAGGGTTGTTTAGTATTTTATTTTTTATTTTTCCTAGTAAAGAACTGTTATCCCTACTCCGTATCTTTGCCTGAGATCCCCTTAATTTCAAATTTATAATAATTTGGAGGAAGGGGGTTGACTTTCTAAGGAGAATATTGACTGGAATGATGCAAGAGGAAGTTTTTTGAAAGCCCTTTTGGTAAGATATCCCCAGACACTTCTACTCTCATCTCTCTTCCTACAGAACATCTCACCTTAATACTCTGAATTGTTACCTTTCCCTTCCAAAAGCAACATCCCTTCTAGTTTTCTTGAAGATGTCCTTGTCCTTTTGAAGAAAGGTGGAAGAATCTTCAAGACATGAAAGACAGTTTGGCAACTAAATAACTCCCCCACCTGCACAGCCTTCACTCTGCCCCTCCTACTCACCCAGCCTCATTGTGCTCCCTCGGAAATTCATTCCCCAGGAAAACTTCAAGCAAGAACTGAAGCATTAGCATTGGAAATAGGCAGGAGTAGTTTATCATCCAGATTGCAGGAGCAGATTTTTCTCCAATGTGAACAATAAGGTCGTGGAACTTGTGCAGATAGATCGGCAGCAGAGCGATGTTCATTTGATGAGGCCTAAAACCTGCCTGAGTCACGGAGCCCGGAGATTCCCCAAACCCTGAGCAGATGATCTTTGCTTGCTCCAACAGCTCAAAGGTTCAGGGTGGGGTTTGACTGCTGCCTACTCATCCCACAGGGAAAAAGGGCTCTCATCCATCAGGCCATAAAGCAGGAATCCCAGAATGGTGTGGGATGGGAGGGAGGTTAAATCTCATCCCAACCCACCCCTGCCATGACAGGAACACCTTCCACTATCCCAGCTGGCTCCAAGCCCCATCCAGCCTGGCCATGGACACTGCCAGGGATGGGGAGCCCACGCTCCTCTCCAGTGCAATGGGCTTCCATCAAACACAGAACTCTTTCTTCTTTAAACACCTTCATGATGCCAGAGTCAAAAAACCTCTGTTGCATGTACACTCTGTCTTTTAAACGTGACACCTCTGAACTGGATATGAGAGACACAGTCCCAGCAGTGATGCATTTGCCTGTAAAGACTATTCTTACAAGAATTCTCTTCTGGAATGAGCTGTCACACGCTGCAGCTTGCACATCCCCACCCTCTCATAGAGTTAATGGCACTGTGGCTTTCAAATCCCCTGCAAAGACCTGGATTCCTTTCCCTGCTCCAGTTGCTGAGGAAAGGATTTACTCAGTAATAGAGGATAAGTGATTTGGGATTCAGGAGGGCTAAGGGGAGAGCTCTGCAGAGCAGCACGACCCCAGAAATACCTCAGACTTCTCAGGTCAGCATCCAGCCCTTGGCCTGGCTGGGCAGCAGGACCACAGGGACAATGCCTCAAAGCATCTCAGAAAATTAAAGAGTGATTTGGGCTGGAAGTGACCTTCAAACCCATCTAGTCCCACCCATTCCACGGCCAAGGACATCCTCCACTGTCCCAGGCTGCTCCAAGCCCTGTCCTTGGAAACTTCCAGGGATCCAGGGGCAGCCACAGCTGCTCTGGGAATTCCATCCCCACCCTTCCAGGGAGGAATTCCATCTCAATATCCCGCCCAAACCTCCTCTATCTGTGCCAGTCTGAAGCCATTCCCTGTGTCCTGTCACCCCAAGCCTTGTCCCAAGTCCCTCTCCAGCCCCTTTAGGCAACCAAAGCTGAAAACTGACCACACAGGAAAAGCCTCTGCAAAATCCTTTCACCATCCCAAATTTCTGCCATTATAAAGCCAAGGATTTTTTGTGCTCGCTGTTTTTCCGTCTATATTCCACAAGGGCCACAAATAAGGGGAATAAACCCTCGTTTTGACATCCACCACTCAAGTGTGAAAGTAACCTTTAGCTTTAATAGTTTATTCAGGAACTATCCCCATGTTTTTAATTAGCTAATGCCTCACTAAGATCTGCAGGCCCCAAAAGAACATAATAGTTCTATCAGACAGCCCTGGTTTAATTTCTCTGGTTTTAATGTAGCACGCCATCTCCCAGCCCACATCCCAACTGTAATTAGCATGGCTAATTACTGAAGCTGGATGAAGCATGGTTGCAGTTGCTATAATAAGTATATTTACTGTATCTCCAAGTACATTACTGATATTACAGAATTTATGATGAAGGCACAGCAAGGAAAACGCCAGTGCCATTGAATACTCATGGGACTGGCAAGGAGGGGGGAGAAAAAAGGGATTTTTATGGAAATAGCAGATCTCTCCAATGAATTAGGTGATTTCCATGATCCCAAGCGCTTATGAAATTTGTGTTACATAAAAATCTGTTCACTGGGGGGGTGGCGAGAGGGAGAACACAAAAAACCTCCTCAAACAGCTGGTAAATCACCACTCTAAAACAACTGTCATAAAAGGGGAAGAAAATGTACTTCACAAGCTTTAAACCACATCACAATATTATTCCCTTACACAGAGCCTATAAAGTTCAAAACCTATTAAAAATGGGTTTCACATCTTTGAGATTCGATAATAAATTCCAAAGATGTGAAATCCCTTTTTAATAGGCTTTGGATATTAACAGTAGCATTTCCCTATAGGAAGCTCAGAGCTGAATTTACACATCTCCAACGACTGCAGAGCGAGTCAAGCAGGCAGAACCCTCCTCACCCTGATCTGCACCAGGGATAAAGACACAGAACTCTCTGCATGTGTCTTTTATTGATAAATATTAATTCCTGTCAAAGATCACTTCCATAAATAGAGGGGTATTCACTCTTTGCAGCTGGATCATGCTCTCCTGGGAGAAGCAAATGTGGCCATGTAGGTTAACTGGAAAAAACCCAAATTAAAAGTTTAGCAGGTGGTGCTACAGTATCTCAGACATCCTCCTGTGATGTTCACCAAGCACGCTGAATGTTTTTATTTAAAATATTGAGCAATTTAAACATATAACTTTGGCAAGAAGCACGAGCTCACCCACCGGTGCTTAGTGAAGATAAATTCTAGGGTTTATTGGAGAATCCTTGGGTTTATTGGAGAATCCTTGGGTTTTATGTATGGAAAAAACTGCAGGAATGAGCTTGAAAATTGCAGCATTTACGGTTATGAAGCTTAGCTTAATTAACATTAATTTTTTAACATTATTATTCCAACAGGAATTCCTTGGAATTCCCAGCCTCACAGAGGGTAGGGTGTGATCAGTGACTCTCGGCTGATCTTCCTGCAGGTCACTGCCCCAGCTCAGCTCCTGTGCTCAGAAAATTCCCTCTGTGTGCTGCACTCCCAGCCCCTCAGCTGCTCCCAAGCCTCCAAACACAAAGCTCACATCAGGAATAAGGAGCAACGCATTATAAAATAACAATAAAATAAAAATATAAATATAAATATAAATATAAATAAACATAAAAATTAAAAGTTAAAATTATGAGTAAGTTAAAATTATAGGTTAAAATTGTAAGTTAAAAATATACCTTAAAAATCTCCACCTCCCGCTAATCCATTTGCACAGGATAAAAATGTCTCTCACTTTGCCAGCGTCATTTTTTTCCCTGATCAGACAAGTCAGATCCTATTCCAGCTGGCAGGAGAGGGCCTCACCTTCTCACGATTTCTAAAATCAAGCCCAGTGTGAGCAGCTGACAGTGGGAATTTCAAAGCCACAGCAAACACTGGCAGCACTTAAACCTCACTATTCTTGAAAATCACCCATTTGTTTGGTGGAAGCAAATGCAAGCAGATTTGCCAGCTGCGCAATTCCACAGAGTTCTCGTGTCCATTGGGGATTTTTTTAAGTTGCTTTAGTCATGAAGCCCAGACTGGAGTTGTTATGGAGCCTGCCCAGGTCAAAGAGAATTTCTGCAATGGCTTCAATAGGCAGCGGATTAGGCTCCAAATGAACCGAGCCTGATTAACAGCAGCGCTGCACTTGAACCTGATCTTGAGCTGGTGTTGGCACTTCAGCAGGCACTTCTTCAGCGAGAAGAGCAGCTGCTGAAGAGGGCAAAAATCAAAGAGCAATTTCCTCCACAATACAACTCATCAGGAAAAAAAAAAAAATAGAAAAAAACAACCCTGGAAGAGATCAGCTTTCAGTGAATTCATTCAGCCTTCACTGCAACAGGCACAGGAGAGGTGATTGAGAGTTTAAGTTCTGTATCCACACACCTATGAGCATTTGTTGCCTTAAAACTCCTACAGTTTCATGGGAAATATGGATATATAGAAATATGGATATTCACCTCCTCTGATTGGGAGGACTCTACACTTAAAATGCGATTTCATTAATTTAAAGCTATAAAACACTTTTTCGTTTTAGGCACATAACTTGACTTAGATTTGGCAAATAATTTTAAGCCGCCCATTTTTATTTTTTTTTAATCAATCAGCATTGCAGCCAGCATCTGAGGAGCTGCTCATCCCACCACACTGTCAGGTTCCAATCTGGCACAGGTCTATAAATGGCCCTGTGTGCAGGATGAGTAATTTCCCTGCCTCACAGGGGTGGCTCAGACAATATTGCTGAGCAGATGCACACATTTGGGGCCCTCCAACTACACAAGTCCCTCTGACAGCTCAGACACACCCTGAGCCTCCTCACAGCTTGGATGGTTCAGACACGAGGGGGAAACTGCAAAAATCAGTGGAATTTGTGAGGAAAACACACCTGGGGTCCCAGCTGGGGAGGGACTCACCTGGAGCCCAGACACTCCCTGGGCACAGGGAGCCCATCATGTCCCTCTCTGCTCTGTCACACATCTTCCCTGATTGAAATCCCCAGGATTTGATAAAATCCCCAGAAATTGCCAATATTCTCCTCCATCCTCCTGGTGGGGCCGTATCAGGGATGGGTTTTCACTGGGAGAAGCAGAGCTGTGCCTCTTGTTGTCACAGACCTCCTGCCTACCCTTGGAATTGATGCTCAGCCTCTCCTGCTCACTTCCACCTCTGTCACCCTGGTTTTTTAAGATAGTCTAAGCCTTCTGATGTTGACATTCTTGTAGGGAACTTTCTCACACATTTTCTGTAAACAGCTCATTGTTTTTCATTCCTTTATGGAGGAGGAGAGAGTTGATAGACTGTTGGTTTAACCAGTGTCATTGAAGAGGTGTCACTGTCACCCTCCAATCCACTGTCACCTTTGGAGAACTATAAAGGTCGGAGTCAGAAAAATAAACTTCCCTTTTTTGTCTTTCACCTTGAGAACAGTGGTGAGTGTGTGTTCTTTCGTGTCCAATAGTGACACACCTCCCTTCCACCATGATAAACTGTAGCCATGATATTTTCTGAAAAATCCTTTCCTTAGGGTTTTTTTCCTCCTGAGAAGCTGAGAGGCCTCAGGAACAAAATGCAAACAATGGTTATCTGCTGCTGTGGGATGCAACAGACAGATCTGTGATTGATCTCATGTGGTTGTTTCTAATTAATGGCCAATCACAGCCCAGCTGGCTCAGTCAGTCACAAACCTTTGTTATCATTCTTTCTTTTTCTATTCTTAGCCAGCCTTCTGATGAAATCCTTTCTTCTATTCTTTTAGTATAGTTTTAATATAATATATATCATAAAATAATAAATCCTCATCTCTTCCCTCATCCTGGAAGCCCTGTGAACACCATCACAATAAACTTTTCCAAGATAGCCCATGCCAGTGTAAGTCCTGGGCCCCCAATGGCCTTAAGGTGAAGGAGGGAAGGCTGGGATGAGATTTTGGGAAGAAATTCTTCTGGCACACGGATTCCCCGAGCAGCTGTGGCTGCCCCTGGATCCCTGGATTTGCCCAAGGACAGGGTGGACACCGGGAATTGCAGCAGCCTGGGGCAGTGGAAGGTGTCCCTGCCCATGGAATGGGCGGCACTGGATGGGTTTCAAGGTCCCTTCCAACCCAAATCACTCTGTGGTTCCAAGTGTGCCCTGGACACCTGATACTTCCATCTACAACATGGAAAATAAAACTGCACAATTAATATTATTTGCTAGAGAATCCTTTTTACTTGTTTCTTCAAACCTACTTCTTCACAAGGAGCTGATGCAGCAAAGACATTCCATAAAAAACCTTTTACCTCATGAGCTCACGTAACAACACCCAAATAAATCATGACATGAACATTTCAATAACCCACCCAATGCTAATAACTGCTTCTAAAGAAACACCTTTCTGTATTATTATTATTTCATCTGGTTCATCATCTGTAGTCATGAGTCATAATTCTGGAATTGTCAAAGTCTAATTTTTTTCTGAAAGATATAAAATTCAAGTTATTTGCAAAAGGAACCAAATAGAAATAATGACTGATTAATACAAGTCTGGGAGGGAAGCAAATAGCACAAAATAGATCTCTCTCTCCACGCCTGTGGATTCAAATTTTGGCTTCATTTGCTTCACTGAGAGGTTCTCTCATAATAAACAGCAAACAGCCAAGTTCACTTGGAAGGAGAATTTCAATATATGTGTTTGCTGAAGAGTGTAATCACATCAGAGGCTGAACTACATGAGAGGGAATACTTCCATGGGTCACAGACCATTCTGCAGCCGTGGTACTGCACAAAATTCAGTTTATGAAACACCTCCCCTGGGGCTGAAGCAGCCAGACTCTGACGAGGACACGGAGTCCACAACCCTCAGGGTGTTTGATGCACAACCTGCAGAGATACAGCAAGCTCTGATAAGCTCAGGAAATCCTTCATGGCCAGCAGAACCCTTATCTTTCTCTTTCTGATCGCAAATGGTTCCAGTCACCGCGGAATCTGTGCTGGACTTGTTAAAAATATTGGAAAAATCTCACAGCGACCATCCCCAGTTTTGCCTTATCCAGTAAAGAGTTAATTCCTCCAGCCCACAACAAAAGAGTTTGCAACGAGAGATAACTGAGCTAAAGAAAACCCCTTCAATCTAGACGGTAAACTGAAGCCCCTGACTACAGAATTAACATTTCAAAGCATCACACATCTTCCCCATCCCTGGAGGTGCCCATGGCCAGGCTGGATAGGGCTTGGAGAAACCTGGGGTTGTGGAGGAGTCCCTGGCCATGGCAGGGGTGGAATGGGACCAGCCTAAGGTCGTCCCCAACCCAAACAAGTCAGAGATTTTCTGACCTTCCCACCATAAGAACCTGCAGCATTTCCATTCCAGTTCTCACCTCCTCATTAAGGCTGATGTTCCCTCACCTTGGAACAGAAGGGTTAAGCCCAGAGCTCAGGCTGCAGATTTGGAAGGGAGCTCTGTGTTCTGCAGGGAGGCCAGGGGAAGCACACAGTTCATTAAATAATGTGAGTAGCAATGAGGGTTTACACAAATCAAACAGGGGGTTAGGTAATTGTGATGTTGCTTTGTGCTGAACCACCTGTCAGGAAGCACTTCCAGCCGAAGACTCAATCTGCTGCAGAGCCTCCAGATGATTTCTAATTAGTGTAAACTTCAGCTGTGCCACGAACCAACGGATTGGAAAGGGATCTGGGGTTTTTTTCTGTCAATTCTTCCACCCTCCTCCTCCCCCCAGCATTGTGAAAATGGCTTTTTGTTCTGCAAGAGGCTTTGCAGAAAGCTCCTTCGTCAGGAGGGCTAAGGAAGCGTCAGCTCCTCATGGAATTGAGGAAAACCCAGCTCTGGAAAAAAAAACAAGAGTCCTAAAAAAGCCTCCAGTTTGTCACCAAATGCAATCCAGAAAAGGTTAAGGTAACACCTCTGCAGCAGCATGAAAAGACTGCAGGCCAATAAGCATCAGTCATGGATTTGGGGGTTTTGTTTAAAAAAATCAAACATATTTTTAATGGTTACCACAGGTGGTGATGGATGCTGTAAGAACAGAACAACTCAAAATTACAACTTCCATTCTCCCTAAAAAAACCAAACTATTCCAAGGTGCAAAGCTGAGTAACTCAGGGTGGTCCTGGTAAAAGATGATCCCAGTAACTCATTTAACAGCAGCAGCATTTCCACAGCTCCTCATGAGCCACTGATCAACGAAATCTGTGCTATATCCTCTGCATTTTCTATTCCTTTATTGGTTTGTGAAGGAATTCCAGGAGTCTGAGGCACCCTGACACATTGAAAATGAGTAAATCACTCTCCCAAATCTACTCCACAGCAACAAGAAACCAAAAGGGCACAAAGAGCTGAGCAGCTGGAATAAGAAGGTCCAACAGGTCCCAGAAAATGGCTTTTGCCTCTGACTCCAAAGGCCACAGAAGGCACATTCAGACAATGCTCAGAAATGAGTGGATGTGGCGCTTGGGGACGTGGCTCAGTGGTGACTGTGCTGGTGCTGGGCTCATGGCTGGACCTGATGACCTCAGATCTTTTCCAACCTTTCTAATTCTACCCATCTGTGGAGACTCAAGCCTTTTTTTCAATTTAAAGAAAATATACAGAGACAATATTCCTTGCCTTGAAGCTCAGAGGAGAGGTTTAAAACACTGCGTAGAGCTTAATTTATTTTTTTTTTAGTAGCTGAAAATACCCCTAGAAAAACAACCAAAGCTGTTTGGATGAAAGAGAATCCTCGCTGCCCATTCATCCATGCCTGAAGCCAACCGTGTGCTGCGCTGCTGAAGCATCCCTAACACTCCCTTCTTCCTTATTAAAAATAAAATAATAATAAAAAAAGGATTAACAGCCAGGCTCGAGAACAGCTGTTCTAATGAAACTTCTGGCCACAATAAAAATGGGAAACAGCACAAGCCCCAAAGCATCAATATTATCAAGTGTACTTCTCTGTCATTGTTAAAGGAAGGTTAGCATGAATTTCAGTGTTTTGAGTTTAATCAGTGGGGCAAGGAAAATCATTTTACTCACAGAGTTACCCATTCCAGCAGGAAATCACTTGACAGAACAGCAATCAGATGCCATCTGACACTGGCTATTCAAGTACTACTTGTTTTAAGTATAAAAAGCCCAAATTCCTTAAATCAGTGTGATCTGCCTCACCCAGGAGCACACAGAGCAGCAGCAGGAACCAAACTGGGGCACTGTGGAAACCCAGGGCACTGGGAATATTTCTCTGTCTGCTCTGGGGTGCCCTGACTTTGACCCTCATTCATGGAGAAAGTTTCCTAGACTTCAAGACAGACTGGAATCCACAAAAGTGTGAAATGGATTATAGAGAGTAGTGTAGGTGTAATTTCTCACTGAGTGAGAAATTTAGGGTTTGGGATTTTCAGGATGTTGTGGATGGAAGAAGATGGAAGCACAGGGTGTCATCCTGGGTTTCTTCCTCATCCTTCTTCTTCCTTCTTCTTGGGTGGCATTTTGTAATTGGGCAGAAAACTCTGCACTGGGAGCTCTGTGGGATCAGTTATTGGGTTAAAAGGGAAAATAATCCAGGTGTCAGTTCTTAATTGGACAGTTTAGTCTGAAAAGACCTTGGAACAAGAGACTGTTGGCCATTTTGTGCCTTGCTGCCAAACGCACGGTTGTGAGATTCTTTTACTGGTAAGAAACAATAAACATTTGAGTCTGAACATGAACTCCTGTCTCAAGTGCCTTCAATGGAGACCCAGGGAAACTGGCAGGGCACCCCAAAAGCTCCTGTCCCTCCCTGGAAGGTGGTCAGAGGCTGTGTGTGTGCTCCCAGCTCATGTTCATTAACTCGAGCTGCACACAGATCTTTGCCTCAGTTCCTCTCCAGGAGCAGCACCTGGGGATCAGCTCCCCATTTCCCACTGCCTGGCCACGAGAATTTCCTGCTCCACCCGTGCTCAGAGCAGTGAGAGGGGTGAGGAATTGCAGCAAGTCTCATTATGTCTATGTTGGCAATCTCCTGACAACCTGCATCAGGGGCTTTCTCATCAAAGCACAGCAGAGTGAAGCTCCTCTGGTAATAATGGATGTTGTGGGCTCTGCTGAGAGGGGAAATTCGCTCCAAGTGAAGTTCAAAGCTGCCTTTCCCAGAAAACAGACTGGGAAATTATTTTACAGGTCAGTGTGGAAGTTCCCATATCTCCAGACAGCTCCCTGGGAGAATCTGCCTGGATTTGGAGCTGGGCTCTGGCCCATCCAGCAGGAAATGGAAAGGGAACACCTGTGTTGAACAGAAAACGCAACAGCAGCAGCTGGAGGCTGATCCTGGGTCCTGAGGAGGGAGAGCTGCCATCAGGGGCCAAATGAAGAACAGCCCCAGCTCCTGAGATCAGCTGGGCCACCCTGCTGGAAAGCTCCTGCTCCCTGTTCCAGCAGCTTATCCCAAAAGACTGGGTCAGGAAAGGGAAGCTCAGCACAGAAATAAACAACACAGTTAAGTGCAAAACATCCATTCCAACAGACTACTCATAGTTCAAGAAAATAAGAACAAAATACAAGTCCTACCCTCACCCTTTTTTTTTTTTTTTTTTGCCTCATGAAGTTGAATACAAATTAATTAAAGTTTGAGATATTTTCTTTCTTCCCAAGCCAGGTGCTGACCTGCTCAAGTTTAACTTCAGAACACAAGAACTGCCAGAGAAGGGTCAGTCCAGAAACCCTCATGGAAAGCCTCAACATCATCCCACAAAAAAATGCTTCACACAATTTGTAATTTAAAAACTCCTTTGTCATTATCTTCAGGCTGCTGACTGATAGCATCCATGTAATTCCTGCTTTGTGACAAAACAATTCTGAATTTGCCAGAAGTCTTTTCTTTTAAAAAACTCCAGGCTTAAAACCACACAAAATGATGCTCAGCAGATCCAAATTTCAGCTGTACTAATGAGTTACAGCTACTGGAATTAGCTCAAGGAGGTCTGGAGTTCCTGGAACAAACCAGTTGTGCTCAGTCTTTATCTCCCATTTCACTCCCAACAAGGTATCATAGTCCAAATACACCGAGGTGGGAGTAGAAACACAGATATTAGAAAAGGAGAATAGTAGAAATAAAGATGACAGTTGCTGATCTCTTCAAGAAAGCTTTTAAATGGGCTCTTAAAAGAAATTATTCCACCTACCACATAAAGGAGCACAAGCTTGACTGTAAGAAGCAGCTGATGCTGAATTTTAATCATTTCCAACCTGGGTAATTATTACAGAAAATGATTTACAAGCTTCATGAATTAATCAAGCCAAGCAGCAGCTTGCCATTTTCGGCAGTTCCCAGGCAATCCTCCTGTTTTATGTGGGAAGGGCAGAACAGGCAGGAACACAGGGAGGGACACCCAGCACAGAGCTTTGGGGGTGATGGCACCATTGGCATTCCCGGTTTGGCGATGCCAGAGCAGCTCTGGGATGTCCCTGTGCACATCCCAGCCTCCCCAGGCAGCTGCAGGAATCCCATCCTTAAATAATGCTGGAATTTTGGTGCAGAATAATGTCACAATCCCAGCTGGAACAGCTCTCAGCTCCCCCACCCCTGCACACAGGGCAGTTTCTAGACGTCAATAAGATTTCCTCGCTGCATGACGCCAACTTCTTCCCTCAGCCACAGGTTAGGGAAACTCTGGAGTTCTTGGAAATTGTTTCTGAGATTCCCCACCCCACTGTCAGTGAGAGGAGGAATGAGCCAAACCACAGCTTGACAAGGACAGCTGGGAACTGAGGCTGTGATACAGAACCTGCACCAGCCCCAGTTTGGTTAAGGGTGAAGCAGATCAGAGCCCAGCCCCTCACTGGGCACAAAGCTCCCCTGAACCACTGGATCCAAACCCTGCATTTCCACACCTGCTTTCTCTGGGGGCTGGGAGGATTTAAACTCTTAATTTTGCCAGCAGCAGCCCACAAGCAAGGAAGATCTCTGCCTTGCAGAAGACAATCACCAGGAGGGACAGCAATCTTTCCCCACAACATTTCAGCTGCCAAATTCCACTGTGGGACAGCGGGCACAGGGGTCTGAGGATGAGGGGAGAGATGAGGATCTGACTCCATGTTTCAGAAGGCTGATTTATTATTTTATGATATATATTACATTAAAATTATACTAAAAGAATAGAAGAAAAGGTTTCATCTCAGAAGGCTGGCTAAGCTAAGAATAGGAAGGAATGATAACAAAGGTTTGTGGCTCCGACAGAGAGTCCAAGCCAGCTGGGCTGTGATTGACCATTAATTATAAACATCCACATGAGACCAATCCCAGATGCACCTGTTGCATCCCACAGCAGCAGATAACCATTGGTTACATTTTGTTCCTGAGGCCTCTCAGCTTCTCAGGAGGAAAAAAATCCTAAGGAAAGGATTTTCCATAAAAAGATGTATGTGACAACACTGGAAACACTGCTACAATATCACAAGGTAAGAAAATGGTATTTAAAATCATTCAACAGGTTGTAGCACCAACTCTTTGCTAAGGGAGATCCTTCCCAGCATGAAGATTAAAACCTCCTCTGGTTCTGGTAAAGTTAACGTGCCTTTATCCTTTGTATTCTCCATCCCCAGTGTCCAGGAAAAATAAGAACCTCTGCAGCAGATCATGATCTCAAACATCTGCAGGGCTTCATCTACACACAGAAATCAGCAGGAGATAAAGGGAACTTTTGTCAGATTTGCTGCACTGAGGAAAAGCTGGACAAGCAAGGGTAAAAAGATACAAAACTTTCACACTCACAGAGGCACTAGATGATACCAGTATCAAAAGTTACCATCATTTTTCTTCAAGACAACATCTCAGCACTGGTGGAGAGGACGGGAGAAGGAGGAGGGACCCTCATCCACAATGTCAAATTCTCCACTAAATAAATAAATAAAAACACACCCTGGCCCATGCTGCCTCAGGCTCAAAATACAGAGAGCTCAAGGAAAAGATGACTTGCAAAGAGTGATAAAGTGACAAGAATGAGGAGAATCAGAAACATCCCCGTGGTCCTTTTCCTTTCTGCTGCCAAATCTGTGCAGAGGGAGAGAGAAAATGTGCAACATCCACAGGGAGAAAGGAAGGGCAGGGAAAGAGGGAATCTGAGGATGAGGAATCCTCCTGAAGCCCTCAAGTTAGAGGGCAAAACTTCAGCAAACTGTTGTTGGATTAAAAACACAACCAAAAGGAGGAAAATATAACCAAAACAAGAAACACCAACATTTTCTGTACCCACAAGCCAAGCTCCTGTTTTCTCCAAAGAAACCAGAGCTTCCCACCACTGATACAGGCGAGGAATAATGCACATTTTTTAAATCTCAGCCTCAAATTAAAGTGCATTTTGTGCCTGAAAAATGAGGTTATTCATCAGGCTTTTTTTTTCTCCTCCAAATCTGCATACATTAAATAACAACACATTCCATTCCACAGCAGGTAGCAATTATCCAGTTAATGCCTACCCAAACTGAACCTACAACTTTTAAGGCAGACTTGACATCTATTGTGCTTTTTTGTACCATCCAGCACAGAACTGAGCCCTTGGGAAGAAGAATTTGTTTCCAAAGTAGCAATAAAATCTGAGTTTGGGTCAGAGCTGCCATAAAACCAACAAACCATACTTAACGTCAGATTTGGGAAGGAACCATGAGAAATAGCAAGAAACTTGCACACAGATGAGCAAATTCTTCAGTCTCGTAGCTCTTGTGATAAAGAACTCTGCACAGATTTTCTTCTTCCTAGCCAGGAAGCCAAATTTTAATTCATTTCTTATATTTTGGCTGAACTAAAATCGATCTTGAATGCTGAAGTAAAGAAATACTGAAACCACATCACCAACGTGGTATAAACGAGTCCCCACTCACATTATCAAGAGGTTTCTCTCTAGAAATTTAAGAGGAATTTAGTGACAAGCCCTAATTTTTTTCTCTCCTCACTTTTCTCCCTTAAATACTTGCACTGCTGGGGATAAGCAAGAGAAATAATAAGAGCATGTATAAACTATTATTTGGAAAAAAATAAAGCTACATACTCAGCTACCAAAAATAAGAACTACCATCAACAGAGTTTCTTTCTTCTAGGACATGATCCCTCCAGTATTTGCTTTGTCAAACACCACTTGTCCAGAACCTAATTTTTCTGATATTAATATATTTCACTATTTTCAGTGGTCACAATTTATAAATTCTATACCAGCTTAACTTGCCAGGCTTTTTTTTTGTACCTCTCAGAGAAACATACTCTGTCTAAAAATGTGTGGCAGAACACACAAAAAAAAAACCCCAAAAATATTCAGTGCTTACAAAACAACCTCAAAGTCCAACTCTGCTTTGCCCAGTTAGTTAATTTGCCCAGAATTAAGCCAATCCATTAGGAGCAACAGATTCTCACATTCCATTTGAGAGGCCGAGTTCCTCCACAAAGACCTCCCCACACAACATTTGTTAACAAAACATTTTTGCAAATGAAACCGTGCTTCATTTTTCCCACCATTCCAAAAAAATCTGAATGTGGGAATTGTGGCTTGTAAGGTTTTTGCTGTGGCACAATTCATCACACACCGCCAGGAGCAAGGGGTGTTTAAGTCAGCAGTGGTGAGAACACCTGAAAGGCCCTGGATCAGCTCTCACGTGTTTTGGTCACATTTTGGGCAGATCCTCACCACTCCACTTTTGCAGCTTTACATTTCCCACGCCCCGTTGGTCTCCAAGCAGTGAATTTGCACTCCAAGACCTCCTCAGCATCTCTGTTCAACCTCAAACCCAATCCAGGCTGCAGATTTCAGTCTGCCCTCCAGACTGAGGAGTTAATTCAATTAACTCCTTTAGCTGCACTGCACGGAGCAAGAGACAGCCCCAGTAAAATGCATTGCAATATCTTCATGTTGTGACAGATTTATCTTTCATCCAACACACGCCTTCTGAGAAGACCCAACCCTGACACTCTGGGCTTGCATCACCTCACAGCACTGAAAATCCCTCCTGACTTCTGCAGCGCTGTGATTTATACAGGATAATCATTCTTATCTACAGAGAAAAGCTTATAAATTATCCACACCTCCTACCCCACTCTGTCTTTATTCTGCCAGGGGAAGGTCACCTCGCTTGTTTACATCAGAGAGAGCAAAGTCACAAGGAGGAACAGACAAACCTGTGTGTACACACAGCCTTAATCCCCTTCATAACCCCAGATCCACTTAAACCACTTTTTATTAATTTCTATTTTTATATTCTTTAGGGAATAACAGGGGACATCCTGAATAATGTATATAATTCCACGTCCTCTGGAACGCCAAAAAAATTAGACTATTTCAAGATACATTAAGTAGCTTAGTACTGAGGCATGGAAACACATCAGCAAAGCCATTCCGCTTAACAATGGGGGAAAATCACGGAAAAAAGAAAAGGAACTGGAAAATTCTTAGACACGGTGATTGTTCAGGTCATTTAAAAATAACTGGCAACTCTCAAGGCTGGAATATGCTGGTGGGGTTTTTGTGGGATGCACAGCTCAGAGCTGGCTGGTCAGAAGAGACAGCTAAGCCATGGAAGACCCTCCTGGACATGACCTGAAGAAGCCTGGAGAACTTCTTCCCGTCCGAGTCTGCTGGGCAAAGCCCAAACAGAACAAGCTCTGCAGGGCTGGGACTGAACCAAGAACCCAACAGAGCTGAAGGCAGATGCTCCCTCCTATGGTTTGTTTACCCAAATTCTGTTTTGCTCTGCTGCTCCCTCCCTCTCAGTGCTCACATCCAACACATTGACCATTCCCAAACCACCTCCAAAGCTATTAAGCCTCTTCAAAACCCAATATTTCTTCCCCAACAGTCAAAAGCACAGATTGGCTAACAAAAATTGTTTTGAAAAGTGTTCCTTCCCCTGGACTGCTCCAACCTGGACATCTCACTTAAAAAAACATTCCATAAACCTTGTCCATCTGATGCAGCACAGGCAAAAGGATCATTATTTCCAAAAGCAGGGGGAGGAATGGCTGTGCCATGTGTTTAATGGGCAGCTCCACAAGGACAGCAGGGGCATTACCTGGTGGATGAATCACCTCATTAAACAAAACAAAATGCACCAGGAATTGGACAGCAAGGCCCAGAGCTGCTTTCGCCAGCCACAAGTTTTGCAAGAACATCATTAAAATCAAATGCGGTCAGAATGACTCCAGCAAGGTTTGTGTTTTAAATACTGATGCACAGTTGAATTAAACATATCAATGTATGTATAATATAATATGAACTTCTCATCCAAACAAAGTTTATGCTCATTGTGCACCAAGTTTGCGCACTCATTATGCACACTTATGCTCACTGTGCACTCTTTCACTTGGTCGTTCATAAAGCTCAGGTAAAAGCAAAGGGTAAATTCTTGGAGTGAAAACACAGTTTCATTACATTCCTTAGGATTGAACTTTCTGTCATCCCAGCAATAAACAATGAATTTTCCTACCAGCTGCAAACCAGAGTTCAGATCATGTTCTTACATAAAATATCCATCCCTGACCAAAATGCAACCACCCATAACTTAAAAACACACAGATTTTGCTGCTTTCCTCAATACCAGACTAACACTTGGGCCAAAACCAACAGAATTTTCCTCACAAACTTCCTTGGACTTTGGAATGAACTCTTTTCTTTTCCCCCCATGCAAGGTAAGATCCCTTTTCTCTCTCCTTAATGTGCATTTCAATTTCCTCTTAAAATTCATGAGGTTCCCATTTCTGAAGGGCCACCTTGTTAAGTCTGTGTTCCACAGCCACCTGTTTTGACAGCAAAAAGAGAAATCCCACCAGTCTCTTCTATTAACAGTTTTCATCACATTATATTCAAATTAGAAACTAAGATGGCTTATGAATATTTCCTTTTGAATTAGAAGACCAGTTTCTGATGTGAAATGGAGTTTATGATAATTCAGAGCTTATCTGCACAGCTTGGTGTCTTTGTCCTTCCTTAGATAAACAGTGTGTGTATCACACACCTGATAACTGCCCTGGGACTTAATCTGCAACTCAGCCAACTTCATTTTTAAAGTTTTCTCCACACAGTGTTTGACTGTTAATCTCTCCTCAAATTTTCATGCCAGATGGAGGAGGTATTTCAGAGGTATTGAACCAGAGGAGGAAAAGAAAGTATTTCCCTCCTTTCAAAGAATTTTTTTTTCTAAAAGGGAAGTAGTTCTCCCCCTAACTCTTACACACTTGAACTCACAGCCAGTTTTTAAACACCCTTTCCTCTGGTATTTGGGACAAGCCCAGTGTGCACTGCCTCCCACACAGCACATTCCCACCAAACCCACACCAAGTCTCGTGTTTTGAAGTGAGGGCTCAGCAGGAAAAGCTCAAGCTCAAAATCCCCATCCCATTTAAGCACAGGAGCCTCAGCACCTCCTCTGGCCATTGCCATGGATGGAACAGCACCAAACCTGCTGACCTGGGCCACGGCTCAGCCTCAGGAAATCAATTCCCCTTTCTGGCTTTGGTCTGATCTCCACCTCCTCCAGACAGACTCCTCCTTTATACACAAATTTATTACCATTTTACCATCACAAGTTTCCTAAGAACAACTCAACAAGGAAACAAGAACACACACTAAGAACTTTAATGTCCCTCACCCTTACATTCTCCCTGCATCCAAAAGCAGTCAGTGCTGTCTGAAATGAAAGTCCCGGGCACACCTTTTGTGCCAGAACAAAACTGCTTTTCTCTTCACACAGGCTTCATGCATCCACCTCTTAATATCCACAGCTCAGAGACCACAAGTCTTTCTTTAATCTCCAGAAGCATCACCCTGCTCCCTTTGATAAGACAATCCCTTCTCTGTGCCTGAGTGTTTCCTGCTGCACATCACAGCAGACAGCTCCTGCCACCCCTCCTCAGGACACCATCAATCCACACCATTTCTGATCCAGCTTTTCTCCACTTTATCAAAGTGCTCTGTAAAAAACACAACCATGCACTCACCCTTCTGTCTCCAGCTGAACCTCCCCAGCAGCACAACAACTCCTCTCCACGGGTTCTGGCTGTGCCACTCCCCATTAACCTTATTTATCTGATTAGTCCTCTGAAGGCTCCTCATTACCTAATTAACAGCAATCAAAGGCTCATCACTACCACGTCATCTCCTGGCTACACACACAAAGGCCACAGAGAAAATAATTGAGGAAAAATATCACAACTGCTCTTGGTTTAGATTTATCACCCAACACTTGGGTGTTGACTTACACTTGTCCATATGAAGCAGAACAAAATTAGGAAAGGCCACAATATTTTTCCCCCCTCTCTTTTGAAACGTTTGAAATTATCCCTGTTCCTCCAGCTTCTCTCAGGCAGCTGACAAGCATTTAAATAATGTCTCACGAACAAATTGAAAAGCTGGGAGGAGCAACATGTGTAGGGATTTGAGGAACTGAAACACGGAGCGGCTCTGCAGGAAAATGAATTTAATTAAAGTTACTCATGCAGGCTCTCAGCCTTAGAAATCTATAAATCTGGAAAATCATTCCCCTTTCAATTAAGTTTATATTTGTCATTTTGGGAGAGATAAAAACAAATCCCCATTGACCAGGTTTTCCAACAGTGAAAAATTAGGAGAAATTCCTAACATGGAACTGTGAAATCTTTAACGTAAGAAAAATTCAGAGAAGCCAGTGAGGATCTCCAGACCTCCAAGTCCCACCAGAGCCAAATGATTCCTTTTTCAAGTTGAAAGTACAGCTGTACCAACTGGAGATGTTTCAAGGCAGTGTCTGTGTTCTGACTAATACCCCGAGGAGGACTCATCACCTCACTCCCACTTCTTATGCAAGCACTGCCAAAAAAAAAAAAAAAGGATCTCTCAAAGGGTTTTCTAGAACATCTGAAATTAACACCTGAGCTGAGCCGTCCTCTCAGCCCCCACTCTCCAGCACTGTCTGGAGCCTGCAGAGACCCACCTCCCACAGCCAACATCCACAGTCAAATACATCAAAGGGTCAGAGTGAGTGACGATGATGCTGCTGATGCAAAGTCATTTATTTTAGAACAAGCTCTGGACAAGCCCATTCAGCTCCTTCCTGATATTCACACAAGGAGTCCTGACTGAGGTTCCTTCAGCACTGCAATCTGGGGGGAAAGGCTCTCCCAGCAGTCCCAGGTTAACTCGGTTATAACCAAAGAGAGAATCTGCTGATGGTGACCCCATCCCTGAATTCCATTAATTCCTCTCTCCTCACCGACACAGAAACCTGAACTCATCATTTTCAGAGTTTACAGTCCAGATATTTCCCCTCCACACCACAGAGAGCAGCAAGTACTGATCAGCTGTTCTGCATGTGCTCTGAATTCCAGCAGTAATTCCAACGAGGGAGATCAAGGGCTCCAACTCTCTCCTGTTCACATCTTCCCCAGCTGTTCTGTGGTGATCACACACAGGAGGAACAGCCCTCAGCACTCCCAGATGGGGCATTCACAGAGTTCTGGGGGATTTTTAAAAACCATCCTGAATGAAATCAAAGGCAAAACAAAGGTTTTTCCCCCAGGCAGAATTCCCACTGAGCTCGGCAAGGGCTGAAGCAAACTCCCGAGGAGCTGATTTGAAAGCAGGGATCCAAGGCTGGGATTTATCTGTGCGCACACACACAGAACCCCACACTCCGCCTGACCTGGCAGTGAGTTATTCATTCAGAAGGAATCCAAGGCTGTCACTAAAAAAAGCTTCAAAGGGTGGAGAGGAATAGATATTTCACCTCATTCACCTCGGGAACAGTGGGAAGAGTAGCTCGGAGTGAGAGCTGCAAAGTTTCAGTGAAGCACAGACAGAGCCAGCCTTCCCTGCAGGACATTTGAAACCTTTCAGAAACCTCACTTTGCCACAAGCGAGGGCCACTTGTTAAACAAACAGGGCAGCGAGTGAAATGTTTGGGATTTTATTCCCTCTTCCAAATCCTCTGGTCAGAAGAATGGCTCCAGAAATCAGTGAGGGGATGAAGTCTGTACATTTCATCAGATCTGTACAACTGTGGCACCCCCACTGAGCATGGAAATCCTTGCTGGAGTTTTTAAGAGCAGATCCTTAATAAAGTTTGGGGCAGTGTCCTAATCCTTGGCTCAGAGAGAGACTGAGAAAGGAGCTGGGGAGATACTTTGCACAAGTTATTGACTGAAATGAGGAAAAAAGCAGCAACATTCCTTTCACTCTTGAACTTAATGAAAATAGAACACGACTGTGAAATTAAGGCTAGAGGTAGAAACTTCTCTTTACATTTATTTCTGTTGTAGCATCATATCCTGCAATACTCCAGAAACTCAGATTTCATCTGATTTCCACTGGCAGACAGAAAATTCCCCACATTGTCTCCTCTGAAAGGTGTTAACACTTTGCACTGGAGGTTATAAAATCAGAGGAGACATCATTTGCTCCTTTGGCTCATTGCCTGTTTCTCTGGGATACAAATCTCTCCCGGATCTGCTGGAATGAGCAGGGCATGGTGGGCAGTCTGTAACACCCCAGCTTCCCAAATATGGGCTTAAGTTTTAAAATCCCACTTTATTTGCAGCAGAACTCATCAAACACCATGAGGAGGGAGAGGTAACTGCTCCAGCCAGGAATTACAGCCTTCCCTCAGGAATAAGGACGTCAAGCAAGGGGGATTGCTGGTCCAAACAGCCTCAGAGAGTGATTCATGGCTCGCTATCAGCGCCCTGACACACAGCCTCCAGCCACATGCTCCAAGTTATCCTGGAGCTGTTTGCCTCAGAAGGCTGCAGAGACATCCTTGGAATGGGAATTCAGTCCTTCCCATGTTCCAGCATGAGCAGCACAATAACCACGCTCTCCTCTCCCAGTCCTTGACCAGCCAGCTTAAAACAAACACTCAGTTTCATGTATGGACATTATTCTAGAAAATGGCCTGACCGCCTGAGATGTTCATTGTGACCATCAGAGAACAGCTGATCAAGTTATGCTCTCCCCTGAGCATTTTACACTCTCAGGCTTCGTCTGGACTGTTGGGAGCAGTTCACTCATCCCAAGATGCCCAGGATCCCTCCATGCCCAGCTAGAGGGATTCTGACAAACAATTAATCAGGACTCAGGACTGCATCTGCCTCGTGTTTACAGCCAAGCAACGAACTGGGCTGAAGAAGCATCTGAAAGGATAATACTTCAAACCTGATGACTTTGTGGTCGGGCTTTGTTTTCCTGGAAGGAATCTGCTCACAGATCATGTTTGAGAGACCCAACAGACAGGGAATTGATGAGCTTTTAGGTAAAGCAAACATATGGTGCTTGCTACGTTCCATCTATCTGGTAATCAGTCATTTAGCAATAAAGGCACAAGAAAATTTGGCCAGCTCCTCAAGACACGACATCTGAGGAGATCAATTACAGCCTTAATTTAGACAAATTTTTCACAACAATTTTTTTCTTCCCATTACATTGTCTTTCCTGTTCCATGGAGTTTTCACTAGCTCCTGTGGAAAATGAGACCTGAATTCTTCAAACTGTACTGTGGATATAAGCCATCAGTGAGTTTAGGGAATGCAATGCTGGATTAATCAAGGCACTGACCAGTAACAGCTCCAAGTTGCTCTATTTTGACAGCTGCATTAAAAAATGTACACTGAAAATTGATATTTTAGTACTCATAACTGAGGCTTCTCAGTTTTCCCTCTTCCCAGGCCTCCATCCCAGAGGAAAAAAGCCCATTCTGGATGCACAATTCCTGAAGGGAGGTCAGGGCTGTTTTCTGCCAACCTGGGGATGCAGGACCACACTCAGGTAATGGCTCCAAACACCGAGATCTGCCAGAGCAGAGGGACCTGGAAAACGCCAAACTTTGGCCAAACCTGTTGAAGGAGCTCTTCCTCTCACATTCCCTGCAGGATTTAATGCTTTACTGAAGGTAAATTTAGAACTGAAACCCAGGAAATAAAGTTGAGGACATGGCAGCCATGAAGAGTCAAGTAGGTAAAAAACAGGCAAAAACCGACCCAAAATTCCTATGAAATATCTCGCCTCTATCTCACTCCCCAGCCCTCTCCAAATCCCCCTGGTGCTGAAACTCTCCAAGGGCTCCAGGAGATCCAGGCAGCATTTCCCCAGCTGGCCTGCATTAGAAGAACAACTTTAAAATGACATTTTAGCCTCACTGTGCCATATAAAACCCGCTAGCGCCTGTCTGCCACCATCCTGCCCTGTTTGCACATCCCTGCTCCCACTCCCAGCACAAAACCAGATTTCTTCATGTCGCTTCCCTTCATTACTGAGATGTAGAACAGCGAGAAATTATTAAAGACTTGAAAAATCAATTTGGGCATTTTAACTCCGAGCTCAGACTCCTCAGCTCCTGCAATTTGTGTAACACAAGACGCTGCTAAGACGGCTTCATAAAGTGAATTAGAGCAAATAATTTCTTTGTTCAGCTCCAATATGCTCCAAAGATGGATTCTATATTATATTACATCAAGGGGATTTAAGCATTAATACTTCACTACCAAAGAGCTGGGAATGCAGGCAAAACTGTGGCAAACTGCACAAATCAGGATTTGCTTGTCTGACTGCAATAAACTTTCTTTAGAAGAGCATTTGACTGAGAAGCATTTTTAAAAATGAGTATTTAATTTGATTTCCCATATGGTGTTTAGGAGGTTGGGGGTATGGGATTACCATTAAATATTGTGTTAGATGTACAAAAACCGCAGGCAGACAAGAAAACTGAGAGTTTATACATCAAGTGTGGGTGGGTTTTGTTTGTCTGTTTGTTTTTATTTCAAACATTCCTCGGTTCATTTACAGCATCCTCCATTCTGAAGAGATGATATTTTAAAAGGAGGTTCAGTGCTGTAACACAGAACCCAATCTATAGTTCAATATCTGCAGTCTGGGAGCCTGACATAAAAGATAAGAAACAGATGTAGGGTGAGATGAAGAAATGTGTCTATTGAGGAGTTTCAGCGCGATTTGGCACAAAAATAATTGAAGTCAATATGCAGAAAGCAAAGCTGTCAGCAAATTGCAATGCTCGACTGGAGCACAAATGTATTTACAAAAAGGAATTCTGTGGAGGCCAAACGTGGTCTACCAGTTTAAATAGATTAGGAGCGCATCAGGATTCGTCTGCTTTGCTCCAGCCAAAACGTTCACCCTGAATGCTCAAAGAGAAAACATTTATTAAATTTGAACCATGAATCTCCCACCAGAAACTTCCAGTCATGGAGCTGCTGGACCAAGGCTCCCCAGTAAGACCACTGGGAGCAGTCCCTGCAGAGCCCCTCTGTCCTGGGCTGTAAGATGTGTGAATTCAATTCCCATCTGTCAGACTGGGGCAGTTCTCTGCTGTTCGTGGGGCAGTTTTCTTTATCTCTCCCACAGCCAATCCTCCCTCCAGGAGATCTCTGCTGTCCATGGGCCATTAATTATTAATTATCTCTGTCCATGGCCAGTGAGTGTCCCTGCATGGCTGATCCAATTCCATCATCCCATGGGGAGATGCTCCGCCCAGGGGAGGAGCCAAGCATTCCTACCTGGATCCAATCTGAGCTTTGGGACACCCCAGCAGCCTTTGCCCCCTGCATTCCCAGAGGAGCAGCTTTCTGCTGCCCTGCACTCCCAGAGGAGCAGCTTTCTGCTGCCCTGCACTGCCAGAGGAGCAGCTTTCTGCTGCCCTGCATCCCCAGAGGAGCAGCTTTCTGCTGCCCTGCCCTCCCAGAGGAGCAGCTTTCTGCTGCCCTGCACTCCCAGAGGAGCAGCTTTCTGCTGCCCTGCACTCCCAGAGGAGCAGCTTTCTGCTGCCCTGCACTCCCAGAGGAGCCCAGGCCCATCTCCAGCAGCCCTGGAGCTGCAGAGGAAAACTCCCCCCTTGTGCAGGATCCCTGCTGCAGCAGAGCCACAGCTGGCACTGCAGGAGGGCTGAGCCCCCATGGGATGGGGCTGTGCCACCCCCTGACACACAGGGGGCAGCTCCTGCTCTCACTCTGGCAGTGTTGTTTTCTTTTTTTGTACTCCTGCATTTTTATTTTAATTTTCCTAGTAAAGAACTGTTATTCCTGCTCCCATATCTTTGCCTGAGAGCCCCTTAATTTCAAAATTATAATAATTCAGAGGGAGGGGGTTTACATTTTCCATTTCCAGGGAAGCTCCTGCCTTCCTTAGCAGGCTTTTCAAACCAAGACACCCTTCCATGGAATTTACTGACACACAAAAACAGTTCCTCATAGTTCTGCCCAAAAATGGGAATCCAAACATTTTTCAGCCCAGAAAGCCTTACAATGCCCAGAATTTTGCCTTGCAGAAGTCACATTTCATTCCCATTTATTCCAAGTTTGAATCAGTAGTGCCTTTCTAGAGTTTGGACTAAGTCTCCCCATTCCAGCTTGTGTCACCTCAAGCTCTAAGAAGTTAAAACTTCAAGTTAACAGCAACCAGAAGGCAAATACAGAAAACCAAACCCTGCTTGGAATATTTCCCCCCCCCAAATAGTAAGATTTTTTTAAATATTATTTTTCACACTATCATCTTATCCTCTTATTATTGTTTATGTTAATGCTTGAATTCCTGGAATTTTCAAAGACACAAAGAGCCAAGTGACCAATCCTTTACCAAATTAAGAGAATTAATCAGAAAATTCCCAAATGAGTGCCCCTTAGTCCCAGTTTGTCATGGTACCACCCTACTGCTTCCCAGTAAATACTGATGTGTCAGTTAAAAGACCTGAACCTTTTTATTATTTCACTAAATTTCCACAGTTTATTCCCAGTTCATAATTTAATAGTGGTTTTTAAAGAACTCTTCCAGCAGCACTGCTGTATTTGCAGGAGGTGATACCACAAATAGCAAACATTGATTTTGACTCCCTTGATTCTTTAGGCCTAATGCCATTTACACAGGGATGGGAGAGGAACAGCTCAGCCTCCCAATACAGATCTATCCATTCCTGATTCTGGAATAAATGCCACAACATCATTATTATTATTATTATTTTCCACCTTCCCATTGATACTGGAGTTTTTTGAAGACATTTAAAACTTGACTCTAGATTTAAAGAGCCCATTTGAACCCTGAACAAAAAAACCCAAATATTTTAAAACCAAATTTGATCCTTTCCGTTCTTTTCTCTCCTCTTCCTTGGAAACAGGAGTCACCCTTGGCTGCTTCACACAGATTTGCCTTTTTTTTAATTTAATTTAATATCAATTCACCAGGAACTGCGGATCACTCCCTGCTGCTTGAGGCAGTATCAAACAAGCTCACACACTTTTCTCATTTGCTTTGTTCTTTTGAGTGGTGAACTTGTTCCAGGCCCATTACAGACATGTTAATTGTTATCTTAGCAAAGAAGAATGAATTTGCAAAAGTAACGCTTGTCTGCCATGTATTCAACACACCCTTTAAGCCTCACACTGCTCTAAAAAGTCATTTGAAAGATTATTTTGGAATGGTTTTACACCATTCTTATGTTTTGTTTATTAATTATACAACTGACAATAATTGCTCCTCGCAGGCTGTGGTACTGCAACTGCTTGTTATTATTTATTTATTTTTAATTAATTTTCCTCTTGGAAAAGTGGAACTTGGTAGTTCAGCAGCCTCAATAGTTTAGCAGCCTCCAAGTCGATTTCCTAACTCCTGAGGAAACAAGAAAGGCCTGAGGATATTTAAAACTTCAGAAGTTTGGGGGTGATCTCCTGACTCAGAGCCCCTGCAGCCCCACTCACACCAAGGGTCATTTATGAGGCATCACTGAGGAAAAATTCCACTTAATGACCTGTGCCTCGATGATTCTGTGGTTCTGTTGTAAGTCAAAATATTTTTACTGGTAGATACTGGTATTACCAAGGTATTTTACTGGTAGAGCTTCTGAAACTGAGCCCCTCCAGCCCACACATCAAAAATGGTCATTTATGAGGCATCACTAAAGCAAAATTCCATTTAATGACCTGTGCCTCGACAATTCTGTGGTTCTAAGTCAAGATATTTTTACTGGTAGATACAGACCTCCTCCAGCCCACACATCCATAATGGTCATTTATGAGGCATTGCTGAGGAAAACTTCAGTTTAATGGTCTGTACCTCAATGATTCTATCAAAAGCCACAATATTTTCACAGGTAGATACCAAGGTATTTCTGTGGCACCCACTGGATGAGCAATTAGTCACCAGTTTTGCTCTCCCCCAAGAAGCTGCAGCATCATGAACTTTAAAGAACAAACCCAGGATCGCAGCTCTCCCAAACACACAGCACCCAGAAAAACAAATGTTTCTGAATTCCTCAGGTTTTTATTGGATCCCAGAACAGAACATGGGAAGCAGCAATCCCAAAGCCTCAGTATTTGACAGTGCTCTCAACAGCTCTGGTGACAGCACAGCAGAAGAGTGTTTGAAGCAAAGAAAAGAGAATTAAATGTGAAAAACACAAGAGCTGAGGAGTTCAAAGCTAGCCCTCAACAGAAGCTCCTTTTTCTGTAATTAGGCAAGCACAGAAAGAACAATTCCATTTGCCTGAACCAATCTGGGCGAACCTGACCTGATTTAAGCACATAAAATAAAAGGAAAACTGGATTGATGATGCTCACATTTTCTAGGAAGTAATTCTCATTTCTGCTTTAATTCACTCCAAAGCCTTTGGTCTCAATACAGCCAATAAACTCAGGTTTTCACATTCAGTATTCATGAAAGAGACATCATACAAAAATTAATATTGTGTTCATTTCTCTTCAAATGATTGGAAAATCAGCACTTAATTCCTACTTGGGTACCAATAAAAATTTTGAATTACAGGAGTGACTCAGCCTAACCAGTGTGAGCACAAATGTTGCCTCTCCTGATAAACTCACCCCAAAATAAAGTGGTTTGTTTGGCTGAGCTTTGGGAATTTCTGGTTTAATAAAATTGTGTTGCAGCTTTCACAGCCCACCTGCCCAACAGCAAATAAAGATCTACAAGGTTTAATTAGTGACCATGTTAATGAAGCTGCTTTGGTATTACCAATCCTGCAGCAGAACTTGGATTTCCATCACTCCTGGAACTGGAATTCTAGGAAGTCTGTCCTGTTCCTCCAGCTCTCAATCACAGAAACTAAAGAGAAACTCCAAAATATGGTTAAAAATCCCCCAAATTTACATAAAAATACAGTAAAAATAAGTTAATTTTGAAAGATAAAGCAACCTTAGACCAGTTCAATCAGAACAAGAAAAATAAGAGAGAGGATTTAATTTTTAGTTAACTTTCAGTTTAAAAAGTCCCTCTAAATTCACTGAAATGCTTTTGGTGGGATAAATGTCTATAAACACCCAGCTGCTCTCTGCAAAACATCTGGGGATGTCTCTTCAGATGTCATAAATTATTAAAAAGTTGCAGAGAAAAATTCCCCCAACTTCTGGAAGGGTTTGAGGACTGGGGTGGTGAGAGGAAAGGAATTGATGGATTTTTGTATAATAGAATAAAATACAAGTACCTGGTTACATACACCAGAAATCTGATTTGTTGTCTATGAAGCAAAGAAAGAATCGTAATAAGAATCTGTATATTCACCTTCCTGTTAATTCATGGATGCAGGAACCACAACACCAAAATAATACCCCATTGGAGGCTTAGAAACAGGAGAAAAAAATAATTAGGCTGAGTCTCAATAGAAAGAAAATATTCCAAAAATCCCAACTCATTGAGCTTTTCAAAATTAGATCAAAACAAGCAAGACATGAAATGCCCTGCTTTTGATTTTTCACAGCTGTATCCCCCACTGAGCCACCTTTGCAGGGAAACATCATCTGCATTCTATATTCCAATTAGTGCATTAATCTTTCCCTGATTATTTATTCACATTTAAAAGAGCTTCCTTGTTCCATTTTGTAACTTGGGAGTGCAGAGGGATGGGGAGAATGTTGCTGGATATTTCCAAAGGAGGTGCAGGCACCTCTGTTTTTCTTCAGACAGATCAACCTCCTGAAATTAAAATTGATAATCACATGTATAATGAGAAAAATAATCGGTTTAGACTTCATTATTCATAAAAAATGGGGCAAATCCTGCTTTTTTTGGTTGTCCTTAATGCTACTTTCTCTCTTGGCAGAGAGTCCTGTAAGGGACATGGAGCTTCTGATTCTATCATTAGGAAAAAAATATTTTTAGTACCAGTTTTACCTAAATTCTTGTCTGAAATCATCAATAGCAATTCACTTCCTCCAAGATTTTCAGCATTTTAAGGATCTCAAAAAGTAAAGCTCTGCTGTTTAGAAATATCACCACAACAAAAAGCTTTTCTGTGAAAAAAACCTGGATTGATTTCTTCCCAGAAAGGGTGGTCAGGCATTGAAAGGGAGTTTTGGAGTCCCCATCCCTGGAGCTGTCCAAGGAATGCCTGGACTCTGGTCTGGTGGAACTGCTGCTGTTGGACTTGATGATCTTGGAGGTCTTTCCAACCTCAGTGATTCTGTGAAATCCACTCAAAATCCACTCAGCACCTGGAAACAGACACCCCTAAAAAGCACAGCAGCTGAGCAAATCATTTATTCTAAATCTCTCCTCCTCCTATCTGGATATTATCTGAAAACAGATGTGGAGGACAACCAGACAATCATTCATTGCATCATTTCTGCCATGTCCAGGTGAGACACAACAAGTGTGAGGCAGCTTTGGCCGAGTTTCTTGATCAAACAGCTCAGGTCAGTTGTGACCAGAAGGATCTGGATGTCCTTGGGAATACTCCCAGTCTAAAAGGATTTTCATCAATGCACATTTATTCTATCAGCAGAAAAATATTTGTGCTTTCCTTCAAATGAGGCTTTTTCACAGCACTTTCCCAGATGAGTGATTAAAATAAAAAAACCAGAAATCTTACCACGACACTCCAACAAACTTCTCCGTAAAATAAAAAAATAAAGAGGGCATCAGATTTCTGCGAGCAGCTGAGGTGATTTGTCATCTGTAAAGCACGGTGATAAAACACCATGATCACACAGGGCTTCAAAAAACAACTTTCAAAGCGCTCTTCAGAGCGTGCTTTGATCAAAATGTTTACAAAGCAGCAGCTTTACAAGAGGTTCCTGAGCATCAATCTTGATTAGGGTTATTTACCAACACAGCAGCAGCGGGGGAGGCACCTCTGGAGCTGCACTTCTCACCCACAAATCCAGGAGCTGAGCTCCTTCCCTTGCCCTCAGAAAAGGAAGGTTTCATTAAGCTCAGAAGACAAAAGACAACAATGGGGCTTCTGAAGTGATTCCTGAGGAAAGCCTGGAATTATAAATAGAGCCAGAAAAAGGATTGCTGGAAAAGGGCCTGCAACTCTACTTCTAGTGCAAAAATACCAGAAAAAGAATAAAACTCAATGCTAAGAGCACACAGAACGTGATTTAATGTTGAATTTGCTGGCAACTGCAACATGGGAAGAGATGAGAATGTTGACTCCATGTTTCAAGAAGGCTGATTTATTATTTTATGATATACATTATATTAAACATTATATTAAAACTGTACTAAAAGAATAGAAGAAAGGATTTCAGCAGAAGGCCAGCAGGGAAATAAAAGGAATGGAATAATAAAATCTTGTGACTGACCAGAGAGCCTGAGCCAGCTGGGCTGTGATTGGCCATGAATTAGAAACAACCACATGAGCCCAATCCCAGATGCACCTGTTGCATTCCATAGATAACCATTGTTTGCATTTTGTTCCTGAGGCCTCTCAGCTTCTCAGGAGAAAAGATCCTAGCAGAAGGATTTTTCAGAAAATACATCCATGACAATTTAACATAACTGTGGCTGATGGTGGCAGCAAATCGTGGAATCCTCCAGGGCTCTTCAAGACCAGGAACTGTGGAATCCTCAGGGCTTCTCCAAGGTCCTTCAGGACCACCAAGTCCAACATTCAACTGAATACCCCCAAACCCCCTAAATCGTATCCCAAAAAGCCAAATTTGCACATTGTTGGAACGCTCCCAGGAATGGTTTAAACATTCCCACTCCCACCAGCCCCTTGCAGTGTTTAACCACTCCTTCACTGAAGAAATTCTTCCTAATAACCAACCTGAACCCCCCTGGTGTGACTTGAGGCCAAAATATTGATCAGATTTATGCTCCTAACTCTGATTCCAAATAGTGCAGAGGAATTCCAGGCCAAAAATAACCCAGACCAACCAACCAAAAGCAGAAGCTTCCCGAAAAGCCCCAGCCAGTTCAATTTAACCAAGATTCAGCTGGGAGACACCAAAATGTGCACATGGAGAGGCAGGGAGGAAAGCACCAGGAACACAAACACTGAGTCAGAAGGAGAGACTTGGTCCCAAAAAACCCTTCCTGTTCTCCCAAGGAGGCACCAGCAAGGAGCAATCCAAGATTTCCCAATCTTCACCGGGGGATTGAGCTGAGGGTGACCCTTCCCTGACATTCCTGAACCATTCCTGAACCATCAAGGCCAGCAGAAGTTTGCTCCACACAATTATGTCAGGCAGGGAAACACAAATTTAAAACCAAAAACGGCTCACACACCATCTCTCCTAATTCAGAAGGTAATTCTGATTTTCTTCTCTCTCACCCACCAGCGCACTCCAGCAAAGCTGCACACACATAAAATGAGGGCAGAGAGGGTTTATTTAAAACACTGAGCATCCATTCCCTTCTTCAGGTTGTGTTTTATGGGCTTGCATGAATTTTGGTAGCAGAACACCAAGATAAAAGCCCATAATTCAGTTTTCTCTTGACTCTCTCTGTTTGCCTACTGCAAATCTCTGTTGACAGCCTTCTCTCCTCAGCTGGTGCTGATTTAATACAGCTGCAGCCTCTCTCCCTCCACCTCTCCTGGAATCTTTTCTTGCTTTTAACAGCCCCAAACCTTCCCTTCTGCTGGTTATTTCATTCTATGTGCAGCACATTTGGGGTATCCTCAGTGTAGTAAATATTACACAAAATGTGCCCCACCAAAAGGAAAAGAGCTTTGTGAGCCCCTGAGATGAAGGCAATTAAAGGAGTAACTTTATCTGTGAGTATTATGAATGAACAAAAGGAAATAATGGCTGGATTCCCCAGCCTGGACTGAGAGGGGATCTGCTCTCTGATAAAGAAATACAGAAATTAAAATATAAATAACACTTCTGACAGTTCAGATTTGATTAGATGGAGCAGGTTATGCCTTAAGAGTTACAGATTTCACCGTCTCGCTTTAAGTTTATTTTTCATACATAACACACTACCCAGAGATTATTAGGGGATGGAAAACCCCACAGCACCCCAAAACCACCCCATTGCCAAGGTCACCTGTGCTCCATTCCTTCAGGCCCCTGGACTGGGATTCTGAGCTGGAAAACAAAGCTGAGTTACTGAGGGACAGAAGCAATTATTGCACAGCCACGAGCCCTTCTGTCCCTTCACCCGGACAGGTGGGGAACTCTGGAAGCAGCAGCAGGAAGAAAGGGACAAGAGCACAAGAGATGCAGAATGGGAACATCCCCAGGTATCTGGTCCCTCCTGCCACCCCTCACAACTCCAGTGGCTGCCTCAGGGCAGCACCTGACGAGAAATTCAGGTATTTCATGTTTATTCCAAGTTTCTTTTTCAAAAAGACTCAATAATTTCACACACTTCACCCTTTTTAGTGTGATGCTCTGGCCATGCTGGAGCCCCTGGGGTCCCTCCCACCCTGACCCTCTCTGGGGGTTCTGTCACTCCAGACCTTTTAGAATTCACTCCCAACCAAGTTTTTTTGCCATCAGAGGTTTGGATTCTGCACCCTGATATATGGAACTTGACACTTCTGCGTTTCTCTACGTTCACTCTTTGGTCATAAAGGTGTCAAAGACAGCAAGAAAAATTCTCTGCACCTGCCCGATCCTATTTTATAAAAAAAAAATCAGAGCAAAGGAACTTCTCACAAAGTCACACAAACAGAAAAAGTTGCAGCTCTTCTGTGAATAAAGCCAAGTTTGATGGACCAAAGTGAGCTGTGAAGTTAAAGTCAGAAATTCTTTCCAGAGTTTGAATTCCTGCTGGATGCAGGACTAAGCTGCACTTCACTAAGCTGGAAAATTTTAGGCATCAGGATTTGCTTTTGTCTATCTGGTACTCTTCCAGCAAGCAATGAACTTTTTTTGTGCAAACCAAGTTCACAAGGGCAAAGCCAGGCTTGGAAAAATCTATTCCTGGCTTTGCACCAATAATCCACCATTTTTCTGGTTTAACTTCATGACCCTTTTCTCCCAAGTCAGCAGAGGCTGCCAGAAAGCAACTTGGCCTTATAATGAAGATGCTAGGAAGGAGTGAAAGGAGACACTAAAAGCAAAAATATTTTGTAAAATCATTAGTTCTGAATATTTAGATGTTAAAAGGACTATTTCTTTATTATTCAAGCTGATTCAAAACTTTTAAAATAGTCATGATCATTTTTAAATAATAGTCACATCACCACTTGGAAAACCGTCCCTGCAGCTTTCAGTCAGACCTCTCAAAAATTGCACATTTTAATCTGTGAAGTCCAAAAAAAAGTTACAATTGATATGGGAAAAACACAGAAATATTTCCCCTTCTTCCCTACACGAGATACTAAACAAGTTCAAGTATCTCAAGGAGATGAATTATGCTTCCAAGAATTTAACCTTCTATATTCAACTAGTTTCAGGGAAAACAGAAAGCTATTTTAAACATAAAAACAACTAAAAACGGTTTGCCTCATTGCAGGATTTGTGAGTTGCAGGTTGGGGCTCCTCCCACCTCATGCACTGCTGCAGCACCCCAGAAATGCAGCTGCACTGAGGGGAACCTCTCTGCAGAGCTGGATAGACCAATGCAGACTCTAGGGGGAGTTCTAACTTTGCCAGACTTTTCCCCTTACAGAATTTTTATCGCTCATTCACAACAAAACAAATAAATAACAGCAAAAGGTGAATTTTCTCCAGGGCTTCTTCCCCTGCCCTCTGTCCCTGGGCAGAGTGCCTGGCACAAGAATCCTGCTGCTACCCAGATTTCTGCTTCCTTTCTTTCCTGGATCATGATGGAGAGGAAATGGGAATTTTCAGCTGGTTTTGGTGGCTCTGCTGCTCCTCCAGTCTGAACATTTCCCCAGGTCTGGGAGATTTGTGGTGATCAAGGAGATCAGAGAGAGGTGGGTAAACAATGAAGAAAACAAAGAGCTCACAAATACAGCACTGACTGTTGGATATCAAGAAGCCAAAAACAAAGACAAATTTTCAGTATTTCTGTATATTGAAGGTGAGTTTAAACATCCTAAAAGTGCAGAATTCTTCTGCTTTAAGGCACAGCATCGTGGCAGCTCCTCTGAGCTGAAGAAATCCATAATAACTGGAATAAAGGCAGGTAACCCTTTATTACTGTGGTGTCCTGTTCATCCAACACCTCCTTTCACTGCTGTTATTAGTAAGTGTCTCAAAAACAGATTAAAACTTTCCTCTTCCACTAAAGACAGCAATTTACAGCGAGGGTAAAACAGCAAAAGCCACAAACACACACAGGCCTCAGGGATGTTTTCTACCTGTCTAAATATTCTTTACCACACAAAAAGATATTAGCTTTTTTTTTTTTTCTCAGAGGATAATGTAGCAAATTGCACGGACATAGATCCAAACTACGTGCAGGTAAACTCTCAAAAACTCAATACATGGAGTTTAGGAGTTATCCTATGTTACCAGGGAAGAAAAAGCACTTCAGACAGCTGTCTGCCTCTCAAGCCTTTATCTCTCACTTCTGCAGGGTTTTCTGTTGCCACAGCAGCACCAGAACCCACAAAAAAATTCATCTGTAACATCTCTGAACCACAGCTGCCCCCAGCCACTCACTGGTTTCATTTTAAGGAGTAAAACCACTCCAAACTTACTCACTGGAGCAGCGAGGAGAGGGAAGAAAGCAAACTGCACTTAAAGTGATTTCTGAAGGAGCCAAAAGAACCATGCTGAGACAGATACTCCTTATTTTTCAAGGGCTCTTTTATCCTGTTTCCCAAACTTGACTCTGTTTCAAGTCAGTGCTCCAGGATGGAGCTCAGCTGAACTTGGGAGAGCTTTCCAGGCACCAGGAACGCTCTGCTGGCAGCACTCACTGCTGAGCCACTGCAGGGGCTCAGGGCTTTCCCATTCCTGCTCCACTTTGTGAAAAAAAAGCCTGCAATCCAATTTTCAGAAGCATTTTGGGGGTGATATGACAGGCAGCACAGAAGCCTGGAGGAGGAACTGCAGCCCTCCCATCTTTCTGCTCTTTCCCTGTTTTTAAACCCTCTCCTCATCATCCAGAAATTGAGCCTTTGCACAAAATGCGTTTCTTTCTCCTCAATATTGATTTAAAACCATTTTTCGTAATAGGCTCTGAATAGCAGGGGGAAAACCACATTTTGCTCCTGTCCAAAGGAAGCAATGGGATAATGGACTGGCTGAAAAAGTGTTTTCCCCAAAGGCTGCAGCTCCTGGCCAAAGACACTCCCACCCGAGCCACGAAGGAAATTGCCTCTCGGTGTAAATATGCCAAATGCTACTTAGACACTCCATGGCTGCTCACAGGCTGAAATATTCCTTCCTAACTCTGGATCACAAGCTTTTTATTGCTGCTGGCACAGCCTGTGACAGCAGGGAAGAGTTTTTTTGGGTACTGCAATGCTGAGAATCAGCAGGATGTTGCTTGAGCAAGAGGGATGTTGGCCTGAGCGAGGGTCACAGGGCTGGTAGGGACAGCAGGAACACAAACCAGGCTTTTGTTGTAATTCAGATCAGAAATAAACCAGTAGAACAATTGAACAGAATATATTAGGGCTTTATTTTCTGAGGGAGAGATGTGCTGGCTTTGCCAGGCACCCAGACCTGTACTTTTTGCTTTATGTGTACCTATCCCTTATTATCACTTATTAAACTCTTCAAACTGTAAGAGTGGGCTGCATTTCTCCCAGCACCCATCCTCAAACAGCTGCAGCGGGACATTCTCGGCTCTCACAGCGCTGAGGGACAAGCCTGCTTTAATTTCCAAACGATTTTTACAACCATCCCGAAGCAAATGATACTTGCACTTGAATTATTTGACACTCGTAAGCCAGTGCATTTCAGTGCCCACTGATGGATGACTGGTAATGAGACACTGATGGCTGGGTAACACGTCCTAAATGTAACCTTGAGACAACGGGAGCTCAAAGCATCCCAAAATTACACTCCTCAGCAGGAAGCAAGCTGCACAGCTGACATATGGAAAGGCCAAACCATTCTTCCGTTCAAAAGAAACAAAAATATTCCCATTATTTCAGCTGTTGACTGTGGAGTATTTCAGCTGCTTCGCTGTGAAGCACTCAGTGAGCTTCTCAGGAGCGCTTTGGAATTCCCTCCTCACTTGTAGAAGCACAGAACTGCAACAAGGAAAACCTCAGCGCCCTAAAGAAGGAAAACCTCAGCACCCTAAAGGCACCTGTGACTTATAATTAACCTCACAATTACCATCCTTAAAGCATGGTAAAAATTGAGCAAATAATTCCGATGGGAACGCGATAAGCTTTATCATCTCCCAGCCACAACCTTCCTGAAACGCCCTCAGTTCAATACTCCAAATGATTTCAGCACGCAGGGACCCTAAAAACCTCTAAAAACCTCTTCTCTAAAACCCACCTGGCTGCTTTGTCATGCAGATCTAGCGAGCTCTCGCAAGGGTTTATGAATAAATGGAGACTTGCGGCTCAAGCAGCATAAAGGACAAATCTCCACAGCTCAGGAGGGAAATACCAACACCCGCATGTGCTCGGACAGCCATAAATCAGCGAGATCGCCTCCGGCTTCTCTTCCAACATGGTACTCAAATTCACAGCTTGTCCCTTGCAGGAGAACAGGGAAAAAACAAACTCCTAAGCGCAGGAAAGGAGCTGCAGAAGCGCAGCAGATTTATGGAGCCAGCAGCCAGTCGTCAGTGGAGAAGTCGTCAGCTTATTCATTAGTCTGCCTCCACACAGGAGAAATAAAGAAAAAAAAACAAAGAAACACCAAAATCCAGCCGCTGTGACAACGTTTTAACAGCGGCGGTTAAGATTAAAGGTAACCTCCAGCCCCTCGCAGCCTCGAAAATACAAATACACACTTTTATTCCAAGGTGCGCTTTCATCCCGTTTCCCGTGCTTTGCTGTTGTTCCAATCAGCATTGCAAAGGACATCTCTGCGGAACTTAAGAGGATTTGGGGGACATCAGAAATACTCTGCACATCCGCCTTAGGCTGCTAAGCCCGCTCCAAGTGCAGGGGATTTCTTGGCTGCTTTTCTGTGCAAAAGCCGAGGTGATGGGTCAGGCGCATTTAGCACCTGAGTCCCAGTCAATGAGCTGGTAAAGCGCGGCTTAAACTCCTCTCAATAGCACAGATCCCAACAGCTTTGAGAAGCTGGAAATCCCCAGGGAATTGCTGAGAAATAAAGTCTGAGCAGGTCATTTTGTGAGCGTCAAACAGTCTGAGGGGCGACGCCCACAAGTCTGGAAAGTTGTTTTTGAAGAGTCAAGTTAAGAGAGAAAAAGAGGAGTTCAAAGCGTTTTTCAAAGGACAGGAGAAATTCTGAAAGGTCCTTTCCAACTTGGGATATTCCATAATTTCCATCCCTTTGATAAAATGACAGAAAACACGCAGAAGTTGAGAGGGAGGAGATGCAAACAAAACACAAAAGTAAAAGTTGTCCTCTGCAGCTACAGCTGCCACCTCACCACAGCTGTACCTATCCCTTATTACACAGCACCATGTCAGACTGCAGATTTAGATTTCTCCAAGAACTCAGGAAATCCAATGAAATCCGGGCTTTTCCCTGAGGGATTCACTTTCCCAACCTTTCCAGGCATTACTTTCGTAATGTTTATGCTAACGCAAAAAACTGCCCAAAAAAACCTCCACAAACCCAGCCGCGTACATTAATAAACAACCGAACATCGGGAAAAAGGTAAAATATCAACATTTTTGTGAGTTTCTAGGGAAAGGAGAAACCTCAGCCCAAGTCCAGCATGTACCCCATCACACCCTGACGCGTGATGCGGTTTAAATGATGAAGCAGAACACGAATGAAAACTTCATCCTCCCGCTATCACCTGCCTTGGGCAGCTCCACATGAACACGAGCTGGTTCTTCCCAGCTCGTTTAGCGAGCAGCTCCTTGGAATCGGCATTTCCTTCAGGAACAATCCCCGTGAATAACGAGCCCCGGCTCCTTTTCCTACCGCAGTGATTTATTTCGGGGTTTCTAAAAGCACAGTGTTAAGTTTCCTGACTGGGACCAGCTGTGGCAGCGCCAGCCCCTCCTGTCTGGGGGGTTCTGGTGGCTTTTTGTGCCCGACACGCGTGGGAGGGAGCCCAGCCAGCCAGAGAATGCCTGAACATCTTCCTACTCAGGCCTCCTCGGAGAGCTTTCCCCTCCTTTGTCCTTCTCTCACGAACAAATGTTCTTTTTATTCACTGCTCTGCAGGCGAGACCCCAGGAGAGGCAGGGGCTGCGATGGGAGCGTGCCAAGGTCGCTACTCCCACCCTCAGCATTTACCGTGTTCTTGTACCAATCCTGAGCTGAACAGCATCAGATTCCTCAGCAAACCCCAAAACACGGGAGGACTAACCCTCACCGGTGCTCCCACTGCTTCTACCCTCAACATTTATCGTGTTCTTGTACTAATCCTGAGTTTACCACCATCAGATTCCTCAGCAAACCCCAAAACACGGGAGGACTGACCCCCACCGGTGCTCCCACCCTCAGCATTTATCACGTTCTTGTACTAATCCTGAGTTTAACACCATCAGATTCCTCAACAAACCCCAAAACAGGAGGGGACTGACCCTCACCGGTGCTCCCACCCTCAACATTTACTGCGCTCTTGTACTAAGCCTGCATTGAACACCATCAGATTGCTAAGCAAACCCCAAAACGGGAGATAACTGACCCTCATGGGTGGTCGCACTTCTCCCACCTTCAGCATTTATTTAACATTCTGTTGTTTTAATCCTTTTAGAGATCAGCGCTGAACACCATCAGATTCCTCAGCAATCCCCAAACCAGGAGGGGAAACCCCACCGGTGCCCCCACCCTCAGCATTTCTCATGTTCTTGTACTAATCCTGAGCTTAACACCATCAGATTCCTCAGCAAACCCCAAAACAGGAGGGGACTGATCCCCACCTGTGCTCCCACTGCTTCTACCCTCAACATTCACTGTATTCTTGTACTAAGCCTGCATTTAACACCGTCAGATTCCTCAGCAAACCCCAAAACAGGAGGGGACTGACTCTCACCGGTACCCCCACTTCTCCCACCTTGACTTGTTCATCATTCTTTTGTATCGCTCCTGCTGGGACTCGGTGCTCAACCACCAGATTCCTCAGGAACCCCAAAACAGAAGAGAACTGACCCCCACCAGTGCTCCCACTTCTCCTATATAGAGGATTTATTTATCGTTTTGTTGTTCTGAACCTCTTGAGTTCAGCAGGATTCCTCAGCAAGCCCAAAACAGGAGGGGACTGACCCTCATCACTTCTCCCACCTTCAGCATTTATTTATCATTTTGTTTATCAGTTATCTAATTTATCATCTCATTTATTTATCATTTATCTAATCCTGTTGATTCAGGCGCTGAACACCATCAGATTCCTCAGGAACCCCAAACCAGGAGAGGGCTGACCCTCACCGGTGCTCCCAGCTCAGCCTACCTGGATTCCTGGGCACAGCTCCCACCGTGGAATGTGCATTTTGTCCTTCAGGAACAGCACTCCACAGCTCCCTCCTGGAGCACCTGCAATGGGAATGGCCCTCAACGAGCTCATCAAGGGCTCCCACCCCTCACTCAACCCCTCCGGGCTCCGGACCAGCCCCTTCCGTTTGTCCTTCCTCCCCCAGCCCACCCTGCTCTTTGCCAGCCTTTTCTCCTGACAATGTTTCTTTAAATCCATCAGGAGCCAAGGTTAATGACGCCTTTTCTGTTGTCCCCGTTTTCTCCAGAGAGCTGAAGAGGGCTCTTCACGAAGGGAATGCAGTTCCAGGACCAGGGGGAATGGCCCCACAGTGACAGAGATTAGGTTCAGATGGGATATTGGGAGGGAATTGTTCCCTGAGAGGGTGGGGAGGTTGTCCAGAGAAGCTGCCCCATCCTTGGAAAGTGTCTGAAGCCAAGTGGGACAGGGCTTGGAGCAACCAAAAGTTTAATATTCCCCCCAAATCCCTTCAAGATCTGTTTTACATCACAGCTCCTCCTAGCAAAAGATCATGGAAGCTCCTCTAGCAAAATATCTATGCAATTTCCATAGAAATTCCAATTTTCCCCAATTTTCTTCCTGGCGAAAAATTAGCAAATCCATCCAAGATGTTTTTCCCATTTGTAGTTTGCTAGGGGCTCCAGCCTGTGTAAATAATGTCAGGGGCCCATTTTACACCACCATCCATAAACTGTACCAGCAGCAGAGATCCCGTGGGCACAAACAGTTGTTGCACTGAGAGGTTCCATAAAGCCAAACCCTTGGGATGGATGTGCAATCTGCCCGGAGAACTTTGCATTAGCTCTGTGACTTGTTCCAAACATAATGACCTTGGTCATTATTTAAATGATGCTGCTCAGATTGCCATCTCCCCCGTTCCAGCAGCAGTTTTGAAGCGGTGGTTCTGTATTTCCAGGCTCCTGCTGTGGCTCTGGAAGGGATTTTCCATCCCTGTGAGCAGCAGTTAATGACAGATCTTGTGGGCAGGTGAGGTGACACCAAGCCCTGCCTGAACATCACAGGCACTGTGAGAGAAAAGCTCTGGACATTAGACTTGGTCTGAGGTGTGTTTTAATCATCTGTCTGACCTTTTGTGCTTCTCCTCCAGACTCTGTGGCCAGCACTGCTGGGCTGCTGTCACCACCTCCCTCCCCAGCTGAAGAGCCCAGCATCTCCTGGTGCTTCCAGGGCTCTCTCCAAGATGTTTCAATCCACCCTAGCTGGTCTAGCCAAGGGTTTTAAACCCTTTCTGCTAATTCAGATTGTATCACCACCACCAGTGGCACCATGGATACTGACCAAGGGGAGAGGGGACACCTGTGCTCAGCTCTGGAACCCCAAAATCAGGACAAGGAGCTGCTGGACCAAGGCCAGAAGAAGCTCTGCAGCTCTGGAGCATCAGGGGGCTGAAAATAGGCTGAGAATATTTGGGTTATTCATCCTGAAGAAGAGAAGGCTCCAGGGAGAGCTCAGAGCCCTTTCTGAATCCTAAAGAGGCTCCAGGAGAGCTGGAGAGGGACCTGGGGAAAGGGATGGAGAGACACAGGACACAGGGAATGGCTCCCACGGCCAGAGGGCAGGCATGGGTGGGATATTGGGAAGGAATTCTTCCTTGGGAGTTCTCCTGACATTTTTTTCAGTTGCTCAAGGTTGAAAGCCCTTCCCCAGTCCAGCTGTGCCAGCTGCAGACCTCACCACTCACCCTGGCATCTTTCTTCCAGTGCCCAGGTTGGGATGAGGAGCTCCCTGGGGAGACTTTTCCACACCATGGTGCCCAAATCCTAAATTGTTTTGCCTCTAGGCTGGCCTAGGACAGGTTCCAAGACACTTTGCTCTGACTCATTCCCTTCCAGCTTCACATACAGTGCAACTGAACACTGAATTTTGCTTGGGGAACTCTTCAGGAATATTCTGTAAAAAGAAGGGCCGGACAGATGGAAGAAATACAGAATATTTCCCTTTTTTCCTGTGCACTCAATGCAATATTGTGATCAAATGATTTCTGCTTCTTGTTAGATCCCAAATCATATGGAAAAAGGGTCAGAATCCACACCCTAAAGCAGCCCTGTCCCATAGAATCATTAAGGGTGGAAAAGGCTTCATAGAAAGCCACCAAACCATGTCCCCAAGCAGCACACCCACATGCTTTTGAACACTTCCAGAATGGTGATTCCATCCCTGCTCTGGAAGCCACTTCCAATGTTTTACACCCTTCCAGTGAAGAATTTTTCCCTAATATCCAGTCTAAAACAATGATTAATTTCTCACAACTTTTCAGTGCCCAGGCCTAACCTAGAACTGGGTTCAGCTTCCCAGTGAGAAAAGCCAAATTCTCAGGCAGCACCTTGGGAAGCTTTAAAGGCTTTTTCAGGAATTGTGGATTTGGGTTCAGTGTCAGAAGAACTGCTCAGCATCCCTTGGTGCCCTGAGTTAAATGAGTAAATAAAGAGTTTTTACCCCTCTGGATGTTAAACCCCTCCTGGAAACCTGGCCACAAGTGCAGGAGTGGGAGCAAGGCTGAAGCTTTGTGTTTCTCTCCTTAAAAAGACTGGAAGCAGCTGGATTTTCATCTGGTAGCCCTGTTGCAATCCCAAGGAGGACAATGCAATTATCCACCTGAGTGCTAATTGCAGGAGTCAGCCAGTTGTGCACAATTGGGATATTTATTATCCATAATAGATGGGTCGGGAGCCTCAGCTCGTGCCAAGCAGCTGTTTGTTTTCCTGGAGACAGCTGTTCTTGGGATTCAATTCCTGGTTTTTCCAAATGTCACAGGAAGAAACGTGGCATGTTAGCTCACAGTTGCATAAACTGCTCCCTGGAATTAATAGCATTTCAGAAAACCACACACAAATTTGCATTATTAATGAAGATTACTCATTGCCATCGCCATGTTTTACACCGTGACCTGACAAAACTACATTCAAAAATGACTTTGAGCCAGCATAGAGCTATTTTTTACTCTTAATTTTCATAGTAAGTCTCCATTATAAGTTAGATTCTACCCTCATTCAAAGTATCTTTAATTCCAAACAGGTACTACTTGCTCAGTGTTACAGCTATAAAAGTTTAACTGGGGTAAGAACCTCATTTTACAAGGTCCAAAGACAAAGAGAGAGAGACAAATAAGTTAAATTAAAATGCAGCCTAGAGTAAGAGCAGGTAACACTTCCTACATGGCAAATAAATAGATAAATATAGAAAAAAAATTCAAATATAAGTATTTTGTTTCTCATTGAAAGAAGTGATTATTGCCTTTGAAAGCACCACGGCACAACTTTGCCAAACCAAAGTCTGAGATTTTCAGAAAAGAGGTGAAAATTTGAGCTCTAAATCATCTTAGCTTGGCCCAGGTCAGAGGAGATCATTGAAAGATCAGGTCCCTTTTTCAGTGTCTCAGGAATGAGCTTTTCTTCTCTGCCTGGGCCTCGTTTTGTTTGTACAATTCAAGCTGACTTTTCAAATTTGAACTGCATGATCTATGGGAGCAGCAGTTTTAAACTTTATATGGCTTTACAATACTCTCATAAACCCCCAAGAGAACAGAATTTTCTTGCCATTTTGCCAAGCCTGCCTTCTAAAAAAAAAATATTTGTTTTAATAAAAAATAATTAAATGAGAGCACATAAATAGCAGAGGGGACACCTTCCATCATCCCAGGCTGCTCCAAGCCCCATCCAGCCTAGCCTTGGACGCTTCAGGGATCCAGGGGCAGCCACAGCTGCTCTGGGAATCTGTGCCAGAACCTCCCCACCCTCCCAGGGAACAATTCCTTCCCCAAATCCCATCTAAACCCATTTTCTCTTATTTTGAAGCCATCCCTCGTTGTTTTATCACCACAGTCCCTGTTCATCTTCCCTGGAGGCCCCTTCCAGTGCTGCTCTGAGGTTTCCACCCAACCTCCTCTTCTCCAGGCTGAGCATCCCCAGCTCCCCGAGCCTGGAAGGGTCACCAGCCATGGATCATCCCATGGAACCACCTGTGGGAAAGAGTAAAGGAAAGAAGATTTCTAGAAAGCTGTAAAAGCAGGCTTTAAAACAGAAAGAAAACTTAAAACCAGCGGCAGCTGCCAAGTCTGAAAGTACAAAAAGTTACAATAGTACAGCAAGCAAGGACATGAACCAATAGCTTTGGCTAAGACAGAACTTAAATCTGCAAAAAAATGTGCTCAGCAAGACAGGAGAAGGATTTAAGCTTAATAATGGAGAATTGTGTGCTGTTAATAGAGAGCAAACGAGCATTGTGTGAAACAGGTACATGTGTGCTTTTAGTGAATTGCCTGTGAGCTTTAGCAACGTGCCATTGGCTAGAAAGTTTTTCAAATGCTCTGGAACAAAGAAATCTCTACCTGCTGCTGGCAAAACATGAGCTTTGCCATCTTCCAGTTGTCTCAAGCCTGTCATGAGGCTGATGCTGCAACAAAGCTCACAGAACACATCCCAGCAGTTCTGTCCTGTTAGTGAAAAAACCACCAAGAGGATGGGGAAGGAATCGTCCTGTGGGAATGGGAATCTGAAACCAGCCCTGGCAGGAAAGGCTGCCTGGGCTGGGGTCAAGGGAAGGTGGAGCAAGGGGAAAGAGCTTCCATTGAATATTTTACAGCAGCTTGGAAATAAGTAGCTGCTGTAAAATTTACAATAGAAGTTCTTAAAGGGACTCTAGGACACTTTAAATATCCTGTTGGCTCATCCATTAATATAACATAATTTCTTGAGCCTGTTCCAATGAACTATGAACTTGAAGCATTTTTACTTCTGGCTACAGCTCCTTCCTTCAGCATAAAGAATGACAGATCTGGGATTTCTATTTTTAGCCAGAATTTTAACTTTAAAATAGCAAAAATACAAGCAGTGAAAAGAGGTTTTCTGCTTCCATCCTACTCACTCTTCATGGGTTAATTCTTCATTAGTATCAGTGCTGAAGGGGAAATCAGCAGCACAAGGAGGATAGAAATATTAATGTCTCCATTTGGGAGCATTTAAACATGATTTCTTTTAAGTGCTATTGCTCTAAAGGGTCACTTAAATGCATGTATTTACATATCTAATAGAGATAATATTTTGGCATGGATTTCCGTGGCATTAATGCACAAGATTTTTGCTGCCCTATAGAGCTGTGGTTCAAACAGAGAGTGGGAAGTTAAATGTTGGCAAAAGCTGTGGCAGCAGCTTTATTTAGTGTGTGATGCAGTCAGATCTTCCTACAGGGCAACCTTTGAGCCTTGGGCAGGCAGGAATATAGATCTGATCCTGGATATGCACTTACTAATGGGATAAGCTGGAACTTAATTACCTGCTTGTACTTTCAATTATCTGACTGAGCGTGTGAGCGTGGGATTTTATGCACCCAGGACCTCAGGGAGCCCTGGGAAGGATGCAAACACACATTCACACATAACTCTGGCCAATTTCTCCTTCTAGTTCCCAAAAATCAAATTATTTCAACAACAACAACAACAACAAGCATTTAATGATTCTTCCAATCTTCCTGGCTCGTATTTTACAGGATGATTTTGGGATTGAGGCGCTAAACTGAGAGGAAAATTAGTTCAGTTCAGCTCTTGGTTTTGCTCCAGATTGCTCGTGTCACATCAGGGAAGTCATTTAACCTCATGGTACCTCAGGTCCCATCTGTGCTGTGGGAGAGACACAAAAAAACCTGAGGAGAGTGTCAGACACAACAGCAATCTGGCCTGGAGAAATACCCACGCTGAAAACAGCTTTAATTCTCCTCTCCTTATCATTCACAGGGGGCTACTTCATCACCTTTAGCTCTGAAGGATAATTCACACCAGCACAAGGAGGAATTAAACATCAGTGCCTTCATTCTGAAGCACTTTATACACGGTGCTTTGAGATGCTCTTGGTCTAAAAAGCCACAAAAATGCAAAGCAACAGGGAAGAAGATCCTTTGCTTTTAATTCAATAGAAATGCTTAATTCCTACCACTTCTAAAGGCCATTTTCTTCTTAAACCCACTGCTTTTAGCTTTAAAGGCTGCTAAAACATGCAAAGTAAATAGCTAATAGCATGTCTGGGCTGCATTCACTGCTGGGATCACTCCGGAGAGCACGGGGCTTTCTGAGGGAGTTTTTAACTTGCAGACCATGCTGGAAACCCTCCACGCCTGGCTTTTCTGGAGTGGTTCATTGTTGCAGTCAGGTAGAAAAATTATATAAAAGTATAAAAGAAAGTCAGGCCTGCTCTGTTGGATTAGTGGCAGGCCTTGTCAAGGTAGCACTTTGCAAGTTGCCATGTGAAAGCAATCCTGGTGTGAACAGTTTGTTAACATAACAATCTATTCCTGGGTAAAAATAACAGCTAGCACTTACATAAACATTACATCTACCAGGGAAGACAATATGTAAACAATACAAGAATAGAGAGATTTGATGGACAAGTAAAATATATTTTACTAAGCAATAAAGTAATTGGCAAGAAAGCTTCTAACCGATTGGAGTCGCACATGAGGTCTGTAAAACTGTACAAAAAATGAGTTATGACTCAGAAACGAGTATGGAATCTCCTGTGATTCGTTCATAGTTCATCTTCCCTGATAACCCAGCAGTGCCTTGGCCTGTCCATCACCTGATCCAACCCAACAAAGCAGAGGTGCAATAATTAGGGGTGGGATGGGTGAATCTGCCCTGCACTAAGATAGGGAAAACAAAAAGGAATGTACAGACCTCGTTAGTGGATTGAGGTCCATCCTTTGTGGCTACAGACCATCCTTTGGCCATTAACAGGTGAAATGCCCTGCACTGAAACAGGGAAAATGAAAAGGAATGTACAGACCTGGTTGGTGGCTCGAGGTCACAGGCTGGCTGCTGTCCATGGCCAGCCCAGCCAGCCCCATGCTGGAATTGTAAAGGTTGGAAAACATCTCCAATGTCATCAAGTCCAAGCATCAGCCCAACACTGCTGCAGAGCCACAGCCCCAAGTGCCACACTCAGCCTTTGGGGCACTTCAGGGATGGCAACTCCACCACTGCCCTGGCAGCTGTGCCAGTGCCTGAGCATCTTTAAAGGGGAGAATTTTTCACCAAAATCCACCCTGAGCCTGCCCTGGCCCATTCCCTCTCCTCCTGTCCCTGTTCCCTGGGATCAGATCCCAAATCCCTCCCTGGCTGTCCCCTCCTGGCAGGAGCTGTGCAGAGCCACAGGGTCCCCCTTGATCCCCCTTTTTCCCAGGATGAGCCCCTTCCTTAACCCCATTCCCTTTCCTGGACACACTCCAGCCCCTCATGGAGGTGCAATAATTAGAGGTGTTTAAAACAGTACAAAAATGGCCAAATGACTCAGAAATGAGTATGGAATCTCCTGTGATTCACTCCTAGTTCATCTTCCCTGATAACCCAGCAGTGCCTTGGCCTGTCCATCACCTGATCCAACCCAACAAAGCAGAGGTGCAGTAATTAGAGGTGTGATGGGTGAATCTGCCCTGCACTGAAACAGGGAAAACTAAAAGGAATGTACAGACCTGGTTGGTGGCTCGAGGTCCATCCTTTGTGGCTACAGACCATCCTTTGGCCATTAACAGGTGAAATTAACAGGTGAAATGCCCTGCACTGAAATAGGGAAAACTAAAGGGAATGTACAGACCTGGTTGGTGGCTCGAGGTCCATCCTTTGTGGCTACAGACCATCCTTTGGCCATTAACAGGTGAAATTCATCTTGGCAGTGCCCAGGACCAGGTGAAGAAGAGCCACAGATGACTCCAACCCTCACAAGGAAACACCAACCCCCAGAGGGACCCTGATGAAAACAGGACAGATTCCCATGGATGTGGTGGAGCAGATTTATCCATGGGGCTCCTCTTTGTGGTGGGAGCTTCTGATGAAATGAGAAAAGAGGATGGACAGGACACAGCCTTGGGCTGTCTCCTCAGGCTGCCTCTCCTACCCATCCCAAATGCTGCTTGGAAAGAATGGATGGGCCCAGATGGGAAAGACAAGAGGCAGACAAAGAAAAACTTGGGGAGATGAGAGTTTGTTTTAATAACTAATTAATATATTTTATTATATTATTATATAATTAATTATTAATTAATAATGTAATAATATTAAATTATTAAATTTCATATTGTGGGAGAGTTTTCAACTCAGAAACCACAAATAAGCCAAAGCAGGCCTGGTAAAAGAAGTGAAAATGCAGATTTTTCTCCCTGGTGCTGGAGCCACAGCTCCTTCTGCAGAAGCCACGGGGAGACTCAGGGTGGTGCTTCCAGAGCTGCAGCCTGGATTCAAACGAAAGCCCAAACATCAGCATCAAAAACAGCCTAAAAAATACCTGCCTCAAACTGGGAGATGTAATGAGGCATCCTTTGTAACACACACAGAGCCCTGCAGGAACTTGTGTTTCTGGAGCTCTGCAAGAATGTTGTGATTTAAATTTTATACATTGCTGGGTTTTTTTGCATTTATCTCGGAGTGCAAACAGCAGCGCTTTGGACTTTGTTCCTGTCTTCATACAAAATGCACATTGGATTTCTGCTTCTAATGAATTATTCTAATTAAAGCCATTGTTTTTATTTGTTAGCCTGGGTTGCTGTCACTTCTTCGGGTTCTGGCTTTGTTGAAATAACAAAAAATCCTTGAGCTGATCCAATTTATCGTTCTTAAAATTTAATCACAGTTACTGAGAACTTAAAACAACAAGAGAGAAACTTTTCCCATATTCCAGCCTGCACAAATATTTTGCCTCGATGTCACCAGAGGATTTTTCAAGAGCAGAGCAATTTTAAGCTGGAATACCTGAATTTTAAGAGGATTTTTCCTGTAGAAAAGTCCCACTGAAATACTGAGGGGGGAATATTGTGAAGAAGGAAAAGGAGTGGTAGGGAGAGACTGGAGCAGGGATGGAGAGGTGGAAAATATGGGAGAGGGCAGCCAGCAGTGAAATTTTGGAGAGCAGGACAGAAGAGGCTGCAGGATTTGCTGGCACAACCTGACCAAAAGAAATGTTTGTGATTTAAAGAGAGGAGTGGAGATAATTTATTGTTATTGTTATATTTAATAAGCACACTGTGGAAGGAGCCAGAGGAAAGAGGGATGGAGACAGCTGGAGGGCTGATTTACAGTGACATTTGAGGACGAGGGAATACTGAGAAAACAGCAATTCTGTTGGGGGGGGGAAGAAAGGAAAGACAGAAGGAGAAAGTGGAAAAAATCAGATTTGAAGGTTATGATCAAGAATTCTTGTACCTTATAACTAAAGCAGAGGAGATTCATGACCTCAAGTACCTGCTCTGTAGTAAACCAGAGAGAATTATCTTTGCTATTCATGAGTTTTAAAAGATAACATGGAATAAATTAACAATTTAACTCTGGATTCAGCAACTCCTTAAATGCATTGCACGTACAATCTGAATCTCCAGTACAGGCACCTTTTTCCCCATTTTTTTATCCTTTCTAAGAAAAAAATCATATTTTTCTTGCAGCACTTTCCTTCTTTTTTATCTTTTCTATGCCAAACACAGAGTTCTAGAACAAAAATTGGTATTTATCATTGTAATCCCAAACTTCTGTGCTATTTTAACCTATCTTTAGATTTTTTCCACTAAGGCTATGAGGTTTTCACATTTTGCATGAAATATTTCATATTTTAGGCTTCTACTGGTGTTTCTCTGATTGCTAATAAAAATATGTACCCAAAAGACAATTGCATGCAGTAAAGAAGGAATGTAATTACACCTAACAATGGCAAAAAAATGGATTTTTTTTAATGGATCTCTACCACCTCAGATATTTTAGTCAGAATTCACCTTGTTAACTGCAAATCCAAAGGTTGGACTTAATGATCTTGAAAGTCTTTTCCAGCCTTAATGATTCTCTGATTGTAAAGACGTGTGGTCAGCTGTGACTCAAATCCTCATTCTTCAGCCCACAAATTCCAAATTAATCTCCAGGGGTTTTCTTCTGACAGTTTTACCTTCCCTGGACCCTAAAAGGGAGAAAAGAATCACTTCTATAATATCACTGACACAACTACTGCAATATATTCCCCCAGAGAGATAAATTCTTTATCTTCACTAATGATATGGCAAAAAAAAAAAGGGGGGGGAAAAATTGGCAAATTTCACCCAAATGAAATTAGAAAATCAAATACAGCAAATAGAGACATCAGAGATGTGAATGAGAATGAACTCAAATGCTTCAAAATAACATAGCTTTGGGGAAAAAAAACGATTGGAAGCAGGGTAATGGGAGGAAGGGAATGTAAATGTGGATGTGCTGGAGCGATGAGCACTGACTGATGGAATGTTCCTGAGCTGGGGCAGCAGGCACCAGGCTCTGCCAGCAAAAGGGCACCAGGCTCAGCTCAATGAGCCAAAACCCAAAATGCTGGGCCACAGAAATCAAGTTTTCTCTTAATTCTCAGACCCAGTTATGGGTTCTGCATGCAGAGCTTGTGACAGCAGTAAAAAAAATGAGGATAAACATCATTTTGCTTGGAAACATTTACAGCAACACAGAGGAGTTCAGGATTCCTTTTCTTAGCACAGCGTAATAAAGGATGGCATTGAGTGGGGATTGATGCACTGCAGCTTTTAAGGAAAGCACTGCTTAGGGTACAAACTGTTCCTTGGTAAAAATCAGGTGACCACAGAGTATCCAAACTGTTTGCAGGATACAAAAATAATTACAGAAAATCCTCTTTTTTTTGGGTCTACACATGGCTGATCAGCTCCTTAAAACAGAGAATTATTAATACTAATATTAAACTTTATATTAAATGTCTTATTAAAATTAATTTATTGTTACAATTATAAAATTACTTATTATGAAATTTAATATGAAATATTAAATGATTAAATTTATGACATTTAGAATTTGCTCCCACCTCAGCGCCTGTTTTCCTCAGCCTCCTTTGAACCACCTCAGCCACGAGATTTGTCTCACACTTGGAAGCTTCTGCAAAAAAATTGCTTTTTGTTTCATCCTAAGGAGTTGCTGGGGCTGCCACAAGTTGGTGTTGTGCTAATATTTGATTTATGGGATGGGAAGTATTTCAGGAGACACAAGAAGCAAGTTGTTGGTAGAAATTCAACGTTGTGGGTTTGAGGCAGCGATGATTTGTGTTATTTGGAGGAACATCACTTTGATTCCTCTCCAAACAAGCTGGCAGCAGTGATTATTCAGCACAGCAGTGAAAATAGATATTTACTGACACAGAACTAGATGTGTTCATTAGAAAAGTCATCTAACTGAATGATATTTTTGCAGTCTGAGGCTTGGAGATTGAAAATGAATTAAGGGCAGCATCAGTCATTGCTTCGCTAGCAGGGAGATCAAGATTTTGGGAGAGGGTTAAAGCAACATAAAAACTTGGTAAATATGAGTGAAAATCAAAGTTTAAATCTCCTGAACACTCATGAGGATCTGCCAGGCTTGACAGAAGGGCCATGGAATTGCAAAAGGGAAAAATGGAGATATGAAAGGAGGCAAATTCTGCCCCATCTCTCTCTGAACCCCCACATTTACTCATTTACAGGTCTGTCCTCTCCTCGTTTGTCACTCAATTTTATTGCAGTGCAAATGTAACAAATAAAAATCAGATGTGTTCTGGCTTATGGGTCAGAAATTTCCCTCAGAGCTCAGAAGAACCTTCAACATGACCCCAAATGCTGCATGATGATGATTTTAGCCATGGTTCAATAAGCAAGACTAAATTTAAGATGTTTTGTGGAGTTTTTTTTTTTTTTTTAATAAACAGATCCTAACTGCAACAACATGAAACTCACAATACTCATTAAAATGACAACCTCAAAGAGTAGTGTTTGACTTGCAATGAATTAGACCTTAAAGTGCTGGAATTTGAAATATAAGCAACTGCTAAAATTTTGGGCTTTTAGGCTAAAGTTTAAAATTAAACATAAGATTTGATTTGAGGCTGTAGAAAAGGTTTCTAAACTTAAGTGTTAGAAGTGAAAATGTGGATTTATAGTTTAAAATAGAGGCATGTTAAATAAGGCAAAAGAAAGTTTAGAGTTTTAGAGTTTAGGATGTAAAAAAAAAGAGTAGTTATACAAGTAAATCAGAAGTTTGGAACAGAGTACAATAAGTTTGCGTGTTATAAAATGATTAACTAAGAAAGCTTACACTGTAACATAGTCCGTAAGACAAAATATTTCAAGATTAGGTTAAAAACATAAATATTTTGGTTAGTAGTGTTTTATTATTCAGGAACTCCCTAAAAGATCTTGTAACTAAGGGCCTTGTGACTTTCCAAACTGTGCTATAAAGATGTGAGCTAAACTCACCCTTCTCATTTCTGTAGAAGAAAAATAAACTATTTCATCAAAAAAATTTCAGAAGTCCTATCTCAAATTCCTTCCAAATCCCTGACACTGGAAATTTAATTTAATTTCTGACAGCACTATTCCCAGCTGAGGGGCCACATCCCTTCCAGAGCACCAGCAGGAATTTGGGATAACACTGGGATTGCACATGCAAACAGCTCATGAAAAAAGAACATTAATAACTAAAATTTAGGTTTAGGGGATTCAAAATCTGAAAGATAACTCAGCAAGTCACCATTACTCACTGTTAATTACCATAAAACACTGATTCAGGAGAAATCTGGAGATAAATATTATGATTATAAGCACTTTTCAAGATTCATAGCACAGCAAATCTCTGCATTTTGTGTATCTCATTAATAATAAAAAATACTTTGGCAAGGCTCAGCTATTATTTGAAGGGCTCTCCTTATGTTTTTTAAATGTTTCATAAATATGCTAAAAAAATGAATTTAAAATAAACTGAAAAAAGAAGAGAATAATAACTTGGTTTCTGCATGAACACAGAACCTAAAGAGTCACAAGGACATTGGGGAACAGTTGTAAAAATCAATATTTTTCAACACATATGGCAGGACATATCGATAACAGGGATCAATGCAATAAAACCTGCCTCTAATTAAATGTTTCATGTTAAAAATGCATATTTTAAGGTGTATTATTTATCAAATTGGAAGATCTGTCACCTAATCTTCAAAACATCAAGAGCAGACAAAGATGGAAGAAGAGATTTAAATAGATTTTAGTATTATTTAGGTTTAGTGCTTGGTCAGATAAAATAAAATATAAAATCAAAAGATTTGGCTTCAGTAAAGGGTACGAGGGACTATGACCAGCTTAAAAAAAGGCCTGGGAAAATCAGAAGAAATGTCTAAAAAATGGCATCTGAAGAACTGAAAATTTAGGGAGGAAAATGAGCAAAAAGGAAAATGAGGAAAAAAAAGTCCAGGAAAGCAAGCAAGGAAAAGGAGTGGAAAAAAGACAGGGGGAAATGCAACTTCAAAGATTTATGCAGATGCAGGTATAGGTGAAACCATCAACATTAAAGCTGAAGGAATAAACAAGGTGGGGAAAATCCTGGAAGGTGGAAATTTACCTCTTGAAAGCCAGTTGGTTTCATGGCCTTATCTGATAATGAAACTTAATCCATGAAAAATTGACAGTGGGAACCTTTTAATGTATTCCTGTAAAGATTTCACCATTAGATTTCACCATTAATTTCCAAGATTTTCCAATTAGAAGTGGGATTAATTTTTAGTCACAGCTTAGTGCAATTTCATATTCCAACAGCAGCTCTTTCTTTCCTTCTTTCTGCTGAGAAGCTCCTGGTGCAATCCCCACAACTGCGATCCCAACCTGGGCCTGGTTTTCCCGGTAATGGGAACTTTTCCTTTGCAATCTGATTTTAAGTGAACGGAATCGTTTTTGTGGCCCTGGTGGACTGAAGTGTTGTTAATTAGTTATCTAAACGATCTTGGGGAGGTGATAATTGCACTGAATGCACGTCAACTTCAAGCTAGCCTCTGAAAATGGCCTGCAGGAGAGATTTGTTCAAATTCCATTTGTTCAAATTCCATTTGAACATTTCTTGGAGCTGCTCTGTGCTTTGGTCACTGCTGGGATCACCTGCGCTCACTGCACCCCGCTTAAAAACCTCGTTTCACTAACAAAGCTCCTCCATGCTCTGATTTCTTGGTGTCCTTCATGAAGCTAATTGTATTCCTAAATATTGAAACGTTTTTGCATTTTATCTGAATAGAAATGCCTATTTTTGAATTGTTACTTGCTCCTCAAAATAAGATCCACAGCAGCTTCTGAACAAGGAAATAAACCATGAAGAGTTCATTCATGCTTCAGAATAAGATCATCCCTGAGATCATCCCTGGAAGATTGGAAGGGAGAAGAAAGGATGGAGGAGTCTCCCTTGCACTGCCCCATCTTTGACCAAGTCAAAAGTCAAGACCAAGACCAAGAGCAATGGCCCCACCACCCTGGTGATGCCTTGTGCAGGCTGCCCTGGAGCAGAGGCTGGGCAGAGTCCCAGAATAAAGCAGGGATCGATCCAAAGCATCTCCTCCATGGATCCACCTTGGGCAGCACCAGAGCCCAGCCAGGGCTGCACCCAAGATGAACCAAAATGGCCCCAAAATGCACGAGCGCTGCCGGGGTCTGTCCCTGGGATCAGTTCTGCTCCATTTGCACCTTGCAGTTCATTGTCCCATCCCAGCTTTAGCCCCTGCAGTCCCACCCTGCTTGTTTTTCTCTCTTCAACTCACCATTGTTTATACTTTTTTGGGCCTGGAGCTTGTAACAGTTGTCCCTGGATAAGCTGGAGCAGGACTGTTCTGTGTACCCACCCTTGTGAAGAGAACTAACACTAAATACGAAGCTCAGACCCACACACTAAAGCAGCACAGAACCTGAAACATAGAAAAGCTAAAACTGAAGGCATCAGTGGCACTCAGGTAAGGGGGAGAGGAACCCCAAAGGACAGACCTTACCCCTGCCCACCTGACCCACAGACTCCACCTCTGTGTGTTCACATAAATCAGATCTGCAGAGCATGGATCCAGCAGGATAATCTCTGCATAAACAGGAATTTACATACAAAATTGGAGCCGTTGCCACAAACATCTGGAGTTTCAGTCCTCTGCTGCCTGGCTTCCCAGTCAAAGCTGAAAAGATTAAATCCACATTTTAGATAAGGATCAAAGTTGAACTTTAGTCTTCTCAGCCAGGAAGAACAATCCCAAGGTGCTGCAGGGTTATTTTGCGATGGTTGCAGTGGCAAAAAAACCTCCCTGCACTTGGAAACAGCTGAGCACAGCTCGGAAATGGTTAATAAACCCACATGCTTTCCTAAAAATTGGGAATGAAGCAGGCACCAAGGATGCCACAGCTGAAGGAACATTTGGATAAAGCTCCCAGGCACAGGGTGGGGTTGTTGGGGTGTCTGTGCAGTGCCTGGAGCTGCACTCCATGGTCCTTGTGGGTCCCTTCCAGCTCAGGATATTCCTTAATTCCCTGATTGGAGGCGCAGGATATTATAAATGCACAGCTCCATGCACATCCCACAGCAAGCTGGCGTGGAGAGCCAGAATATATATTTAGTACTTATCTTGTGGAGTGACTTTTAATGACATTTTGAAGTGCTAAGGCACTTGGAGGCTCAGATTCTTGATTGGTCCCAGTGTTTCCCTGCAAGCAGTTGCTCAGATATTAAACATCCCCTCTGCCAGGGCTCACAAAACAAACACTGAGCCCCCTTGGTATGAGGCAAATGTTTGATGTAATTCTGTTTCAATTAGTTTATTCTTGGCACCTTTACACGTTTATCTGCATCCAGACCTTCACACTGCAGCAATTATTGACTTCATCTTCTAATTAGTAAGTGCTGAGTCTCGAGGAACTGGTTCAGTTTCTGTCCTGCCTCTGTTCTGGGAGAGCTGGGAGTGTTTACCTGGGGAAGAGAAGGTTCCAAGGAGAATTTGGAGCCCCTTCCAGTGCCTAAAAGGGCTCTGAGAGAGCTGGAGAGGGACTTTGGAAAAGGGCCTGGAATGTGCTTTCAGCTTCCCTACCAAGGCACAGTGGTAACAAAATTCTTCATCTCCTCAGGTTCAGTAATAAAGAGAGAGTTGGTGTTTTACTGTCAAACCTCCAAAAGCCACACTAAGTGCTTGTGCTTCAAAAATAAAGCCTTAAATGACTTCCCAGAGCATTTTTTCTTACAGAAAATGTTTGTCTTAGCCCATCTGCCAGAGAAACCAAGAAACCCTCCCAGATCAACCCTGTCCTCCACTGGCACCAGCCAGGCTGCAGCTCTCAGCTCATCTCCAGCAGCTCTGCCCCCAGCCAGGGATGGCATCATTTCAATATCTGCCCATCACTTTCTTCTCTAAAGACATTCAAGTTTTGAGACAATTCAGGCACTTCTAAAAGGACAAAGTGCTCATCCTGCTGTGAAGATTTCTCTCCACCACTGCCACCTTTGGTGGCTTTGCTTCTGAGAGGACTTTGGTGTTTTCCTTAGCAAAGAGCCAAATGAGAAGAATGTGACAGCAGTGCCTTCTTCCAGCAGGGGAAACTTCACATGGACATTTTTACTACTCTATTCGTCAAGATGTGATTTTATTCCTGAAAGAGCTGATAAATCCCCAGCTAACTGAATATCCCATCTGCCCATAAAGTCAGCTTTTAACGCCAAGGAAATTCAGTATCTGTCCTGAATACTGCAGCCTAAACACAGAACCTGGAAAGGTTCAAATCTGGTGTGTGGAGAAGCCAATTATTTTCCTCTCGCAAGCTGATTTATATTATAATTCAAAAATGCAAACACAATAATTCCAACACTGTTTCTTCCGGAGGAAATACAGATAACAAGATAATGCAGGGAGGATTCATTTCCTACAAGCTGCCTTTGTGTTGTTTATTGAGCTAAATAAACATGAGGGATGTGTGATAATCAAACATCTTCCTGTGGCAAGATAACTGATAGCGACAGGAGTTTTGCTTTAGTTTTAAAACAAGGATTAGAGAAAAGTAAGAAAAACAGGACAAAACCCAACTTGGAATTGTCCCTTAATTTGGCAGCACCGAAGTTTCCCCAGCAGTTTTGCAGCACAGGCAGTGCCCAGGTGCCTCTCAGCAGAGATTAAATCTGTGTTTCTCAATTTGGGATGCTCAGAGCTGTGGCTGATAATTTGCCTTCCATTGTTATTCATGCCAGCCACTCTCTCCCTCTGCCTATCAACAGTTAATGTGTTTAGACAATTAATTAGCCATTAGTAAAGTCCCTACTGTAACCAGCCTGTGTCCCCAGGCATTTCCCACTGGAAATTAATAATTTAAAGTGGGATTTGCTGATCTCTGCGGGTCTCAAACCTGTGGAACCAGAGGGTTCCAGATGTGAAGACAATCCTCGGACATTGCTGCAAGAAAATCCCAGTAAAACCAGTGCTGCTGGATCCCACTGGATCCTGAGCATCCAGCCTTTGTTCCCTTCCACCTCCTGCTCTCCTGCCACTGCCTGGGCTGGAGACAGAAGGATTTGGGCTTGGTCTGAGCTGGATGATGATTTTCTTGTCTTTCTGAGTGCTCCAAGATGCAATTCCCAACTCAGGCCAGGAGTAAAGCAAATGTGTTAGGAAATTAAGATATCTCCCTCAACATGGATGATGAAATGTCATTTCTGAGGACAGAGGATAAAACAGGAACACAGGAGGAATTTACGAGCAGGGGGGTTTGGGATCTATCTCCGTCTTAGCTTTGCAGGGAAATGAGCACGGTAAAGTTCATGCTGAAGAGAAAGGTCATCACTGAGGGTGCAGGAGAGGCTTCTCCTGGAACAGAATCATCAAGCAAAAATTCTGAGCAGCTACAACTGCAAATGGGATTTCACAGCTGCTTTGTAGTAACATTTTTCTCCATTTTCACTCCAGTTCCTGAAGAAAGGCCTATAAAAACTACAGCAGGACTGAGAAATAATTATCCATTCTTTCCACGAGTGTCCATAAATATTCTGCTGCTCTGTTTGGGACTGAAGCATGGCCTGACCTATAGCAGGGCTCAGGAGAGACCGGCAGAGGAGATGTTTATTATTTTCCTGTTGGCTCCCAGCTGTGGGATCAGTGCAAGGAGAAAAACCTCCCTGGCTGGCCCTTGCCCTTCTCATGCATGGACAGGAGCAGACATTTCCAGCATTTCCACATCTATCAGCACCCTCAGAGATCTGAGACGAACCCTCAACCACAGTTCTCTCCCTCACGGTGTGTTCTTTGGGCACTGCAAAGGTTTGATTTGCTCAGGAGTTCATGGCTCAGGATGAGCCTTCTTCACCTGAGCTCCCCAAACCAGCAGAGATGGCAGAGGAGACCAGGCCCTTGCATGAGGAGCACTTGGAAAGAAAAGTATCAGAATTTTTTCTGTACTGAATGTTATTATCAATAAACCAGGCCATATTTTAATATGTGAGCTACTGCAAGACACAAAAACAAACAGAATTTACCATCACCTTGAATCAGGCCCTCTTCAACCCTTTGAAATACACTCAAGGCTCATTTTTTACATAGTTACATGCAACTGGTTTAGCTTTAAAAAACTCATATTCAACATCTCTGGATGACCTCAAATTGCCAAGAATGCCAGGACCTCCCAAAGCAGTTTCCAATACCTTTCCTAGAAGGTGGCAGCTGCTGGATCTTGGTGTTTTTCTGGAACATTCTCCCCTGCTGGACTGATTTATTCCCTGTAGTAAATAGAAACTTTAAAGCTGACATTGCTAATTGGTTCTGCTCTGTTTACTCCAAGGTGTTTAACACCAGCAGTGTTTTCTGACCAGGCCCTTTGGAGCTCCCTCACAGAGGAGAATTTGCTCTGCTAAAGTGAAAATAAACAGAGCCCAGAACCACTGCTGGAAACTGAAATGCTCAGAATTAACATTTTGCTCAAGAAGAACCAGAACTGAGTAGATTGAAGCCAGCTTCTTGCTGATAAAAGGGAAAGAGGAGGATTTTTGTTCCTTGTGGAGCACCACCTTGGCAGGGCCACCATCATCCCCCTCCCATAGTGAGGGACACGAGGGATTGGGAAATAATCAGATTCCAGCTGTGCCCCGAGGAAGGTGTGGGAATCACTGCATGGATTGTCAGGCATTCTCATCATCTCCAGCAAGGCCTTGATCTGGTGTAAAGTAAACCCTAAAACAAACCCGTGTGTGTGCTCTGTAACAAAGGGCTGTCAGCACACACTGCTCAGGCAGGGCTTGGAGATCCCCCAGCATCGCTCCTGCTTCCCTTTCCACCTCCAGCTCTGGAGATTTTATCTGCTCTCCATTCTCATTCTCACCCTGGAAACCTCAATGAGTCTTTTATCCTTTATAGAAAGGTTTGGAAGGGACCTCAAAGCCCATCCAGTGTCACCCCTGCCATGGCAGGGACACCTCCCCCTGTTCCAGGGTGCTGCAAACCCCATCCAGCCTGGCCTTGGGCACTGCCAGGGAAATCTTTTGCTATGAATGGGATCTCTGATAATGGGATCTCTGTTAATTTGCTCTGCCCAGGCCAGGAGCATCAGCAGCAGCACAACCTGCACAGCTGAGCTGCACTACCCAAATAAACCCCAAATATTTGCCTGCCCATTTTTGTCTCTCCATTTTTATTGCAGCTGCACTCTCTCACAGAAACACGACTTTCTGAAGCATTCCATGTTGAGACACTTTACCTCAGCTTCTCTTTTCTCAGGTCACTTTTTCAGTCCATTTCCCTTTGTAGTAAAACTCTGCCAGCCAAACCTCCCTATTGATTGATATATGGGAGACTTCTCTCCAAGTCAATAACAGCCCAGAGCAAGAATCAGTGGCTCTTTGCTGTTATTTATCCATAAAGAGCTTTATTGAGCTAAACTGGTGTTCAGTTTAGCCTCTCACAGTTTATCATTTTATTTTTTTACCAATTGTCCTTCTTAACTCTGTTGGAATCTGCTGCCAGCTAAATCAGGCCAGAGAAAGCTTAACAAGTGAATGACAACCATAATTCAGTGTTTGCTGCTTCAAACCTTGATCTTGCCATTCTAGCAGCAAAATTCCTGATATATTTTGAAATTAGTTTTTCTTGCAAAAAGCAATATGCAAGGAATAATGAAAGGAGTGGATTTAAAGGGAGCAGGGAATTTAGGATGTGCCCAGCAGAAATCTGTCTGCTGTGATTGGGGTACAAATATCATTTCACACCATGCTGCACAGTGTCTCCCCAGCTTCATCAATTGCCTCCCAAGACAATGTCATATTGAAGGAAACAAACGGAGCTAAATCATTGAAGAGATGATTATTTGTTCATTACTTAAGACTGCGGGTTTCAATTGGCTAAAACTAGGACTAAAAGCAAATAACTCCCTGCTCACTCATTAATTAACTCTGCATCTTAGCTGGCATGTTGTTGTTGCTCTACCTCAAAATCCCAGAATTAGAACTGTAAAAAAAATAACTGGACTTGGAGGGTCATGCTTATATCAGTTCCCTATAAAACCTTTGGTTTCTGGGCTATTTCTCCCCTTTTTCCAGTCTTAGTAGTGATTCACAAGGTAAAGATTCCACTTCCCCCCCTCCAAGATTTCACTGTGCTTTCACTTAATCTTGATTTTAATATACATAATAAAGTTTAGATATAATTCTTAAGGATATTATGATGAATGATAATGAACCACAACTAAAAAACTCCAAAATGGCATGAAACCGTGGCAGTTGTCTGGTGTCAAGTAGCCAAAATGCTCAGACATATTCCCATATTTCCATGCCAGGAGTGAGCCCAAGAACTTTTGTAGAAAAACCCAAACCTCCCCAAAAGATGCATTTTCCATCCTTAAAAGGTTGCCCCTCGATTTTACTGCACATTTTAGACTTCAAAAAGCCTCGCCAGTGTTGTAAACACTTCCAAACCTGTGCCCAGAACAACTCTTTGCTCTTAAAAGCTGCCAGGGATTTAAAAATTCTCAATCTCAAGCCCTTCCTCGGACAGTGGTAACACATGTAGCAATAAGAACTTTCCAAAAAGGTGTAAAAAACCTTTTTAAAATTAATGGTGAACACCCTGCCCTCGGGGCAGTTCCTACCTGCTGCTGTCAGCTGTTTGGTGATCCTGGCAGTTTAAACCCTAAAACCAGGATGATTTCTCCTCTGCGTTGTGATTTTCAGTAATAAATCCCGATCTTCTCATTATCACCGTGAATATCATATAATCCCCTTTTTATCCTTCTGAGCACTTGGTTTTAAAGTTATCTGGCAGTGCAAAGCTCCCAGGTGTTAATTGCACCTTGTGTGGGATAACTCTTGCAGCTCTTTCCATGTTCCCTTTCCATTAAATTCCGTGTTCCCATCCGAAGGCATCAGCAGGAGCAGCTGATAGAGTTCCCTGCACTATTAATTATTTTGTAGGATCTGCTGCTCCTTCTCTTAATTGTCCAACCTGCTCTCTTCCCAGACATTGTTCTTCCCTGGGAGCTGGGAGATGCTGTCCCATTCCTGAAAATATTCAGGGAGAAGCTGGATAAAGCTTGGAGTGGGACTGTGGAAGATGTCCCTGCATCAAGGTATTCCTATTTATTTCTTTATTTTAAACATTAATCCTAACTCCTGATTTAAAACACCCAAACAGTGTGGTTAGGGCTGTCTATTCCCAACAAAAACGTGTCCAAGGCACAGGGAATGAGCAGTGCCAGGTGGGTTGCAAAGTCTATATTTCATTTTCTCCTCTGCAGCGAGTGCTGGTGGTTCCTGCAGTGAATAATTGGCTGCACCTTGTAAAACACGAAGTGAAACATGTACAGAGAGTCTGTTCTGTCCACCCAGATGTGGCTGTGGAATAATAAAGACCTAAAGATTGCAGCTGGCCTTGGCAAGCTCCAAAATCCAGGCTGGTAAAGACACTGGGATCATCTTTATGGATTCATCCGGGGTAAGCAAATACAATTAAAGGATGGAGACACCAAGACCTGCCTGTGCTGACAGCCTCAGACCCGGGATCCACTCTCAATTTAACGAGCCAATTAAGGGAAATTAACAGAGTTATACCCTGCTCCAGTGCCCAGAAGGTAAAATCCCACAGGGATAAACAGCAGTCCAAGGGAACTTGCACTGCCCAGGAGATGATTCGGGCACTGGGAGCTGCTGGCCTGGAAGAACAGAGATGACCCCTCCTGGTTTCACACAGCAGGGATTTCTTTCTGAGACACAAGAGCCAGAAATTGCATCCCAAGCCCCCAGGGAAGGTGGGATGTTTTCCCCCCCAGTTCTCTCACTGCAGCTCCTCGTGGTGTGCATTATTTCAGCTCCACCGAGCCCACCCCTGCAGCACATCTTGGCAAAGACATTTGGAAATGGGAAATGAACTCGGTTACACACCAAAAGCACCCTCAGTAGCATCACACTTGTTTATCAGAACACTTCAGCACAGGGCTGGGACTCCCTGGTGCAGAATATTTTGCTAAATATGAGGATTAAATTAGTGCAATAATTGATTTTTTTTGTAGGATTTTTTTAAGCTCTACTTTCCAAACCCCTTAGCGGTGGATGCACTCACCTTATATCCAGGTTTTATGGGTTTTGGTGCTCCAATAGCTGCACAGTCAATATTTAACTTGAACTTACATGGAACAACGCTCTACTAATGCTCAAGAAGTTCCTACATTTGATCTTTTGGTATAAGGCCTGCAGTTTCCATTGATCAAAATACACAATCTCTTTAAACCACAGGTAACAGTGGGTGAGAAAAGAAAAAACCTGCCTGAACGAAGCATTTAAATAGCTAAACCTTCCAAGATTCCAGTTTGATTTGGAATGAAGAGGGGTGATGGGAAAGGCAGTGCCTAACAAAGTGTGGATTCCTGCTCCTTGCTGGATCCCAGGGCTGGCAGCTCTCACTGCTCATTCCCTGAGCTCCCAGGAATTCTTGGGGAGCAGCCCATCCATCTCCCAGCTCCTGGTTATTGCCCCCTCTCACACAAGGGCTCGAATTTTTGAGGAGAATTAATTAAATTCATTAAATCAATTTAATTATTTTAATGTAATTAATTGTTCTACTGAAGGCCATCTATTCCTAATAAACAAGGCAGCAAGAGCCAGAGTTTTGTTGAGTCAATATTTTCCTTTAACAGTTCAAAGCAAAGAAAAACCCTACATTTTTGATTAGCTGGTGAAATTGGGTGGTTTTAAAATTCTCTTTCACCAAGCAGAAAAATATAAAGAAAGCGACATGAATGCCTCCAGAGGAAAAGAAATAAATGAATAAAACTTCTGGTTGGCTTGAGTGTAGCCCTACAAGTGATGTCTGTCCCACAGATGTGGTTTTTAGGCTAGAACATGTAAATAGGTCTGACTAATTTAGGAAGATATTTGGATATCAATAACACAAACCAGCCCACTTGAATAATCATGAATTTCTCTTCAGAAAGAAGAGAAAGAAGCACTGGGATAAACAAACTCTTTGGGATTGCTTGGAGAGCTGCAGCTGATGGAGGACCAAGGGGGTGAATTCCCTGCTTTTGGGGCTTTGTTCTGCCCAGCTCTCCCCATTTAGAGCCTCTTTCCTTTGTCCTTGCCAGGAATGTTTGATTTGAGCGGGATAATTGGAACTTCCTCTGCTGCTCCTGCAGCCAGAGTCAAAAGGAGGAGAGAAAAGGATGAACCCAGAGCCTTGAGAGCTGTGCACCCTCTAAGCAGCAGAGTTTTGGGGCCTTGGCAAGAAAGAAATGAGCATTTTGTTGCTGGAGAAAATTCTTTAGGAACCAAATGCAGCATCTGCCTTGTCTGGTTATTGCTCATTGCCTGTGCCTGCCTCATTCTTGTTATGCTCTTGTTTACTCAGAGGCAAAGGTTGCACCCTGAAATTATTTAGGACTCTGAGAATTAAATATTGGCAGGCCTGACAAGAGAAGAGCATGAATTAAATAAGAAGAAAAAAAAAATTTAAAAAAAGAGGATGGATTAGATTAGATCAAAGCCTGCATAAAAACACTTGGAAGACAATTTATGTGTCAGATTTCTAACATCAGTTCTCCAACAGACACACAGTTCTCCATCATAAAAGCAAGAGCTTTAAGAAGTCAAAGATTTGCAACAGCTAACACGCAAACAACAAAAACCCCAACTTCTGTGAGTTGTTTATACTCCCTTTAGATAAAGGGAAAAGAAGTAAATTTTTCTGACAGTCTCTAATATTTTCCTAGAATTTTCCAATGTCAGCTGAATAGAACCAAAGAGCATCCTTGGGACAAGTCTTACCTCCTGGACAGTGGACAGAAGATTGCTCTCCTTGGTTCCAGCAGCTGGAGGGGCTGGAGAAGAGAAGATGAGCAGTTGGATTCCTCATTCCAAGCAGGGAGCACTTTCTCTCCTTTGGGAGAAGGAAACCCCCACCCTCTGCTCCTGCTTTTATAAACCCCAGCAGCTGCTTCCCCCTGAGTGCTTTCCCTCCTCCAACCATTTCCAGCTGCTCAGGGATGGAGGCCCTGGATTTGCTTTGTTAAATATTAACTGTGAGCCCGTGGGTTGATTGGGGACATCTGCTCCAGGTCACCTCCAGCAGGACCAGTGCTGGGTGCCTGGGGTGGGGAAAATAAAATTGTTCAGATTGGAAGTTAGAAAGATGATTGATGATGATGAATGAGCTGAACTGGAGGTAATGAGGTTGGATGTGAGGAAGGAATTCCTCCCTGTGAGGGTGGGGTGGGAATCAAGTAAAATTAATAAAAACACAAGAACTACAGCCAGTATGATGTGCATTTTTTAATGGTACCTTGGCCTTGGTCCCCATTCCCAAATTTCAGGATCCCAAATCTCAAGGTAACTTTATTCTCTATGTTTATATTATTTATATATTTATGGTCTCAACTCTTGATTCTCTCAGAGGGTTTTTCCAATTTTAATGATTCTATAATTCTATAATATAAATATAAATTCCTGTGGAGCGTGAACAACATCCTGGTTTTTCACATCAAAAAAAATCTTCAGGAAAATATCAGTGACTGTTGTGTACCAACTTTAGCAGCTGAACCTTTGTGAGTGTGATGTGAATGTGACATTAAAATGCTCCCAAACCCTGCGTAGGGAAGTGTTTCATGAGTAACTGCTAATATTGCACAGCCACAGCTGTCAAGATGAAACAGGACAAAAATGGCAGGAAAATCGTGTTCTCATCTTTTAAGAGATTAAAAAAACCCAGCCTGAGGAAAAGCAGATTAACCAGTGCAAAAAGCACTTGGCAGCGGCCACCCTGGTTCATTCTGAGATTTGCCTGAATGATTTCCAGACTCCTGTTTGGTGTGAGGGGGTTTCAACACATTCAGCAAATCCAAAGATGTGTTTTCACTCCATGAACTTCAAAGGTGACAAATTTGAAAGGAGCCTGAAAGGAGTCATCACCTCTTTCTGATAAAGCAGGAGAAAAACATGTGTTTGTAAAGGCTTGGGATTGATCCTGGATAAATCAGGAGCAGAGAGGGGAACAGAAAAACACATGTTTGTAAAGGCTTGGGATTCATCCTGGATAAATCAGGAACAGAGAGGGGAACAGCGACAGGAAAGCAAATCCTGGGTGTCCCTGGTGATGCTGCTGTGACTCCTCCACGCTCTGAACACCTCACTGAACCTGGAGCGTCACATTTTAGGAAAAAGTTTCTACAGAAAGAGTGATAAAGTCCTGGAATGGCTGCCCAGGGAGGTGGTGGAGTCCCCATCCCTGGGTGTGTTTAACAAAGCCTGGATGTGGCACTGGGTGCCAGGGTTGAGTTGAGGGGTTGGGGCTGGGCTGGACTCGATGATCTTGAAGGTCTCTTCCAACCTGGTCATTCTGGGAATTGTGTGAACTCCCTTCCTTGGAGCTCTCTGACCACTTTATAAATCTGATTTTCTGCAAATATTTGGGAGCACGTTAGCTGATGGCAGGACAGAAGTGGAATGCTAATGGCTGCTGGCTGCAAGTGCAGCAGATGAGAACTCCTTGGATCCCAGGCGAGGTGTCGGCTCTAATAAAGCAATGTCATGCCAGGCCTCCCCCGTCGCTGGCCTGTGGTGACATGAGAAATTATAATGGGGGAAAAGCAGAACTTTGCAGATATAAATAACTGGAGACTCTGAGAGAAAATTTCCAAGCGGGGCGGTGGAAAAGTGTAAACATTTCTGAAGGAGCTGCAGGGAAGGAGATTATTGCCACCTATTGACAACAGCACTGAAATAATCCAGCCTGCCTGCTCCTGGTGAGGAGGAATTCCTCCCTGGGAGCTTTGCTGCAGGCTGTTCCTGTTGGATTTGTGTGGCAGGGGATACAGGGATTGGGAATAGGACCCCATCTGAGGGGAATTTTAAAATAATCCCAGCCTTCAGAGAGGTGGTTTAACAGTAATTGAACACTTGGCACACCAGGCCAGAGTGTGAGGTGCTGCTGGATCCAGAGGGATGGAGCAGGCACAGAGGAGGGGGAATGTGGTCAATCCATGGAGGGAAGGCTGTCATCTCACAGGAGCAGTGGTGTTTCTTCCATGGGGTTTGTTTCTGAAGCTCCTGGATGGATCCCACGGCAGCCCATGGCTGCTTGGGAGAGTGCTCAGCTCAGACACTGCCTGGAATGTCCTTAAAACCTGGATTGGAGAATGAACACAACTGCAAGTCAAATCCAAAGTTAGCAGCATTCAGCCACACAAGGTCTAAAATCTGGGTAATCCTTTACCAGGAGTGCCAGTCCTGTCCTTAGGCTGATTTCAGCCCAGCTCCTCAGAACGGTCTCCATGCAAGGATTTCCCTCCTTTCCTGTGTCATTTTAGCATTTCACATCTGAAACTGATGCTGTAGGATTTTAGCTGTTCTATTTTCCATATATATTTTAACCCCGCAGTTCTTTAGTGTGTAACTGTGAACTCCACACCCAGGGTCAGCTGCTGCTTTCCCATTTTGGGCACACACAACAATTCCTCTCCAGGCCTGGCAATCAAGGACACCTCACTGCCTCAGGCCCAGAGATGGAAACAAAAGTGAGTTGGGGCAGCAAACTGGGGCTCAATGACTTCATTGCCTGAAGCTGGAATTGGAGGATGAACCCCCAAAGTGCAAATGGCCCAAAGTTATAAAAGTGTGAAACCCGTGAGCTGTGGGGCAGTTTGGGTGTAGCCCTGGGGGGCTTGGGCTGCCCTGGATGTACCTGAAGGGCCTTCAGTCAATAGAACTGCTTTTTATTCCTTTAATTCTGTCTGCCCTCTGATTTTAGGGAGCCCCAGAAAAAAGGCATCAAAACCCTATCCCCCTCTGCCTGTCAGGTCTCTGTTTATTATTGGGTACCTCCAGTGTGATTCACTCCTGACAGCCCACTGATTTCTGATCTAATTTGGGTCAGACGGTGCAGATGGAGACCAGTTCCCTGCCCCATTTTATCCAGTCCCCAAATTCATTTGCTATTCAGTGGAAATCCAAGCCCAGAAATTTTTATCTTTCACTTGTCTCTTAAGAATTCCCTCTCTGAACCATTTGCACTCTGTTGGACAGATTGGTGAAAACAAAAACTCCAAGAGTTTGGAACACTTTCCTGCCATACAGCCATATCTGCACAACCTTTGCTGTGGGTATTAAAAAAGTATTATTTTAATATTATTTTTAAATATTATTTTAAAATTTATTATTATTTTATTATTTTAATATTATCATTATTATTTTGGCATGCTTTAGGAGTTCAATTTCTGGAACAGGTGAAAATGAATGTTGTTTGAATAATCTGTGTCGTGGGATGCATTTTTGTTGAATGGGACCCTGACTAAATGCTAACTGGAATTTTAGAGTTTGGTCTGGGGTGGGATTAGAGAATCTTGGAATTGTTAAGGTGGGAAAAGACCTCCAAGATCATCAAGTCCAACCTTTGACCAAATATCACCCTGCCCACTGAACCCCATCAGAATGTGCCACATCCACTCATTCCATGATTGCAGATATCTGATGAAAGGAGGTAAAAAAGGCTAAACACAGTAAAATCTAAATTTTTACAGCTGGATATTTAGAAGTATTTTTAAACTAAGAACTCAGCAAGGTTTGAGTCTGAATCCACTCACTTCCCAAACTGCTTTTTTGTATCTCCAACTTTGTGTGCTAAATTTGAAAGGAAGAGCTCTCAAAAGAAGGGATTTCCTTGAAGAGCAATGCAGATGGCAGCAACGAGAACAAAACCAAAGCAGAACAAATCAAAGTCACACACAGCAAATCCCGGGCCCAAAGTCCACAGAATGGGATCTGCACTGGTGTGCAATCCTCCAGCTTCTTAATTGGCCTCCAAGATTTGCCTGGAAATTTCTGGTCAACAGAAAATCAAAGGGAAAGGCGAAATAATTGCAGCGCTCGTGTGGCGGCGCAGCCTAATTAATTGACTTTCCTGGTGGCTATAAAATGCTCCCAAAGTTTCCCAAGCAGGATTTCAGAGCTGCTAATAAGTGATGGCAGGTGCTGAAGGTGACATTGACAAGCATTTGTCTGCAGCCAGCAAAGAAATACGGCCACACACGCTGGCATTATTGGATATTAGAGGTTCTGCCTTCCAAATGTCATATTTTAAATGTCATTGGATTTGCAGAGAGGGGGGAAAAATAAAATTTTAATGCTATTTTAGTTGTGTACCTCTCATTGAGCCTTAAAATAATGTCAATTTTTACGAACACTTTTAATAGCATGCAAAAGTAATTATCTGCAGTCTCTGAGGTTCAGTATCCTTTAATAATGAACTGAGTCATTCCATATCCCAAATTTATTAATGGCTGTTTGCAGACTGGAGGGGAGCAATGCAGGAACAGTCAAGCACCACAAAATTCTGAGAAAAGCAGCAGATTCAGATTAATTTATCTGTATGTTATTAGTAGCATTTAGTAATGCTGAAGGCAGATTTGACCAAAAGACCCATTCTGGGTCCCAAACATCCATTCTAGGTCCAGTAACATTTAATAGTGGGTTTGTTGGGTTTTAAGCAACCACATAACTCTGATTTCACAGCCAGCTTTCATTTCACTGTGTCAAAACCTGTCAGGTGAAGCCATTAGGGATGGTGGGGTCTTTACTGTAAATATTTAAGATGTAAGATAAGCCTTGTTTATCTCTGCAGGTCACACAGAGGGTGGTGATTCAAACCTTCCTGAACCGACTCTCCAGGGGTCATTGCTGATCATTTCATACAGCCAGCAATTTCCAACAACACCCAGACAATTATTTTCTACTCAACATCTAAAGAATAACTATCGATTCTTGCAAAGCACAAGAAGCGAAATCGAATCTCAGGCTGGAAAGGCTGCAAAAATTAATACTCCATCTTCAAAAGTGAGAGGGGTCTCATCAGAATCCCCTCATCACACATTTTGCTGTTCCCTTGAATTGTGATTCAGGCAAAAGATGATCAGAGGGTTTGGGGGTTTGCTGCTCTGAAAACAACCTCAAAAACAACCCTAACACAATTATAAACACAGTCAAAACTTCATTCTTAATTAGCCTAATCCCAATAACAATCTACATCCACTCCAGAACAGAAAGCCTCACCTCCATCTGAGAATGAAAATTCATCATGAACTTCAAAATCCCTGCTAGCTTAAAAATAGACTTCTACTCTGCTCTGAAACAGCAGCAGCAGCTCCAAGGCAACTTTTGGGAGGGGAAAGGGGAGTTTTGCCCAGTTCCTCATGCCCACCCCGTGCTCCAGGGTGCTTCTTGGATCATCCTTGTTTGAACCTCACCTCCAATCATGACTTGGTGCCTTCCCTTTCATAATTTGCTGCAGGTTTCTGTCGCAGACATCTTTTATGGAAAATCCTTTCCTTAGGATTTTTCCTCCTGAGAAGCTGAGAGGCCTCAGGAACAAAATGTAACCAATGGTTATCTGCTGCTGTGGAATGCAACACGTGCATCTGGGATTGTAACCAATGGTTATCTGCTGCTGTGGAATGCAACACGTGCATCTGGGATTGGTCCATGTTGGATGTTTGTAATTAATCACAGCCCAGCTGGCTGGGACAGAGAGTCCGAGCCACAAACCTTTGTTATCATTCCTTGCTATTCTTAGCTTAGCCAGCCTTCTGATGAAACCTTTTCTTCTATTCTTTTAGTATGGTTTTAATGTAGTATATATCATAAAATAATAAATCAAGCCTTCTGAAGCATGGAGTCAGATCTTCGTCTCTTCCCCAATCCGAACCTTCACAGGTTCCCTCGTGTCAAAGCCCTGCTCACAAAACCATCCCCTGCTGCTGTGCTTTTCCAGGGCTGCTTTGACCCCCAGGTGCTCCAGGCTGAGATTCCCAGCAGGAGCTGAAGGCAGGAGCAGCACAGAATTCAGCTGTGCAGCCCAAACACAGCCATGGGAGCTGGCTGGGAGAACAATTAGGGAACAGAATGAATGGAGATGGCTTTTGAGAAAAGACAATGAGCCAATTGGTGTTATTATCCTGCTCTGGCAGCATTCAGGTTGTTTGGCAGCGAGCCAGAGGGATGGTTTGGTTCTTTTCTCTCTCTGCCTTCAGACTTCAGGCCCAATAAAACAATTTCACTTATTCCACCAGCATTGCCAAACCAACGTGTTCCAGCCCCTCTGGATTTCCTTAACCCCTCTGTAAGGGGTGAGCCCACAGCATCATCTCATGTCTGACCACGCTCATGATGAAAAAAATAATTCCTAGAATGATTCCAATTTAAATTCCTGTGTTCTACGTCTGGCTGTCACCTCCTGTCATAGTGAGTCACAATTCTGGTGTTTTACCTCTTGTCACAGCACTGGGCCCATCCTTTCTCCACCCTCACCACAGTTCCATGAGGTTCTGCAACTTCCCTGCAGAGCTTTGGGAATCCCCCTTTCCCTGAACCATGAAAAGAGTGAAATTCTTACCTTCTATTAAACCTTATTTTACCCTTTTAATTCCTGGTAAATTACTATTATAATTTACTGTAGTAATCACCGATTACTCAGTGCAGATTTTAGTTTTCCAGACCAGATCTCACTTTACCTTTTTACCAGATCTCATTTTACCATTTGAATTCCTGGTAAATTACTATTATAATTTACTGTAGTAATCACTGATTATGCACTGCAGATTTTAGTTTCCCAAACCAGATCTCACTTCCTTTCCAGAACCATCCCACTGCCCAATAAATTTCTGTCAAGGTGGAATTCTTTTCCTCCTGCTATAAAGCTAAATTTTAATGTTCCTATTACGGGGTTTGTTTGGGTTTTTTTCTGCTCACATCAATTCTTCATGGAATATCTCAGCTGTGAAAATAATTCTGAATCTTCAGACTTCATGAATACACAGAAATTTTGTGTGTTGTTCTGTTAAAACTCTTGCAAAAGCAAATACAGGAAAAGTATCCCAGCCTGTCCAAGCCCATACTCAACCTCAAGGAAAACTCCTGGAAGAAATTAGGGAAGTACTGCTTGAGACAGACAGGGAACATTCAGATGTTATAAACTTCCTGCCCCTAGGAATAAAAATCAATAAAAAATGTTAACAGTACTACCAATGCCACACCCTGTTGCACAATTCAGGTTACAGCACATTTCTAGAATGCAAAGCAGATTTGCAAATATAAAAGTCTTTCATTCCCCTCTCCTCCAAAACCTACAGTTAAAACAATTTAGTACTTAATTCCTTTCCTCCACCACATTCTATTCTATTCTATTCTATTCTATTCTATTCTATTCTATTCTATTCTATTCTATTCTATTCTATTCTATTCTATTCTATTCTATTCCATTCCATTCCATTCCATTCCATTCCATTCCATTCCATTCCATTCCATTCCATTCCATTCCATTCCATTCCCTTTCCAACCTCCATTAATGATGTTTATTTATCAAGGAATGGTTGGATTTGATGATCTTGTTCTTTTCCAACCTTCCTGATTCTCTCATTCTGTCAAGTTCTGTGTGTGGCTCTGTGGTGAGATGGGCCCACCACGGACCTCTTGAGCTTTTGAGACCTTCCTGGCCACATTTATGTGGCTCTGGACTCTCCACCCTGGTTACTGAGCCAAAAAAAGCCTCATTGCACCTCTCTCAAAGCTGTGCCATGACAGAGAGGTTTTCTGGGAAGAGCTGCCCCTCCTTTCTCCTGCTGTACACGGGAGACCTTGTAGGTCTTTTCTCCATCACCTGCACTTCAGTCCTGTACAGCAAGGCTTCCTGGCAGAGCAGAAAGCAGCTTCTCCCCCCCTGTTCCTTTGGAGCATGCACAAAACAGCTGTCTTTAAAATTCCTTGAAGGATTGTGTAATCTCAGCAAGAGCAGGGAGCACTTGGGAGCTGAGTGCATTACAAAGTCTAATAACAGCAGCAATAATAACAGGGAGGCACTGAGAGCTCAAGGATGCTGTGACTTTGAGCGCGCTCTGCTGTGGCTCTGAGAGGCTCTGCTGCAGCTCTGGCACCAGCCATCTCCATGGGGGGAAAGGAACACAAATTTGGGGGTTTTATTCCCAGAGGGTGGGCCTGAGTGAGGCCTGTGTGGAAGGCAATAAAGGTGTTTGCAAACTGAAGACTCTTCAATCAACTCAGGGAGCTTTTGCACCTTTTCCCAGATCCAGGTGCTGTTTTCAGTAGGCTTTACGTGCTTTGGGTGTGATCTCACCTGGGGAGGAATAATCAGGTCATAAAAGGAAGCCAAAGGGTCTCCCCTTCAGGCCAAGTGGTGGTGACTCCTGTACTGCAGCAGGAATCAAAGATTTGGTGTTTGATAGTTGTCTGATAAGGCATTTCTGATCTGGGCACAGAAAATGATCACAGGATGCACCATGAGAACACAGCCAGGCTGATTTAGGGCACAGTGGGCTGGGAGAATCAGTGGGAAAACAGAATCACAGAATGATTCACAGAATGAACAGGGCTGGAAAAGATCTATGGGATCATCAAGTCCAACCTGTGACCTCACACCTCCAAGAGCGGCTCCAGGTCGGCCTGGAGAAGGAGGAAGGGCTCCAGGGACAACCAAAACTTCTTCCATTCAGGGTCCTGGGTCAGCCTGCAGTGCCTGAAGGGAAGCCAAAGTCACCTGGGAGTTGAGAGATGCGTTTGGCAGGACACTGATGGAATGTGAAACCAAAGGATTGATCTCCAAGCTTTGGCCAAAAAAATCCCGTGTGGTGAATGACAAAAGCTGAGATCAAATGTGCTGCTTTTCATCCCCATCTTTAAGGCCCTGAAATGAGTACATTTTCAATGGGAAGCTGAGTCTGAAATATCAAACCCAGCTCCAGAAATCTCCCTCTGTAGAGAAGATTCACTACAGGAAGATCCCATGGGACAGATAGAAGCTGACAATTGAATAAATGAAGATGGAAGCAGAACAAGCTGACATCTTAATCAGCTCCTCTTCTGGAAACAAAGGCACTGCACAATTTCCTTCCTTATCCACCCCTTTCTCAACACCAGTTGATCATATCTGGCCACAGAAATTACTCTTTGACCTCTCTGGCAGCTGCTTCTGTTTGCAGCAATTTGTTTTTGCTACAGCCCATGTTTCCAGGGAGGCAAAGAAAAAAAGAAAAAAAAAAAAAGAAAACCAGCAGCACTTCACAGCTCTACATAAAATTGTCACTGACCCAAATGTATGAATATCACTCCCTTTAGTAAGTCTCTGCTCAAATAAACAGCTCTCAGCATGTTTGCAACCTGCAACAACCAGGAGCAGGAGCTCTAAGCAGCAGCTTCTCCTCTAATTGCTTTCCCCTCCACCAGCAAGCAGCAGCTCTGCTCCCACTGGTGGGCCAGAACATTTCCAGGCAGGAATTTTTAATGTTCCCGTCCAAATCGTGCTCTGTGGTGAGCTGGTCCTTGAATTCCTGACACTCTGTAATCGGGAATTCATAAAGCTCCCAAAATTCAGAGGAATGGGGGGGAGTCAGCACAAAGCCTGGCTGGAAGGGGGGGATGATTCACTTTAGAGAGGCTCCTGAAGCTCACATCAAATTTTAATAACTCTTTGACTCTCTTTTGGAAATGTCATCTCCTAATGGCACCATGCAAAGATGCTGCTCCTCCTATTAAAATGCTCCCTTTAAAATGCTCAGATGCTCAGCTCGTGGTGCCTGATAAGCTGTCAGAGAAGAGCTGAAAGCACCAGAGAGGAACACTCTGCTGCTGGGATGGTGTTGGGGTATGCAGCACCTGCTCCTGCCTTCGCTCCCACAGGAAGGATTCCTCTGACTTCGGGGTCAGATGAAAAACCCAAACATTTGTGGAGCTGAATTGTTCTTGTCAAAGCTGGAGAGACTCTCCAGTTCATCTAAAAAATGGCTGTGTGCTCAGCAAAGTCCTCCTGCACCTTTCAAGCCCCCAAATCCCACCTGACAAACCAACTTTGCACGTCCCAGGTGGGTGTTCAAGGGCAGGGCAGCAGGGTGGAGATGGCAGGAGGGGATGAGACAATGACAGAATCGTGAAGGCTGGAAAAAACCTCCAAGGTCATCAAGCACACAGCCCCCCTGGTTTGGGATCTAACACACATTTGCTGTCCCAGCCACCCCTCTAGGATTGCTTGTACACAAATGCAACCACTCCAAACCAACCAGAAATTACAAACCCACAACACGTTCAAGCTGGAAATATAAAAGTCTTTCATTCCCTCCTCTCCAAAACCTGTAGTTAAAACAATTTCTTATTTAATTCCTTTCCTCCACCACTTTCTATTCTCTTCTACCCCCTTTCCAACCTCCATTAATGATGTGTATTTATCAAGGAATGATCTCCCACCACTTTTTGTAGTGGCAGAACCCAACCAGCAGAGTGGAGGAGGTGACTTTGGGGCACAGCTGAGTTAATAAAGGAATGGCTGCAGGAAGATGGGATTATTTGCAGAGGGAAACAGCAACAAAAAGTCTTCCTGTGCCAATCTCAATCAGGTCTCAGCCTGAAGCAGCTACAGGCTGCAGGGATTTCCATGCTCCTGGAAGGATAAATAATGCAGGGAGTGTATGCCCACCTGGCTGGGAATCACAGCACTCCTGTGACAGGAAAACAAGGCTTTTATGGCCCAGGGGTGCCCCAGAATGGGATACAGCAGGAAAACCTAAATTAGGAACAAGGGACTAAAGCAAACTCAGTTTGTAGGTGCAGAGTGCCAAATGGAATCTTATTTTTCACCCCTTGCCATGGGCAGGGACATCTCCCACCAGAGCAGGTTGCTCCAAGCCTTGTCCAACCTGGCCTTGGACATTATTCAAGAGAAAATTGTAGTTTTTTTCCATGGAAATGACACTGTGCTAGAGGTACTAAATTAATAAAAACACTATTTTTGCTGTCCCCCAAATGATATACAAATTCATTTTCATCCTGTCACCTGTTGGTAGAAGAGACCAGCCTTAGTTGAAGCCTGATCTTCCTCCCCTCCCCTTGTTAAATTTCACTGATTGCACAGGAATCTTTATGTTTAAATCGATGCAAACCACAGATGAACTTCTAACATTTCACCCCATGGGCCCAATTCACCCCAAATTTACTTTCTGCAGTACTTTGAGTGGCTGCAGGGAGCACAGCAATGGGAGCAGGAATTGCTGGACACACAATTTCCTTCTAAGACCCTTTCATCTGTGGTTTCACATCTATTTCATTTCCAGCCTCCCTTTGTAAGGCAAATAATTTCCTATTTTCCAGTTTTACAGGGATTGTGAGAGGCAAACGAAGAACATTTCCAGAACAAGGAAATGTTTACATGTAAAATTAGTATTCAGGAGCAAGAAGAGCTGCACAATCTGCTCTGCACGCTTCAAGCCAAGAAATTTCATGTGAACATTGAATTTTTTATTTTTAGTTGTAGCATTGTGCTTGAAGAATTGACAGCTGAGCTCCCTTTTGGGGATTCAGCTTTGTATACCAATTTAGTAATAAAATTAACTTTCACAGCACATTTCATGTGCAAACACTTCTAACAAAGTATCAGTCTGGTTTTGCTGCTGTATCATGAAATTCTCTCTTCTTGTGCCACATCAATCCCCGCTTTTTAGGTCAGAGGTTAAATATTGTACCTAGAATGTAAATCCATTAAAATGTCAATAATTAGAGATGTACCATTTATAAAGCTCTGGGTGTAACATTTTCCTCACAGTGTCTTGGTAAGAATTAATTCAGTTCAATTAACATCCCAAACTGAAAAAGCTGATAAAACACTGATAGGGAAATATGAAAAATGATCCCCAGCTGCAGTTGGTTGTACAGAAAAATCTGAATGAGGAACTGAGCTTCTAAAAATAGCTTTAATTTTTTTTTTTTTGAGTAGTATTGAATTATTGAATTGGATTCCACGAGTGCAGCCTGAATAATGGATTCAGGAGATTCAGCCCTGAAGGATTTACCAGAGGATCAGATAAATATAGGAAGAGACATGAGGAGAAATATTCAGATACCACCAAGAGCTTCCAAGCAAAACCTTGGGTTTAAAACCAGCTGGGCAGGGGACAAACTGAGTGTTTGGCTTAATTAGACAAAGCCTTAATTTTAATGAACTTTCCAGAATGACAAGTATTGACGACCACAGCAATTTCCACCAGCCAGGACCTGATGGGCTGGTGAGAATTTTGCCTGCAGCTCTAAAGCCTCTGAGCATTCCCACCATGCAGGAAACCCATCCCAAACCTTCCCAGAGAGTTGATTTTAAACCCTTGGGCTTTTCCCCCTTCTCTGTAACAATTCATGCTCTCAGTGATTATTTCTCTCATTCTTTCATGCTCCAGACATTGCCTGGCAGGGTCAGAAATGTAGAGGCAACGGAGGGTTTATTTTCCAGGTAACATATCCCTTTTAATTGCATTTTCACCTGGATTTAGATGAAGATGAATAAAGGAATGTCACCCATTTCAAATTCGGAGAGAGTAACTTATCCCACCAAGGGGTGAACTCAGTCTCCACAGCCCAGTCCCACAAGCCAGAGAGATGGAACAGGGAGAGCAGCACCTGGGAGAGCTCCAAGTCATGAATTTGCCATCAGAAATGCAGCTTTGTGTCTGACAGGACCACTGCACCCTGATTTTTATCAACTGGGAGACCCCTGTGGTAACCTGGGTTAACCAGTGGCTGAGCAGCTGCCATAAATGGAATTTGGAGTATTTTTGGGCAGGTAGAAACTGCCAAGAGGACACGGATAAAGGAGGAACTGCACTCACTGTTAGAATGTGCTGTTGTCCAGAATTTGTTCAATTTTGCAGATTTAAACACAATCCTCAACATTTCCACACACCACAAAATGTTATTTTTATAACACATTTGTGTTCTACACAGTGATGCTTCCTCCTTCCACACAGCACCAGTAATAGAGGGATTGTAGTGAAAATCAGCTGAATTCCTGAGAAAGAGAGGCTTTAGATTAATAGAGAAATAGATGTAGGTTTTATACCTCTGATAATGATTTTTCCAATTAATTTTTCCATCACAGTTATTACTTTGGATCAATTAGATTCAGACACCCAGGGCCATGTTACCATATTATTCATAAGGCTGCATTTCAGTGAAATTGCAGTTTTACCACCAGAAAAAGAGGCATCCCCGGTTGCTGGTCCAGGAAATTGAGGCAGAGAGAGGCAAAAATTCTCCTGGGAGATCCCAGCTGCTCCTCATCCATGGTCAGGAGGGAACTCAGGTGTCCAGTCCCACTCTGGCCATACAAAGGAAGGATTTCTTCCTTACCACAGCCACCCCAGCCTTGCTGATTTTGCTTTTTCCTCCTGTATTTTCTTCCTCTTTAAAGGCTGTTTTACAGAGGTTTGAATATCATCAAGAAGAAAGTTTACATTTCAACACTCTTAAATACTTGACAAATCCCCAAAGCCAAGGAAATTCAGCTTTAGGGCTGGCAATCCAGACTGACACTTCAACCTCACTGCCACAGCCCCAGACTCCTTCCTTTTGTGCATTAAAGCCAGACCTCTCGCTTCACTAAATACTGATTTTTTTTTTGGTGGCAAAATTATAGTAACGAGTGCTCCAGTTTCACTAAACCCCAGTACCTACAAGATTTGGATTACTAAAATGTAACCTAAATCCTTTCTGCTGCTGGTGTGTGCATTTGAAGATAAGTAGCAGGGTGAGCAGGCTAATAATGGCTTGGAATCTCCTATGGATAGTTCAGCACATCTCTAATTTCATTGCAACTCTTTTTCTCATTAAATTTAGATGAAAGACCAAGACATCTATTTCTTGCTTGCTATTTTTTTAATATTTCCTTGAAGGTATTATGAGAGTTGTGTTATATAAACTCTGAAATACAAGGGGAAAAGCCACTGCAGCAGATTAATTTGTGTCGTATTTCCAATTTTGATTGATTATTGTGGGAATGATGCTGGGCCATAAAAATGAAAGGCACAGTAATGTAAGAATTAACATTAAACTGGACTTCTAACTCACCCTGCTGTAGAGGTGGTATTAAAACAGGTCCTTATTATTTGTTTAGGATAATTCAAAAGGCATTTCTGCCACTCAACTCCTAATTAAAACAGTCTTTAAATGGAAAAGACTGTTTTAAGACCCAGCCAATCCTACCTGAAAGCAAAGACCAGAGTGAGCATAGGAGGTGCTGTTTGACCCCTTCCCTTTTGGATTCATCCAGCAAAATGGACAAAACCTGGAAAAGAAAAAGGGAATTAAACAGAAGGGTTTGAGTAGGGCTGAGAGGAATTTCCATGGTGAACAAGCAGTTCCAGCACTCTGTAACTCTCTGGCTACGCCTTGATTGTCTCAACCATCTCTTGGCTCAGCTCTCACCAGGGTTTGGGAATATTCCTGACATGACTTTTCCAGGGAAAACCACATTTTTTGGGAGAAAAGATGGATGATGTAGATGAAAATACAGAAATACATTTTTAAAGTGTAAGGAAAGTTTCTAATGGGCAGGTGAAATAGGGGAAAATGCTTTTTGTGGGTCCTAGCTTGCCTTAACAAGATAGGAGTTCAAAAGGATTCCTGGTGAGGATCGGTTTGTGTCGACAGAGAAGTTAAATTAAATCTTGCCCAAATTGAAAATTGGGCAAAATTCAACAGAAATTGCCCAACAGAAAATGAAATCTTGCCCCAAATGGCAGTGATTTGACCCAGGGGTGCAACCTGAGCACAGAGAGCTCCAGGGCTGGCTTTGCCTCCCCTCAGCTGTGGCTCATTAATGCCTGACTCAATTTCCAGGTCTGGCACCTTTCTCCCTGTGTTGGAGGTATTTGCCTTCAAAGGAATTTCAATATTCAGGTTCCAGAGGTGTTTGCTGCCTCTGGCTCAGCTGACATTTACTTGTGAGAGACTCAGCTGAAGCCGCTGGTGGTTTCTGTGAGGTGTTGGCATTAATTTTCTCACTCTCCTGCCTTGTTGCTCCAGTTTGTAGATCCCAACATTGCCTAATTTCCCCCCCTTTTACTTACATTTGACAGGTCGCTTATGGTTTATTGACTGTGGGAAGTTTACTCTGTGATATTTGCTTCCTTGGCTCTGGTATCCAGCAAAAAGACTTAATTTAGCTCAAAAAGAGTAAATTTAGCTCAAAAAGACTTCACTTAGCTCGTGTTGAGTGTTTATCTGAGCCTAAATCCATTTATTCCAAGTTAAACTTCCAAAGAAATTATTGTAACCTTCACTACTTGGGTGTTAACAACCCCTGTACACTTTCATTTCTGATTAGAAGGGATGAAGGAAATGTAATAATATAATAATTTGCTGAGAACTGTCTAAAAAAATGTTCAGTCCTCTTTTATTCCTGTGCTAGCAGATGAGGCAAATTCTATTTCCTGGAAAAATCAATGCTGATGAATGCTAGGCTTAATAATTGATGTTTTAAATATGTATTCCACATTTAAAAACAACGGCCAAAGTTTATTATGACAAGTATCTTCTCCAAGGTTATCATCTACCAGCTGAACAAAGAATAAAACCACAATAATGGGAGAGCGACCGTGCTTGTAAAAGAATTATTCATAAATACATTAAGACCCAGCTGAAGACTTGTGTCAATAATTACCTTCATACAACAACACTCAGAGCTGATGTGCTGCCGCTCTCCTCGTGCAGACAGATATTAACACTTAATTCTTTCCACATTTATGGGGCCTGGAGGAATTGCAGGCTGTAAACAGAGCTGCCAGCTTTGACTGCTGATAAATTTATTTCCTAGGAGATGTGCTGGATTTGAATGGGTGTGAGAAAGTCAGGAAAGGCCTGAGCTCTTCCCCACATCTTTTTTTTTTTTATTTGATGATAGAATCAGAGTGGTTTGGGTTGAAAAGAGCATTAATGATCATTCTGTCCCATTCTTGCTGAAGTAGGGACACTTTCCACCATCGCAGGCTGCTCCAATCCCAATCCAGCCTGGCCTGGGACACTTCCAGGGGTCCAGGGGCAGCCACAGCTGCTCTGGGAATTCCATCCCAGCCCCTCCCCAGCCAGGAATCCCTTCCCAATATCCCATCCATCCCTGTTCTCTGTCCCTTTGAAGCCATTCCCTGTGTCCTGCCCACTCATTCTCTCAGAAATTCTCTCTCTCCATCTTCCTCACAACCTTCCTTAGGTTTTCCACTTCCCATTTTTTGCTCCCTCCCAATCAAGTCACAGAAGAGAATTTCTCTCACCTACAGTGGGTAAATCACCCACAGTGTTTCTGTGATTCCAGCAAAACCTCACTCCCACCTTCCAGCCAATAACAGGGAGGTTTTTCCCCCCATCCCTCAGTCCTGGTGGCCTCAAACCTCCCTGTAGGAAAATCCCTCCCTTCTTTGGGAGTTTTTCCTTCTGCCAAGGCCCATCAAGGGCAGATTTTGGGTGTTCTGCTGCAAGAAGCAGCTCAAGGTCGTTCCTCAGCTCAGTTCAAGGTGAGCAGAGCTTGCCCAGCTGTGGAAATGCCAAAGGAATTTCCACAGAGCTTGGAAAAAACAAAACTGGGAGATGGTAACACCTCCCCTTCCTTCGGGATTTTGGGATTATGGCATGAGGTGAGGAATTCAGGCACTGCTTTTGGAAGGAGCCAGCTTTGGCTGAGCTCCTGGCATTAGCAGAAAAAGAAAAGAAAGGAGATAGAAATCTAAACCAGAAAACTTCCAGCCCCTGTGCTTCCTGCAGGTGAGTGCAGTTCCCTGGATTTGACAGAGCAGATCAATGAAGAAAATATAAAAAGAAAAGAGAAAGAAAATATATTAAAAAAAGAAAAGAGAATAAAGAATATATTAATATCTAAAAGAAATATATAAATATAAAAAAATATATAAATATACATAAAGCTATAAATATATAAAACAAATATATAGAATAAATGCATTTATATATAAATATAGAAAGAATAGAGAACAAAGGGAAGGAGGATAAATGGGATTTTGGGAAGGAATTTTTGTCTGTGAGGAACAGGGACAAACAGGATACTGGAAAGGAGGATAAATGAGATATTGGGAAGGAATTTTTGGCTGTGAGGAGCAGGAATAAATGGGATATTGGGAAGAAGGATAAATGGGATTTTGGGAAGGAATTTTTGTCTGTGAGGAACAGGGATAAACAGGATATTGGAAAGGAGGATAAATGGGATATTGGGAAGGAATTCTTGGCTGTAAGGGCAGGCATAATTGGGATTCCAGGAAGGAATTCTTGGCTGTGAGGAGCAGGGATAAATGAGATATTGGGAAGGATCATAAGTGGGATATTGGGAAGGAATTCTTGTCTATGAAGAGCAGGGATAAATTGGGAATATTGGGAAGGATGGATATTGGGAAGAAGGATAAATGGGATGTTGGGAAGGAGTTCTTGGCTCTGAGGATGGGAAGGCCCTGATACATCATCCCCTCTCCTTTATCTATTTCAGAACCCAAAAGTTTTGTTTCCCTGGGTGCTGTTAAGCCCTGAGACCTTTTGTGACTCTCAGAGAATTTTCCCACTTCCTTTTAATCTCCACCAAGCCTGAAGTTTCGTGGAACCTGTTTGAAATGTGTCACCAGAGAGTTTATTTGGCTACAGGCAGCGTTTTCATGACGGGGTTTGGTTTTTCTTCCCAGCTGATAAAAATGGAATTAGCAGGTATTAGCAACTAAATTAGTCAGGAGGCATTCCTAACAAAGGAACCTGCTCAGGTTCACTGAAGCAGATATAATTCTCATCACAGGTAAAGTATTTTTTTTTCTCAATAAGTTGTTTGTTTGCATTGCTTTTCAGGTATTATTTCTCAAGAAATTAATTCTTCTTAAGCACAGCTCAATGAACTCAAGAACCTGCCTCAGACTTTTGTTCCTCCCCATCCTCTCCTTTGACTCCCAGATAAAATGTCTGTGTTCCCTGGAGAGTTTTTAATTCAGCCTCCAGAACGGCATCATTTCCAAAGCCTCCAGAGAAAAAGGAGTTACGGAGCAGCAGCTGTGGAAAAAAGCAGGTTCAGGCTGGTGGAATTAGTGCTCTGCTGAATTTCTTACAAATTCTGGGAAAACAACGACTTTGAACATCACAACACTGCAGCAGGAGTTGTAACAAACTGGTGCTGAACTGGGGTGTAAATTGATTTTCCCAAAAGCTGTGCTTGGTCTCAGCTTTGCTGGTTCAACTATCAGCAGATGAAGCAGTGTTCAAATAATCCCCAGTCAGGATGGAAAAATGCACGGAATTCCACCCAAATTTAAGGACACAGATAATGAATTCCTTTGGTTGTGGCATTTCTATCTTCAAATCTTCTGTACAATACCATGAAAGTGAGACCATCTCAACATTAAATGAGCTGGAGGGCAGCTCTAAACTGGGAATGACACATTCACATTTTTCCTTCAAGCTTTTAAGCATCTCCACTAATAACTAAAATATTTCTGAAATGGGCTGACCTTTAGATTCTGTTGGGGGAAAAAAAAAAGCTTATTTTCTTTTGGGAAATGCCTCCCTTCACTGAATCATTTCCAAGCCTCCAGGCAACTCTCAGTATCAAATATTCTGTTGTTACAACTGTTTCTAACATCATTTTATAAATGGACTCTGAGAGAAATTAGCCCTAATGGCTAAAATTAAAATATTCCGAGAAACTCTCGCAATTTATGTAATAAAACACAAGTACAATTTATGAATTATTTGATCCAGACCTTCAGCTTTGAGTGATTTCTGTCATGGGACTGAAAAAAGCTCAACGGGAAGGTCCCGAGCCCTGAGTGACTGGGTTATGAACACCCTCAGAGAAATTATTTGGGGGTTTTTATCTGCATTTCAGCCACAGCAGTCATTGAAATATTTGTCCAAGACAGCTGAGAACGATGATTAAAATAGACAGAACGTTCATCAATGTTTACCAGATAAATATTTCCCCGAAGATCAACAAAACGGAAATGTCATATTTTGACAGATCTGTTCATTTCAGCGCAGTATCTTGGATTTGACCTAATGAAAGGATGTGACAATTCAGTGAATGAGTATGATAGCAAATTAATGTATTTATTGTCATTATTAGTGAAAAATGCGGGAATGAAAACAAGAACTTCCTTTGATTTAATTACATTTCACTGCATTAACTGTGAAATCATCAGCCCATTGGTTCTCTGAGGGAAATATTTGAGTTCATTTGACTCTGGGTAAGTGTTGGAGATAAAATATTCTATTTTACAGTGTTGTCTTTGGCCTCTATAATCTGGAGGGTTGATTAGTGGAAATCAATAATCAGTTACCTGGTTATGGTCTGAATGCTCAGAGTGATCCCTGGAACCTGGAAAACAAATGAAATAATTCCATGAATTAGAGAAAGCTGTGAAAAGTTTGTCTTTACAAAAGAAAAGAGGACATAAATAGAGCACTGATTTCTTGGATAAACAGAAGCAAAGCACCAGAAAATTTGGTTTAAAAACCAATAATCAACAGGATATTTGGACTGAGATCTTCAGCCACTCTGAGGAGCACCAGAAGCTGGACCAAGCCCAGTTCATCCAACCAGGCTGCTCCAGTCTAAGCACTGGAAACTGGGCTCCAGAATGTGTTAATTTTTCACATAAGCAGGGATTTGTTAATTCTCCCTGTAAACAGGGATTTCTGAACCAGCCTGAACAGCCAAGTCCAGCATTTCGTGCCTGCCCTGGGTTCCACCCTGGCAGCTGAGGCTTGCCCATGGTTTTGTGCACCAGAGCTGCTTCCCTGCCTTTCAGACCCATGGCTTACTCATATTTCTCTATTTTTATCTCTCCACTTCACTTCTCCCCTTGCTTCCCAGTATAAGCTATGACTAAACTCTTAAACCATGATCAGAACCTGCCTTTAGCACACACATTTCCCAGGCAGGTTCTCTGTGACCGTCCCCAGTCTCTACACAACCTGCAGGGAGAGATTTTATTCCAGGTGTTTAACCCCTGATTTTTAATAACCACAGCTCTGCCTGCTTAAGAGAGCAAAACCAGAACCATCCAATGGCAATCTGGGTCTGCCAGCCAGAGCTCCTAAAACCTCGGTAGCTTCTCTCGCAGGAAATCTGGAAATCGATATTCTATAATTTAAAATATGATTACTTTTTAAATTATAAAAATAATTTAAAAATTAAAATTATTTAAATCATAAAATAATTAAAAAATAAAAATAAAAACGAATCTTAAAAAAGAAGAAGAATTTAAAATAGTATCATCTGTATGATATCACCTATTTCTACACATGGCACATAGATAGAACTCTTTAAATAGTGCTCATATTCTCCATGTGAAATAATTTATGTAAGCAGAGGATATCTGTGTAAACTATCTATAGAAAGTTTCTATAAAGACAGAATTTCTGTGTAAACTATAAAAATAGTTTCTATAAAGAGAGAAAAACTATCTATTTAGGGTATATAAGTATATATAGATATATAAATAGAATAAACTATATATAGATTGTATAGAGAGAACTTTCTAAATATACACTAAATTTAAGCATCTGAAAATAGAAGACTTAAGCAGGAAAGCTGGTTTATAAAAAGAATTCCATAGTAAAGCACTTCAGTGACCCAGCAGCAGCTCAGGGAGGGTACCTGGGAGTGTGAGAGCGCTGGAAGTTAAATGCTGATAAAGGCAGCGTGGGCAGGTTGGAATTTGGGATTCACTGGAGCAGCACAGCACAGGTTGGTTTAATCACATCTGCAGGGTGTGAGAGTGTCCTGCATGCACTGCACTTCCAAAAGAGAAGGTTCCTGTGATGGATCTAAATGCCAAAAATCCATCATTCATGAATTCATCTGGTCAGAGATGTTAGAATATTAGCTACTAAAGACTAGGAAAGTACTGAACCCAGCTAATCTAAATTTCTTCACCTGCAAAACACTGTGTCCTTGAGCATAGCTGTAGTACAATAACAAGTAGTGAAAGAGACATGAGAAAAGAGAGACGCAACCTCTGAGGAATGGAGAAGAGCTGATGTTGCGGGGTGGCCAATAGACTTTTTAGATTACAGAACATTCATGAGCTTATTACTGCTGTACATAAATATCTGGTGCTCTAATCAATAAACTATGCTTGCTGATCCCTCATATTGAGAGCTCGAGTTTCCCTCACCGCGACAGAGATCCATTCTTCCCCAGATGATGAGCGCTAAAGTGACCACACCAGGTAATTCTGCTCAGCTTCTGGCAGATTCCTCTTTTAAAGAGCTGGGAAAACGAGCGGTGGCTGCTGCTGTGGAGGGAACAGATGTGTGCCACGCAGCCCTGCTCATCCTAACGGGAAAACCTGGATTTGTCACAGTGATGGATCATCCCCGTGCTGCTCCCCACATGTGCCACAGCTCTGGAAGAGTGGCCTTGAAACTCTGAAACCTTTAGCAGCTGAGATCATTCCCTGCATGATGGAGTGGCTTTTTCCCAAGATGATGATGCTCCATGTGAGGGAATAAGAGCTGCCTGTCCCTGCTCCTCCCAGCTCTCCCATATAAAGACAATTTCCTCTTGGCAAAGTTCAGACGCTACAGGACAAACTCAATCTCTCAATCCCCTTGTCCATCTCCTTGTCACTCCTACTTTTAAATCCTAGAAAAATTATGCAGTGGGACAAAAGGTGGAGGAGAAGGGGAGAAACAAATAAAATAAACATGGAAAATGGGAATTATTGTATCAAAATAAAATCAGAGAGTCACAGACTTGGTTGGGTTGGGGGGTTTGTCTCAGACACGGTCCCTGCTCCTCCCAGCTCTCCCACCCTGCCTGCACCAGGCACTGGCACCATCCCATAAAGACAATTTCCCCTTGCCAACGTTCAGACACTACAGGACAAACAATCTCTCAATCCCCTTGTCACTCCTACTTTTAAATCCTAGAAAAATTATGCAGTGGGACAAAAGGTGGATGAGAAGGGGAGAAACAAAGAAAATAAGCATGGAAAATGGGAATTATTGTATCAAAATAAAATCACAGAGTTACAGACTGGTTTGGGTTGGGAGGGAACTTAAAGCTCATCCAGTTCTTTAAAGCTCATTAAATCAAGGTCTCCATCACTAAATAGATCTGGGCTAAGCGTGGATATGAGCTAAATGACTTGGGGAGATAGAAGAAATGCAGTTCCATCCCCAGGGACACCTTTCACTGTCCCAGGCTGCTCCAAACCCTGTCCAACCTCCCCTTGGACATTCCAGGGGTGGGGCAGCCACAGTTTCTCTGGGAATTCCATTCCAGGGCCTCCCCACCTTCCCAGGGAACAACTTCTTCCAAATATCCCATCTCATTACGTTCCCAAATTAACACCCAGAACTTCAGATTTCCACGAGCTACTCCCTGAAGGCCTCCCAAAAGCCAGGATCTCATTGACCAGAGCAGTATTTGGTTCATGCTCAGCACTGTTAAGCCTCAGCAATTCCTTTGTCCTTGCCTGGGCAGCTCAGCACTCATTAAATCAAGGTCTCCATAACTAAATAGACCTGGATATGAGCTAAATTACTTGGGGGAGATAGAAGAAATCCAGGAAAAAGCAGATAATTGGACCAAAATCCCACAAGGATGTATTACAGCCCTAAACATGCAGATCCTTCCTCCTCCTTAAAAAAAAGCCAAGCAAAAAACAAAAAATCAAACAAACAACAAAAAAACCCCACCCAAATTGGACATCTAAAGCTGTTTATTCCACTTCTGTATAGATTTTTGTGATGGCAGAATTCTCAGCTGTATTTAACCCAGCTTTTCCAAGGTCGTGAAGCTGCCTTACAATTATTAGGTTGGAGGTGGTGTTTGTTTTCATTTAAAGTGGTTTAAATAATCCCAATAAACCTGCGTGGGGATGTGGAACATCCTCTCCAAAGCACTGTCCTGTGTGATAGAGAGCATCCTGCTGCCATCTGGGTGCAGGAGAGAGATTGCAAGGTGAATTTGCAGTGGATTTTTACAGAAAACCCAGTTTTATATTGGTCCATATTGTCTATATTTCATCCAGCTCTTCCTTCCAGGGTTAAATTGGAGCCATTCCAAACGGAGCAATGAAAAGAGCCACTTTTCCCCAGGAATTAGAAATTAAGAGCCAGGTGAAACAACAGACAGCGTTTTTATCAAAATGTGCATTTTCCAATCAATCTGCCAATTGGAGAGGGGCACTGGAGGGTTCAACACTAACGAGGCTGAAGGAAAGAAGGAAAAAATCCAATTTATGAAAGTCCCATAATATTTTGCTCACTTGCCTTATCCAGCCCTTGGAAATGAGAGCAGAATTGATGCAATTTTGCCAAACAAATGCTCTCCACACTGTGCAGAAATACTTCCCCTACAGAAAAAGAGGCCATGCTTGTCCCTACAATGCAATTTTGATTTCACCTCCATTGAAATTCCATGTGGATGGATGGGGATCCAGCCACTCTCTGTGGAGGTGGCACCTGGGACAAAGTTTGATTTGTTGTTAATTTGTCCAGCTGCTCATTGATGGTTAGATTTGATGATCTTAAAGCTCTTTTATATTTCCATAATTCTATATTTTCATACATTTAATTGTCCTAAAATTATGGAGAACCAGAGTTAATCCCTAAACATTAACAAAATGTCCTAGAAACGGATGAAGAAAGAAGAAAAATAATCAGAAGAAAAATAATTCTATCGAATAAACTCCCAACCTCTAGCAATTTCTGGGTGGGAGAACTCCTGAACAAATATCTGTATTCAATATTACCAGGTGAGTGATATTGATTATGAAAGAAAAAAATCCCAAAACTTTTGGATATCTTTTATGAAGTTTTTAACCTGTGTATGGTTTTTGGCTCAAGTCAAAATACATGATTTTAAAATATACATACAGACAAAAAAAAAATCAGGCTGGAATTTTAACTGAAACAAAATCTCAAATTATGGAGCAATAGTTCAGGTGAAGCAGAAAAGTTTCCAGCTAAAATCAGCTGCCCTTTCCTCCAGCCAGAGCTTTGCATGCCCGTGGAGTTTCACATCAGCTGGAGGCCTTTGAAAGCTCTTCCCCCACAATTACAGATCTGAGGCACTGGCCATGGCCAGAGAGATCCATGGCAGGCTCCTGGTGTTATTTCTGTTTTATTCCAGCCATTGTGCAGCTATTTTCAGTTTCAAATTTGTCACAGTCCTTCACCTGCAGGAAGAAAACGCCCTAAATGTGGTACAACCTAAATAGTGTCAAAAGCACCAGCTTTTTTGAGTTGTTGGTGATCCTAAAATAACCTTCTGCAAATATAAAGTGGAATTTATTTTCCGTATCAGGAAGGAAATAAAAAAGTGGCTGAGCCAAATTTGTAGACCTTTCCCAGAAGTTCATTTTTGTATTTTAATTAAGTCTGAGGTGCTACATAATACAAAGAGTTTTAAAATTTGATTTTAGAGATTTAGAACATCAGGACTTAGACAAAATTTGAAACAACCTCTGATGGCATTTCGTGGGACAGAAAAGACAGTAGGTTTGTGGGTTTGACTATTTAGGACCTGGTTTATACCCCAAATTATTCTGAAGTAATTGTATTTGGGAATTAGGATACAATCCCCCCCATTTTAAGGGAAATTTCCCAACAATTCAATATCAGCTGCATTTTACAGTTACTCCACATGTCCAAAGATAATGCCAATAGAAATTCAGGAGGATGCTCATCTGAACCCTGACCAGGAGGAGCAGGAGAGGCCTTGCCATTTGATTTTCTAATCTCCTTCTCTCCCTTTCTGACAGCCAATCCAGCTCCTTTTTGTCCTGATAAAGGTGCTCAAGACTCTGTCTTTGCCAGCTCTCTCTCCCCTGACCCAATTCTTTTATCTACAGGAGCAGATTTCCATCACTGCTGACTTCCCTGGTCATGCACCTGTATTTTGTATTTCAAATTTGGTATTTTATACTTCTTATATTATCTTATATTATCTATATTATCAATTATTTTATATTTTCTATATATTTTATTTTTATGTTTTATATTTAGTATTATTTTATATTTTATATTTTATTATTTTACATATTTTATTTTGTGATTCCTCACTAAATTCTCTCTCCTGCTGAATCCACTACTTGAGCAAGACTTGACTTCAATTCCCTGAAATCCTCCAGCTGCATTCAAACACAAGGCATGGAGAAGAGTCAGAAAAAATCAGGGAAAACAAACCAAATATTCCTCCTGACATCTCAGCCCTGTCCTGCCTGCACAAACAAACAGTTCATGTCTCAAAACTTCAGCTTTATCTCCAAGCCAGGGTGGAGGCTGGAGCCTTGTCCATCAATCATGATTTCCACAGACATGCTTGGACCTGGCAATTTGTGTCCTTTCAAGGGCTTGGAGTAATCATTGAACTTCCATTAAAAACCCCAAACAAAGCAAAAAGAAAAACCCCAAACAAATATTTCTGCAGAACAAAAAGAAAGTCGGGGCAAAGGTATCACCAAAACAAACCTCACCTGGAGGATATGCATTCATGGGAACCATTTAAATGGAATTTCCTGTAGCCTCTTCAAATAACAGCTTCTAAATTTGTTTCTGTGTTAGACATGGACTGTGAAGTCTCTTGGATCTGTTAGTTTCTATAAAATAAGGGAATTTATTTTAACCTCTGGGCCTTACAGGTCTGGCCAAACAATGTCAAAAGTGAGGCACAAAAGTCCCTGATTTTTTCATATGCCAGCAAGTTTTCCCATGGTGCCCAATGTTATCAAAATCCTCATTTCTTATCAGTATTCCTACTCAGATCCCTTTTGATTGTAATTACATGATTAATTATAATAAAAGTGAGTAGTGAACTACAGCAGTATCATCCTGAAGAAATCCTTCAAATTAGGCTTGAAACAAATTCCCCTCTTTTTAATTATGAAGGGATTTACCAGGAGTTCAGAAACCCTTTACCTGTTTTATTTCAAACCTGATCAGAATAAGACTTAATCCTCCAAAAATTCTGCTGAAAGCTGGCATCTGCTGCGATTCTGAATGTGCTTCATCAAAGAACAAAGCCAGAACTACAATGGAATGGCAAATGTAACAACTCTGGAATTATTTCTGATGCTTCATGGTGCTTCCCAAGCCCGAGCAAAGACAAACAGATGTTTCCCCACAACTGGAATTAAATCAGCAGCCTGACAATGAACATTTTGGAGCATTTCTTTGTGATTTGTACCGAATCCCTCCATTCTGCTGTCTCTGTTTTTGCTGCTTTGGGAGATGTCTCCAGGGATGCTCCAAGGAGGAAATTTCTTGTCCCTTTCAGGGACAATCTCAGTGAAACTGAATTCCCTTGGCTCGCCCATGGCTGCCCTTCCAGGCCATCCGTCCTCTGCTGTCCATCTGTCCATCCATCCTCTGCTGTTCATAGGCCTACCCTCCAACTTTCATTAAATGAATCCAACTGATCAACTTTGCCAAAAAGAAAAATGGCTTTTTTTTATCTCCTTTCAAGATTCATCACCTCAAACAGAAATGCTCTATTGCAGAGCCTGACGTCCACTTTTGTACCAAATTCAAAGGCTTTTTACAGGATTTCTTAGGGGATTAAAAGACACACAGTGCTCCTCTGTCTGTAGGCTCCCCATCATTTGGATCTTATCTCTCCCATCCCAGTATGAAAGGACTTCCCAAGCGGATGAAGAGCAGATGGCAGATGATTCTCCCAACTGGAGATCCCTGGATTTGATTTGTCACTCACTGAACACTGGCAGCAAAGCATTTCTGTGCCCCTGTGAATAACCTGAGTGGTTTGGATATTTTCTGGTGGTGTTTGGGCAACAGCTGCTGGTAAACAGAGTAAAAGCTTTGATCAAAGCCATTTTTCTGGGTTGTTTGGGGTTTTTTTAGTCATCAATGATTTCACTCCTTTGCTGTTGCTGTCCCCAAGGTGTGTTTTGGTTCACAGCTCCGCTGCAGCTGGGAAATCTTGGCTGGACACTGTCAGACACATTCTGTGAAAAATCCTTTCCTTAGGATTTTTTCTCCTGAGAAGCTGAGAGGCCTCAGGAACAAAATGTAACCAATGGTTATCTGCTGCTGTGGGATGCAACAGGTGCATCTGGGATTGGGCTCATGTGGTTGTTTCTAATTAATGACCAATCACAGTCCAGCTGGCTCAGTTAGTCAAAGCCTTTGTTATCATTCCTTCTTTTTCTATTCTTAGCCAGCCTTCTGATGAAATCCTTGCTTCTCTTCTTTTAGTATAGTTTAATATAATATGTCATAAAATAATAAATCAGCCTTCTGAAACATGGAGTCAGATCCTCGTCTCTCCCCTCATCCTGGGACCCCTGTGAGCACCGTCACAGGACACAGCCAGGTGTGTGTCCCCTGTCCTGGCTGCCCCCATCCCCACAGCCCTGTTACACTCACTGATGGGGAGAGGCTGCTGAGCCAAAACCCCACATTTTCTCTTTGTTTTCCCCATTAGCTGATGGCTAATTAATTCCATGGCAGTTGTACTCGTGGAATGACAGGGACTGGAGATGGGTGGGGTGTGACGGTGCTCACAGGGGTCTGAGGATGAGGGAAGAGACGAGGATCTGACTATGCTCTAGAAGGCTTGATTTATTATTTTATGATATATATTATATTAAAACTATACTAAAAGAATAGAAGAAAGGATCCTATTGGAAGGCTAGCTAAGAATAACAAAAGAAAGAATGATAACAAAGGTTTGTGTGTTGGACAGAGAGTCTGAACCAGCTGGACTGTGATTTGCCATTAATTACAAACATCCAACATGGGCCAATCCCAGATGTTGCATTCCACAGCAGTAGATAACCGTTGTTTACATTTTGTTCCTGAGGCCTCTCAGCTTCTCAGGAGGAAAAATCCTAAGGAAAGGATTTTTTCAGAAAAGATGTCTGTCAGAGGTGGGGTGGTTGGAGACAATCCTGCATCCCACAGAGGTGGTGCTTTGGCAGCAGGTGCCTCTAGGGTGGACAACCTAAAACACACTCGTGGATCTCCAGTTTGGTACCACTGTTTGCCATTTCAAACACCTTCCTGAATTTCATTTTCCCTGCTCCATAAGGAAATGTCTGAAACCAACAGCCTGTGGGTTGAGAACCTCCTGCTGTGTTCCCTCATGATATGGGGGTCATAAATCCTGGAATATCCTGAATTGGAAGGGACTCACACGGATCATTTCTGTCCAGCTCCTGGCCCTGCACAGGACAATCCCAAGAATCCCAATCTGTGCCTGAGGGCCTTGTCCCAACCCTTCCTGAACCCCCATTCTCAGTGCAGCACTGCCCATTTATATATCTGTTAATTTAATTTAAATATCTGATCGTATATCTACCCATTATTATCTGATAATAATGCAGTGAATGCACAGTGAGATTTATCTTGATATATACAGAGAGTGCCAGATATGAAATCCAGAAACCATCAAGACACCAGGAGCTCTGAACTCACAGCCTGTGCATGGTGGAACTGTGGTTCCATCACTTATTTCCTGCCATTTCAAAACTTCTGGGATGACAAAATTAATGATTATTTTTTTAAAAAATTGCAGCATAGTTTGGGGTGTTGAGGTTGGTGGTCATGAGAATTATCCTTTCCCCTCCCCAGATTGCTCTACTCTCTCCAGCTTAGCAAAAAGATTCATTGTCACAAGCGCTCGACTCTGAGCAAAAACTTTGCACATCCTTGACGCAGCATTAATCACTTCTCCAGGCTTTTCTGCTATCAGAGCAGATGTCTAAAGCACGGAATCCATGCAGGGAGCCCTCAGAAGTTTGTATTGTTTCCACCGCCTGAGGGGCAGATATTTAAATTTTCTTAATATTGAGCCAACTCCATTCTTATCACAGTCACACAAAACCACCACATCATTCAATAGATGTTGTCTGATCTAATTAATTCCATAAAAAGGCAGATTCTGTTAGGAAAAAAAAAATATCTAGACTTAATAGATGGCCAAATGGCTACAAACCACATTAGGCTGAAGGAATCTGATCCCATCTGCGATGGGAGGTGTGTGGAATAATACAGCCCGGATGCAAAGCATATTGAACAGAACAAAACCCAGCCCAGAACAGATTTACAGCCTCTAATCCACACAAAAATCTGCTAAAATAGATCAGCTCTATCACATAACACCACTTTCATCTGGTGGCCAGGAGCCCTGCGCCGCTTGGGCTCATTTAGCAGATCAGCCCCGTTCTGTTCCTGATTTCATGCAGGGATGATTAAGGATGAAAAATATCACAGAAGGTTGGCAACAGCAAGAAATAAATAAATAAATAAATAAGCTTTGCTCCCTTTGGCTTTACCTATTTGCTCCAGAATTTAAAAACCAACAGGATTGAATTAGTCATGGACAATAATTGTTTTCTGGGGAAAAAGAGAAAAAAGGGAAAAAATTCTCTGTGAGAGCTTTGGGGGTTTAGATTTTAGAAGTATTCTGAGACAGGAAAGTAAATTAAGCTTTAAGAGGCTGTGAGGGACCCACTGTCAGGAGATGGCACATCCCCACTAAAATTAGTTTCTGTTGAGACTTTTTTTTTTATTTGAGAATGGTCCAAAGCTGCAAGTGGAGCAACGGGGGGAAGAAGTGCATTAATCAAACAGGATTTGGCACAATTACCTAAGCCACTTAAGGTATTTTTTATATATTCTATCGCAGCCAAAGCGCCAGAGATCCTCATCAGATGGAGTAAACAGCTGCTGGGCTGAGGATTATGGACTGCATTTTCTAAATTTACAGAGCTCAGACACCAGTGTGAGTCACCAAGGCTTGACTTTGAGCTTAAACCAAAGCCTCACCTGCCCCCAAAACTGAACCCAGAGCCCCCCTAGTGAATGGAGCTGCACAAAGAGCTCGTGTCAAACCCCACAGCAGAGGGAGGCTGGGCAGGGAGGCCAAAACAGACCCAGCACCATGTTTTCTCTGCATTCTGTGAGTTAATAAGCAGCAGAGGGGTTTGCTCTGCATATTTGGAGCTGGATGTGCTCACTGGATGTGCCCAGGTGTGAACAAAGGAGGCTGAGGGGGGGGTGAGCGTCTAAACCTGCCTGGGAGGAGGCTGGAGCTGAGTGGGGTCAGGCTCTTGTCCCAGGGAACAAGGGACAGGATGAGAGGAAATGGCCTCAGGTTGCACCAGGGGAGGTTTAGTTTGGATATTTGGAAAAATCTACTCAGCAGAAGGGCTGGGACAGGGCAGTGGTGGAGGGAAATGTGACAGTGCTCACAGGGGTCTGAGGATGAGGGAAGAGACGAGGATCTGACTCCATGGTTCAGAAGGCTGATTTCTTATTTTATGATATATATTGTATTAAAACTATACTAAAAGAAGAAAGGATTTCATCAGAAGGCTAGCAAGGAATAGAAAGGAATGATAATAAAATCTTGTGACTGACCAGAGAGTCTGAGCCAGCTGGGCTGTGATTGGCCATTAATTAGAAACAACCACATGAGCCCAATCTCAGATGCACCTGTTGCATCCCACAGCAGCAGATAACCATTGGTTACATTTTTCTCCGGAGGCCTCTCAGCTTCTCAGGAGGAACAATCCTAAGGATTTTTCAGCAAGTATCATGGCTACAGGGAAATCCCTGGAGGGATCTCAGAGTTGGTGAATGTAAGTAATAAATAAGGGGTAGTTTAGGTTGGGAAAGCCCTCTAAGATCAAGTCCAGCCATCCCCCATCCCTGGGGACATGGGGCAGGGATGGGGGATGGCTGGACTTGATCTCAGAGGGCTTTCCCAACCTAAATTACCCCTTATTTATTACTTATTACCCCTAAATTACCCCAAATCTACCCCTCAGGGTAATGGGGGAGATTTGCTGTATTACAGCCCCTTGGATTCACCCCCAGCTCGCTCTCAAAACCCTCCCAGTTTCAGGCCCTGCTGTCACCCAGCCCTGATGCCAAGGTGGAATAATGAAATATTCATCCCAGGCCCATTGTATCACATGTTTCCAGTGAGAAACAAACTGCAATATTTACAATAGTTTTCAAATCTAGATCTCTGGAATCCTTCTGTCTCGCTGTTTAATCAGAGCATTTCAGAGAGGAGAAAATCAGAAGCCTCTAAGGTCTCATGCCTGTGTAGTTTCATTTATTTAAAAATTAATCATAGACTGAAGGAAAGAACAGTAGTCCATTCCCACAAGAACTGACTTCAGTTTTGCTGCCTTAAAATTACTTTGTTGCAATCTTTCCTTTTAATAAAATATTCACAGTGATTTAAGTGTGACTGATGGCAGCGAGAGAGATTTATTATTATTATTATTATTGTTATCAAATTAAAGGCAATTTTGAGAGAGAAAAGTTCTTACTCAGCTGTGCTACTGCAGGTTTCCTGTGTTTATTTAGAAAACACAAGCTATAAACTCTGTAACCAGAGGATTTTAATTTATTTAATATATATTCTCTCTGAACTATGAATAACAAACCCTGCAAACAGCAAAGACAAGAACTCACTGAATAAAAAAATCATTTTTCAACAGCTTTTGTGCACAGGGACATGGGCTCTGATGGAAAGCCTTCAGAGATATCTTCCATAAAAACAAAAGCCCTGCTACATGCTGAGTTTTTGTGTTTGGGAGCATATTGTGTAATTAAAGATGGGAATTAATAGCTCTTAATTGCACTTAAAACCAGAAGAGCTGAAATAAGAATTTTCTGAAACATTTCTTCTACAGATGCCAAGTGTGTTACAGTTCAGTTTATTTTTCCACAGTCAAAATGTTGGATCAGGAGCAGTAAATAATGAGGTTTTCCAAAGAACCTAAAATTCTCTGTGCTCCCTAAATAAAGGTGGGCAACACCCATTGACCAATTGGCTTGAATAACAGGTAAAATAAAAAATAATTATATATTTTTTAGAAATGCTCTAGGACTCAAGTGTGCCCAGAATCAGAGGTCAGCAGCCCCAAAATGAGCCCTAAAAATGCTTTCCTCACCTAACAGACAATTCAAATACAAGACATGCACATGATGAGCTCTCAGTGTGGAGTGAAAGGAATTTCCAGAGACATCTACTAAAGAATTATTTGAAGAACACTTTCTCGTGTGAGCAACATGCTGTTGGAAGGAATTATTTATGCAAGGCAGGATGTGAGACTGACATATTATTATTAAACAAAAAGTTGCCGTCAAAATAAATGTATTAAAGCCTCTTGAAATGCAAGAACAGCACGCACGGATCAGATGGGCCCATAAAACCCATTTATAAATCAGCAGCCAGGGATGAGGGGGGAATTCTGTCTTGTTCTAACAAACTGTGATCAATCCCTGGACGTGCAAACACGACCTGCTTCAAGGCAGGGAGCTGGAATGGATTAGGAGAGGTGGAACCTGGAGAATAAAGAGCCTCTCTTTATCTTCCCACATTGTGGAGAAATGAATTAGGCATTGATAAGAACAGTGCTGAGAACCAAATAAATTCACGTTGCATCTGTTGCGAGAGTGGAGCGAATGCTGCTCCTTCCTCAAATGTCAATTTTTTAACAAAATGTTCAATTATATCCTGGAAAGAATTGTAAGACAGAGCTTGAGGTGACCTTACCCTTCCTCATCTATTGAACTGGATAAGAAAAAAAGCATTTATGTAATGTACAATTGCATTAGGAGGAGGTGTGGGTAACTAAAATCCACAAGGGGCAAGTGGCACATACACAGCTGCAAAATAATTCCAAATAGACCCTTCAATGCCTGGAATGAGAAGCAATCCATGATTTCTGCTGAAGGATACATTATTTACCATCACCCATGAGTAACTTTGGGGTTATTTGAACCCCAAGTACAATTAACTTACACAGGGCTTCAAGTGACTCATTGTTTTTAATTCATTTCATTTTGTCAGAAAGGCTGGGACACGGCTTTAAGCAGTTTTTTTCTGTCCCCTTATATGAAATATCTTCCCCTTTCCTTTCCTTTCCTTTCCTTTCCTTTCCTTTCCTTTCCTTTCCTTTCCTTTCCTTTCCTTTCCTTTCCTTTCCTTTCCTTTCCTTTCCTTTCCTTTCCTTTCCTTTCCTTTCCTTTCCTTTCCTTTCCTTTCCGTCTTTGTGGATTGTGGGTAGATCCAGGGAGCTTTGAACCCTAATAATAAATGTTAATAATGATCCTAATAATAAATAAATAAAGTGTTGCACCTCTAAGTTGAAATCTTACTTTATATAGGAAAATGTAAACAACTGTGAGGGTGGATTAGGTGTATTTTAAGGTGACTGTAGGTCAAAACTCATGTCAGAAATGAGAAGATAGATTGGATATTAGATGAGATTTGGGAAGGAATTGTTCTCTGGAGGGTGGGGAGGGGCTGGGATGGAATTCCCAGAGCAGCTGTGGCTGCCCCTGGATCCCTGGCAGTGCCCAAGGCCAGGCTGGACACTGGGGGCAGTGGGAGGTGTCCCTGCCATGGCAGGGGTGGCACTGGATGGGCTTTGAGGTCCCTTCCAACCCAAACCATCCTGGGATCCTATGAAAATTCTGCTTTTACTCCACTTGTTTAAGTTTAGGTTCTATCTTGATGTTTTTCCCAGTTATTTCTCCATAGGAAGGCTGAAGTTCCCAACAAAATCACAGTGAAAATAACCAATGACTGCCTCTCCAAACACTCCCAACTTCAGAGGGAAACACAGAGGGAGGGGGAAGAAGATTTGGGGGCATTTTGCCTTTCAGTGAAATCTCCACCACCCTTTTCTCTGCCTTTCCATCCCCAGGGCTCCCTGCCCAGCAGGACCCAGAGCCACACTTTGGGTTTCCAGCAAGCCCAGACTCAGCAGCCCGAGTGATTTCATCTCTGAAAGATTTCATCTCTGAGCAGCACAGAAAAGAGCAGCTATGTCTGCGTTTATTTTTGTTTGCTCATCCCACCCTCTCTTCATTCCAGACTTGTCACCACAACTTGTCACTTCCTTCCTTTCAGTTCCTTGGGACACGACAAGTGACACATGGTAAATGATGGGAAACCTAGACACAAATATCCTCCAGCAGCAGAGAATTCAAATTTCTGGAGCTCTCAAGAGTTGATTTTTTTTTTTTTTTGAGTTAAAGGTCAATTCTGAACTTAAAAGATACATCCCAGTTGGATAAACACGATATTTAAAAATCCAAAAACATTATTTCATGAGCATAAACCTACATGCAGGAATGCCTAAAACTGCCCACTGTTAATCTGGTCTTGTTTATAAAATACATTTATGAAAAGATGTGGCAAAAAAAAAACAATCACCTCCTTAACAACAAATTACTCAAGAAGCTTTAGCTAATTGTTACTTTTGGGGATGTGAGTGTTAATTACAGGTTTACAGAATCCAGAGCTGTTGTGTGAATGGTGCAAGGAACAAGCAGGGCTGTGCTCACCATGCTCATGGAAATACAGACAAGTAATAAATAAAAATAGAACCTTTTGCCAATAGAGAAATCCTCACTCTCCCATTTCCCCCGGAAAGGAACTTTCCAAATAAACGCCCCAGAACATCAACATCTACCAAACACCATCCTTGTTACACTCCTTACTCTGCAAATGCAAAGTCAGGGTGTTTAATTATAAATATTTAGCCTATCAGACTGTTGCTCAACTAAATATTTGAAAAAAAATTAAATATTCAAAAATTAAAGCTGAACTTGTTGTTTTATTCCCTTCCCACTGCATGACAAAATGGACTTTGTAATTACACCACAACTGTAATTCCCCTGTGCTTTCCCAGAACACCATTAGGAGTTTATCCATGGGTATGACACAAGGAATTTATTATCAAAAAAAAAAAAAAAAAAAGAAAAAAAGAAAATCAAATCAAACTCTGCCAGATTTACTCACATAAAAAAGAGGATTCCTCAGAGAGGTGGTAGGAAAAAACAAACAACAAATACTTTTGAGTGCCTGCTTCTCAACTTTAACTTTTCCCTCTTTTTTTTTATGGGATACACAACACGAGGAAAATACAGGGAGGAGCAGTGCAGAAATTGAGATTATTTCCCTGTTCATGGTGAAGAAGTGCTCCAAAATGAGCTCGTGAGAGGCTCTGAATTGTGCATAAACTGATCAAAGTTCTCTCGTCCATTGAGCTGATGTGCCAAGCAAAGGTGCAGGGTCAATCTCTGCTGGCAAGGGCCCAATTCCACTCCCTGAGATTCCCATTCCCAGGGATGGCTCTGCAGGGATGGCAGACCTCTCATCCCTTTGAAAACAGCTAAAAGCAAAGTCTCCTTACCTTGCTGAGTGCTGCACACCAGCTCTGCTAATCCTTTACCAGAGTGACATCTTTAGAAGCCAAATTATAAATTAGCAGAACTCAGTAATTTGTTGTCTTATTATCAAAAAGTAATGGCGGGATAAAAAAAAAAATCAATTTTGAGAGGGCTCTTTTCTGTGTCTGACTTGCCAATTTTGCAAAACTGTAATTTCTCTTGTGGAAAATCTATTTATTGTGAAAACGCTACTGTATGTATTGGCTGCTTTTCCAGGAATTCTATCCAGTCTCTTGCATGAAATGCTTTCATTTTGCAGAAGCAACAGTCTCTAGTGCTGAATCAAGCCTGGTGGAACCTCTTCCTCTCCATCCTTCAACACCACTCACCTGGGAGCTTTAATAAGTTAATTATTGCATTCAATTATTTAAAATAATGACGTATTACAGTCCAGTTGCTCCTACGGAGAGAGTTTTTACCTAAACCCAAGGATTTCAAAATTTCTAAATACGTAGATGAGCAATCTGACCCACAAAATCCCCACGCTGCCCATAAATATATGAACTTTTAAGGCCACTCAAGTTTTCTTTCCGAGCCCTTGTCTTTATTTCAGGGTTGCTTTTCTCTGCAAAAGAGGAAAGTGAAGTTCACTTGGAGAAAATCTCTCTCCTGGGGGTGCTCTATAATGAATGACTTGGCTTCTCTCTGCAAGCGCTTGTACTATTTTGAGAAATGGAGATGTATTGGGGTGGTTACCAGCAGCTCCTTTTGTTGCAATTTCTGAAATGAAGCTTCTCATGTTTCAGGGAATAATTGATTTTTTTTTTAAATAGCTTTCCTGTAGCTGTACAACTAGTTTCATTCTGGCTTTTTTTTTTCCCCTTTGGTTCCTTTTTTCCTCCTCTCAGATGCTTAATTATCTTTTGTAATAGTACACAAAATCAAATTATCCAGCTGCTAGAGAGGTGGTTTCCTGGTAGCCATCAGCATTCACAAAAGAAAAGAATGTTTTCATAATTTTGTCACAGACATTCCAGTCATCCTCGTTTTTCTCCATTATCTTATTATTAAAATTGTGCTTTCAAAAGAGTGCAAAAATCTTAGATTTATACAACATAAAATATTAGTTTTATCAGGATTAAAACTTTGTCTGCATTACCTCCTTTTGTGACCAGGTCCTTCCCAGGCCTCAGTGCTGAAAAAAATGTAGATTAATATAAATAACATTATTTCTATTCCTCTGAAGCACAGGAGGCTTCAGAGTGACTCGATAAAACCTCCAGACATCAAACCCATAATTTTGTGTCTTCACTTCAAATCCTCAGGCTGATGTTGCTGGGTGTTGCTGTACACACCAATGAGTTTTAGTCTCTATACATTGAATATCAACACAAATAATGCATTGACAGCACTCAGCACCTCCCAGAGCTCTTCCCTTTCAACAAAAAGATGCAAAAACCCCCAGACAGAACTTTAAAGCAACGCATACCTTGCTGGCAAGGTATGCGTTGCTTCTGCATACTTGTTTCTGCAGGTGTTTTGAGCAGCACAGAGGAGTGGATATAGAAACCTGCCCACCCTCCTCTCTGCTGGTTCTTTTCCCTCCCAGGGAGGGTTTTTATCAGCATCATCTGCTGGGGAATGACCACTGGTGTAAAATGGGACAATGGTGCAGGGGCTGTCCCTGGGTGTCACCAGCAGGGTCACAGTGTGGTGCTGCTCTGGAGGGAGCCATTCTAGAGGGAGCTGGGGTTCACAGTAACCACGGAGTCATTGAGGTTGGGAAGGAGCTCCAAGGCCACCCTGAACGTCCCCAGGTGCCACATCCTGGTGGCTCTGAGACCCCTCCAGGGCTGGTGACCCCACCAGTGCCCTGGGCAGCTGTGCCAGGGCCCAGCATTCCTTTCCATGAAGAATTTTCCCCTGATACCCAGTCTGAACCTCCCCTGCTCCAGGTTTTCATTCCCCCACACTTGGATAACAAACACACAGGGAAATCTCCGCCACAGTGCCTTAAAACACAACCCTGGGGCAGAACCTCCCCTGCTGAGCCAAATCCCAAACATGAGGGTGCAGATTGACACAGCCATGCCCCAAACTCTCCAATGAAAGCACAGCTGATGACTGAAATCCCCCTGGACTACCAGAGGCAGATTTTGGGTAATATTCCTGACATCACTCCTATTGTTTCTCCCCATAATGCACTGACCTAGATCTGTTGGTGTAATTTTTCAGCTCCTGATACTGCTAATATTGCTTTTAGACAGCGGTTTCAGGGCCCTTTGGAGATGAGTTCTTCAAAGCTGGAGCTTAATCCATTCTTTATTAGCTTCTGTAAAGTGATTACTTCTTCAGGGTTGCATGGAAGCACTTAAAGGAAATGAGCATCCTGCTCCCAAACATCCCTGCCCCACTTGCAAGGCACTTGCAGGAATTCAAACACTTTGGGCTTGACTGATGGGCACATAAAACAAGAGGAGACACGAGCAGAGAGGTTTCCCATGGTAAATGTGTGGACGCTGTGACATTTTTCCAGCTCAGCCCCGGGTGTGACAGGTGCTCAGGGACTGATGGCCCGTGACGGGCGAGCTGGAGGTCACTGCAGCTGCTCAGATGTCATTTCATTGTTTGCTCCCAAATGAAAAATCACTCCCTGCATGCACCTCATGGTGCAAGGAGGGGCTGGGGAGGAACCACATCCCAGTTTGCCTCCCAATGCTCCTTCCACAGAGGAAAAAAAAGGGGGAGATCCAAATTTGTCAGGCTGCAATTTTGGGATTTTTTTCCTGCGTCCACGTGAATTGTTTCTGCTAATTCCATGAAAACTGTGCTTATTAACATCAGGATGGTTTCAAGAAATACTTCTTTAAATAGCTACAGAAACAAGAACTCTCTGTTGTCATGGAGAAGTGGCTGCTCCCAGGGCAGAGCCTGGCTGCCAGCCTGACCACAGCTCTGTCGTTGCACACAGCAGATCCAGAATAACAAAGCAAACAGGGGGAAAAAAGGAAAAAAATCTAATTAATTGCAAAGCCAAAAAATGTGAATAAAACAATGAAATAACTCCTGGATGTTAAATGTTATAAATATCTGTGTGTCAGTCTAAAGCAATGGAAAATCATGGAATTATTTGGGTTGGAAGGGACCTTAAAAATCATCCAGTCATCCAGGGACACCTTCCACCATCCCAGGCTGCTCCAGGCCCTGTCCAACCTGGCCTTGGGCACTTCCAGAGATCCAGGGGCAGCCCCAGCTTCTCTGGGAATCTGTGCCAGGGCCTGAGAACAGCAGAAAGCTGAGATTTATAAAAGCAGTTTTAAAGCTGGACAAACTTTTGAACCCATTTCTCAAAGTTCCTGTAGTTCCCATCACAAGGTGATGACAATAATGAATAGATAAAAAGTTAATTGCCTTCCCAAGCCTTTTTAAGGAAAAAACCCCAAAATTATAGAGAATTTTTAAAGGAAAAGATGGCATTGGGCAATCACTCTTGCAAAACCTTTCTAATGAATCATTCCAGCCTCCCATTCTTCACAGGAATGGGGAATATCCATGTACAGAGCCAGGACATTCATTTTCATAAAAGAAAATACCGCATGCACAGGAATGCAGGGAGCTGGGTCTCTAAATCCTTTCATTTTAGGATAGAAACAGGGGACAAACCTGCTGGGGAGCTGACAACAGCTTTGTGGGGACAGAGATGTGGGCCTGGTGGCTGGGGCTCACCTCACGTGGAAGGCAGAGCTCACCTGAGCTCTGAAAAATTGAAAAGAATTTGAAAATTAAATAATTAAATAATTTCTTCAAAGATTATTGTTTAAAAATTAAAGAAGTAAATAATCTAAAAGTGCCTCTGGGATTTTTTTTCTTTAAATTTCAAAGATACTGAAAGAAAAAAATCCCAGAAGAAACTTGTCCAGTTCAGCAAACTCTCTGCTCTTGCCCTCTGTGGCTCCAGTTTTGGTTGGCTCTGACTTATTTAATTATTATTAAAACAATAATTTTAATCCCACACAGAAATACTGTCTAATCTGGCAATTACAAAACATAACCCAAACATTTTCCACTTCCAGTTTGACCAGAAATAATTTAAAGTTCTGTGAGAAATTCATTTCACTTCCATGGGCCTCAGTTCGGGACAGCATCACATTTATCCCTAAAATGTCAAATTCCCTCTCTGTATCTTCTGCTGAGTATAACAAAACAACACCAAGGAGAAGGAAATCCTAATTGAAAGCCCAGCATTGTTGATAACTTTTATGAATTTCCTCTATTTCATATTTTGGCAGCAAAGCCAAATAACGCATTATTTAATTTTAAATAACCTACTTTATTTTGGGGTAATTTGGAGTAGTTTTACCAGCAGGGACAAGACCACATTCCCTAGGACACAGCCTGAATGCTGAAATAAACGAGGAAAAGAAGGATTTTGCTGCTGTTGATTCCCTCAGGAGGGACGGGGAGCTTCCATCTCAATTAAACTGCATTCCCACCTCCTCCTGCCTCACCAGGGAGTTTCACCGGGGAAAACTGGGAAGTTTTCCCTGCAAGACACGGAAGGACAGCAGTGATGGATGGGCTGGGTGAGCCCTGGATTTATTTCCTTTTGGAAGGAAGCAGCACTTGTCCCTGCTCCAGCTTTCTCTCTCTCTCCAAAACATTTTGTTCCTCACCAAAGCCCTTGGGGGACTGGAGGCAACATCCATCAAAGCCTGACAATCCCACAACACCCAAACCTGGTCAAAATTGATGGAGAAGAGCAGCTGTTGTCTGAGCTAAGGTGACAAACGCTGCAGTGGTGCAGTGCAAAGCCCTTCACCCCAAAGCTGTGTCTGCTTTGAGTGCTCCTGAGCATCCACTTGGGTGAAATCTGAACATTGGAAACCTGAACAATTCCATACCCCTGCCACAAGATGAGGTTGGCTCCACTGAGAGCTTCCATGCTGGGAGCAAATCTGGTGGAAATAAAACGAGCTCTAAGCAGAGGAAAGTTTGTGCTAACAGCAACTTCTTCATCTAAAAATAAAGTAAAAATCAGTGATATTTATTTAGCCAGGACTCGCCACGCTGTGCCTGCAGGTTCCTTTCCATCTCTCCCAGCTGGATGTGGCTTTTCTGGTGCACTGTGTCAATCCTAACCCCCCAAAAGCACATGTCATAGAGGATCTAAAACTTCTTTACAGGAACGGTGACTCCTCTGTCACAAATTCTGTGCCACCAGGAAAAGGCAAAGTGCTCACAACATGAGGCAGTGCGTCCAAGGATGTATTACCTGATGAACAAATGCATGGATGGTCTATTCATATCTACCAATATCTATTAATATCTATTGATATCTGCCAATATCATCTATTTATATCTATTGATATCTACTAATATAATCTACGAATATCTGCCAATATCTGCCAATATCATCTATTGATATCTGCCAATACCATCTATTGATATCTACTAATATAATCTACCAATATCCGCCAATATCATCTATTGATATCTACTAATATAATGTACGAATATCTACCAATATCATCTATTGATATCTGCCAATATCCATTGATATCTATCAATATCAACTTTTGACACCAAAGTTAAGCCTAAAGAACAACATTTTAGATGTGTTTGCCTCACGAGGCTGAAGCCCTTCCCATTCCACATCATAAACCCCAAAGTGCAATTTTTATTGAATGTATCAACCACGTAACAAAACCTAAAACCCATTGCCAGCAAATATCCGTGCGCAGCAAATTCCAACCCCATGTGTGGAACAGGCTGAGCCAGAAAATGGGGGCTTTTATAGGATCAGAGAGTGTTCTAAATGAGACAACACACTGATGAAAAGAGATGGTGTTTTCCCTGAAGTATTCCCATTCAATTTAAAATGGATTAGAGAGCACTCTGGGTGTAAGTGCTGCGCTTTGGGTGGCAATGATATTTCAGCTTTGTATACAAAATATTCCATCCCATCTCCTCGTGTTTATAAAGGCTCCAGAGCAGCCTCTGCTATCCACACTGCTATTAAAGCTGCTTCTCCTGATACATTAAAGAGTGGAAATGCTCTTTTGGGATAATCCTCCATGTGCTCTTTGCCCCCTCAAAGTGCAGACAGAACCAGAGACAGAGGAGAGCTCCAGGAAACAAAAAGGATGTGGCTGCAATGGGTATCTACCAAAAATTAGAGCAAGAATTGTACTCAACAGCTTATTTGGCATCTCAAAGAAGCCAAACTCCACTTGCACGGATTCCTGATAATTTACGAGGCTGTAAATTAAATTTTGTTTTCCTTCATATAATCATGTGTATCTACATATCCAGACATTTCTTACAAAAAGAAGTTTTTGATTGAACATGGAGAAAAGAGATATCCCAATGGGCATCCCAATGGAGATCCAGATTTCCTCAGTCCCCAACACAGCAGGTTCTGTCCCAAGAAAATCTTGTGAAGCCTCCCAAAGAGGGCAGTGCTGGCTTTGCCACCTAATGCATATAAACCATAATTAATAGAATTTTGGGATGGTTTGGGTTGGAAAGGACCTTAAAGCTCATCCAGTGCCACCCCTGCCATGCAGGGACACCTTCCCTATCCCAGGCTGCTCCAGCCCCATTCAGCCTGGCCAGGGATGGAACAGCCACAGCTTCTCTGGGGATTCTATTCCAGGGCCTCACGAACCTCAGCAAGGAAAAATTCCTTCCCAAATTCATTATTTTTTCATCGCCCTATTAATTAAAAAAATGTAGAAACTGAGCTTAAACCAAGCTTTGGTCCCTCAGCCATGAGTCTTGATTTATGTTTACTGACTATTGGGAAGCACAATCTCCTCAGCAGGTCTCCATCAAATAAAATCAAATTCTTGATTCTTTATTGCACCCTAACTGTCAAAAAAAAAAAAATTAGAATAGCAAGTCAGGAAGATAAATGGAAAACTAAATGATATGCTGAAAATAGGACAGTGAGGTTTAGTTTTATTTTAAATTATCAAACTGGGATTGAGAAGATGGAGTGCACATATTTTAATGGCTTTTGACTGACACTTTCCAGGTGGGGAAGCTCCAAGCACCCTAAGAAATAATTCAATGATTCAGTCACTGACTGCTGCAGTCAAGGCATACCTTTACTGGAGAAAATTTTATGTTAAGTTCTAAAAAAATCACTGAGCAAAAGGAAAAGCTTCATTCTTCCAGGAGATTTGTTTCAAGCACCCGTCATCTCTTCTGACCTGGGGCAAACCCATTTTTCTCCTGAGATGCTGCAGTGCTCAAGTCTAAAGAACTTCCCAGGAATGCTCAGATGTTGGGAATTTCTGTGGTTTGGTTGGGAAAGGTTTGGTGCATGATGGTAACTGGGCCTCTACTGACTGTTTTGGTGGGTGTCTGTGGGGATTTTTATGTTATAAAATGAGAAATCAAACACCAGAAGTGCTGGCTTTGATTGCTCCTTTTCCCCCCTTTTAATTTTTATAACTGGAATTAAGAACACTTTTAGCTCCTTCATTGGACAGTTTAAACATGGTCACTCATCCATTTCCCTTCTGTGCTTTCACAGAAGCTGCTGGGTGGGAAAGGACCTTGTAAAGTATTTTATTATATCCAGAGAATTATCAGTGACTGAAACAAATTTTTCCAAGGAAAGAGGGAACAGGGATGTCATAAATACTAAAATACAGGTAAGAAAGGTGTTTAAAAGTGGATTTGTTGAGAAAAAAACCACTCCTTCCAAGCACAAATATCACCCTTAGCATGGAAACCAGAACCATCAGCATTATTTAATGTCCCTGCTCAATATATTTTACATCCCTTGTCTCTTCCACACAACCATCTAAAGTCCTGACAGCTCCAATCTTTTATTTAATTTGTTCCTGACCTTTCTGATAATGCTGCCTGTTATCTCCTGTATTTGCTCCATGACTGTACAACAACATTGGCCTGAAAAAATTGTGTTTGGCCCTCTCTGAGGTGTGAACACTGAATTGAGACAAAACTCCTCCAAGGGGTTTTCCTAGCAGTGATTGGGCTGCATTTTCTGGTTACATATTTCTGCATATTTCCATAATAGGATTATGGAAATAAATATTTCCAAAATGGGATTTTCATTAAAAATAAAGACTTCTGACAGGTGGATCCCTGCAATTCAGCCTTCCCAAACCCATCCTCTGCTGGCACCACGAGCATGGCCATTCTCACTCCAATACCAACCCTTCTCCCCAGAGGGAATGATGCCTCAGGTTTAGCTTTTATATTTTTCACATTCTGTGCTGCTTTGGTGTGTGGGTCTGAGTTCACATGAGGGGATGGTGAGCTCTGTGCACAGAGCAGGAGACAAAACAATTCCTGCTCCAGCTGGGCACCAAGGACAAATGATCCCAATCTCAGCCCAGGAGCACAAACCCTGTGGGCTGCAGAGAGAAAAACAAGCAGGGTGGGACTGCAGGGGCTAAAGCTGGGATGGGACAATGAACTGCAAGGTGCAAATGGAGCAGAACTGATCCCAGGGAGAGACCCCGGCAGCGCTCGTGCATTTTGGGGCCATTTTGGGTCATCTTGGGTGCAGCCCTGGCTGGGCTCTGGTGCTGCCCAAGGTGGATCCATGGAGGAGATCCTTGGGATCAATCCCTGCTTTATTCTGGGACTCTGCCCAGCCTCTGCTCCAGGGCAGCCTGCTCAAGGCATCAGGAACACAACTCACACTTCCCACAGATCTGAGAGTTTTCAATTATATTTCATTTTCATGCTCAAGTCCTCACTAATCTCCTTATTCCATCTCAGCACATCTCACCTGTAACTCCATTTCCCTGTCTCCAAAAATTGCTGATGTCTCAAACTTCAGCTCCACTTCCATGTCATTTTTAAGCTCTCAATTTTATCTTTGTAATGATGCCAAACTTCAACCAGAACATGCATTTCCACTCCTGAGTGGTAAGAAACTTCCCCAATTTTTCCCAACCATGCTTTTTAAAATTTGATTTGTTTTAAAATCACCTTTTCTTTCAAACAGAGCAGGAAAACAGAATTAAAGGGAACATAAATGACCCTGTCCATGGCTGAAGGGGTGAACCACATTACATAATAAAAAATATCTTTAAGTGCAAACATTCCTCTCTCTTAATGACTTATTTGGGGCTGATTCTGTGCAGTGGCAGAATTTTAAGCGCAGAGACAGCAGAGATAGACCAGGAAAAAGCAATCTTCCAACCCCTTGACATATTTTAACATTTGTAGTGCTTATATTAAATATAATAATTCTTATAAGACAAGTCATGGCTCAAGCCTCATCCAAAGCGATGCTGCCCTTCCTATTTCCATCAGTTTTGTCAGGGAACAAAAGGTTTGGTTCCAGAAAACCCTCGCTGGCTGCTCCTCTCTTCAATAATGGTCTTTTCCCTGGTCAGCTTTAATTAAATGGACACAAAAGAAGGGTCAGGATTGACTTAAAAAAGCAGAAATATTCACCTGAAAGGAACTTGAGGATGAAAAATGCATTAAAAAGTTGGGTATGAAACATGAAACGGGCTTTGTCACTCCTTTCATTGCTCCTTGTTCCCCTCAAAGTGTTTTATAGAAGTTGGTTTTTCACAGCCTCCTTCAGAAGAGGATTTCACTGAAGGGTCTGACCACAGATGTTTCTAATGGAAAACTAAACTATTTTCACTTTTCCTGATTTCTGCAGCTGGGCTTTATAACTTTTTTATAAAGACATCTCAGGAAGAAATATAAAAAAACTCCCAACACTACACAAGTAAAAGTTTTCAGAAGTATTTTCTGCTGAACCTGTTCAAGTAATAAATAAATGATATAGAGATGTGGATTTTTAAAAAACTTTCTCTGATCCCCCATAAGATATTTAGGGTTTTTTGACTGATTGTTTACTGTGGAGAGTGGGATGAAATGGTTCAGCTTTTCTTTTCTCTTTAAACCATCTTCAGATAAACATTTGCTCCACCAAGACACCCAGAGATCTCCAGGGTATTGGTTGGCATTAGTGGGATCTCCATGAAAGAAACTTTGTGGAGGATACGGATGCAGAGCAATGAATTCATGGATTTAGGAAAAAAATTAAACAATTTGGAAAGGATTACCACAATGGACCAGCTGATGAAAAGCCCAGCACAGCTCTGAAAAGTAAAAACGTGCCTGATTTACATTTATATTGGGCTTTTTCTCTGCAATTGTTTTTGTATTCCTCCTCATCCATTCCAGGGTTGTGTTTTATTACTCTCTATAAAGAAATAATAAAATATGGTGACTACTTTATATTAAAAAAAAGAGAAAGAAACATGTAGGGTCGGGCAAGAAAATCTCTTTGCTTAAAGGGTCGAGAAAATAAATAAAATCTTAAAACTGAAAAATCTCAGGTAGCTTCAAAATCTTGCCAAGTCCTTGCCCAGACTGGGATTATAGGAAAACAATACAGAATTTCAACAGAGTGGGACTAAAGTGTGATTTATTTAAAGAACTATCCTGGTCCCTTGGGATGGAGATGTGCTGGACCCCTACAATCCAAAGGTCACACTGGAGGCACTGCCCAGGCAGGAAGAAGCTAATGTAATTTAATATTAATATATCAAAAGATTATATATATATGTGTGTGTGTGTATATATATATGTGTATATATGTGTGTATATATATGTATATATATATAATATATACATATATAAATTTATAAATCTAAATATATAACATAAAGATAAAATACTTTTATATTATATATAGATAAAATAAACATATATAATACATTTATATATTTATATATTATATAAATATATATAAAAATAAACACATATAGAGAGTATATATATGTATATATATACATATATTGTATACACAATATTATATAATATGTATTTTATATACAATATAATAGACAATATATTGTATGTATATATACACACACACTATACATATGTCTGTATATATAATATATTATATATATTTTAAATATTTTTTATATAACAAAGATCTTTCTCAATTTTGGAACCATGAAATATCCCCAAAATCTCTCCTCCTCCCTGTGATCCCTCAGCACCAGGCAGCTCCTGCCTGTCTGGGACACCCTGGATGCCCAGCTGCCTGCAATGGGATATTTCCTGCTGGAATTAAACCTGAATGGGATTAAATCTGCCATCATTAAATCTTAGGAAAAGCTCTCTCACAGGAAACCAACTCACAGGTCCCCAAATTCTGGGGTAATTTTAAAACCAGCCCCCTTTAAAACCTCCCCTTATCATGGGAACAACTGTGTTGACACCACAACTATTGGTGAGCAAAGGATGACTGGAAAGAAACCTTCCATGTTTAAATTTAATATTTCACAGCTTGTTTTCAAGGTGGAAAGCATCATCTACAAGATGGAGCAAAAATCAGCTTTTCAGGCTTGATTTCTTTGGTCACACTTAAGGGCTTTGCTGGTGTTAAGTATCACAAGGGCTTTAAGAAAAGCCCAGCTCCTGCTGCCAACACCACATTAAGTGTTCAACCATGCTGGAATTTACTGCTTTGGAACATATGGCTGTAAAAATAGGAGGGTGAAAAGGGCTTCTAATGTTTAGGAAAAGCAGTTTTATGTCATAACACGAGGAAATAAATGCAGACCAAAATTCCTAGAGGACAAAAATCCCCAAATATTTATGGGAGCTCTCTGACTTAGGGAGTTATATATGCAAAATGTCTTTTGTTTCTTAAAGGAAACTAAAATTAAGCCTTCAAACCTGTGGAAGGCAACTGAGTTTTGTTATTTGATCACTATAAGGGCAGCATTTCCTTGGGGAATTCCACTACAACAGAGCTCAGCTCACAGAACTCCAGGTGAATCCAAGCAAATCTTGGATCACATCAGCAGGTTGATGTGAGGCTCCCAATTATTCATCTCTGATAAGGACAGCTTGGTGTCTGTGTTGCAGAAAGGTTTGAGGGAGGGCTTTGCCAGGGGCTGCACGGACAGCCTGGGAAATGCAAATGGATCTTGGAATGTAATTATTGCAGTTGGAGCCCCTCTCACTCCGCATTGTTCGCAAATTAGCTGCAGTGCCACAACTTTTAATGACCTCTTCACTTGCGTGGGAATAATTCCTGCAGCAGCCCTTTTGAGTTGCTGTAATTAAAGTAATTTAAAAGTTTTAACTAGAAAGTGCACTCAAGGCACAGGAACTGATAAAGGGAAATGTGGCTTCAAGAGCTCTTTTTTTCCCCACCCCGTGCAGAGCTCCCACTGTGTCAGAAAATTACAGAATGTCCATCTTTCTGTTTGGCTCCACAACAAAGCATTTCCACCTACTCACTCCGTGCTTTTCGTATTTTTATTTTTGAATCCGGATGCTTTAATGGGGGAAGAAATGAAATCTGTTGCTGTGACCATGTGCCAGTATTAAATGGGAACAGAGGGCTGGGAGAAAGTTTGGAGCACAAGGAAGCCAAGAAACCACAGAGGGCCCTTCCCCTGCCTCAAAACCTGCAGAGTTTGTGGGCTCCAATGTTATTTTTGCCTTTTGAGCCTTATGCATCTCTAATTAGTTTTTAATGCTGTGTTTGTTAACAGCCCTTTCCTGCTGTTAATTTGCATATTGGTTGTTTTCCATATAAAGATTATTCTAAGATTCCATGGACAAACTTTACTCTCTTATTTGTTTGATTGGGCCACAGAAAACATGAAAAGGGCTAAGTTTTAAAGATACTGAAGCAAAGGAAAAGACAAGAGTCAGGAATGGTTCTCCAAGTCTAATTCTTTACACACACTATGGGAATGGGATATTCCTGAATCCTGGCATTGGTACAGAAATCACACAGCCTGAATATCCTGACAGAATCACCCCAAAGAGCTAAATTTTGATTTTTTGTGATGCTCCCTATGGTCACTGCCCACCCTCCAAATGGTGCTGATCAATTCCAACCACAAACCACTCTCAAACACTTTAAAGACACAAACTTAACTTAATAAACAAACAAAACACCAATATCCTAAAGGAGTTCTAGCACTGGGTATGCCTATTGAAAAATATAAATTCAAACTCTTAATAAAATATTTACCAGCATAAATCACTATGAAATAATAAATTCATGGCATTCTACTGCAGCCTGCCTAAAATCCACGGGCAGTTATTGTTCCCAAGGAGAGCAGGAGGTGAGGCTGGGCTGACTTTTTGGCTTTTCAGTGTGTGCCTGTGAATAATCCCTCCAGTTTCAGTATTCTGCAGGTGCAGAGACACCGCCAGCGTCGTTTTTAATAAAACATTCCATTGTAAATCAAGAAACACTCATACACACGCCATAAACGGGGGGGAAAAAGAAGAATAACATTTCAAAAGCCAAAGAGGCCATAAAAACTGGGTTTTACTGCAGGTGGTTGACCCTGGTTCAAGTTTAATTCACTCCAGAAAGGAACTTCTTTGGGAAGCAGCATTTCAGCCTGTTCTGTCTGGGCCTCGGCAATTCAGGGCTTGTTCTGCACTTTAAATAACAATTCCACAGCCTCTCCATATAGACAATTAAAGTGCATTCATTAGGAGATTACTGCCCTATTAAAGCCATCAACCTCTGGCTGATAAATAATCAGTCTAACTAGTGCACTCGCCTCGTGGTTATAATTAAATCAGTTTGCAGTTGGTGGCGACCATTAAATAAAGTTAATGATGATATTCTTTTATTGGTTGGAGGCAATAATATATAACAAACATCAGGCAAGAGGGTATTTGGCCCTGCAATCAGAATTTGGGTAATTTTACTTTTGATTTTAAAAACGTCAGTACTAAGACTTAGCCTAGGTTGGCAGAGATAGAACAGGCAGACACTCCTGGAATTGTCTGGGTTTAAAGGGAGCTTAAAGATCACCTCATGCCACCCCCTGCCAGGGTCAGGGACACCTTCAACTATCCACTTTTTAAATTTGGAAACATCAGACAATTTATCAATCAACAAAAGTTGCTGTGCCAACAAAAAGCTGCTGTATTGATCCAGAGTCTGTCCTCCAAATCACCTCAATAAAATCATGTAATGGGGAGAGAGTTCCTTGTTTCCATGGTGGTTCGAATTTCTAATTTTTCTATTAAAAATCAATTAAAAAATTCAAGTTAACCTCATGGTTGGGGTTCCATTCCAGCTGGGCTGCAGCCCCACATCCCATATTAACTTGGGATTTTACTCCACTTGTTGACTGCAGGACTTTTGTCACATCCAGGGAACACCTCCCTGTGCACCTGCCACATTAACAACTCCATTTTCCCCCTAAACACCTGTTAAACAAAACCTGTCAAAAGCAAGCACCTGCATGCAGAAATATGGATTGGTTTGCCAAAAAAACCAAACAAACAGCCTCAAAATCCTGTTTCTTTTGGATTAAATGGTTTTTTCAAGCTGAACAAAAAGTATCTTTCTTTTTGAGCGATATTTCTGTGTTGGGTAATTCTGCCTTTTGATTTTCAATAATATTGATTGAGCCATGGCACAGCAGAAGGTTCTGAAAGCTTTTCATTGCTCCCATTCCCATTCCGTGGATTAAACTGCCTGTCCCACACCACACTCAAACGTCTTCTGTATTTCAGAGCACAGTTTATGAGATTTCTCATATTTATTGCTCCAATTATCTCAGGCAGTAAACAGAGATGGTGCAGAATTCTGAAACTCAAAACTTAGGGACACATGGAATTATTTAGGCTGGAAATGACCTTCAAGATCAAGAAGTCCCAGCACAAAGTGTGTTCCCAAGGATCACATCCACATATTTTTGAAATTCCTCCAGGGATGGCGACTCCACCACTGCCCTGGATAGTCTGTTCCAAGCCTTAACAATATTTTCAGGGGAGAAGTTCTTCCTAGTAAGTCCCCCAAATCAGTAATTTCACCTCTTCCCAAGGCTGTGATCTCTATTTTTAAAGCTGTTCCTCTGTCACCTCCTACAGAGATATTTTAGGGGGAAGAAGCACACAAGTTTTGATAAGAGCCATCACATGAATCAACACCCAAGGAAAGGAAAACTCAGACTATCAATATTTACAGCTCTTGAAAGGCCACTGTCATGCTTTTATTTGGGAATTTGATGCATGTTGGAGGAAATAATAAGCAAGAGAGAGCAGCAATAAAGAAAAGGAGAAGTTAAAGTGCTTGGAGAGATTAATTCTCAAAGCAAGACAATGAAGTGGCTGCAACATGAAATTAAAGTGGTAGCAAATCTCTCTGAGATTAGAAAGGAGCCTGGTGGACAGATGGATTGGGCAATCATTTGATAGGAATCAGTTTAGAACAAGATAAAACAGAAAAGGAGAAAAGGAAAAGGATGTTTTGAGTCTGACAGGAGCAGGTTTAGGGACAGGGAGGTACTAGCTGACTTTGGTGTTAATTTGGGGCAGTTGTTTCACCAGAGTGACACAGGCACAGAAAAGAGATGAAAAAAGAGCTTGAAAAGGCAGGAGAAGAGGTGAAATTCAGAAGATGCAGGAGAAATCAATGCCCTGCTCCATGAGGAGCCATTTAAAAGGCAAACAGGGAAATCAAATGGTGGAAGAGTTGATGCAGAGAAAGGGGAACCTACAGAAAAATGGGAAGCAAAGGAAGTGAGAAACTTTTTCCTTTGACAAGCCAAACCAAATAGAGCTCATCTGCAATTAATAAACAATTAATTAATCTGTGCTCCACCCAGCTCTGGCAGATGTGAAATTCCCTAGGGGTGCAGCCACAGTTCATACAAAGCACCACCACCACTTGGCTCATTTAGGGTCAGCTGAGAATCTGGGGCTGGGAAATTTGCCAGCAGTGCCTCGCTGCAGGTTTGGGGCTGGGGATTTTAGTACCGAGTGCTGACATTTCCAAAAGCAAAGAGTTCAGGATAATATTGAGTTTATATTTACAAACTGGAGGAGTGTTTTCCCAGTTTCACTTGCAGCGTTCAACCCCACGGCTCTTCCCAGTGAACAGAATATTCCAGGGGCCAATCCATACTCCAATTTTATTCCTTTATCAACATGCACATTATCAAGCAGTGATTGATGCACTACCAATGTTGATGCACTTTTGCAGTAATTGATTCACTAGCCTATTTTCTTAATATATTTTTAAAATAATGACGTGACTTTCTTCCCTTGGAGACAAAACACCAAAACCACCTCTCCACTTTCACTGCTCTTAATTTCAAAGCAAAACTCTTTTCCATGTCACCTAAATATATCCATCATTTCTCTGCAAGCCTCCATAACCCCTTGCCAATAACACCTCCAATTTCATTTAGTACATCCTTCCCAGAAACTCCTGATGTTTTAAATCCCCAATCACTTTTCTCGCTCAGCCATGTCTCCCTTATTCCAATAATTTCATACTTATGCTAAAACATCTGTAACTCCCATTCAGAAACTCGTTATAGAAGATAGGCAGCTTTTCCCTCTTAGCTCTGCTTTGATTTACATCCTTTGCAGAGGTATTTTCCTCTGAACATTGTTAACCACTGGATAAATTACCTTGGGATTTAGGCAGCGACATCCAAATCTCTCTCCACCCTCATTACTCCAGTTAACAGAAGATGGGGAGTAATTTTTCAGTTTAGAACACAGCTGATTTTTCCCCTGAGCTTGTGAAAGGCAGGCCCTTCATAAATATTATTCTGATTTTTCAGTTTGGTTCTTTTTGCCCTGCCTGCCCATGGCTGGAGGAACATCTACAGCATCTCCTTGGTGCTTCCATGCAGGAACACCATTGAAAACAATCTCACAGGGAGCCCCAGGGAAAATCTCTCTTGTGCTGAGCTGCAATTAGAGAAAACTCCCAGGAACCTGAGAGGATTTTCCAGCTCTGCTCCTCCTGTGCATCCACTGCTCCATGCAGGAATCGCACTCTGATTCTGGAATTTCTGGCAGGAATTTCCTGCTTGCACTCCCCACAAGCACTGCTGAACACATCCTGCTTGCACAGCCCTGCCACCCAATGATGGGAGGTGTTACACATTTAATAAACATCTTATTTTAAATCTGGTTACTTTGCAACATTAGAACAAATTCAATTATAAATAAAAGCTTTCAAACATGTTTTAGGACATGATTAGCAAACAACCTTACCTAGTGCAGGGTTTCAGCTGAAAAACATGCAGAGGAGATCTCTTGGATGTATACTCTTGTTTGATTTGTTTCCACTGGATTTATTTCCTTTTCTCTACAGCTCTGAAAGGGCTGGAAAGAAACCTCAACTACTCAGCTACTGAAAAAAAAATTAAAAATCTAAAGCTTAACATAGTTATCCATTTAAAAATAGAAACCCCAGGCTAAGAGGAGCCCTTTTTATGCCCTCCTGGGTCATTCCCTCCTAAACTTTTGGTGATGCTCAAGCCCCTTTTCCCCAGGTGAACCAGCCCAGAGGGATTTTCTTGATTGCAGATTAGTGCCAGCCTGAGAGGCAGGCTCTTACTCACAGGAGCAGTGAGTTATGTTGTAAGTCAAGAGCCCTGTGGGTAACAGAGCAATTTTGGAGATCTCACCTCCTGTTGGGTGCACAGGACTTCTCACCTTCCCAACAGCACACTTAATGTCCATGGAGAGGATACAAAAACCTGTATAATGGGCAAACTCCTCCCAGAACCCCCCAAAAGTTTCAGAAATTTAAATTCTGATTTTAATTTTAAGCGTGGAGAAGATCAAGTCACTAATTTGGAAGTTACAGTGAGATTTGAATGAGGAAACTATGGCAGGTAACCTGCCAGGAATGGGAGCTCACACATAATGGGTTACATATTAAATTGAATTTTAAAATAATATCAAGGATACTGTCATCCAATGTGTCACTGTAGAGTCAAGGCTAAAAATAACATTGCTTTAAAGAAATGCAGTAATTCTTTAATACTCGCAGTAATAATTATGTCATTATAAAAGTTATCTATTTTATCCTGCTGGATTAAAACTCTCTCTGTTCTTTTGAAGCTGGTGGTGTCAGAAGCACCAAAAATTGATGCAAGTGCACACAAGCAAAACACTTTGGGCAGCAGGAATGGGAAACACTGATCAAAATTAGCTACAAACATGATCAAAACATTCCCACTTCTGATAAAGGACTCTGCTCCAACATGGAAAACGTAACACTCCAGTCCTGCTTTAAAGCATGGAATTAAAATACTGTACAGGGATTTCTCTGGCTTTGCTGACCTTTCTCAAGTCCTTTGGACTCCTAAAAATTTCTTGCTGCTGCTGCATCGTGACATGGTCACTATGCCCTTCCTCTCCTCTGAGCATCTCCTGTGGGGTTTGCACTTCTGTCCCACACAAACTGGAGAACCTTTTCTGGCCTGGATGGTCTTTAACCATAAACAGAGGAGATTCTGCGGACTTTCCACGGGCTCAGTGAACATCCCCCAGTTGCTGCAAATATCGAGCGCATCACAGCTCGATGTGCAAGCTGGTCCTGAATCCTTTTCCCCCGTTAGGAATCCCACAGAGCCGGGATGGCACCGCAGGAAAACCGGCTGCAAAGAGTCACAAAGGCGTCCAATGTTTGTTTCAACACCAGGGGAAAGCAAAACCCTTCAAAGGAACGCTGGAGGATTTCAAATGAGTGGTCAAAATGCTGGAAGTGTTTGAAGAGAGAGCTGAGCAAACATTGACTCTTCTGTGAGCTAACACCGAAATCCTGCTGGGGTTTGGAGCTGCCAGTTTAGAGCCAGGCAAAAATGATTCCTGTAACACATAAGACACACGGGCTTTTTGTTAATTCAGGCTTCTCCTTCTCACCTAATTTTTGACACAATAATAAAATACAGATGACAACAGAGACTGTGCTTTCTGACTTAGAGTGGATTGAAATGGTTCAAAAGTCTTGTTTGCTTGTGGCTTTTGCAGAAAATTGAAGTGCTCACAGCAAAAATAAACCTCAGTAGATTTTGTCACTATTATGGTTGGGGTTTTTTTCTTGGCTGATTGTACAGCTAATCAAAGTGTTCTCATACCACCAGAAACTTCTTATTTTCCATGATGTGATTGAATGAATTTATTGCTCAGTTTTTTATGGACAAATCCCAGAGAGATTTTTCCATTCTTAGCAAGTTTGATATGAGTGGATGGAGAGTTCTTGACTTGGGAGAAGCACGAAGCCCAAAAGGTCACCCCTGTCCCCAGTAAGGTCTGACCATCACCAAGTGACCATATTCAAGCTCCACATTTCCTAAAAGACTTCCACAGAACTCCTCAGGACCACAACAGACTTCTGTGGGATGAAGTTAGGATCAGTTAGGGTCATCCCTCAGGAAGCAGCACTCTTTGTTCCAGTCACGACACAGAGTTCTCTTTTCCAAGGTCACCCCACATCCAATCCCAACTCATCCCTCTGAGGGCCCTGCAGGACACACAGTGGGACAGGCATTTCAGGAAGTAAATATGGAAGCTGAACAAGATGCCCTCACTGCTCCTGTTGGCCACATCCATCAGTTGGTTTATGCAAATCCTATGGAAAACCTGGATGAGGGAGGACAAAATCAAAAGTGCTGACTCAGCAAGCAGGCTTCTCAAAGACACCCAGCACCTAAAAACTGAAATTTAATTGTTGGAGTGCTCTTTTTGTGCCCATGATTTTAAACACGTGGGATTTTGTCAGTACGTGCCCTGATTGGGTTCTTGGAAGGCTTCAAAAAACTCAATTTTATTGCCTGCTATTTGAAAAAAGATTAAATAGTCTTGAACACCCTGCTATAAAACAAAGAGCTCTGGATATTTCCTGGGGCTATTTTGGATGGGTTAGTTAAGAACCGTAATGCAGAGATTTTGTTCTTTGCTCAAACATCATCCATCTAGCTGGAAAAAGGAAGGGAACTTGGCATTTCTTGCCTCGTGGCCATTGAAATTGGCTCTCAGGATACCTGTGCCATTGGCTTTATTGTCATGGAGCTGCTGACATGGCAGGAAAACCCCATTATGCAGGATTCAGCAAGGGAACATTGGAAATTGTCAGGGGGAGATGTATTTTCTGCTCCTAGGGTTATGTAAGGCCTTTTATCTCTCTGTATGTAAATGTTCATCCCAAAACACTCTTATCCCATCAGATGTATTGCTGATAAGATCTGTTTGAAGAGAGGGATGGAGATGACCCAGTTAATGAATTGTTGCCAGGAGGTAGGTGGGTTATTTTTGGTGACCACTCTGGAAAGGAAGTCTTAATCTGCCTCTTACCCACACATAGTCAATGTATTCAGGAAAACTTTGCCTAGACAGCTCGTGCTTTGCTTGAACTTTCTGTGTGGCACTCATAAAATGATCCTGACTCTTTGTAAAGTGTTTGAGCTCCAGGGAGAACCAAGAGTGAAGCCCAAACCAAGAGTGAAACCCAAACCAAAAAAGAAACCCGAACCAAGAGTGAAGCCCAAACCAAGACTGAAACCCAAACCAAAAAAGAAACCCAAACCAAGAGAGAAACCCAAACCAAGAGTGAAACCCAAACCAAGAATGAAAGCCCAAACCAAGAATGAAAGCCCAAACCAAGAATGAAAGCCCAAACCACCAGTGAAACCTAAACCAGGAAAGAAACCCAAACCAAGAGAGAAACCCAAACCAAGAGTGAAAGCCCAAACCAAAAGCGAAGCCCAAACCAAGAATGAAAGCCCAAACCAAAAGCAAAGCCCAAACCAAGAATGAAAGCCCAAACCAAGAGTGAAGCCCAAGCCAAGTCCCTTCCTTTCTCACGACCTTGTTAAGTGCTGCAAGGTTCCATTCAATGTTGTCCAGTGATGGGAAAAGGGGGAATGGCTTTGGGCTGGATGGTGGATTTTGATGGGATTTTAGGAAGGAATTCTTCCCGGTGAAGGTGGGGAGGCCCTGGCCCTGCCCAGAGAAGCTGTAGCTGCCCCTGGATCCCTGGAAGTGTCCAAGGCCGGGTTGGACAGGACTTGGAGCAGCTGGGACAGTGGAAGATGTCCCTGCCATGGCAGGGGGTTGGAATTAGATGACCCAAACCATTCTATAATTCTCTACTGGGGATAATGACATTTCTCCAGTTATTTAAATTGTGATTTTCTTCCTGCTCTACCCTAAACATAAAAGTGCTCTCTGTAGTGTCAGTTTCTTTTCTGACACTGCCTCTCTCACAGCACCTTCACCCCACAGCAGATCCCAGAGTGGCTGTGGCACTGACATGATTGATGAACTGTGTCACCACTCACTGGGTAATATTTAACATATTTCAGAACATCTGTCCAGTTAATGTGGTTTGCAAGAGAGCTTTCTGTCTTCTCCACAATGCAGTGACTCCCCAATTAATAAAAGGGAGCTAATTTTGGAATGCTTGAAATGAACAATTAGAAGCTCCAGAAAGGCGTTTCTCTGCATGGCATTAAATATAGCAAGAATTAATTTGCTGGAGTGGTGAAAATGTACGTGACAGAATTTTAGTGGGAAAAAAACCATTCACGTAATGCAAATAAAAATCTAATCTGAAGAGTGGGAATAAAGCAGAATTTATGGTTGGGGACTGTGCTCACCACACACAAATGGTGTACTTGCAAAAGGGGTCTCAATTAAAGACACTATATAAAATTAGACCAGCAGGGGGGTTGCTGTAAGGCACATAAAGCACGTTTAAATGCATCAAAACTCATTAAAAAGCTGTATAATTACAGTTAACTGGCAGGGGAAAATTTTAAAAAAGAAAGTCTGGACAGAAAGAATAGTATGTTAAAACAAGGAGATGAAGTGGTTGTGACTGGACAGAAAGGAAAAAATAGGTCATGGGAGCAGAAAAAGGAGCCCACAGAGGATCAGAATAATGGAAAATACCTGCAGGAAGGCACTGCTGGGTGTCTTGGTGGTAGGAAGCACGTCCAAATGGGACAGTGACACGTCTGGGATTTTTTTTCAAGGTGCCACTGCATTACTCTGCTCTCCCTCAGTGCTTTATTGATCCCTCTGGGCACATAACAGTGACGAGAGCAGCCCCACCAACAGCAGTGAGAGCTCACGCAGCAGGCAGGAGCTGAGCCCAGGGACCTCCTGAGCTCCCTTCCATCCTCGGTTATTTTATGGTCCTGCACCTCCCAGCAGGATCCTCCCCCAGCTGGTTCATCTCAGCTGGGCTGGGGGAACACAATCCAGAGGAGCTCAGCCACCTGGTGGGACACAGGACAGCCTTGGTCCAGGATGTGGCCATGGCTCTCATGGAGGGAGGATGAGTTCTTCAGTTTAAGACCAAAAGCACGAGAGCTTTAGGACAGCCCCTGGCCATGACATAGCAGTAACTTACCCATCTATTGATCCAGAGACCCTAAAACTGTCACCACTGGTTTCATCCCTACTGACCAAGGTCCTATCACAGACTCACACCATCACTGAGGTTGGAAAAACCCTCCCAGACCATCAAATCCAGCCTGTGACCGACCCCTGCCTCGTCACCAGTCCAGAGCGCCGTGTCCAGGTATTCCTTGCACATATCCGGAGATGGGAACTCCAAACCTCCCTGGGTTGCCCCTTCCAATGTTTAACAACATTTTTCCATGAAGAAATGCTTCCTGATGGCCAGGAAGAATCCCTCTGTTTGTAAAAAGCACATCTAAATCGAGGTTGTCACCTGTTAACCTACATTTGATGTCACATCCAGCTCTGCACCACAAAGAGACTGAGGCTACTTCAGACATAAAACCACCCTGGCCTCAGGAGCCTGAGTTTCCCTGCCAGTTCCTGGGTTTCTCAGCAGGCTGAGTTATAGACTTGTCACAGATTGCCACACAGTCCATGGCAGCTCTGAGTTAAACGCACCAGAATAAAAACCAGAGCTGCCTTTGCGCAGGGCCCTCGTATCGCCGTGGGGCTCGCACGTGCACGGAGCTCACAGCAGCTCTCAAGGTCACTCCAGCTCCCTGCCTCGCTGGCAAAGATGAATTTGAGTTCTGTTCCTGCTCCAAACTCATTTTTCCCTTAGTTAACTCCATGCTTTTACTTACTTCTATCTTTCTGGTCCAGCAGCCGATTCCAAATTTAATCAAATCTCTCATGTAGATCTCATTTTCTTCTATTTATCTACATTACTGGATTGCTCTCCCTTTTCTTCCCTTTTTCCCGAGACCCAGCACCACATCTCGAGATTCTTAGTGCACAATTTGAAATTCACATCTTCAGGCAAAATGCTTCTCAATGATGTAAAAAATTATTCCAGAGAGCATTCCCAAGGCAAACTGCCACATTTCCTCTGATCGGCAGCGCAGAATCAAACACCGTCAAAGACGCTCTGTTTTCCTGGAAATTCCAGCAGGCAACAGCAATTCCTGGGTTAAAAGAACCTTCTAGTCCTGCCTCCAAGGCTCTCATCCTGCAATCCATGGATCTCTCCATCAATAATTCCTCAGTGCTCCTTGGGATCGAATGAGAAGAGCTGTGCAGGACAACTCATCTTCCCGATTGGATTGCAGGGAGAGCAGGACTTTGCCATTCATTTTTGGGGATTTCAGGCCTGAGCTGCGAGCAGTTCTCTGCCTGCAGTGCTTTTCCCCTCCTCACTGCCTGCATTATTAAATAACCCAGAGCAATCCATGTGTTCTCCCCGGTGGATGGACTCGGAGTCGCGTGGCACTTCAGGAGAGGACATCAGTTAGAGGAGATGCACCAGGACTTACTCTGAATTTATGAAACTGAGAGTCTATTCCTCATTACAGCTCTCAGTAAATCATCCTCCTCTTGCTTTTCCTTGGAAACTGCTTCAGCTGCTGCCTGTATTTCCATTATTTTATGGGTATAAAACCTTTTAGAAGGCGCTGCACCAGTAAAAACAAAATAAACCAAAAGAAGTTGTGCCTTAAAAATACAGAAAATAGAAAAGATTTACAAGAGACTCTGAGATCTTTGTATGTGGACCATAAGATGCAGTTTTCCACAAGATTTTCCTAAAAATTTTCAAATTTATTTCTTTTTCTTTAGGAAGATGGTTTGGAAATGTTGGTGACTCTGATGGTCTATTACATAAGAAGATATTTTCACACTTGAGGAAGAAAGACCTCTCTGACCTAGCAGAGCTTCTAATCACATTTCACAGTTAGGAGAGCTGGTCTGAGGCTGGCTCCTTGAGAGGGAAACTGAGGTAATGGGGACATCAGATTCCCTCCTGTTATCACAATGAATAGAAAAGAACCCACCTGCTCTGCAGGACAAACTGATTTTTAACAGTTTTACACAACCTGGAAGCAGAAACCTGTGATTTTCAGAAATCAAAATCTCTTTGAATTATAAGTGTTGCTTTAATTCCCTTTTGCAAAAGGGAAACTTGGGTGGGGATGTGTCCAAGCAAATCTTGCTCCCTCCTCTTTACCTGCTATGCTTTCCTCAGCAATACCAGGCTGAAAATCTGTAATTCCCCAGGTTTAATGCTGAGCCAGGTTGGTTCCTTTCCTTCCTGTGTGTTTTCCTGAAGCCAGAGCAGTTTGTACCAGTCCATGCACTCATCTCCTTTCGGGCTGGAGCAAACACAGGTGGAAAAAGGGAAAAAGCAGCTGAGCACTCATTATTCCATGGCTGTGCTGGCCCTACAGTGTCACAGACACATTTTATGAAAAATCCTTTCCTTAGGATCTTTTCTCCTGAGAAGCTGAGAGGCCTCAGAAAGGAAATGTAACCAATGGTTATCTGTGGAATGCAACAGGTGCATCTGGGATTGGTCTCATGTGGTTGTTTTTAATTAATGGCCAATCACAGTCTGGCTGGCTCAGACTCTCTGGTCAGTCACAAGATTTTATTATCATTCATTCCTTTCTATTCCTTGCTAGCCTTCTGATGAAATCCTTTCTTACATTCTTTTAGTACAGTTTTAATACATCATTTTCTTTTAATATAATATATATAATCAAATAATAAATCAGCCTTCTGAAACATGGAGTCAAGATTCTCATCTCTTCCCTTGTCCTGGGACCCCTGTGAGCACCACCACACTACAGGAACACCTCTGCACTTGGGTGGGAGCCCAGAGCCCGGGCTGTGCACAGGTTTAACCTTATTGTACATCCACAATTGGCCTCAGAAATTATTCCCTGAGCACCCCTTTGCACAGGGGTCTTGCCCTCGACTTTTAGACCTTGTTTGTTCTAAATTGTGAGGGAAGCACCTGCTTACCTCAGACTTCCTTCCTCTCCAGCAGCTGGCACACCCCTCTCCACCTGGATTTTAATAGCTCTCCTATTTCAGCCTTGCTTGCACCTTAGATGGGGAAAAGCAGGCTGGCTAGGAAAGTTCCTAGTGCCAGTGGCACCAGCACGAGCCTTTGTAGAAACAGCTCTAAGAGGAAACTGGAAAAGTAAGGCTGGAGAGAATAATCCTATTTAAAAAGTATAGGATCTCTGGGTAAAAAAAAATCTATAGAATCTCTGGGTCAAAAAAAAAAAAGAAAAAAAAGGAAAAGAGAAAGAAGAACTTCACAGATTCTTTCCACTTTATCTGAAAAAAGGAGACCTACTAGTTTTCATTTCAGTTCTGTGTCTTTTAAGCACATTAAGAAGTAATAATTTGCTCATATCCTAAAGACATTTTGACAGTTCCTTGGCTTCCTCCTCACTGTTCTCTCCAACTGTCTGTCCTTTTTTTCTTCTCCATGCAATGGGGAGTGACCTCTTGGCCAAAGGAGGGTCACCCTCACAAAGGACTCCAGCTTCAGCAGAGACTGTTCCAGCAGGGCTGGTGTTATTTAAAACCTCAGCCCTGGTCAGCAAACGTCTCTCCTGTCCTTGCTCTGTGAAGGCTGCACATGGCCAAGGTCTGACAGGCTCCGGTTGCCACCGGGTCACAAAACATTGTCCTTCACATCTCACTGAGCTGGAGGAGCTGTTGGGAAGTTTTCCAAACGTAACTGGGATGCAGCATGAATAATAAAAGGAAAAGGAGGTAAAGTAAATGATAATAGAGATGTACCCAAAACAGAAAAGGAAGAAATCCCCACCCTGACCAGCACTGAAAGTCCTTTCCCCATCCCTCTTCACAAAGAGTGGAGCTGTGGACACTTGGATCCAGAAGGATGCTGGGGGAGCATGACACCAAATAAAAGAAAGTTTTCTTACAAATTAACTTCGAGTGTTTTATTGATAAGGTTTTCCTGTATCAATTTTGAAGTTTTAGCATCATTAGAACTGGACTAATAGTGGTGTCTTGAAACATAAAATGGACATGATCTCATTTTTAAAGTCAACACTGCCCTCCAGCCACCTCTGCAAATAACAACACAGAGATGAAAAGCACTTTTTGAGTTTAATTATTTACCCCTTGGCAATAAATATCTACTACACCAAATCACCTCTGCCACGGAGCAAATAAGGGGAGATGTAATGTGAGACAATGACAGGACAAAAATCATATTGGACACAAACCAAATAAATTATTCAGGCTATCCTAGAGAAAATGAGGATGGCAGGTTAGCCACGGGATATCGACCACCCTTGGCAGGTGATGGCTTTTATTGGATGTGATAAAGGAGAGGCCACGGGTGAAGAGCCACAGGAGGAGCGATTCCCTGATCGTCCTGACAATTGACAGAGAGATTCCTCATGTCTCAGCGGCAGAATGGGATACTTAACATTTGGAGTGCCATTTGATGACATTCATGAGATGATAACGACTCTGTGGCAGTAATGACCTAGACTGGGTTTGGAGTGCTGACCTAGAGGTACAAAACTTTAGAAGGCATTGCTGTCACCTCAGCCATTGCCACCAAACTTCAGCGCCACTTAAACTCCTATCCCTGATTTCCACAAGAGGAGGATCCTGCTCTCCCACAGTTTGCAAAAGAGCCCAGATTTAGTTAAAACTTTGATTTAAAGAGGAGCAGATCTAAGCCAATATGAGAATATCCATCATTCCCTCCTCCTCCTCTGTGCCCATTTTCCATGACCTTGCTCTGTGCCCTGCGGGGCAGAGCTGATGGAGTCACCCTCCCCCAAAGCTGACATATTTTATGATCTGCTCTCCTTGCACCTTTTGTTGCTGACAGGATGGGAAGTAAAATAAAATATGTGGTCTAATTAAATCTCAGTATTATTATATTAATAAAGAGGGACCATCTCTGGCAAGAGCGAATCAAGAACAATCTCCAGTGATCTGCTGGGTAGAATGAAAGAGATAAAATGGGATGAGGCCTCTTCCTCCAGAAAAACCTCATTTTACCCAGGTTTTTGGGACTCAGCAACACTCCTTTGTAGAATAAAATTAAAGCTGGCAATTTGGAAGGAAAGGACTGTATGGGACACCCTAAACAATGCTAATAATGTGAAACTACAGTCACTTGGGTTTACTCCTTTTTGGGATATCCTTAATCCTAATTTTAGTTCCAGAGACTGCCTGGACAGTTATGAACTGGTTTGCATTACTGGCCTGACTGGTTTAACTGGTCCTGGGGCTGCTTTGCTGATGGCAGTGTTTGGGAACAACTTCTAAAGCAAAAAGTCTGGAAAATCCTACGTCCACAGAACTTTTCCTGCACTTTTGGCACAGGACAGAACTGCCAAGCACAGACCACACCCCTTCAACTCAACATAAAAAGCCAATACTAAAATACTCATTACTAAAAAATGGAATAATTAATAATATTTATGTTTCTATATTATATAGATACTTCCCTCTATCACACAAAACATCAATTTCCATGTGCCTTCCATTGAAAACCACTAATGAAATTTTAAGGAATACTCAAAGCAGAGTTTTCCGCACAAGACCCTTTTTTCCTGTCTTTTAAAAATGGTTGTGGAATTATTGTCGCAGCCTGTGTTTGTTTTTGGATAAGTATTTTGATCAGACTGCTGATTTAATTTACATGCTACACATTATTTGGCCATCTGGTCTCTTCCAGAATGACATCAGAACAGATTTTAAAATCATTAGAAATATTAAAATCATAAAAGCAATAAAAAATATTTATTATTGTCAAGGACAAGACTTGAGTCATTCTTATTCCCCTTCTTGGTTTTTTTGCAATGTATTAAAAATTAAAACCAGGGTTTTAAAACTGTTATTAGATGTTTATAATATATAGATTATAATGTATGATTTAATTGTTAAATGTTATTGAGTCTACATTTTAAAGTAAATGTAAGAATTTTGAGATAATATTCTAAGAAAAATTAATTAAAGAAATAACTAAAAAAATGCTGTAGTATCATCTTTTAGGGTTTAAAAAGTCACATAATGATCACATCATGCTTTACATGACCTTCTGTGTTAAACACGAGCTGAAAGTGCAGCTGTGAGGGCATTTTTGGGTGTGTTAATCCCCTGGAGATCCCTGGATTGCACAGAATTGCTGCCACAGACTCCTTCAGGGCAGGTGTGACTCCAGCCATGCCTTTGAGAGAAACATCTCAACAGCAAAATCGCTTGTGAAAGAAGAAAATTATCCATATTTTTTTGAAGTGAACCAAAACAGGGAGATTTTCCTCATTTCTCAATGGAAACTCCTCACACAATTGCTGTGGCAGCAGAATTATTTCTGCTTTAATGGCCTGTGAAGGTCTTGCTTTATTTAGCGTAAATATTTATTGCGTTTAAATGAGAAGTGCACCCTAATATTTTGCAAATTGTGATTTTTCTGAAATGACAGTTTATAAAAAATGGATGGGGATGTTTCATTTGCTGAAGAAAATCAATCCATGAGTTCATTTGAATATTAAAAATTCATATTTACCCCTCCTCTTGACAAAAAGTGGCTTTTCCCATTTGCGTTTTAGCAGGAGCTGCTCTGCTCCGAGCACAAAATCCTCCCAGCCCCAGCTTGATAAGTGAGGCATTATTTCAGTGAGGATGGTGGGGTTATATCCATCTGAAAATTCCTCTGAGGGAGGGGAAAATCAGGACTCTGGGCACAGCTCAGTGGTTGCTCAGTCAGCTGGAGCTCATCAAGCCATGGCTTTCCATCCCTCACTTATTCCCCCTCTGAGCCAGGGCTGGGACAGGTTTTCCTCTCCTCCCTTATCAGGGCTGGGTTTCATATCAGTTGGCTTTGGAATGTCACAGCAAGCAGGAGGGCTCCTTTCAGTGAGGTCAAAAAGGGAGTTTTCTGAGATGCTTTTTTGGGTTATTTTTAATGCTTCCAATTCCAGCGGCAATCTACATGAGGAGGGATGTTTGCTGAGGAGAGAAAGATTTTAAAGGAGGCATTGAAAATTCCAGATTTACCTCTAAAAATGTTGTCAAATCTTTTTTTTTTTCCCTTACTAAAAGTAGTTTTTCAGGTGGAAAAATTTAGAAAAGTCTTATTTAATGCAAAGTTGGTTGATGACCTTCACCAGTACTCCATCCTTGCAAGCGGAGTAGTTTTTAGTTAATTTAGGATATTGATGAAGAAATTCTTTAGCAAGACAGTGATGAAGCCCTGCCTCATCATAGATTCCCAGGAGAAGTTGTGGCTGCCCCTGGAAGTGTGCAAACCCAGGCTGGACGGGGCTTGGAGCAACCTGGGATAGAGGAAAACGTGGAATGGGATGAGCTTTGAACCCTTCCACCCAAACCATTCTGTGATGATTCCATTTCAACAAGAATCACTAGTTAAACAAGTGGGTGGATAAACTGATCCCAATTCACTTTAGAAAGATATTAAATTTGGGAAAAGCTGACTTCTGATTTAATTTGGTTCCTCATTACCAACCCTTCCAGCTCTGTAAGGTCTTTCAGTGCCAAGAGCTTCTTTTCAATTAAAACCCAGGCAGTGGTGGGACAGCACACTGCCAGGTACACAGTCACTATCAGAATTATCTAATTAGTTATTTTGTTACTAATTTAATTCTTTGACAGTACCCCAGAATGCTCAAGCACCTCCAGTCTATAAGTACACAAATAATTATGAACAATGCTTTGTATTAGGTTCATTTTTAAAGATGCCATCAGATTTTTCTCTAGAGCAAGTCTTTTTTTTTTTCTGTCACTTTAAACCTGTGTTGGTTGAAACAGGTTTTCTGCATTAAGCAGTGCTAAACAGCTACTAAATAACTATTAGTTATATTAAATTAAACTATTAATTTTATTAAATAGTTTAAAGGTAGTTTAACCTGAGTCACTCAGTAAAGAAATTCTTGTGAGGAGTGACCTGAACAGTGAAGGACAAAGCTGCAGGAATGGCACATCCATAGCAAGAACCATAAAATTCTTTGTCAATTAAAAGCAACATGTCAATTAACAAAACTACCCAATGAGTAGTTGGAAATAAAAATATTGCATCACATTTCACCCAGGCTCAATTTCCAATACATCCTCAACAAAGATGCAAAGTTCTGTGAGTCTCACTCTTTCCTTATCATCAGCCCCAAGCCCAGACACGCTTGAAAGGGGGCAATTTTAGAGTCACAGTGCAGAAAGAAATCAAGAAAAACCCTCCACAATCCACTTTCCTCCTGCCCTGGAGGGAACCTGGTGTGGCTGCAGAGGTTTATTCCCTAATCCCCTGGCCCTGCTGATGCTCTCCTAGATGCTGGGCAGATCAGCAGCTTCATCCCAGCTCCCAGCTGCCCCCAGCCCTGCTCAGGGGAGGAGCGGAGCTGCCATTCCTGGCAGCAGAGCTCTTCCAATCTCCTCTGTGTGCCCCTGGCTGGCTGTCAGTGCTGTCTGTACCCTGTCCTGACTGATGACAGACAGCTGGAACCACACAGTCAGCAAGGGGGGTTCTGGAGGATGGATGTTGCCTCAAAAGCTTGTGACAGTGTCTGCAGGGACGCAGGTGACAAGCACATCCTCACTCTCCCCCTCTATCACTGCATAATTATTAATTTTCAATCATTAGCCTCTTGCCCATCTCCAGACCACCAATTTTAAAGAAGGATTAGAGGCAGAGATCCCAATTTCTAACACATCTTTGCTGCTGCAAAGGCTGTAACCACAACTCTGGGTAATTTTTATAGAAAACAAGCTCAGTCCTCAGCTGGCACAGACACAACCCTGTTGTACTTGTCAGTGATTTGCTGCATTCCAGCAGCTCAGCCCTTCTCCCACACATAAAATTCCAAGATATTACCTGGAAAACAACCTGCTTGTAATGTTTTGGAGCACTTTAGAGCAGGGTGGAGTGACCCTGCTGGGATGAGAACTCAAAGCCACGTTTCCAAAGGCAAATGGAGCATGAAACCCTGTGTAAGAGGGGCTGGCGGGAAAGGTCCTGCAGGGGAACAGTGATCCTTTCAACCTTGTTAAAACTGTGATCCCTTCACAAGGATCTGTCCAGAGCAGGCATCCAGATTTTGACACACTGCAGGACGTGGAACAGTGGAGTCGTGCCTCAGATGGGAAAAGCAGCAGGAAATATCAGGGGCATGTTCAGGTGTCATTTTTGGCTTCAGAGGATTCCTTTGGGCTCGGCCACGTGGATGATCCCCTCCATGACCTGCAGATCCCCCACAGAGCAGAGCCCAAGCAGCTTTTTCGGGCAGTTAACCCTCCTGGCTGCAGCCACCTGAGGCTCTCACTCCTCCCCCTTTCACCCACAGCTCTCCAGCTAAACTCACATGAAAAAAAGCTTAGAAACGACAAAACAGAGACAAAATGCTGTGTCCTGTGCTTTACAGACACAAACCACATTCCAAACCCTGAAATATGACCTGCTTTTGTTGAAATCTTTAGGAGCAACACATTGCACTGGAGGTTTAATTTGATTTACTTCTGGCTATTCCAAACTAGGGTCATCCAGCATGACCACAGCAATTCCAGTTCCTGGGGAAGAATCCCAGCCCTGGAGTTGGATCAATGACCTCATCTCCCTTCACTACAGATTGATCTTGGTCCTCTGTTATTGATGCAGCTGACAAGGCAATGGCATTATGGAGCTGACACAATGGAGCCTCCACATCTAAATTCACAAGCGTCCTGCCTTGTCAGTTGTCCCATTACAAATCTTCTTTGGCAGGGGATAAGGGGAAAGGGCTATTTATAATTTAGCCATGAAATTTTAATTATGGGCTGAAATCAGCTGGGGTTGGAAATCAGGTTTGGTTGTGGATTGCGTGTGAGAGAGAGGCTGAAAGCAGAAGGGGCCTGACATTGAAGAGGCATTGGTTAATAAATCAGGTAATTATTGGATTTTAAAATAAACACTTCTGTGTGGGGATAAGCCTTGTTTAAAGAACATCTGAGATAGGTCAGCGAGGTTTCACCTTTCCCACACCCATAACAATTACTGGCATTTGCTTTATGGTTAATCAAAAATAAATCAGCTAGAAATCATTCCACACCTCAGTTTTACATTGTCACTTGTGCAAAGGTCACACAAATCCTGCTGAAATCAAGGAAAATATTTACTCCACTTGCCCACTCTCCCCTGGGCACATAAAATTCCACCCAAGGAGCCTCCCTTGCAGTCCAGGTGCCTGAACAGAACACCTTCCCTGGGGAATTCAGGACTTTAATCTCAATTGTGCATTCTCAAGACCTTCACACGAATTTCAGTATGAATTTCAAGCTACTTGAAGACAGACTCTTCAAACCAGCAGGCAGCTCTGAGTAACTGTGTTAGACATAAATAGGTTCTTTTAAGCAGAGGATATAGGAGCATTTTGTGTTATAGATTCTGAGCAATTTGAAGGCAGGATTAAAGCAATAATACAGGCCACAGATCGTTAATGCAAATGCCCAAGTTTGCAATTCTGGACACAGCCCTGGGCTCAGACATCAGTATTCACAAAGAAGACTTCACAAACAGAGCAGCATACTAATAAAAAAAAAAAGAAAAAAAAGAAAAAAATCGCTCTGCAGAACCACAGCTGCTCAATATAGATCATCTTTCCATTTGAATTTGTATCATCATCTTTCCAAGTCAAATTGACTAATACCAGGGTGCCTTATCCAAGGGCCATGTGGTCCAATCAAAGATCAATTTAAAGTGTGTTGGAAGAGATTGATTCATTTAATTCATGGACATCAGGAGCTCTAAGCTCCGCTCCCCTCGCCAAGGCATGACTGCAGCCTCATCCCAGCCACAAAGACACACAGACAGCGCCCAGAGGATGAAGATTAACTGCAATGAGCTTTTATGAACTCACCTGGAAGCAGAAACCAGAGATAAATCACAGAAACCAGAGCTAAATCACCCAGAGCTCATCCTCCCTTCAGTATCTCGCTCTGCCAGCCAGGCTGAAACCTCCCTGAGCCACTGGGGCCTCCCAGCCTTTCTGGGCATGAGATCCCCCAGATCTGCAGGTGCCTGCTGATAAATTCACCTGCAGTTCTGGTTTATCACCATTTTGTGGGTGCTCACACCCAGCACAAAGCACCAAAAAGGGTTTTGGTTGTTCATGTCCTGCAGAGCCCCAAGGAATTGGATCCACCAAGGCCCAAACCAGACCCTCTGGTCAGGAGAACAAATTGAGGCACAAAATGAAAAGAAGAGCTTCCAACCAGTTGTATGCAGATTGAATCACCTCCAAATTACTAAATCAGGTGCATTTTCTCACCCTGGTGGCCTGCCAGCATCCTGGATTGTCATGAGTCCCTCAGGAAAGGTTATGGATCTCCATCCTGCAAAGTCAAGGAGAACTTCCATTTGGGCAAGCTTCTCTCTTGTTCATGGTCTGCAAAAAGGATAGAAAACTGTCTGAAAAATGAAGGACATGAATGAAGGATAGAAAAATGTCTGAAAATACATTTATAGGTGATTTATAGCACATCATAAACGCTCTCAGCTGAGACCTGAAAGGAGAGAGATGCAGCAGCACAATCAGTGAACACCTCTGACAATGCCAAGAGCTTGGGTCACGATAGAGCACCATAAAAACACCTCTGTCCCATGAAACTCATAAAAAACCAGAGGTTTTAACAAATAAATATGTTAAAAGATACATGGACACATCCTTCACCTTCAGAACCCGCAGGTATCTGTGTCTACAGGACCTGGGGAAGAGCTGTCCTCCCTCTTTCCCCTCTGGTGTCCCTTGTTCAGCTCCTGCACAGAAATAAAACCCAAACCAACCAAGGACAAAGGCAGCACCAGGACAGAGAGGAACTTCCAGTGAGCCTTGACTGAAAATGCCAGTGGAGCCAAACCAGAACACAGACTGCCTTTGGGTCCCTGAGCCATCCAATGGCCTCAGGTACCCCTTAAATCAGGATTTTTACCCCCACTTGCTGGATTTTATGCTGAAATTAATGTCTTCTGCAAATGGATCTCTTCCTGATTTTTTTTAGGATGGGCCTTTTCCCAGAGCTTGTATTTTTCAAGTTTCATGCAGAAATTTGATACCAACTCCAGGGCTCCCCTGGGCAAAGTTGGTCTTTCCCTTTCCAGCTCCCCTGTTTCAGAACAATTAAAACTCTTACAAATTCACTTTCAAATTCTTAAAACATAATTTCAGATTATTTTTATCCACCTTCATGATGCAAAAATTCCTTCCAGAGGAAAATCTAATAAAAAATGGAAAACAAAACATTAGGATTACTCAATACCCTCAGAGCAATGCTTTGGCTGAAAAGCTGATTTAAAAACCCAAATTAGTTAATGTTTGATAATGAAATCAATAATATAATTATATCTTTCTGGCACTGCATTTAGCTGAGATTTTTCTTATTGCTTTGTTTATTTTTCCACTCCAATACCTTTTGCAAATTAGTTATAATTAAGATAAAGCAGTGATGGCAGAAGCACCCAGAATGTGGTGATTCCATTAATTTGGGCCAGCACAAATCAGACTGTGGAGAAACTCATCTAAACAACTTGCAAAATCCCCAAACTCTTAAATTATCCTTTTCAGGGGTGTTTGCTGGGCAATGCATTCGGATTTAGTAAAATTTAGTATTTCTACACCTTGTATTCTACCTGATCACACTGTGCACAGCTCCTATTTCATTTTTGGTAGGAAATTCAGACTTCTTTTCATATAAATATATTTACAGTGATTGAATGGAACAGTCTAAGTGCCTAAATTCCCCTGGGATTTCATTCTTGTCATAATAAACTGAGGGCAGACAAATCCGGCCTCTGAAGGTATGCCAGGATATAAAAAAACCAGATTTTCTCAATGTGGGGAGCACAGTTCTGGGTTTGTAATGAGTGGGAGATGTAACAGTCCCTACAAAACACCTTTCTCAGCAGTTTTCCCAGCTTATTTTACTCTCTGATTTACCTTTTGGCCAGAATTCCAACCTCATCCCTCCAGTTTCCTGAGCTGGAGGTGGGTTTCCAACAGAAAAATATTATCTTACCTTGATTGTGTGGGACTAAATGTCCCACCTGGGACTTGAGTGAGGATTTTCATCTTGGATTTATGGCCAAACCAGGCTTAGGTGGGCTCAGGCTTTTGAACAAACAAAGAGATTTTTGTAATCTGAAGAGAGAGGGAGAAAAATAACCGAGAATTGAGCAGTGACTGCACTGTTTTCAGTGGGGTTTGTGCTGTGAAGCTTTTATTTAGACAACAGATATCAAAGTGCTCCAAAGAAATCCCCAGCAAAGGGAGCAGAAATTGGCTTTCTAATGGCTGATTTTCTCCACCCTGAGAAGGTAAAATATCACCCAGCAAAACAAACAAGACAAGCATTTTATGAAACAGAGCAGAGGTTTCCCCTAATGCAGGAATCAGGGATTAAATTTCCTGCCTGGCAATACACAGGAGGTCAGGAAAGATGTTTATAATGGCATTTTCTTGCTTAAAAATCCATGAGAACAACGGATTGCTGTGTCAGGTTCAGCCTCTACTCTGCTCTGTTTCTTTCCAGTTTGACCTCTTAATCTCATCCATCTCAGCACTGAGTTAATATCTTCCTAAATCCACTGGAGTTCTCCTTCAAGTGTGCTGAAATCGGGGAGAATTTTTGCTTCAGGTACAAGCTGGACCTAAGGCTTTCATTAAAAAAATAGAATTTTTTTTTAGAGTATGTATATTTAAATATATAATATTTAAGTACTTCAGTTTGAATCCCCTAATTCACAGTAAATAAGATGATTCACCTTGCTATTAATATTTTTATGGTCTTGTAATACTGACAGTAAACACAACCAATGATCAAAACCCAATGATTTCCAAAATAAAGCAAATTAATTACTGCACACAGGACCTAATACCATGAATAAACCACATTAGAGGGATTGGATGCAGAATTTAGTTGGACAAGATTTAGTAGGATCCCAATGCACTCATCAGGATCTCTCCTTTATTTTGGGTTTTTCTAAGCTTTGTTCAGTCCTCAAAGCTAAACTTCCTTGGTATTTTTGGAGAAGGGAAAGATTGTGCTGTTTCCATGTCCCAGTAAAAGAAATTTCTCTTCAAGAAAAAGGTCTCTGAGCTGGTTTAGTTTAACTGAGCCCCATAGCTGGACCAGGAGGACACCCTTGTATAAACAAACAAAACCCCACGGGGAAGATGAAGATGCAGGAAGAGAAAACACCAAAAGGCTTTGCAGTGGGATAGGAACGGTCAGAAAACATTGCTGACTATCCCAAGTCCTACATTTGAAACACAAAAGTAAATATTGCCCTATTTACATTTTAAAATATTTATCTCAATTATTATTTGCAGATTAAAAAAAAAAAAGATAAAAAATTAAAGGCCAGCTAAGCACCACGAGCAGCAGTGGATCTGAAACCTAATCATGAGTGAGTTGTTAGCAGATGACATTAATTGTGGATCTCTTTGTGAATTCCTAATCACCTTGCAGCATTTTTCCTAATGCTGGGAAGCACATTAGGATGGGCTAGGCTTTCTAATAATCCACGTTATTTATTGATGCTCTATTTGTGCTCCTAAATACTTGGGGACATTTCAAGCCAGCCAGAATCTTTGCAAAGCCTGATCAACAGACACAAGCCCAGGGAAGCTCTCAAGCCTTTAAATATCATTAATGCTGGAAGAGACCTCCAAGATCACCAAGTCCAACCTTTGACTGAATATCCCCATTCCTGAATCATATCCCAGACAGCTGCAATGCATTTTCTGAACACTTCCAGGGATGGTGATTCCACCACTGCTCCAGGCAGCCTCTTTCAGTGCTTAACCACTCCTCCAGGGAAAAGATTTTCCCTAAAATCCAACCTGAACCTCCCCAGCCCAACTTGAGGACATTTGTTTCGCTGGGTTTTCAAAAGGGACTATAATGCATCAAAAAACAAACAAAACAAACAAACAAAAAAAACACCCAAACAAATCCCATATTATTTATCCAGGTATGTGATATCTACTCAGAATTCTGTATTTCAGACTCTGTTAAAAGAAGTAAAAATAGCCACCTTGGCAGAATTTAGAAGAATAAAGAGAGAAAGAAATAAAGAAAGATAAATGTGAATATTACTCAATTACACTGGTAAGATCCTGGGCAGTTCTACTGTCACACTTACCAAATTAGAAGCCCATAAAATGTTTATTTAGCATGAATTCTGTGCTGTAGACTCTGATGGAGGTGAAATTCTATTAGCAGTTAATAGCCTTAAATTGATGTTAGTGAGTGAGGATTTGGGAATTTTTAGTGGTCAGCTCTCAAAGGGTTTGAAACAACCACAGAGGAATTATTACATTTCCTGAGGATGATGAAGGCCCAAATTTAAAGGTCAGGTTCAATTTGCTGCTCAGTGAGAAGTTTCTTTGTAAGGCCCAGAATTTTGGGGTTGGACACCTAATGCCTCGTAAAATCAGAAGGTTCCCTGTCCTCTTCATCTCTAGAAATGAAGGATGGTCTAAAAGTGGAATGTGGATAAGGAAGCTGATCAGAAATGTTTTGTATGTCATAAAGAACCCAAACTCTTCAGCAATGATGATCATTGCTAGAAATGTGACTTCCACCAGCCTGAAACATCCCATATTTTGACAAAAAGCACAAGACTGGCAAGACAGCAGCTGCTGGTTCACAATTTGCTGTTTTAGAGCCAGACTCAAATCTTGGTAAATGCATTCCCTGTTTCTCTCTGCTAGGATTCATTAATTTTGGGGGGAAATATTGTGGCTTGTGATATTATTATAAATCACACATTTTACTCTCCCAGCACTGAGACAGAAGCAGAGCTTGCTAATTATGTGCCACAACAAAGATTATAATAAATGCTCTCATTAACTATTCCTTTATGTTTGATGAACTAATAAATAATTTCTTCCCCAGCCATTATAAAATCATTTGTCACAAAGATCCTTCATGCACTCACAGGCCCCTCCAGGTAAGTTTTCATTCTGTATTTTTAATCATCTCTGGGTCATGATGGACTTTTCCCGACTCAGACACGTTGGCTCCTTTTTCCATTGCCATTCTGCACCAAGAGCTGCAGCTGCAACTGGATTATTTGGATTTTGTTGGGAGTTTTGGGGCATTCTCACTGCCCAGAGTGAGCCAGCCCTCGCTGCTCATTCCCTTTTCCTCCCAGGGGTGTCCCCTCTCTCCTGCCAGCTGAGGAGATGCTCCAGAGGTGTCCCAGGTGTAGCCAGGCAGAGAGTGGACACCAGGCCCAGGATGTGGCTCATGTTTCTTTTGTCCGATGAGGGAGCTGGGAAGGGGCTCAGCCTGGAGAAAAGGGGGATCAGAGGGGACCCTGTGGCTCTGCACAGCTCCTGCCAGGAGGGGACAGCCAGGGGGAATTTGGGATCTTATCCCAGGGAACAGGGACAGAGCAGAGGGAACGGCCTCAGGCTGGGCCAGGGGAGGCTCAGGGTGGACACAGCAGGAATCTCCCCATGGAAAGGGTGAATAAACATTGGAACAGACTGCCCAGGGAGGTTTGGAGCGCCCATCCCTGGAGGTGTCCAAGGAATTCCTGGACGTGGCACTCAGAGCTCTGGGATGGTGACAAGGTGGGATTGGCTACCCAATGGTCTTGGAGGGCTTTTCCAGCCTCAGTGATCTGGGGATTCTCACTCTCTGCAATCCCTGAAGGGGGCTTGGAGCCAGGTGGGGTTGGTCTTTTCTCCCATGTAACAGGACAAGAGCAAATGGCTTCAAGTTGCACCAGGGAAGGTTTTTTATAGTTCAGAAAATATCTTCACTGAAAGGGCTGTCCAGCTCTGGCACAGCTGCCCCCCATCCCTGGAGGGATTTAAAGCTGTGTGCATGTGGCACTTGGGGACGTGGGTGAGTGGTGGCTTTGGGGAATGGTTGGACTCAATGATCTTACGGGTTTTTTCCAACTTACACCATCCTGTGGTTCCTCCTCCTGGCAGCAGCCCCTTCCCTCAGCTCCCTCCCATTCCCGAGGTCCACGTTGGCAGGAGTCACAGGGAAGAGCCCCAAATCCCACCCCAGCTGTCCCCTGAGCCATCCCCACCCTGTCACCAAGCCGGGAGCCACCGTCACCCCAAGAGCCGCCGCTGCTGCTTGCGGGGATTTCACCCAGAGCTCAAAGATGGAGAAACTTCCTTCCCATTCTGCTTCCTTTTCAATTCAGACAGGAGCAAATGTGACAAATGCACTGCAGGAGAACAACAGGATCTGCCTCATTCAAATGCCTCTCCTCTGTGCAAGAGCAAAGATAGCGCAGCCCAAGCACCGGGGCCGGCGTGAAATCAATGCCAGCCACCGTGTACAAGGGAAATCTGAAATACAAATAGCAATGTTCTCAGCTATTACAAACGTTGGGGTTTTTCCTACAAGCACTCTTGGCTTATCTGTATTATTACCACAAAGCTTTTTGGAGTTATGTGTGTAACAGCAGCCACGACAACTTCTTCCTTAAAAAAAAGAAAAAGAAAACAAACAGTGATGCAGCGCCGTGACAGCAGCTTAAACAGCAAAGTTACAAATGAATCCACTTCTCACGTGTCCTAGGGGAGCCATCGGGGTCTGAGCATGCCTCAGAGCTGAGGGCTGGGTAAGCAAAGCAGAAAATCCATGATGATAGGAGTGATGATTGTGTTTATTTGCACGTGGGTAGCGGGTGAGATTCCCTGTCATGCTCCAGGAAGCAGGAATGCAAAGCACTGCCTAACCTGTGGGTATTTAAATAGGCTGCATCCTCAGAGCTTGCACAGTGCGTGAAACACCTTAACAGCACAGCAATCCTGCTTTGGCAAGCACTTCAGTAGAGTTCTGAATGCCTCAGACAGGTCATGCCAGTCTAGATCCATGATCCAGGCCAGAAATCAGCCAAAAAATTATAATTAAGGGAGCTCTGACTCTGAACACACCCACCCTAGAGAAGATTATCCAGTATAATGGGATTAAACACTCACCACTTGTGTTTCTAGGAGTTCCACCCGTAGCTTGCAGGGCTTCCTCAGGAGGGTTTTTGGGTTTAATGGTGTGATATTCATTAAATCACTCACAATCTGAGCAATGCCCCCACCAGAGCCAGTACAGAGCCGAACAAATGGTGTCATTTAGCCTGAGAGGAAGAGGGAAAATGGGGAGATTGAGGTAGATTCATCATTTTAGCCATAATAAATCCCAGAAAAAGCTGAGTTGGAAGGGATTCTCAAGGATCATTGGGTCCAACTCCTGGCCCTGACAGACAAAACCAAAGAAAATGGCTAAGTCCCTCCTCCTAAATCAGAGTGGGACACAGCCATGGACTGCAAATGGGACAGGGAGAAAATACAGAACTACAGCTTTTACCAGCTCTCAATCAGCCCAAATATGGTGTATTTGCAAAAGGGTGAAAATGCATTTGCATTTTGTACCAGAATTTTGTTCAATAAAAGTTACATTTCCACGATGGGCTTGATACAAATCCTGATGAAGTCACTGACAATGAGTCCCTTGGCCTGCCTGGACTTTGGATGAGCTGGTCAGTAATGATGATGATGGTGATGATGATGATGATGACATCATTATTGGACTGATGACAGTCGCTCCATTGACCTGACTGGATTTTGGGATTTTTGACCAACAGCCACAGCAACTCTTCCCCTGGCAAGCAACCCCACCAGTTTTCCTGCCATTTTCTTAAGTACCAATTCCCTTTGGGAGTCTGAACCCCAGAACTGAACACCCTTGATTAACTGCAGCTCCAAAATGCAGGGCAGTCCCCACATGGAATTGCTGGGCCTGGACTTTGTTCTTTTCCTTCCAATGATTGAATGGTGCCCGCTCTTCCCTTGGGCTCTCAACCCTTAGAGGTATTTTTTATCAAAGATCTGCTCCTTGTGTGGAGTTTGCAAAGGTCACAAATCCCAATGCCCAGCTTTTCATGGTGCAGAATCCAGATTTAAACCTCCAACCACGAACCAAGTGTTAAACCTGAAAAGGCTGTGAAATATCCTGAACTAACTCCTAAATACAGACCCCACCCTATCAGAGGGTGGGAGTGCAGCCATGAGGGAATGGTGCTGGAGAACATTCAGCTCTACATTGTTAAACATCGAACATTTAACAATTTAACATTGTTAAACATTGAACATTGTTAAAATAACCTGTCCCAAAGAAAAAGAAATTTTTTATAGCCAAGAACAGAAAACTTTACCAGATTGTAGCTGAATTCACCAATATTTAAAAACAATGCCCTAAATTAATTAAAATCTCAACCTAGAGCTTACAGACTGTGCTCCTCCTTATTATAAACACAAAAAAAAAACCCAAGGGAGGCAGAAAAAAGCAAAATATTCCTCACCTTTTCACTCCAGCTTCCCCAGCCACAGGACGAGCCCTGACTCCTCTCAGAAGCTGAATTTCAGTCTTGACCATCCCAAACAACCCCATTTCCAAGGACACTTTGCAGCCTTGTCCAGATTTTTGCCTCTCATCCTGTGGTTATTTACTGGGATAAACTGGAATTTATACACTTGAATATCAGGGGCTTTCACAGGCAAACTTCCAGGTCCTTTAGTGGCCACCTCAGGGCCTGGAGGCTTCTTTAAGCTGGTTTAGTGTCCTCAGCCTGGCTGAATATTTCTCCTTCTCACTGAGCAGAGCTGGGGACTGAAAGTGAAAAGAGATGTCCTTGTGAAGATTAAAATCTCCTTTACAAATTGAGTGTATTAAGCATCTGTGCTACTTGGCCGCCTGGTGCATCAATTCCAACATAAAATAGCGTTAACTGCTCTACAAGCTTTTTATCTCTCCCAGCTCCCTGTGCTCTGGGTGAATCACATGGGCAAGAATTGGAACTGGCCTTTCAGACAGGAGTTAAGCAGCTCTTAAATCAGACAAGCACCATGGCCAGGCAAGGCAATTTACCCTTTTTATGCCATTTTAAGCAACAAAACCAATTCTGCTCTTTGAGGAGTGCCTCTGGATCTGGACATTATGGATCTGATCATGGTTCCTGTCCCAGCTCTGCACTGCTGTGCGTATTTATTTGCTCTGGTTTCATATTTGTGCCACTTGGGCTCATTCCCACCTCCTGAAGCTGAGCTGTCATCCCTTGGAGGTTCTGACATTCGGACAGGTGAAGGGGAGGACTTCGCTCCAGGACAATTCTGATTGGGCTGAAATAGATGAAAAGTTGGATTTTCACACTTCTTTAATGACCACTGTTCTTCTCTTTCAGGGATGGCACAACAAATTTGCCTGTTTTTTGGAAGTTCAAATATAGCTCAAAGCTAATAAATGATCTTAGAGTGACATATTGAACAACTCTGTTGTGGACATCCACTGTATGTTGAGGAGCCAAATTCTTCCCTGCAACACTGCTAATTACTGAAGTTACCTTCACAGGCTGATTATGGCGGTTACAAATTTCAATTTTAAATGCTTTCATTCCACTGAAGAGTCAGACACAATATGTGACATTGGAACAGAGGTGTTGTGACTGAAGTGTTCTACAAGAGAATATTGGAAAAGTCAAGATCCCTAAAAGGGGTTCAAGTAAATATATATGAACTTACAAGATTCGAATAGTAGAATCACAGGATGGTTTGGGTTGGAAGGGACCTTAAAAATCATCCAATTCCAGCCCTACCATGGCAGGGATGCCTTCCACCATCCCAGGTTGCTCCAAGCCCTTTCCAACCTGGCCTTGGAAACTTCCAGTGATCCAGCCATAGCTTCTCTGGGAATTCTGTCCCAGCTCCTCACCACCTTCACAGGGCGGAATTTCTTCCCCAATATCCCATCTGAACGTGCTCCCTTTCAATTTAAATCCATTTCCTCTTGTCCAGTCACGCCAGGCCCTTGTGGTGTGCCAGGATCACAACAAACTGGGAAAGAGAAGATGAATGAATCACCAAAGTTCAATAATGTTTAATAATAAACCAAATACTTTTCACAAAAAAATTATTAACTGCAACACATTTCTGTAGATCAATAAACTGCTGCCACTCACTGAAGAATTTAATTTTGTATTAGAACCTTCATGTCTCCTGCAAATGAAAGCATCAACACAACCCCTCCAGAATTTCAGTGCTGCACCACAACAAACTCCTCTGGACCAAATTCTAGGATCACAGTCAAGGAGATTAAATTTTTCCAGGCCATGGGAATGGCTCCTGCTGGTCTGCCCTTTTTTAATCAAAGCTGCTGCTTTGCAAGGTGAGGCTGTGGAGTGCAGCTGGCCCTGGAGACAGAATTCTCCCTGCCCTGGGCACAGAGCTGATATTTTGCTGTTTCTGTTGGAGGGAGGAGGAGGACCCCTCATCCTCCCCCTGTGAACCTGACTAAAACCAAGGAATGCAGCTTCTGTTATAAAAAACATCACCTCAGGAAAGATTTGTTCTACCTCAACATTAACACAAGAAAATGAACAAGTTCAGTGGGGGTTTCTCACCAAAAACAACTCTCCATGAATCCCTATGAGATCAGCACTGCCCAAAAGTCTGGCTCCCACATTCCCTGCCCAAGGATCTGCTCCCATGGCCAAATTACCTCCCAAACAAGTTTAAAATCTGGGGTTGCCTCAGCTCTGCACCACAGTTCAGCTCCTATTTCTCTCAATCTATCAGTCTCCCCAAATATTGAGGCGACCCTCAGTTATTTTACTGTTTCTTACAATACTCTGCTCCCAATTTCTTTTGTTCTCTGCCTCACCATTAGGTCTCTTCAGCAATTTATAGCCCTAAAGTTCACTATATATTGTATAGAAAAATGAACTTTCGTTTTAGTGGGTATTCCCTGTTCCATTTACACCTCTGCTTCCAGCTGCCTTAGGATCTGGAATTTTCCTCTTTTTATTGCTTGGGTGACTCCTGTGTGTCTCTATCACTCTTAAGAAAATAATAATCTGTTTTATAACCTTGCTTCAGCAAAGCTTTATCTATTACAGCACACTGAACCACAGCTATCCACAATTCCACAGAGAAAAGAAGTTTACCTGGTATGACAGCACCGTGTCTCCCTTTATTCTGATGCAAGTAAAATTCAGATAAAAATAAACTTATTTTAGGCTGCACGACAGGAGATTAAAAGGAAAAGAGGTGCAGTGTGGACCATTTCCAAATCAAACTGGCAAACAGGTTGAAGTCATGATCACATCAATGCAATCAGACTTGGAGGACTTTTAAATTAAGGTTTTAGTCATAGCAATGCTTTTATTCCTGCAGCACCAATGGCAGGGAATGATCCCTCAGTGTTCCTGCAGGAGATGGGCAGGTGTGTTTTCCCCAGATGTGGTTGCAAGTGTAAATACAACACAGCAAAGCAGCTGAATAACTTCATTTTCAGCACCACTAAAAACATATTTGATAGTACATCTGAGTATCCACGCAAACATTTTGCAGCCCAGCCTCTGATCACTGGGATTTCTAATTTCAAAAATGCAATCAAATTTAAAAAAAGAACCTAAGAAATTGACTTTATACCTGGAGACAGAAACACATCTCCCAGTTCCTTTTACCATGGAATATAGGAGCTCCATACACTTTCTTAATTTTTTTTCCATATCCCTCCTCCCTAAATTCCAGATTTGTGGGATTAAACATATGACAGCCTTTGCTTGGAGTTTACATCACTAGGAAAGATTTTCCAAGGCTGTGGAGAAAATGGAGATTAGTCCTGCCTTGCTCTGCTTTTGTTCCAGACACATTTGGAGCGCACAGGGGAGGAGGAAGCGCTCCAAGGCAGCGCCAGGAAGGCTTAGCCCCATTTCACACCACTTAATCACAGATTACAAATGGCAGGGGACAAGAAATCAACTCTTTTCCCATTCTCAAACATTCCGGAGTTTGTTTCTAAGCGTGTTTTTCTCTGAGGAGGAAATAGCTAATTTAACATGCTTATTAAGACAAAGGGATGAGCTCTATCCTGTTTTTAATTGGGTTATATCAAACCTAGATGGAAGGGATGTGTTTGTGTGGTTTTTACCGCAGAGCAATTAATTTAATTTACCATTTCCATTCTGCTCGTTATTAAATCCACTACAATTTAATACCTAAATTAATTAATACCTAAACAACCGTGCAACAAAAAGTAAAAAGTCCATGAAGTTCAAGAGTAAATAGCAGGGATGTGAACTCCACTAATCATGGAATTCTTGTGCCATTAACTATTTTCCCATTGCAAGAGTGCACAAACACAACATATGGGCCATAAAGTGCTGCACATTCCAAGGCAGAGCTCCCAGGGGCAGGCAAAGAGGAATTTAAATCTTCACAGCCACTCTTAAAATCATGGAATGGTGAGGATTGGGAGGGACATTGAAACTCATCCAGCCTTCCACTGTCCCAGGCTGCTCCAAACCTTCCAACCTGGCCTTGGGCACTGCCAGGGATCCACAGCAGCTCTTGGAAACATCTCCAACCACCCCCCAGAACCTCTCAGGAAGGTGTAAAACTTCTCAGCACTTGCCCTAAAACTACTTTCCACCTTCTGCTAATGCTGCACATCCAGATGCGTAAAAGCCGAGGAATGGAAAATAAATCCTGGTTTTTTTCATACCTTTATGGATGGAATTAGGTTTGAACACAGGCAAGGAAATGCAGTTCTTTGAATTCTGAAGCTCCTAGCACTCAGTGAAATGCAGAATGCTGAAGAGAAGGAATGGGAACAATTCCTTACAGAGAGAAAGGTTCAGAGCTGAGTTACAGGTCAAGGTAAAATTGCTGCCTCACAAAAGCTCCATTCACCAGGAGCAGAGCGTGAGAAATTGCTGCTGTGAGATGAATGCATTCCTCCCATCAGATGATTAATAAAAAGATAATGACTCCTTCAAAAAGGCAATGGTTTGATATTATTATTTTTGCCTGTGTCACACCAGAGCATGTGGGCAAAGAAAAAAATCCTTACCAAGGCAGAACACTGAATTCTTCCCCTGAATAAAAGTTCAAATACCATTAAGTAACCCATTGTACAGATGAAAAAGGCCCAATTGAGACTAAGAATAAATACCTGGAATTCCCTCTCCTGCTCTTCATTTTGGAGACATGAAAAGCCATCACACTTGAGGCAAAGTAATGAGTTGCTGTCGCTTTTTTGTGCAGTTTAAATGCTCAAAGCACTTCATGGATTTTATGGTGCCATAATACAAAATTTGCAAATACATAGAACACTATTAGCATTGGGAAGAGATTTTAAATGCTACAATTTAAGTTTAGTTCAGAAGTCCTAGGAACAAGTGCAACAACTTGTGAATGGCAATAGATAAATTTTACAGCAGAATAAATACAGGTTTTGATAAGTAATAACTTCCTAATTTGTTTTAGAGAAGATTAATGTTAAATAATCCATAATTTTTCTGTTTTGGAGGGATGTACACCTGTTTGGACTAGCCTGCTTGATTTATTTTTAGCCCATAATGGATTTATTTGCATTACCTATAAATAAAATAACACAGCCACATCTGTAGGAGATATATTGTCACCAAGTTACAGTGTGACAGTGGCACTTCCAAAAATGTCCCCACCTCCTGCAAGCTTTACTGGCATGCCACAGCGAAAGGTTAAAAATACCAATAAATAATGATTCCAGAATCATCCCAGCAGTGAAAACACATCACTTTGACATGACAAAACCATAATTCATGGCAAAATTACTCTGGTGAGCAGGAGGGGAGCGCCCTTTGGTTCAGGTTGTTTTTTTCTATTGCCAAAGGTTTCTCTCCTGCCCCCTCTTGCAGATTTGTCTCATTCTTTTGAGCAGAGCCAAGCTGAGACCTTGGATTAAAGCCAAGCTGTCCAATTTCATGGCACCTGATGCCTTAGGATTTTAGCTTTATATTTCCATATACTTTTGTAACCCTGCAGTTCTTTAGTGTGTAACTCTGAACTCCACACCCAGGGTCAGGTGCCGCTTTCCCATTTTGGGCGCACACAACAATTCCTCTCCAGGCCTGGCAATCAAGGACACCTCACTGCCTCAGGGCCCAGAGATGGAAACAAAAGTGAGTTGGGGCAGCAAACTGGGGCTCAGTGACTTCATTGCCTGAAGCTGGAATTGGAGGATGAGCCCCCAGTATGCCCTGCAGAGCTTCCCCTGCACCTCCTCAGGAACCGCGGCCGGGCCTGGCACTGCTGTCACCCCTGAGCCCTGCAGGGACAGGGGCAGCTTGGTGACATTGTCCAGGTCATCCCTCATGCCTTAGGGTTCTGCTTTTTATATTTCTTCATCTATTTGTAACCCTGCAATTCTTTAGTGTGTTTCTCTAAACTCCATGTACAGTGTGAGCTGCTGCTTTCCCATTTTGGGCACACACAACAATTCCTCTCCAGGCCTGGCAGTCAAGGACACCTCACTGCCTCAGGCCCAGAGATGGAAACAAAAGTGAGTTGGGGCAGCAAACTGGGGCTCAATGACTTCGTTGCCTGAAGCTGGAATTGGAGGATGAACCCCCAAAGTGCAAATGGCCCAAAGTTATAAAAGTGTGAAACCCGTGAGCCGTGGGGCATTTTGGGTGTAGCCCTGGGGGGCTTGGGCTGCCCTGGATGTACCTGAAGGGCCTTCAATCAATAGAACTGCTTTTTATTGCCTTCACTCTGTCTGCCCTCTGGTTTTAGGTAGCCCCAAAAGCCATCCCACCCAGCTGGGACACATTTGGAAGTTGAATTCCCTGGGATTGGATCCCTGGCAGCCCCCGTGGCTCCGGCACTCCCGACCTTTGCGTTTCCCTCCCATTGTTTGCTACAACCCCAGCCAAGAGCTCACACAACGAAAATCCATCAGAATAACTCCTCCAGCAGCCATTCCAGCTGCCAGCCTCACCAGCAGTGCTCCAACTTGTGCTTTGATGTTTTTTACATCTTATCCCTCATATACACACATACACACACATATATATATATGTGTGTGTATATATATATATATATATATATACACTTGCTTTTTCCCCAGGATCTATCAAAACTCCCTTTACAGCCAGAGAAAATTTTACTACAAACTCCCAGCTAAATTTTAAAAATCCTTAAAGTAGCAATTAGACGGAACCTAAATCAATTGGCAGTTTATCACTTGTATATAAAGCGGCCTCTCCATGATTTTTTTATGCAAAGACATTGCTCTGTCTAGAACTTTGCTGTGGCTCTGAAAATCTTCACAACAGATCTACAAGTGTGGGCTTTTAAAATTTTCTGTCTTATCAAAAAGAAGATGGAGGTGGCATTAGTAACACAATTAGCACTCAACTTGTTTCAAGCTGTTAATGCTCAGCTTATTTTTAAGTTCTTTTTATTCTCCCCTCACCTGCAGCTACGTAAATAAAATCCAGACAATTTCCACAACACAGACACTGAAATGTGAGCTCTGCTTTCAGCAGGATTGGAGATAATTAAAAACAACTCAGCTCTCAGCACTTTCAAGTTCAGTTTGGGAAGGGATGCTCTTCCAGCTCGAGGTTTGCTGCTGATTTTAAAACACTGAACCATCAAACTCCAATTTAACTCCAACAACAAAATAATGAGTGGGGGGGCGGGACAGGGAGCTCTGAGGTGGAACTCAAAGCAGCAGTGCCTTTGGAGATGGGATAAAATGGAACTGAGTCCCTGGCTGTGCCATGGTTCACAAGACAAAATCATGGGCAGCCTTTTTGTTGGAGTAAAAAAGAGAAGAAAGAGCCTTTTTCCCTCCCAATTAAATTATTGCCAGAAAATATTTCCTTGCTGACAAAGTGTGTCCTTCTAAAGAAAGGAAAAGCTCTGTACCAGTAACAAATGAGAATCTACGTGGAATTTCTGATAAGAAAAAATTCTCTTAACCTGGAGGAAGAAGGATTTCTAATAGAGAATCAGCATATTCATAAAGAAACTGGGGTACTTTTAAAATAACCCTAAAGGCCAACAAATCTCAGAGCAGGAATGCTGTGTGTTAAAATAAAAGTCAGGTTTGGGGAACTGATATTAATTGGGGTTTTTTTTGTTCCTTTTAATTATGGGGTGGACTTTGGACACACAGAAATTGAACATTTGCCTAAACCTTATAACTCCACAGTAATTCTTGAGGAAGCTCATATTGCCCTGTGTTAGAAGGCTTCAAATGAATGCCTTCATTACAGGACTGGTTAATAGGATGGACATCAACAACAACAAAATCAGCACCACCAGGGCACAAACCATTAATACAAAAACCAAGAATCAATCTGTCCGTGTGAAACATTCGTCCTGTGCCCACCAAAATGGAAATCTGGCACTGAATTAAAGATGAGGTCGGGAGAGCCAGAGAGTCCTGACAGATTCTGGAGCGTTAACGCTTGCTATAAATGCAGCTGTCATGCCTGACAGCCATTTAACCAGGCAGAAATTCCCAAATAAATTGGTGCCCGTGCTGGGAACTGCTCCCCCTCTCCCACAGCTGAGGGCTGACCTTTGCAGAGCACCACAAATTACCAGGAATATTCAACACTCAGTTTTATGATGCTGTTACTGACACACCATCCCCAATAAAGATTTATGTCCTACACACCAGAAGCTGAATAAAGTTTACCTGGAAAAAGCTGAAGTGCCTCAAGGAGTGCAGCTCTGGAGAAATCAACAACATCCCACCTCCTGATGTTCCATTCATTAAAAGTATAATATAGATGATAATTATAAAAGAAGATTTTCTTTTGTACTCCTGTACTCGTTTTAATTAGAGGCCATGACCCTCTTCCTGCTGTATTCACGCCTTGTGTTTTTCTGTCACCAATATTAATTATTTCATTATAAAAAGAGCAGCCCAAGCTTTGAAGGCAATGAGGTAGATATCCAAAGGTGGACCGTGGGACAGGATGCACAAATCATCAAAAGCTGAATAAACTCAACTGTAAAAACTGTGGCATCCAGCTTACAGCACTTGTTAGACCTGAAAGGGTGTTTTAAAACTGCTTCATGCTTGAAAAAATGCTGCCTAATTAATTGGGAGCACTTCAAGCTAAGGCAGTGAGTAAAGTCAGTAATTGTGGTTGCTGTTAGGAAAGCAGTGCATTGTTTTCTGGGGTTTACTCAGTCCTTAGGGATCAGCCCTAAGAAAGGTGACATAGGACAAGAGAAATGAAGGAAGCAAAGCATGGAAGCAGGAGGGATGTGGGGTTTAGCTTTGTGAGCTGGAATGGGAGTGAGCCCTGAGAATCAGAGAAGGGGGAAATGAGGAGGTTCCTTGGACTCCAGGCAGGGGCAGACATATGAACCAACAATCCTGGCCCTAAATCATCGTTTTCACCCATACATTTCCCTTCAGGGGAATCCCATCACCTTTAGGTGACACCTCAGGTTTCAGCTTTTTTATGTTTCACATTCTGTTCTGCTTTATTGTGCAGTTCTGAGCTTGATATTAAGGGACGGTGAGCTCTGTGCACAGAGCAGGGAGACAAAACAATTCCTGCTCCAGCTGGGCACCAAGGACAAATGATCCCAATCTCAGCCCAGGAGCACAAACCCCGTGGGCTGCAGAGAGAAAAACAAGCAGGGTGGGACTGCAGGGGCTAAAGCTGGGATGGGACAATGAACTGCAAGGTGCAAATGGAGCAGAACTGATCCCAGGGAGAGACCCCGGCAGCGCTCGTGCATTTTGGGGCCATTTTGGGTCATCTTGGGTGCAGCCCTGGCTGGGCTCTGGTGCTGCCCAAGGTGGATCCATGGAGGAGATCCTTGGGATCAATCCCTGCTTTATTCTGGGACTCTCTGCCCAGCCTCTGCTCCAGGGCAGCCTGCTCAAGGCATCAGAGGCTCACAGAGAACCCCAAAAGGATTTTCTTCCCCAGCAATGCTGTCTCTACACTGAAACACTTGCACCAACACCCTGCTTTGTCATTTAATGATTAATATAATTTCTGTAGTGCATTATCCTTGAAGAGGACACTTGGAGGAAGGAAATTTTCCACTTAAGATTGGGATGTTTTTCCCTAGTGTTTATGTGTTCAGCTGAGCAGGCAACAAAGCAAAGTCACTTAGGATGCATCCAACACTGCTCAGTAGAAATATGTAGGAACAAATCCTTTAACTGTGACTACACAAATCCTACACCTTATCCTTAATTATCTGACTGGCAGATGACCCAAACATGAAACTTCACAGCATTTGTGCACAGAAAGTTCATTGAAAAGTCATTTTTCTGTCTTTATCTGTTATTTATAAGCAACTTCCAGCATGGGGAGCCACAGTGTGGGCAGTGTTCCACAGATCAGCCCCCCAGCTGATTTAATGCACTCAAAAGTGCAAACAAACAAGCAGAATCCTGGTTTTGCAGATTTAAGTGTTTGAGTAACGCCTGTGGCTTGCTGAAAATCCTTTTTTATTGGAAATTGAATATGTCAGCTCAGCCATCACTTTAATTTGTTTTAAAAGATTTATTAGGGTTTGATGGTTTTCCTCTTGCTTGATTTTCATGTGTTTTCCTGATGAAATTAAAATCATTGGAGCTTCCACTAGAGAAGAACTTCATCAATGTGTCAGGAGGAGCACCATTTTAATAAACACTTCAGGAATGTTTCCTGAGGAAACATTTTTTAAACTTTCGAGGAGGCACAGGGAGCTCATGGGGCCGTAGAAAGGCAAAGCACAGCGTTAATAAGCCACAGAGCTGAGCTTTACACTCTGTATTTTCTGGAGAGCTGTTCTGAGCTCTGCTTCTCTTTAGCAGCACTGTCACAGCTCTCCCCTGCTCCCTGTGCACGCGCAGGCACTGGTGTAAAATCTCAGCACTAACAACTGCTCCTGACAGCCTTCAGGAGGGTGCTTTAACCCTCCCTGTCACTGAAATACTCAGGCACCTGCAATAAACCTGTAACTCAGCATTGCTGCTGCTTTCAGGCAGGAGGGGAAGGCAGGGCAGCCTCCAGCTGTGTCTTTCTCAGAGACTTTTCCAGCTGTGGCACCTGGATGTCACCCAGCTGGGGATGGGGCACTTTGGGCTCCCTGTGCCAGTGGCTGGGCGTCAAATTTTCCATTCCAGCTTTTTTAGGAGTAGTTTTAGCCCGTCCCTTATCTTTTAAGGTGTTTTTTATCTTTCAGCTGAACCCACCATCATCATTTCACGCCTGAAACCCAACACAGGTCTCTCACGGAACTCTCAACATTCAGCACCATGGAGAATTAGCAGAGCACCCTGAAAAATCCCAGGGAATGCCAATTAAATATTGGGAAGGAATTCTGCCCTGGGAAGGTGGAGAGGCCCTGGAAGTGCCCAAGGCCAGGCTGGGATGGGTCTTGGAGCAATCTGGGATAGTGCAAAATGTCCCTGCCCATGGAACAAGAGCCTTAAGGTCCCTTTCCAACCTTCAAGATCATCAACTCCAACCATGCTTCAAAATATAATTTTCAAAAATCTAAATGGAGAACAGCTAAAAATATCTAGAAATCAAAGGTATTTTAATAACCCCAGAAATCAAAGCCTGAGTTCATTTTTCATGAAGCTTGACATAAAATACACCCTATATAAATATATAAATAACCCTATACATACACCCTATATAAATGTATAAATAACCCCATAAATGCACCCTATATAAATATATAAATACACCCTATAAAAATATATAAATAACCCTATAAATACACCCTATATAAATGTATAAAAAATCCCATAAATGTATGTAAATATATAAATAACCCTATATAAATAATCCTATAAATGCACCCTATATAAATAACCCCATAAATGCAGCCTATATAAATATATAAATAACCCTATAAATACACCCTATATAAATATATAAATAAATACACCCTATATAAATATCTAAATAACCCTGTAAATACACCCTATATAGATATGTATATGTTTCAAAGTGTTCTACTTCCCTTTGGTGCTCAGCTGTAATAAAATACAACTCCATGTGCTCTCCAGGTATCACAGGAAATGAAAGCTGTACCTGCAAAGGAATTCCACTTTGATTTAGAAAATTGTCTGCCCCTCACAAATTACACTCTGCCAGCAGAAACATTTAAAAAATAAATTTGAAATATCCTTCCAGTCAGTTAAAATTACTTAAAGTGAACATTTGGGAAAAGCTGTGGGACAGGCGCAGGAAAGCACTACAAGGGAGCCCCATCCAACATGGAAATGAGACACCAGAATGCAAAACCTGTCAGGTCTGCACTGCCAAGCTTTCCTCAGAAGATCCAGCCCAAATTAATATTCAGGAAGAGGGAAAAAGGAACTGAGTGCTAAGAAATACAAAGTGATGGATTCAGGGGAGGAGAGTCTGAACCATCCAGGTCCCTTTTGAGTTTCAATGTGAATTGTAGCAAAGCAGGAGAATTGTGGGGATCATTTCCTGCAGCTGAGAGCAGAGCTCTTTTGCTGGAAAAGCATCTGAAACCTTAGGATGTTTAAGTAGGATGAAAAATAATGCAGAAAATATTAGAATACATTAAATCAATCCCTGATTCCCTCCCGAAACCTTGTGCTCAGGAGCATCCTGTTGGACTGGTGGCTTTTGGAAAGAAGCAATAAGAACCATTATTGACATGGAAAACTTTCTAAAGCAGCATTGTTTGCCTTGGACACAAGGGAAATAAGAAATAAATAAAAAGCCCAGACTTACAACAGCAAAGGGGTGGTGGAATCCTGTTCTCTAGTCTCCTGATGTAAAACATTCAGGAACAGCATGAGGGTACAAAGCAGGCAACAGGATTTCTTCCATACAAGACTGAATTAGACACCTGAAATCCTCACCACAAAGGTTTCACAGAGGCTGAGAAAAAAAAACAAACAAAAAACCAACAGTATTCCAGCTGTTAAAAACACCTGTATTCCTTTACAGGTCATGAGGGTAGGCAAAGCTACAGTATTAATTTAAAAAACCAAAAGCCAGATATTAAAATTAATTTCTAACCTGTTAGAACCAGCTATTTCTGAGAGCACAAATGATGACATTTTGCTGAATAGCTGGGATGGATTGAAGGGAATTTGGGGCTTTCTCCATGTCGAGGCAGAGAGGGGACAGGGTCTGGAATGAAGCAGTGCAGGGGCTGAGGCTCACATCAGGGCTCCCTGCCAGCCCCTCATTCCAACAGCTGGGGTTAGTGGTTTGGAAGCTTCTGGTTGTAGCTCAGATCCCAGGTTTGGTGCTGCTCCTTCCTGAAGCAGCCTGTGGGCTCCAGAAATCGATTTTCTCTCATCTGAGACCACCCTGGTGTGGGTTGTGTTGAGGATTAACAGCCCTGGGGGCAACAGGAGCTGTAGGAGAGAAAACTCAGCCCAAGACTGACATGGACCAACACTGGGAACCCAACTCTCTGAATTGAAACTCCCCAGATTTTAACCAGGGGTCCTGGAAAGGAAGAAAGAGCAGCTCCAAAAGGCCCAAGGAGCAGAAGGAGCAGAGGGACACAGAGAAGCCACCAGGGAGGGCTGGGTTGGAGAAGGGAAGAACAACCACTGGGATTGGAGTTTTAAAAGAGCTTTAAACCCCTGTGGACACTACAAGTTTGGGCCCATTTCTCTTTCCAAAAGGCATTTCACTAACCTTAAATCAATCCCAAATATTCAGGAAGAAAAATCAGTTATTAGGCTGGCTCTAAGCTCTGCCTAAACCCTGTGAGCAACACTTGCACCTCAGCATTGCTGGAGCCACCAGCAGGGTCCCGGCACAATCTTTAGGTCTTTCCTTCCTCCCTTTCCAGTTCAATTCCCATCCCAGTTCTGTTCATCCCCACACTTTTCCTGTTCCCTGTGCCATGACCATCCCCTGCCTCCACACAGGTGCTGAGGTCTCCCTCCAGAGAACAAAAAATTCTCATTTATCCATTCTGCCCATTTTTAAAGCTCTGAAAGTATTTAACATTTACAAAAAACATTCCTAGCTGCAAATGAGATAAGGAAACACTCGAATTTGGTGTAAATGGTGATCACTTTGTGATAAGGAAAAGATGGAAAAGACTACAAAATTATTTTCTCTGTTATTGGATCAATGTGCAATTGATCAATTTGGAGGCAAGGATTGAGATTTCTCTTATCTCTTATTGATGTGGTAGCTGCAGTACTTCAAATGAACAGTCTAGACTTCCAATTCACATGAAAAAAAATGGATTTTTTAACCATCTCATGCATGATACTGTGTATTTTTACCTCCATTTCTGGCTGGATATGAAAATTGGCAACTTGTCCTGTTTTGAGCTTCTCTGGTGGACAAAAGGATGAATTTCCTTCTCCAGCACAGCCAAATCCAAATGTTCAGGCTGGGATTTTGCCAGATGACAATGAACTCCCAGCTTGTGTTTAACACAGCTCCCAGATTGATTATTAAATGATTTCTGAAAGGCAAAGGGATGCTGCTGGGACTGACCTAAATAGGAAGTGTCAATGTTGATAAATTCTTCAGCAAATGTAGAACAGGTGAAGGTTCACATTTCAGTAATGATGTGCATTCCCAGCCACCACAAATAATTGGGAGCTGCTTTTTGTGTTTGTGCCCTGCTCAGAGCAATTGCTGGAGCAGCAGTTAAGGTGTGAACATATTTGATATTAATTTAGCTCCCTGTCCCACTCCCCTGCATCCTGCCAAAGCTGTGGTTCCTCCATTCCCTCGATCTTCAGTCCTAAAGATGCAACAGCAGCTCTGACATTGATCAAAGTTTCTGGACCCCCATCTGAGCCAGCCCAAACCCAACAAGCAAAGTCCAGCCAGGATCAGGGAGATGGAGACATTCTAGAATTTTGAGGGGAAATAAGTTATGGAAAGCTTGGTGTTATTTCACACATTCTGCATTTTTCTATGATTTGAATGTCCTGTCCACTGGCTCAGCACACTGTAATGGCAATAACCCAGAATATAAAAGGATGTCATTAAAAAAAAGGTAGAAAGAAAACATTTTTAAAGCTTTTCTTTTCCTGTTAAGGAATAGTTTTCCATGAAATTCTTTTCCCTTTTTCTAGAGACAAAGGGAGATACTCATCCCTGCCTCTAAAACACAGAAAGGCCATTTACAAGAGCCTGCAGTGCCAGGACAAGAGGGATTGGCTTCAAACTGCCAGAGGGCAGGGATGGCTGGGAATTTGGGATGGAATTTGGGATGGAATTCCTCCCTGGGAGGGTGGGGAGGGCTGGCACAGGGTGCCCAGAGCAGCTGGGGCTGCCCCTGGATCCCTGGCAGTGCCCAAGGCCAGGCTGGACAGGGCTGGGAGCAGCCTGGGATGGTGGAAGGTGTCCCATGTCCCTTCCAAACCATCCCATGATTCTGGGATCCCCATTAGTGGAAGCTCTGGGACAGCAGCAGTTTATTCCTGATGCTCTCAGCCTGCCCAATTCTCTCTCATTCAGCAGTGTATTCATTCCCAGAGCTTTTTAAGGAAAAATAAACTCCTATGAACATAAATCCTGCACCAGTGTTTCAAAGGGGGAGGATTTAAGGTTAATCATTATTAATATGATCTCCCCATCATCCTAAATTAGGTTTTATGCCAGCTAATCTAAACGAGGGTGAAATTAAAGCAGCTTGAGTGGGCTCAGGAGCTGCTGCAGCCTCACCTGGCACATCTCTATCCCACCTTTCCCATCTCTCCAGGGGAAATTTCCCATTAAACCCCTGATTAACCCCTGGGCAGCCTCCTCCCTGATCACAGGGACAGTGACACTGAGAGGACTAAAGATGATGCCCTAGAGCAGCACAGCTGGTTACTCTCCTGTCAAAAAGCCACTCCCAGGGCACTCTGAGCACTCAGAAGTCATTATTGGAATACACAACTTCCACAAGAACTCCTGAGCCTCCCCTCAGAGCCCTGGCCCTGTTTTAAGTTGCCAAGTGCTCCTTAGCATTTTGTGCAATTACACACCTGCTTATGAGCTCCATAAAATTCACTCAGAGCCTTAAACCCTGTTGATGTTGTGGCTGCAACAGGAATCTGGGAGCTGGGATTTGTAATCTCATTTTGGAGCTGGAATCCCAGAGCCAGAATGCAAAATATCCTCTGTCAGACTTCACCTCTACTACTGTATATACTACTACTTATTATATTTCTAAATATAAACATATATTTATATTTATAAATATAAATATATATTTAAATATAAATATATTTATTGTGATGTTTTTAAGAGGTCATCCATCTCTCTGTAGCAGAATTTCCATGATGTTTTTTTCCTGGATATAAATTTTTTTTTCTGCCAATCTTCCTCAATGCACGCTCATAATTCTTACCTTTATGATGTTGCTTTTACATGAACATTAATTTGATTATAGCAGGCTAATAAACAGCATTATTAGCTGCACAGTTCCTCATGTTATTCTGATAAATTAGGCTCTAGCTCATTAGTACAATAATTTCTAAAAATCAATATTTGGATGGTTTACAGACAAGGAGCTCCAAATTGACTTAGTTCCCTCAATAAATAATTTACCACCAAATATTTCTAATAAACTACACTCCCAACTCTCCCGAAGTACATTATCCAGGCTGCCATTTAAATATATGCAAAATATTAACCCAAATATCCAGGCACACAAATCTTCAGAAATGAGCTGGACATTTCTGCTGTCACCTGTAAAGCTGGGCAGGAGAGCTCACAAAACATCTCTGTTAGCACTGGAATTCAAAATATTTGGGATTCATTCGACTTTCACTGAGAAGGGTGAGCCAAAAAAAGTCCTGGGTGACAAAGAACAGCCCCTGAATCAGCTTTGTGCTTGATGTAATCCAGATTTGTGTAAAATTCCATCCAACCAAGCAGACATGAGGAGCTGAAGAATTGCTAGAGAACATTGGTGGAGACTGGGGGAAGGTTTCTCCAGAAAAACCATTTCCATCCCAGCTCTCACTTTGCCTGGGCTCTGGGCATGAGGATTAAAGCAGCATGGCAATGCTCCAGACAAACTTCCTGGGAAAATTAGGAGTTCTTTCCATCAATATTGGATTTTTTTTTCTCTCATATTTTAGCTTGGACTCAGTTCTGTTAATTTTGCTACACACACTCGCAGCCCTTGATTTGGGCAGCCCGTGTACAGATGCCAAAAACCAGGAGAAAATCCTCTGCAATCCTCAAATGACAAAAACCAGTGGTGCAGGACAGCACTAAACAGCAGCACTTGGGTTTTGGCTCTGGCTTCTCAAACAAGATCCAAAACACAAACGGGAATTTGGAACAAAACTCCAAAACTCAGACACCGCCCTCAAAAACGCCCAGAGGCACAAAAGATGACTTTGACACTGACAACCAACAAAGAACTCTCTTTTTTTTTTATGATTCTCCCCAAAATTAAGGCTATTTTTTCCAGCAGGGTGTCAGCTGTAAACATGAAATCCATGGCATGAGGGATGGTTTGCTCAGTGCCGAGATTGCTCAAGAACAGCTCAGAATGACCCTCCTGGTGGTGGCAAAGTCGGTGTCAGCTTGAATTACAACTTACATAAATCCCAGTTACACAAGTTATAACCCTTCAGAGCTGCTCCAGCTCGTGCACTGAATTATTTGGCCAAGTTTCTCTTTCTGTTTGCAAATCAGACTGGGTTCCTTTGATGCTTTTTTTTTTTTTTTTTTTTTTGCCCACTCTGCCATTTTCCTGCTTTTCCCCTCTCTGTTTCCAGGAAGAAGCACTGACCAAAACCCAGCCCAGAAATTCTTCATGAATATTCCCTAGACTGGAGCAGTAGAAATTCTTTTCCTCCCAGAAATAATCTTCCTCCCAGAAATTCCCCATGAATATTCCTAGTCTGCAGAAAACAGGATGAGGTTGAAAGAAAATATCTAGAATAACATTGTGTAGGTTAATTTGGTCAAATAACTAATCTAACCTTCCTTATGCAACCATTTCTTCTAAAATCCAATCCCATTTTCTGGAAAAAAAAACCCCTCACTAAACTACTCCTTAAATCTGTGTTCAATGTATATTTAACTACAAGAGGGCAGGAGTTTTAGCAGAGCATCTCCACATAAGCTGGCCTAAATGCCTTTAATATTGGCATTTTACTCAGTAATTAACATAATTTACACTATGGAGCTTATTTGCTTTCCAAAAATCAATCCCTCTGCTCTGATATGTTCCCGAGGAAAAAAAGTAAAAAAAGAAAGGAAAAAGATAAAATCTATTTCCAAAGACTTTGATAGAGTAAAATAATTTAGTTGCTGGATGGATTTAGCTGCCCTGCTGTGAGGTCAAACCTAGGAGGCAGATAATGTCCTGATGGCTTTACAGCTCCTTTCTTTAAGCATTCTTCTCCACTGCCCTTATTTCACCATGAAAAGAGAATTTACTTTAACTGCTCCCAACCCCAGCCTCCAGGCATGCAGGTTTGCTTTAAAGAGAAAAAAAAAATTACGTGTACAGTTTATAAAGATAACGTGCAAAACAGGAAAATACAGAAAGGTGATGTGTTTTAAAGTCTAGACAGGGAGGAGGAGGAAGACGAAGACGACAAAGAAGAAGACGACGAAGACGACGAAGACGACGAAGACGACGAAGACGACGAAGACGACGAAGACAACGAAGACAACGAAGACAACGAAGATTTAATTCAATTAATTCTATTACAGCCAGTTTAAAAGAGGGGCCCCAAATTAATTAACACATCACACTTTGCTCTATCTAACACATGGCTGCATTTGCTTGTAGGAAAAAATATGATTCTTTTCCAGCAGTGTGAATCACTTTGTCACCTCTAATAAACAAGCACAATTTGGAGTTCAACAGGTTGTCAAGGAGGGGCTGTACCTGCATCAGGGAGATAACACACCTGGACTCCAGCAGAGCAAGGGGGGCGCCCAGCACTCCCTGGCACATTTGTGAGGGGGAAATAGAGCATGCAACTAATCCTCCCGAGTGCTGCTATTTTATTTGAGGAGATTTACTCCATGCTCTGTTTCATCCATCCAAAACCAGTTATTTTAATTCAAGACATTTGTGCCTGACCTTTTTTTTTTTTCCTATTAAGATTTGGTGCTTTTAATTTGGAAAAAAAATATGGTTTTTTCTACTTTTCTTCTGCCTAATTGGGATGGCTGAAATGCAAGGTTTTTTCTGTAAAATGTGCAACTATCAATGAGTTTTTGGGGTTAAATTAAAACAATACAGAGCATCCTCTGAAGGCAGAGTCAGAGGGTTCACAAGAGCCCAGAAAAAATCCGTCTCCTTGTTGCTAACAAACTATATTTTATTGTTTAGGGGCGAGGAAAGGAGGGCTCAGCAGTTTGAGTCACCACTGATGTAATATTAACATCCTGTCCATCCTGGCCCTGAGGCAAAATCCACTGAAATCAGGAGAAATTCCATCAGCTCCAACAGGTTTTCTATTAGACTCTACCTCAGCAATTCTCAGGGTGAGATCTGGGCTCTGGATAATGGGAAAGGTCTCATTGACTTCAAGGGAAGTAGAATTGATCCTACTGCAGTTAATGGGCAAAAAAAAAATTTGTTCTGTTTTCCTGCTTACTGTGTGAGGAGAAATTCTGGGAATGACACCTCTGATCCATTATTTACCTTCTGTGATGTTTTATATTAAAAGGACCAAGGAAAACAAGAGAACCAGGAGAATTCCTGAGTGCATCTTAAAAGCATCAATTGCATTTTCAAAATAATCAATCTTATAATCTGTTCTCTATTCTCTGTGGTTTTGAGAGCATGAGAACAGTGTTACCTTTGAGCTGGTTTAGATTTTGGGAGGGTTTTTTCCCTGCTTTTCTTTGAGCAATGCCATTAACCAGTGGCCTTCACCCAGGAGCTCACAGCTAATGAGGTACAGCTCCTGCCACAAAGGTTTATTTGCTCTTCAGCTCCATTGGTTGAACAAGATCAGAGTTCTTGCTTCGTTAGGACTTTTTTTGGGATGTGTTGCGAGGAGCCAGATGTCAAAAAATCCAACCTGAGAATTAACTCCAGTCACTGTCAGAGCTAAAATATGTTATTATGCCTGTACTGCATGTGTCTGTGACTGATTTAAATGATACCTTCCACAGACTGCTTAAACCAAATTTAAATCTCTATTTATAGTGTGTAATCAGCTGTCTGGCACAAGCCTCCCTGTGGAGACATTCCCATCTTTTCTGGTGCCTCTTTGGCTATTCCTGGAATGTCACCACATCCAGAACACACTCCATGAGTAAAACTACAGCCAAAGGAAATTCAATTTCCCTTCAGTACACACACTGCAGAAGTATTTAGGCAAAATGCTCTTCAGAGACCATTTCCCCTGTAGCCTGGAATACCCTTGTGTGGCATCTGACACTTGAGAAAGCAAACAGAGCCAGGCAGGACGAAGCCAGAACTTCCCAAAATGAGTCCTTTTGGCCAGCAGCTTTCTCAAGAGATGGGCTAGGGAAAGGGAAAATTGCTCCAAACTCACAGGGGCAGGCTGGGATCAGTTACTGGGAATTGGGAATTGTTCCCTGGGAGGCTGGGCAGGGGCTGGGATGGGATTCCCAGAGCAGCTGTGGCTGCCCCTGGATCCCTGGCAGTGCCCAAGGCCAGGCTGGATGGGGCTTGGAGCACCTGGGACAGTGGGAGGTGTCCCTGCCATGGCAAGGGTGGGATGGGATGGGATTTAATCTCCCTTCAAACCCCAAAAATTCCATGATTCTGTGACCAAATGTATTTGGTCTGTGCCACCTAATGAGATTTTTATTTCAGCCTGCACCAGCACTTTTCAGCTGTTCCTACTCACCCAATACCTTGATACCACACAAAAACAGCCATGGAAAGACCTGGAAACTTCCTAAAAGCTTCAGAACCTGCTGCTTCTGGCTCGCTCTCACCTCCAGCAGCAGAAGCTCCTCTGCCTTCCCACCCCAGGAATTTGCCAGGTTTATGCTCCAGCTTGTCCAAGAACAGGACATTCCCAATAATGAAAACAGCCTCATTTGCTGCCTCAGATTTCACCACCCAAATCCAAAAAAAGAAAAAACAGAAAAGAAGCGAGGAACCTCTTTGGAGACACTTCTCCCAATAACCCCAAGTGCAGGACTTGGACTTGCTCAAACACCAAAGACACCAAAGTAAAAATTTAGCTCATACTAAAGATTCATAGTATCACCTACAAGGACATTTTTCTGTCTCATCCTGGCTACAAAATCACATTCTGTTCTTCTACTGCACTTCACAACGTTTTAAATGGCAAATACAGCCTTTACAAAGTTAAAAAGCAAACCCCAACTTCCTTTCTAATTTGAATCCTGTTGTCACAGAGCAGGAGCAGATGTGCAAATGTTTGTTTACTCGGTTCTTGATAGTAGGCATTTGCCAGCAGATGCATGAAATTAATTTCTGCCCTAGTATTAAAAATCATTTCCTCCATTTAAATGTCTCCTTGATAAAGAAACAGGATCATGAAGTGGTTCAGTTGATGAAGCAGCACAAATAGAAACAATGGTTCCTATTTTAGGAGTGCTATTTCTATTTGCTTAGATTGCACAGGGTGTCTTGCAGGAAAACAAATAATTATTTTTCAAGTCTTCCATCCAAACATTTTCCTTTGGAATGTGCTTCCAAGAGCAGCATAGAAAAAGATGCATTTTTAACTGCAAGAAAAGGAATTTTGATGCCTGGTGGGTTTCACACAGTCAAAGGAACAGGTAGGAATTCATGTCCTTGTTTTTCCCCTCATTTTTTCACTTTTGGGGAGCACAGAGAATTTGCAAGAGAACATTTTATTCCCAGAGTATTTTTATTTTGGGCTCAAGAACGTGTCCACAGGAAGCCTTTGAGGCTGACAGGGAGAAATTGAGGGGAGTTTGTCCAGGAACCAATGCCCCTCTTGGGCTCCTGGTTATTCTTTTGGAATTTCCAATCCTGCAGTGGGATTTCAGAGAATTTCTGATGCTCACATGCCTGTACTCCATGGATTGCCAAATTCCTGATCCCACAGTTTCTGCATTTCATAATAAAGCTCAATAAATAAATAGGTAAAGTGCTACCATGCTGTTACCTCCTATAAATCCATTCTTTTTAAGCAGAGCTGCCTCAGAAACTGATAAATAAAAAAGTAATTTAATTTTCACACATAACCAACTCCTCCAGTCTCTGGACTGTCCCTGGGCACAGGCAGAAGTGTCACCTGTGGGCAGGTGGCCTCACTGCAGCCACCAGCCCAGTAATTCCCATGGAAGCTGTTCCCAGAGCAGGAGGAAAGCACCAGGCTGACAATTATTTCATGGCTTAAACATGGAATCAAAAAAATCTCCTTAAATTTTTAAAATAATAGATCAAATTTAGTTAATTTCATCGTTATGAGCCTGTAATAACTTTGTATTATAATAAATAAGTAACTAAATAATTAAAATGTTTTGTTTTCTGCAACCATCCTTTAACAATCAGTAAAGTGTTATTTCACAAGTGGCTCAAGAAGGTAGGGACTGCAGAACTGGAACAAACAGGATAATTGGAAAAGGATGGTCTGAACTGCACTATAAATTGGTTACTTTGAATTTCTGCAAAGCCCCCACGCCTCTGTTTGGGAATGTGCCTCCCATCCCAGCTGCAGTTCACTCCACACAGAACCTGGAGCTAATTTATTTGCTTGATTTCAAGTGGCAAAGGAACAGTAACCCATCAGTCAGAGGAATGTTCCCATCTGGGAGAGTGTCACCTGGAAATCCATCGATTATCCCGGAGCTGGCACCGAGGCAGTGACACTGACATGTGGCCGTGTCCCCCAGGCACTGGGACCACTGAGCAGGAATGTGTAAAATGGGAGAGCTTTGGGACAGCCTGAGCCTTCTTTTCACAGTCTCTGGGTTCACTGTGCCAAAACAACCAAAAAATCCAAAAAAATCAAGCAAAGAACCCAAAACACAACAACCAAACCATACCACACCACACCACAAACCAAACCACACCACACCACAAACCAAACCACAACAAACCAAAGCACCACAAACCAAACCACACCAAACACAAGAAAAGGAAAATTAAAGTATAACTTGTTGCACAGCTTTTCCAAGTCGTGATCACAAAATTATTACAGTGGGAAAAGACTTTCAAAACCATCAGGTCCCCCACTAACCCATGTTCCTAAACACCATGTCCACACATTTTGTGAACACTTGCAGGAATGGCGACTCCAACCCTCCCTGTTCAAATTCTTTAGTGAAGGATTCCAAAATTCCTTTGGTGAAGGAATTTTTCCTAATATCCAATCCAAACCTCCTCTGGAGCAAACTTGAGGCTGTTTCCTCTTGTTACCTGGGAGAAAAGACTGATTCCCACCTGGCCACAATTTCTTTTCAGGGAATTTTAGGGAACAAATAACTTTGTGAGATTCCACCTCAGTTCTAGAAATACAACCAGAGCCCCACCACACAGAGCTCTCAGGAAAAGACCCCATGGCACTTCATTAATTACTGAATTCATTTAAGCTCCACAGCAAACCACTCCACGTTTGAAGACACTTTTTATCTGGGTCCAATTTCTGGCGTTTGTTTCTGGATCACTGGATGCCCTCCTATGGTGACACCATGGAGTAATAGATAAATATTCCCCTAAAATATCCCTGCTGCTCCATGCTGATCCTCTCCCTCTTCCAGACAAATGGCCTGGGAGGGTGGCAGCTCAGAAATCCAGAACATTCTGCATGTCCTGCCCCATGATGGCTGGAAGCAGGAGCCAAAGCTGGTCCTTGCAATGACAGCTGCAGGGAAGGCTGACACGAGGTGTGCTGTAAACAAATTAAAAATTACTTCACTTGCCTACATTTTATCTCAGGTGAATCCCTGCAGTGCTTAGCAGCGCCTTATATTAAAATCCTGCTTCAAAATCCAGCGTTAATTAAGCACTTAAGGATGGCAAGGCTGATTTTATGGCATGGTTTCCTCCTGGGTGATGGGGCTGGGAGGTGAGCTCCGCCTGCCATGTTTTATGGCCTGGTGAAAAGCTGCCTTCCTTTTCTCATTGCTTTTACAACAGATTATAATGAATTCTTCTTTATGTATTTCAAATTATTTGCTTGATAACAAAGTGCTTTTATTGTTTGCCACATTAGCATAAGGTGCTGTCAGCTGGAGTTCAGCTGTGGTTAGAGACACATTTGCACTGGTAGCAAATTAAAGCGCTCCAGATAAAAAAAACAACAACCTAGAAAAGTGCAGCAGCAACATTGGTCACAAATTGAGAAACAGAGAGGATTTTGGAATGCAGAAAATTCAGCTTGGGGAAGGATGATATGGATTGGTGGACATTGCTCATGAGATCTATAGGGTACAGAGGCACTGGGGGAGGCAGGTGGGTCAAAATGATGGATTTTAGGCAGAGAATATCATTTGGACAATGCTCCAGGGACAGGGTGGAACTGTTGGGGTGTCCTAGGAAGGGCCAGAAGCTGGACTGGATGATCCCTGTGCTTCCTTCTGTGATTCAGTAAATTTGGGGACCAAATCTGTGTGATATTTCTTATTATGAGCATTTTGTCCTGAAGAACCAAGCAGAAACACTCATTAATAGAATAAAATGAGCTCCAAAGCACATGAAAACTCAGTTCCCAGTTAAATCCCCATCCCAGCTGAACTGTGCAAAGACATTCTCAAAATTAGTGATAAAGGCAAAGGAGGAAGAACATAAAATAATATTGCTTTTACTAAAAACATGATTCACTTTACTGGTGTGCCTGTACTAGGGCATAATAAATACATTAAACATGAATAATTTATCAGGATGTGTTTGGAGTAATGTGCATGCCTGGGAATATTGGCAATATTTTTAAATTCCCGTGGTGCATTTGAAGCACAACAGGACAAATGCAGCCATTACCCATCTCTCACACCACAAAAACATCTAAACTCACCTTCCTCTTCTAAAAATAGACAGAGAAAACAGGAGTGACAACAGGTGAGCTCTGGAAGTGAGCAAGAGGTGGCAGTGGCACAGGGAGGGCAGGAATTAGACTCTCCTGGGACAGGGCATGGGCTGAACTGAAGGATGAGAAGGATGGAGTTGTACTAAAAATCCCCTGCATAAACTGGCTAAGCTTGTAGCAGGGACTGTTTGATCTTCCTTTGGTAACTCCATCCTTAACCAGAACGTGTGCTGGCTGGTCCACACAGCCAAGGACTCCTGGGATCTTTAAAGTTGGAAAATATCTCCAGGATCATCAATTCCAACCTTTGACTGAATACAATCCCAAAGTGCCACGTCCACGCACTCGTGGAACACTTCCAGGGACTCTGCTACGGAAATAAATTAATAAAATATAAAAATAAATAAAAAGCCCCCTTATTTATTGACATAACTCCTTTTTATCCAGTTTTACAGCCCTGTGTGCAACTCCCATTGGTCAGGAGCTCTCTTGCCAATCCCTTTATTGGTCAGTAACAAGTTGTTATTCTGTATTGATTGGTCACTCAAACTCTTGGTGTTATATGCAGGAAAAGTTGTCTGTGAGACAGTTTTCATTTTTCTGAGGGTGTACAAACAGTTTATCCAGGTGCTGGTTGTTTTTTCCCAGGAATGGATTGTTCTGTTAATGAACTGCTCACACCAGGATTGCTTTACGTGGGAATTGCAGAGGGATACCTTGACTTAGCAGAAATGACAGGCCAGCCAGAGCAGGCCTGATTTTATAAGGCTTTTCTTTATAATTTTTCTACCTTACTGCAACATTCCAGCATCACCACATGGCTGTCCCCAGCCTTGCATTAACTGGAAATGGTGCCCATGTCCAGTGCCAGGCAGGATTAGCTCAGGCTCTGGCTGTGGCCTCTCAGTGCCACCCCAGCAGGAGAAATATTACCAGGAACATCACTCCTAATGCCTTAAACAAACCTCCAGCCTCGTGTGCAATCACAGGGGAGCAGCAAATGGATTTGCTGGATATTAACTCGGAGAGAGGCAGAGGAACAAATGGCTGGGAAGGGTTGGGGATGCTGCGGAGCCTGCAAAGACAATCAGAGGATTTGTGGGGAACGTTAATCAGTCCCAAGCTGGAGATGAGCATTCCCATCAATCTCAGGAGGCCCAGGGAGCCCTTTCCTTCAAGTGCTGCTCCCTGTCCTTCACAGAAATCCCTTCCCTCAGGCAGCAGGACTGGAGATGCCCTTCCAGCCTGACACATCTGCGTTCTTTACTGCTCCTTGTTCAGCTTTGTTAGGCTGAGCCTGTGCCCATAAATTTGGCCATCCAAGAGGGGATTCTCTCATGGATTCCCATTCTGCCCACTGCAGCCACCAGCACCCTCAGGACAGGGATTGCTTCTTCCACCACGTTGATTTAAACTGTGATTTCAGGGGATAGAACTTTCAGAAAGAGCCGACATGCAGCTGCTGGAGAGAGGCCAAGGAGCTGCTGCAGGGCTGGAGCCCCTCTGGAGCCAGGCTGGGACACCTGGGGGGCTCACCTGGACAGGAGAAGCTCCAGGGAGAGCTCAGAGCCCCTGCAGGGCCTGGAGGGGCTCCAGGAGAGCTGCAGAGGGACTGGGGACAAGGATGGAGGGACAGGACACAGGGAATGGCTCCCAGTGCCAGAGGGCAGGGATGGATGCAATATTGGAAATTGGGAATTGTTCCCTGGCAGGGTGCGGAGCCACCAGCACCAGCTTCTGACTTAAGTGGACCTGTAAGACAAATTTCCAGTGTAAGTGGACCTGTAAGACAAATTTTTGGTCATCGGCTGATGAGGGTAAGATATGAGAGCCCTGCCAGCACCTCACCCTTGCATGGGATAGAAATAACATCCCACATTTGCTCTAAGCCAGTGGGAAAGCACATTTTATATTTGTCCCTGCAGCCAGGGCAGGGAGTGCCCTGGGGAAGGAGCTGTGTGCAGGGGGAAAATCCCAGCTGGGGATTTATCTCTGAGCTGAATTCCTGGGGCAGGGGCATGTCAGAGCTCCTGACACTCTTTCAGGACTCGCTGCAGCTGTAGCTCACCCTTGTGAAGCTGATGGTGCTGAGGAGGCACCACAGACACCAACCTTCAGCAATGCTTACCCGGTTCTGCCAATCCCCTCAGTCACATCCACTGGCAGCTCCTCTTTAACACACTGTTTTTTGAACAAAATCCAATTCCATCCCATAAACAGCCCTCCTCCTCTTCTTTTAGGCACATCACTTCATTAGACTCTAAATACTAAATATCATCATTCAAAGGTCACAAAGAAAATCCAAATCCCATTTCTAAGGGTGTTATAAGAAGCATAGTGTTTTAAAAAAAATTAAAATTGTGATCTGGACAGATTTCAGCCTGAAGTTCACAGAGGGAAAAGTCTTCTCCCATTTACAAGATCAAGTACAAAGAGGTGTTCCCATTTGAAAAGAGCAAGATCCATACATTCTTTATATAGCACAAATCAATGCCTCATGACTAGATAATGGTCCAATAACTTTGTCTCCTGAAGGACTGCTGAGGATCAAATGGATACAATTAAGTGGAAAATATAAGTACTTACAGGAAGAGTTGAAAATGGATTAAATCATAAACCTCCCCTAATGGCTGGTGAAACACTCTGTGCAAACCCACCGAGGTCACAGCAGTTTCCTTCTTGGAAATCTCCTGCAGCTGCTTGGGGAAAGCAGTAATTTAAATTTATGGGAAGATAAAACATCCCCACAGTCACTGCAGCTCTCAAAAGACAGAAAAATCAAACAATGATGCATCTCAGAGCAGGAACTCTCAACACCAACCCAAATCCTCAGCTCGGAGGGGTTTCCTGCAAAAATACCCAGAAAAACCTTTCCCAGAACCACCCTTCACCTGTCCTGGATGTCACCTCTGTGTCCTTGCAAAAACCAGCTTGGGGGAATGATGGAATGGTCTGATTATTAAAATATTAATAATGCTAATAGCACAAGAATGAGTGGTGGAAAGGCCTGGTTCTTAAAGTATTATTTTTATTATTAATAATAATAATAGCACAAGAATGAAATGGTGGAAAGGCCTGGTCCTTAAAATATTAGTCTTATTAACAATAATAATAATAATAATAGCATGAGGATGAATGTTAGAAAGACCTGGTTGTTAAAGAAAAATTATAATTAAAAACTACCAGGCCTCTTAATAGGGAAGGAATTTTCCAGAAATAAATGAGGCATGGGCATTCTTCATTAGGTAAAATATTATTGAACTTTTTCAAGGATGATTAGGCTTCTTTTCCTCTAATATTAATGAGGGGGGGAAAAAGTTGATGAATTTCAACAATTCTGCACTTTGCATTTATAAAGTAAAATTGCTCAGGTACCAGATTGATTGGACTTCTCTGATCCAATCTGTCTTCATGTAATGCCAAAAAAAACCCCAGCAAATAAAATTATTACAGGAGCAACTTCACTTCATGCAGCATAAATTCACCTTAAATATTTTAAGACCAGAGTTTGTTCAATTAGCAAAACATTTGGAGTGGACAAGGGAGATGCACCTACTGCCACTGAGTTTCCTGTCACAGCACAAAACACACCAGAAAAGAAAATGGATTTTTTTGGTCACTTTTTAGTTTTGCAGCTTGACTCTGACAAAGCCTTTCCCCAGCTGTGGAACAGATGTGAACCATTCTGTGTCTACAAGGAAATCTCAGGTGTTATTTTTGTTGTTCATCATCTTCCTGGGCCATCTTTGCATGTGAACCACCTCCTTTCAAGGATTTCTCTTGAACCTCAAGTCTAACCCAAATTTTCCCCATTCAGCGGACTGGGAAACCTCCCAATGATGTCAGATGGGAGAGAAACACAGCCAGGGAAAAAAGAAAAAAAAAAACAAAACCAAAACCCAGCTCACCACCATCTGTTTGCAATTGGATTAATAAACAAATCACTGAAGAACCCTCATAAATAAAAAAAAGGTCTCAATTATTAGGCTGAGGGCATGTTTTTCAAATTAACCTTGCAAACTGAAGCAGTAATAAAACACTGAGATGCATGTAAAGCCTCTCTAGTTCCTCAATCAGGAGACGTGTTTAAATTGATTTTAGGATATACATCAGCTCCAGTAAGCATAAGCTGAATAATTCTTTCTTTTCCCAGCAATAGGTGTGAAATGTTCCACCAGAAAACCTGCAGAAATGGCTCTGAATTCCACCCCTCCCTGCAGCCCTGCCAGGAAAATAACTTCACTCAGGAGGATCTCTCAAGCATCATCTCACCTTGCCCTGGATCCCACCCAGCTGCACAATCAGAAATAAGTGTCCTTTCAGCCTCTAAACATTTGGGGTGTTTAATGAAATGATTAACAAACAGAACTGAAAGGAGAAACCACTCCATTCACGCCAGAGGGATTTATATATATCTATTTTTTTTTAAACACAATAGACTGAATGAAAGGACTAAGTAAAAACTGGAAATTGAACCTCAGCAAATCTTCCAGCACGCCTAAAAATTACTTCTTTCCAATATAAAGGCACTGTGAGCCTGGAGTTGCTAAGGCTCATGATTGGTTTCTTATATATTTCCGTATATATTTCTGGTTTCCAGAAGCACTTTTACCTCAGCAATCACAGAACCATTTGCTCTTCCCATAAAGCAGTTGCCTACCTGTGCTCACCCGCTGGTTCAATTTTCCAGCTCGGAATCAGAGATAATGTTTTCCACTCCAGCCATTTGGAGCTGTTGCCTCAGCTCTGAGAGCAGCCTGGAAGGTTGCAGAACAGATGTAAAAACAGAATTAAAAACCATGCTGAACAAACACCTGGAGGTGTCTGAGCCTGCTTTTTTACCAGCTGCAGGTATCCCAGACTCCCAGCTCTGAACTTCTCATTGCACTGCAGTGAAACCCTTTTATGGCAGTGTTTTTGGGAAATCTAATCATTATTTCATAAGGAAATTACTGATTCTGCCTTGGAGTTTCCCGACTTTCCCTGCCCATCTATTTATCAATATAAACCATCACATATTTCAACAGGAGCTGGGCTGACATGCAGACATTCATCCATTCCCTTCCCTTTTGTGGAATAAACTCGTTTTCTTAGCAACAATTACTGGAAGGGAAAATCAATGTCTTACACTCAATTCTTGGGTTTCGAGTGCCTGGAATACCAGAACACTCTTCCAGTTATTTCTATTTTCTAATCCAGCAAGTGGAATTCGATATCTTAATTTTTTTTGTAACTCATGTGCATTAGAAAAGAGATCAGATCTGCTCCCTTGTGAATTTGTGGCACTCTGGCGCAAAAGGAAATTTCATAGGTTTGGGTGCTTTGCAGCTTAAACTATTTGAGAGCTCAAATAACCAAAATCATAATTACTGTCTTCTACAGAATTCACACCACATATCCCCCCTTAAAAAAAAAAGGTCAAATAATTATTTCCTTATCCTCATTATTTAACTCTTTGTTTCTTCCTTACTTTTATGTACACAGCCCAACACTTGGACGCATGGTTCTAACCATCCCACAATGACAAACTGATTTTAAACCTGTCTCAAATTTCCAAATTATATTTATTCAAATTATTTGATCTAAAATCTACACAAAAAATATTGGAAACACCATGCTCTAAGCTAGATTTATATTTCATAAAAGAAATTCAAAGATATTTTAAAAAGTTACAACTGGCAGAAATGATCCCACCAATGGTTCCAAGAGCTCCAGAGGAGACACTGATTTTTTTTTTTTTTTTTTAAACAGGAATTTAAGTGTGGTTAAGATCTGGAACAGAATTCTGAATGTTTTTTTAGTGTCCCCAGAATAAGCCTGTGATAATCCCTTTTTCTAAATCAGATCTCTCTTTGCTCTCTTTGATGCCAACCCCAGTCTGTTCCACTGTGGGTTATCTCCAGATGCTGGGCCAGCTCCTTAATTCCCACTTATTCATAACAGAAATCAAGTAGGAATTATTAATTATTACAAAATGCAGGGTTCCTGACACAGGAATTGTACAAGTCACTCTGGATTTGGGAAGATGAGGACAAGCCCTGGAACCCAGGTGAGGCTCCCAGCTGTCAGGGAAGAACAAGGATAAAGAAGTACCTACCTGCCAAGTACTCCCCAGGAATCAAGGGGCAAAACTAAACCTAAAAATGGGATTGGGCAAAAGATTTTCCTCCCACTCCCAAAAGAAATCAGGGAGAGGAAGGGCTCACAGGACATTGTTTTCCTGCAAAGGTTTGTTTTCCACAAGAGGAGAGTGACATTTCATTGAAAAGGAGACTTCAGGGTTCAATTTTTATTAAAAAAATATGAAATGTTTGTTTCCATGGAGAGTAGAATCCAGAGCATTGCCAACAACTCTACGGACCCACACACAGGTATTTGGTATTTTGCTTGTGCTCAATGTACTGGTTGCATAAATATTTTTGTTTCACCTCTCTTAAAATGACCAGAAGTCTTGCATTTGACACCAGTGACAAACAGCTTTTTCTCCTCCTGTGGCTAAAACACATTGGGTTTAAATTCACTTTGAATGAGGCAAACAAATACAAGTTTTTTTAAATTTACTGAGTTTTCATTATATTTCTTGTCTGCTTAGCCATAGCACCCTATTGGAAGGAAAATTATTTAGAAATTCCTTGGGCTCTGTTTTGTCTTTTAGGCAAAGGCTTCTCCTTTTCTTTCAAACCTCACTTGTGTAGTTTTTTTGGCTGAAACAAATTCCAGTTTTGAAAACCACAGTATCTAATTCTGCCAAGATATTGCTGAGTTATACAAGAAGTGAATAAAGCTTAGCAAGACTTAAGGAAATCCTGGCTAAGCTGTTCAAACTGAAACCCAACTTTTCCAGTCAGCAGTGAATTTAGGATTGTCTGTAGGAGATAATTATAAAATTACAGAGTTCTGCCTGGGTCACCCCCTGGCATTTGGGGGCATACCAGGGGTCAAAAGCAGTTTCCTTAAAATCAACAGTAATTTTATGACTGAAGAGAGAACACTGAGATTATCTCCATTTTATCTACAATTATTACACTGTGGCCTTGTCCATGTCTGAAACCCAATAAATGGTAAAGGGGAGGAAGAGCAGTGATAGGAAACGCAATCTTGGCTTTATCAAACTCCGGAATTCCTCTCCTTTGCAATTTTACTTGTGTGTTCTTAACCTGTAGGTTATGGCAGGAAAGGCAATGGAATAAATTAGGGCTAAAAGGAAAATGTGGGATCATGGAAATGTAATAACTGGGAAAGCAGACACCATGGTACCAAGAGAGAGGTGAGGAAATCCCATCATTAGGATCAGCTTGGCTCTAACTTTATAAAACCCATAGCAGGCACAAGAACTTGTGCCATCCTGATAAAAACAGAAGTACTCAGGTTGTAATTCTGCTGATGCCTCAGGGTTTAGCTTTTGTATTTTTCACATTCTGTGCTGTTTTAGTGTGTGGGTCTGAGCTTCACATGAGGGGATGGTGAGCTCTGTGCACAGAGCAGGAGACAAAACAATTCCTGCTCCAGCTGGGCACCAAGGACAAATGATCCCAATCTCAGCCCAGGAGCACAAACCCCGTGGGCTGCAGAGAGAAAAACAAGCAGGGTGGGACTGCAGGGGCTAAAGCTGGGATGGGACAATGAACTGCAAGGTGCAAATGGAGCAGAACTGATCCCAGGGAGAGACCCCGGCAGCGCTCGTGCATTTTGGGGCCATTTTGGTTCATCTTGGGTGCAGCCCTGGCTGGGCTCTGGTGCTGCCCAAGGTGGATCCATGGAGGAGATCCTTTGGATCAATCCCTGCTTTATTCTGGGACTCTGCCCAGCCTCTGCTCCAGGGCAGCCTGCACAAGGCATCACCAGGAGCCTCTCATGCACCAACAACCCCCTATTCCTCCATCAGAACCTTTTCAGCCTCAGGAGATTTTGTAAAATTGGGGTGAATCAGAACCTTTTGTGCCACTGAATCATTCTCACCTTTACTCTTTAACTCTGTCCAGCTTCTGTTCTAGCTCAGCCTCCTCAAGGCATCACCCCGTGGCCTCCCTTGGAAGCCACCAGCAAACGCCACTCAAAGCTCTCCTCACATCCCATCCAAGTGTCTTGCTGCAGAGCAGGAAGCTCTGCTAATAAGTCTTGAAGGTTCTGTAATTCATTATGTTGTCATTATCATTTGTAATCTTTTCCCTAATTAGGTATCAGTGGGTTTCCTTGGAGAACATATGATTGAGCCTGAAATTGCTGCATATTCTCAGCAGCATATGCCTGCAACTGGAGCGCTGCTGGGTCGTGTTTCTCAAGTGTATATTTAATATATGGAGGGGTTTGGGGCTGCTTTTTTTTTGTGCAAGAGAGGCTGCCAGGGAGGGTGTGCTCATTACTGAGTGTGGGCTCAATGTCTGACAGGTCTGGGGTTGTTATTAATAACCAGCTGGATCCCTCCTTGCATCAACTGGCACAGGGAGATGGGTCCAGCTGCTGGTCAGACCTGGGCAGGAGGGAGCCCAGAGCAAGGCTGGGTGGAGAGAAAACCATTCTTTAGTCTCATGCTTTAATTAAAATGACCTCTGCTGCAGCTCAATGCATGAATAAATCAGCCTGTAAAAACCATGGAATATCCTGAGGGGAGAGGGCCAACACCCAGGGATGATCCCAGCTCCTGGCCCTGCACAGACCCAGCAATCCCACCCTGGGCATCCCCAGGGATGGTGTCCCAACTCTCCTGGAGCTCTGGGACATTCACTGGGCAGTGCCCACCACCCTCTGGGGGAAGAACATTTCCTGATATCCAAACCTCCCTGATATTTAAGCAGAGGAGCCAGCTGACATTTCCATCATGGCACAGCCCAGGTGGGCTCTGTGCTGCCTTCCACGCGTGTATTTCTATTTATTTGTGCACAGATCTTTGCATCCCCTCTCCTGTACAAACACTCTCACCTCGCAACAAAATCAGGGAATACTACCCTCTCCATGTTTCCAACAGCTGCCGCAGGAAAAAATGAAAAGTGAAATGAAAACTGAATTAATTTTCACTTAAATGAAAGTGTCCCACTGGCCAGCAGCCACCAGCAGCTCCAGTGGCCCCACAAATTTATTTTTAGCAGAAATTTAAGTCAAAAGTGAATAAAACTCCCTGTAATATAGATGATTTTCACACTAATGGCAGTGGTTTATCTGTCATCCTTAAAACAGTGACAAAAACCCAGCTAAAAGTGCTCAGTGAGTATTCCCAGGTGAGGATTTAGAGGGAAAACTGTCCTTTCCCAAAGCCCAGAACCAGCTGACACCAAGCACATCTCCTCAGTGGAAGTGAGCAGTGAATGATCCCTTCTCTCCCTGCTCTTCTTCCTAGGGAGCCATGAGCTGGCAGAACTGAAATGGGCTGTGAAAGAAGTATATATTTTTCTGATATTGCAGCAAGAGTTGCAGAAATAATTAATACTCTAATTACCTGAATTTATATTCATGTTTATATTCATATTCATATTCATATTTATATTTATATTTTAATGGTATTTATATTTATATTTTTATATTATCAGTTCCTGGCATGACACTGTCTCATTCTCCCACTTACACTGAGACCCTTTATCTCACCCATCTCCCAAGCAGAGTTTCTGAAAAGTTTCCACATCCCTTCTGTCTTATCTTTCCTTTCAGACAGTCGTGATAAAGTTTTTAAAAATAACTTGAAACGTCTTCTAAAATTCAAATGAAACCAAGAGATACATCTCATTACCCAGGATCGCTATTGACAAAAATAACCCTCTATCACAGGGCTTCTATCTCCCATCTCAGAGCCTGATCCTGAGCCACCAAAGCAAAAAAAAGGAGTTGCATAAAAAGGAAATATCAGACTCCTACTCGTGAAATGAGAGTTCTCAACAGTTATGATAACGGTCCCTAAAGAGATCCATTGTAGACAGAAATTCAAAAGACTCTAAATCTCTGAATTTTAAATATATTTAACCTTTTGCAACTTTAAATATATTTGACTTAGTGATGTCTTTTTGTCATGGAAGTTGCTAAATTACAAATGCTGCCCTTAAAATCACAAACCCCTAAAAGTTGCCTGGGCCTGGATGCTGAAAATCAGCAAATTTCTCCAGGATTTTGAAAGTTGGTTTGGTTTTCTTGTTGCACCAAAAAGCAGAAGACCTTTGCAAAAAAAAAAAATACCCCCCCCCCCCCAATAATCCCTCCAATCCTTATGTTTATGAAAGCTGGACCTTGATATTTTGCTACTGCAAATCTTGAGCAATAAAGAAAAAGAGAGCAGCAAAAAGTTATCTTGGAGAATTTTAAGCTTTTTTTTTTTATGGTCACAGGGGCCAGCAGTAGATATTTGTAATAAAGGAGCATGTTTGAAGAAATATGGATTAAATACAATCTTTGGCTCAAAAGTGAAGTTCTCAGCTTGATTACCAGGACTCAGAAACATTTATTAACAGAAGTTTGAGCTCCCCTGAGTTTCGTGTCATGAGACAAAACACCTGCTTTTTCCCCTCCAAAATTATGTCTGTCCAGCTGTTTTCTTTCTACCTCCAAGGAAGCTGCTTTTGATGATGGGAGCTACAATTCGATAATTCATAGAGATTTTACAATACTCCTGAGGCCCTTTAATTCCTGAAAGAGACATTTGACAAATTGTGCCGTACCCAGTGTGAGTTCCCTGGCAGGAAAATGCCATAAAAAATAAAAATACTAATACAACATCCACAGCTGATCCATCTAATTGGTTATTTGGTGGAACTTCTTTCAGGTTTCCATAATCTTGTAAAGTTCAGTATTTAAACAACGTAACGTTTTGTATAAAATTCGTGGTGAGCAAGCAATGCAGACACACAATACCATGGAGTGGATTGGGTTGGAAGGGACCTTCAACTTTTCCAAATCCTTGCTATGGCAGGGATTAGGCTGGAAATGCATCATGTGGGTGGGTGTGAATTCTATCACCCTCTGTCAGAGCTGGGGCAGTTCTCTGCTGTTCATGGGGCAGTTTTCTTTATCTCTCCCACAGCCAATCCTCCCTCCAGGAGATCTCCTCTGTTCATGGGCCATTAATTTTGAATTATCTCTGTCCATGGCCAGTGAGTGTCCCTGCATGGCTGATCCAATTCCATCATCCCATGGGGAGATGCTCCGCCCAGGGGAGGAGCCAAGCATTCCTACCTGGATCCAATCTGAGCTTTGGGACACCCCAGCAGCCTTTGCCCACTGCATTGCCAGAGGAGCAGCTTTCTGCTGCCCTGCACTCCCAGAGGAGCAGCTTTCTGCTGCCCTGCACTCCCAGAGGAGCAGCTTTCTGCTGCCCTGCACTCCCAGAGGAGCCCAGGCCCATCTCCAGCAGCCCTGGAGCTGCAGAGGAAAACTCCCCCCTTGTGCAGGATCCCTGCTGCAGCAGAGCCACAGCTGGCACTGCAGGAGGGCTGAGCCCCCATGGGATGGGGCTGTGCCACCCCCTGACACACAGGGGGATAGGGACTGCTCTCACTCTGGCAGTGTTGTATTGTACTCCTGCATTTTTATTTTAATTTTCCTAGTAAAGACCTATTATTCCTATTCCCATATCTTCACCTAAGAGCCCCTTAATTTCAAAATTATAATAATTCAGAGGGAGGGGGTTTACATTTTCCATTTCAGGAGAGGCTCCTGCCTTCCTTGGCAGACACCTGGCTTTTCAAAAAGACACAGGGACACTTTCCACTGTCCCAGGTTGCTCCAAGCCCCTGGAAGGGGCAGGAGCAATCACATTTCCAAGTGTTTTCCTTGTGGACACACAACACCAAGCTGCCTTCCCTGCAGAGTACCTGAAATCAGGATTTAGCCCTCCCAGGCTCTGGGATTTTTCCCAGTGGGGCACATGGGAGAAGCCTCTGGAACACGTGAGGCTGCTCTGCTCTGTAACAGAGAGATCTTGGGGACGTTCTATCAAGAAATCAATAGAGCTGATAAAACACACTAAAAGGGTAAACACATTTTGTTCTCTGTGTTCACTGCCGGTGTTGGCACATCAGAGCGTTTTTGTCAGCAATGAAATGCCAGCAGACAGGGATGGGAGGTTGTGTGAGTTCACCATGTGCTGCCACAGAGCTCTCAGCTGTGGAAAGATGAAAATTCCCTCTGTGGAAGGAAAAAAGAACCCCAACCCCAAACACTGTTCCAGCAGCTGTGTTAAGCACTGCCCATCATCAGCCACAGAGATGAGCAGCAACTCCTTCCCAAGGCACATTTAAGAGCTGCCTCTTGGAAGGAAATTTGCTTTTGACAGCCAGCCAAAGGATTCCCACTTCACCTCTGCATCCCAGCAGGGATGGAATTACAGGGACTCATCCAGAGGCCACCACTCCATCCAGAGGGGAGGGATGAGGGGCAGAAAGGATCAGCAGTGCTGGGAGCAGGACAGGGACGTGGCAGGTGAGTGACAAGCACAAGCAGCAGGCAATATTTCCCTTTTGCCCACTCACACTGGATAAGCCAAAAAGATTTTCAGGCATTTGCTGAATTCTATCTGAATTCCACCAGAATTCCACCTGAATTCCACCTGGCACTGCTGCCCCAAAAGTGGCCTGAGGCCCTTCCCAGCTTCCAACAAAATCCAGGATTAGGCTCTTCCTAATCTATAGGGGGAAAGGAGAGAAAAACCCTTTTCTTAATCAAAACAAATTTTTACCCAAGCCAGGAAAATTAACCAAAGGCAAAATAACTTTTAAATTCAGCATTTCTGAAGCCAGGTCTCTTGACTCAGGGAGCACTTTGGTTTAATCCAAATTGCTGCTGATAGAAACCCAGGTCTGATGAGATAACGAGATAAACCACCCTGCACTGCTGTGCTCTGAGGAATTCCATCAAAACTGGGGAATGGCACCGTTTTTTTCCCTTTGTGAATACCTTATAAAAATTATTTAGTAACACATACAACAAACAGAGGAGTATTCATGACTATTTAACCCAACATTTTAACCCAATTTTTTAAGCACCCCAGTTTTGCACTCTCTGGGGCAGGAACGATGAGCTCCCTGGAGTTTTATGGAATTGCAGAAATTCCTCTGACACATTTTCAAGGAGTTTTTTACAACAGACCTTTTATCCTAACTCTCAACTTCTCAGTTAATTGCAACAAATCCCCAAAGAATACAGAGTGCCACGTGCTGATAAAAAGAGCAAAACTCTGGCAGATACACCCATGAGTAACTTCCTACTCATCCCAAATATTACTCTCTGTTGCACTGGAAAATAATTTGGAAGTCACCTGCATATCCCCCTTTTATTATGGATTTCATTGTCCTACTATTTAGGGATTTTCACACCTGAAATAATAACAATAAAAAGCTGCAGAGACAACAGCAAAATTCAACTTCAGCTAAAAATACACTTAGTAGGGGATAAAAATAGGCCAGGATGGAGATCCCAGCATTCTTTCCAAGTCCTCAGCTTGAACTGGAGTAGAGTTTTCTGTTAGCACAAATCAAGTTAAAAGTGATGCTTCTAAACTCTCCAGGAGAAAGTTAGTGCTCCTTTTCATTTCCTTTGGATGGAAAGAGTTATACATGATTTTTAAAGACTAATTTTTCTTACTTTCTGTCTTAAAATAAGGGATTTAAATGTCCTTTTTTCCCCCCTAAAATATAACAACTAAGAGCAAATTCTGTCTAATTGGGACAGAGCTGCTTTTCACTTGTGAGGGTCTTGTGACATTTCTGAGAAGTTAATTTGAACCCAGAAAGCCAATTTACATTGATAAATCCCTGGCATTATCCTGCTCTACTGGGCTTGTTTTTTCTTTTCTTTTCTTTTTTTTTTTAGGAAAGCATTTAAAAAACTGTCAAAAAGCCCATTAGTAAAAGTGTGTCTAACCTTAACTCCCTCAGCTTTAAAAATCTGTCAGACGAAGAAAAATGGAGAGGAAAATTAGAGATTTTTTTGCTTAGATCCAGGCCCTTAAAATCATGGAATCACAGAATGGCTTGGAAGGGACCTTAAAGCTCATCCAGTTCCTGCCCAGGGACACTTTCCACTGTCCCCCAATGTCCAACCTGGCCCTGGGCACTGCCTGGGATCCAGGGGCAGCCACAGCTGCTCTGTGCCCCTGTGCCAGGGCCTGCCCAGGGGGGAATTCCTTCCCAAATTCCCATCCATCCCTGCCCTCTGGCATTGGGGAGCCACTCCCTGCGTCCTGTCACACTCTGATATCCCATATTTCCCACATTCCCGCACACAACAGTGACACATCTCATAGGAACAAAACCTAGAGTGGAAACTGCTGATTAAATACAAACCATCCCCATACAGTAAATTCCATTCACTTGGAGAAATCTCACGAGGATAAAACAGGTTTGAAATGTGCCCCAAATTTTACACAAAAAGGACAAAGATTTGCTCCTTCTTTTAACCATCCCTTATTCTGAACACGGAGATGTTCTCCATGGAATATAAAAGCCAAGCATCCCTCTATGCACAGCACTGGTGAGACGCATCAAAAAAAGGAAGCATTAACATAATTAAAAATAAGCATCCGTCCCATTTGTGTTTATTAAGGCAAAATGCAATTATCAGAGGCAGGCTGTGCTGGAAGCTGCCTTTGCACAGAGACGAGCCCAGCATTGCAGAGAGCCCAGCTCCACACCAGATTTATGTGCCCATTTGTAAACATTTTGTCGAGATCATTTCCAGCCGTCACTTTCCGCGGCGCTTAAACGCGGTTTAATTAAATTCCAGGCGTTTCCAAACAATTGCCGTCGGTTTGGGATCTGCTCAGCAGCCAAGTGTTTGGTGTGTCATTGTCATTTTGGGGAGCCATGAAGTTCAGTTAAGATTTGGGAGCCATCCATGAGAAGATTGAGGGGGGCTAACTTATCTCAGAGAAGGGAAAGTGTTAAGCACGCTGGTGATCAATTACTGAGATGGAGGGAGGGAATTTTGTCACCATCTGGGGAGATTTCCAGTCCTGCAGCTGCCCAAACCAACCAGAAGTGGCTTAATTGTTGTACATTTGGACAGGTGGTCAGTGTCCAGTCCAAAAGGATGGAAGCTGGATCATAGAAATCATGGAGTCACAGGATGGTTTGGGTTGGAAGGACCTGAAAACTCATCCAGTGCCATGGGCAAGGACACATCCCACCATCCCAGCCCCAGTGTCCAACCTGGCCTTGGGCACTGCCCGGGATCCAGGAACAGCCACAGCTGCTCTGGGCCTCCCCACCCTCCCAGCCAGGAATTCCTCCCCAAATCCCGTCTAAATCTCTCCTCTTCCACTTGAAAACCATTCCCTTTTTTCCCATCACCATCTGCCCAGGTCAAAAGTCACTTTCCCTTTGTCCCTGCAGGAGCAGCTCCCGAGCAGTGACATTCTCTGGAGGAATAAAAGCTTTTCTGTGGTTATTTCCAGGCATGAAGAGGTTTCCCTCTGCCCTCACATCCAGGTTTTCAGGAGGATAACAAGGTCAGTTCTTGCAGGGCACAACTTCTGCCCTAACCAGCTCTCCTCAGAAGAACAGGATTAAACCACCCTGAACTCCTGCCTCTCAAGCCTGACTCCTTTCCCCTCTAAACTCTTAATTTTAAGCATAATTCTTGGAGTAATAAAGGTATCTGATAATGATTAGAAGCTGCTTTTCCGATGGTGTTCAAATATCTTAAAGCCTGGATAGTCCTGAGCTTGGATGTTCAGAAGTACAATGGAAGTCTGAGAAATGCTCCAAAAGGAGCTGGGTGTTAATCCCAGAGCTGGAAAGCCAAAGAGAAGCCCTGGAAGGAGCAAATTACTATGGAAGCAAAGGGTATAAATGTTGGATCAACCTTTTCTTCTCAGAAGTCACAGCACAGAGAGGGGGTGATGAGATAAGGAATTCTGTTACAGCCTTGAGAGACAGAGAACAGCAGCAGAGAAGATAAGGGTATAGACTGAAGCAAAGGTGGAAAATGTAAAGAAAATTTGTTTAAACCACACAGGAGTTCATAAAATAGAGCTTGGATTTAATCACCTCAGCATTACAAACTAAATCCGTGGAGTTTGTAAAAGAAAAATAGTTTAGAAAGGAACATTCATCAGTATGAATTCAGCATTTCTGAATGACTGTGCATAAATTCCCAAAAACCAGACCCTGTCATTCCCTAAAGCCTCCCATCCCTGGATCCAGCCCTTCAGAACAGTCATTCCCACTCATTTTTATGGATCCTGGGCTTATTGGTCAGTGCTTTGAACTTCCAGCAATCCAATTCCAAATGAGATGTTCTCTGCAGGCAGCTCAGGTGTTTCCTGGATTTTCAGGAATTTCTGAGGGTGCCATTTCTCTTTTGGGCTCAGGGAGATGTGGCACACACAGAATCTGCTGGGCAGGCAAATTGGGGGCTTGGTTCATATGCCCATAAAGATTTCCTGAATTTTATTATTTAAAATTTTATGTTGAACTGCCTTTCAAAACAGACATTTCTAACAGGTCAACATCCTTATCCCCTGAAGAAATTCCAGTTGCCTATAGTCATTGATTTGATTATGAGGATTGTAAGTTTATTAAACTCTAATTGCTATTAAGACTTCCACGATGAAGCACTAATAATTTATTGATATTAGATACAGATCTTAGAAGAAATAATGAGAGATTTTTCTGCATCCACCAAAGTCAATGGAAAAAAAAAAGAAATACAGATATAAAAGTAATACTGAGACAGCTTCTTAAGCTACTACTCAACTTGAGAAAGTTTGATGGCATCAATTCAGACCAGAAATGTCATGAAGGCAATCAGGCACAGCAAAGGGAGAGCCAGGACAGGGTCAGTGGGTACAGATAGAAAAATAGATTTGGGAGTTGTCAGCAAGAATGCGACATTAAAACCTGTGAGCATCAACAATAGTGCCCTAAAGAAGGAATAAATACAGAAGAGAAGAGCAAGCAAAGTGATATCTCTATGGCTATGAGCAATTTGGGACACTCTGGAAACAAAAGGACATATCAGAGTGTCAGGATAAGAACCTGAGGAAGGCCAACATATTACAGACTTAATAAAAAAAAATAAAAATCAGAAAATGCATCAATCTCAGTGCCCACAGCAGTGAATGGACTAGAAAAAAAAACCACAAGGTGCAATTCACAGCCATGGCAATATTGAAGAGGGAGCAGCCTGTAACCTACAGACAATATTTGGAAAGAGCTGTGGTGTGTTTGAACAAAATAAAATTCATCTACAAATATGACACACACTTCGAGGTTTTTGTCCTTTTCATGGCTGTGGGGCTGTTGCCAAAATTCCCCCAACAGCTCTGTGAGAGAGGCTCTTGTGCAGTTCTGGGCATGAAGGAAACTGGAATGAGGTTTCATTATTCCCTGAGAGGCATTGGAGAGCCACAGGACTCTGGGCTTGCTGTGGCACTGCCCCAGCTGCCCTCAGGAAATGTGGTTTGGTCCGGACTAAACCTCCTGCACCCACTGGGTTTTCCAAGGAAAAGCATCTTTTTCCACAGGAAAAAGGACTGGACAGGACTGGGGACCCTGGGCTGGGCTGGCTGCCCCCAGAATTCTGCAGGTGACCGGAGCTGGTAATGAATAATCAGGTTTTTCACTAAGGAAGGAATTAGGTTTTAGTACTGAGCCAGAGGATTTCTTCCTTATCAAAAGTAATTAAAATGGTATCTTTTAAAAAAATGAATTTATAGCAAGCTGGAGATGTTTTAAAGCTGCAGAAACTGAAAGGGGAGGGGGAAAGAAAGCAAATGGAAGATGAACGTTTTGAATTAAAAATTGGTAACTTTTGAAGCTGTCTGCACTTTCAAAATCAATAATTACCAAAAGAGTGAGATTGTGATAAACTCAGAGTGTCTCTTTTATTTTTTGAGGGGCTGAAATAGAAGCCAGAGCCTTTGGAGCAGCAACCTGCTGCTTTCCTGCTCCTGGGATTGGGAGCACCAGGCTCTGGAGAGGGAACATGAGCTGAGTCTTGTGCTGAGTGTGGACACAGCATGGTAAATGGAATAAAATCCATTCAATAATAAATGGACACATGGGACCAAACCAAAATGTTTATCCCAAGTCATTTTCACTGCAGACAAGGGTTATCCCACCCTGCCCAGGGCTGCTCCAACACAAACCTCAAACACCCCAATCCTACCCCAAATTTCCTTCCATTCGTTTTCTTCCAGCGACTCCCACACTCTTGAGACATCCCAACTTGGATTCATTTAACTGACTGAAAATCCATGGATTATTATGGAATTACGAAGCAGAACAAGTCCTTACTCTGATCCTGGAAGGGAAGTGAAACGTACAAAGATTTCCCATAAAACCAACATACATTTTACTCTTTCAGGAGCACAGTTAGGAGGCTGCATAAAGTTAACAGAGTCTCCTCAATTTTCCAGCTGAATTCCGACCCGTTCTGGAGTGATTTGAAGCACAGCATATGATTTCTAGCAGATATGATTAGCTTTGAAACTCTGCATAAACTGTCAGAAGGTCAGGGAAGGATAAAAGCTGACAGTAAGAGGCTCAAGGAAATGAAGGTAGATACATCAAACAATCTGTTTAACACCAATGAGGCAGAGGTGTCACCTCTTCTCTGCAGTGGGAGTTCATTCTACACAGCAAAACACCAATTTTTGAGACTCAAGGGCAGCAAATTTTGTTCAGATGGAAAACAGGGAAAGGAGGAAAATAAGGCACTGAAGTAGTTGGGAGTAATTATAGTGGCAATTACAGTAACTCTGCAACATGCGGAGCACTCCCAGCTCCACCATCCTCATCTCAGGAATCCCAGGATTTCTGTCCATGGAATAAACACATCTGCAGTGAAAACCCTAAAAATTCCTCCTTAAATGTAGCAGGTCAGAAATCACCCCATTCCCAGGCCACAGCTCTCTGTTTAGACTTTGTTAACACAGGGACTGAAAGTCAAATATCTCCTGGTCACAAGTGCTCAAGGATTCCCAAAAACCTTCTCTAGCTCTTAATCTACTCCAAACTTGAACTATTTCCATAAAATCCAGAATTGCCCCTGAAATCTTTAATTCTGCAGCTGAAGGCTGAGGTCCAAAGCCACAGTGGGACCATCTCAGACTGGTCCAGCAGCTCAGGAGATTTCACCCCTCACTCTGCCCTGACTTTTGCTCCCTAGCACCTTTTCCTATGAAACCAATTTTACTGAGAAATCCATCACAGATGTGGTGCTACTATGAGGAGTTCTGGGGATGTTACTCGTTTCCTATAATTTCTGTAACATTTGAGGCCTTTAGAGAAGAAACTGCTTAAAGAATCATGAAGGTTTGGGAAAAAACCTCTGATATCATGAAGTCCAACCTTTGACCAGCATACCTATCATGAGTGTCACATCTACTCAGTTTTTTTGTCACTTATTCAGACAACAAAATAAGTTATCTTCAGGCCAAGCTGCCTTCAGAATTTTCCCCATTACTCTGGAGAGTATTGCTGAGTCCACTACAAGTTCATGTCACAAATCTTGTGTATTATTCTCTTCCATCACCAAGTCCTTCACAACAACACACATTGTTAAGAAATGAGAGGGGGCAGAACATCCTGCCACAAAAATCTTCCCCAGGTCAGGGTAAAGAGGCACAAACCAAACAGAAGTTGGGATGCAGAGTAAACTCAGAGTCCCACTTTGCTCTGATAAGTCAAAACTGAACAGACAGAAAAATCCAGATGAAGAATAATTTCTGTTGGCAAAACACTCGTATTTATTCCATTGTTAATACATAAGGAGGGATTTATTTGCTAGATTTGAATTTGATTTCAGAGCATTCAAAGCAAAGCACGCTGAATAATTTAAACCTTAATGTATTTCCCTGAATGGAACATGCTCTCATGAGAGGGGAGCAAAGGAATCAGTTTACATTGCACAAATGGACACTAGTAAAGAAAGATCTCCCTAAACACCACACGTCAATACAATTTACCATCTCTGGCTTTATAGGAACTACTACAAATCTGCTTTTCATATTTTGGCTAATGTAAAACTCTTGTAGCTGAGCCATAATGGTATTCAATTCTTATGCCTGAATAATTTGAATGGTTGGAAGGAAGCAAGGAGCATCCAACATATGGATGGGGAAAGGGAAGACGAGTTCAAACAACGAATCAAAACTAGGAGAGAATTTTAAAGTAGTTCTCAGATACCCTGAGATTCTGAATTTAGTCCTAAAGTTCTTCAAATCTAATCAATAGCATCAGCATGCAGACTAAAATACTGCCACTATTGATGAGGGTGATGGCTAACAAGCAATACTTTCCTTGGGTCCCCACTGCGTGCACACTGAAGCCAAAAATTACACAGACAAAGGCCTGCTAGTCTGAAATGGCAGAAATGTTGGCTTCTGGAGTCTTTACATAAAACTAGAGGGGCATCAGGGCAAGAAGTGAATTTTACATGTCAAGACAGTAAATAAAATTCAGCCAAAGGAAAGAAAACCCTTTGCTCTGATTAGCAAGTCTGAAGTTTGGCAGGGCTGACACGATGGGAGAGGGAGTCAAAAGCATCAGTCAGTCTCTGCTGGAAATTTGAGGGCTCTCAGGTTTGATTTCCCAAATGCCAGAGCTCAGGAGTGGGGCACAGCCAACATTTCTAACGTGCAGCACAATCTCTCTCACCTGGAGGAGCACAGTTTGATTTGGGAATGAAAGCACTCAGACATTTCATTATTCCAAATAATATAATTGATGTGAGATGGAAATTAGTTCATTTGCGGCTTCCATTGAAGCAAAAGTGCAGCCAAGTGCTCGGACAAGGAGCCAAGGGACAGCAGCAGCGCAGCTGTCACAAAAAACCTTCCTTGGTTCAGGACACCCCTGGGGGCCAACCAAATTAGGGGCCAGTGGTCAAAGAAGATGCAAAAGAGAGCAAAAACTGACAAGGCCTAGATCAAATCTCCTCAAGCTCCCTGCAGGGAATCTGCTTGGAAAGGGTTGCTGGAAATGTCATCTGCCTTATTCGAATGAAAGGAGCCTTTGTGAGCAGCTCTGGGAAAGGACAGAGAGGTGGGGGATCCTCGGTGGATCCCAGCAGGGAAACAGGGCAGGAATGGGCTCTGCATCCAGGGAATGTCCCACAGGGAACCCTGAGCCTGCCACCCAGAGGGGATGGACACAGAGCCACAGGGGCAGCGCCAAATTCCGTCCCCTGGGAGGCCCAAGGGGGAACTTAAAGCTGTAAAGTGAGAAAATCCTCCCGGGGGGAAATGGCTTGGGATGGCTCAGCTGGGAGGGTGTTGAGGAGAGCTGCTCTGTCACGGACATGTCTTATGAAAAATCCTTTTGGATCTTTTCTCCTGAGAAGCTGAGAGGCCTCAGAAAGTTTACAGAAAATTTGTTTATTTTATAATTATAAATATATTAATATATCATATCATATTATATGCTATATATTAATTAATAAATCATAATACATTAATATAGTATATAAATACACACAAATATAATATATTAATCATATATAAAATATATTAATATATTGTATATATTATTAGTATATTATATTAATTATAATTATCTGCTGCTGTGGAATGCAACAGGTGCATCTGTGATTGGCCCATATTGGTTGTTTTTAATTAATGGCCAATCACAGCCCAGCTGGCTCAGACTCTCTGGTCAGTCACAAGATTTTATTATCATTCCATTCCCTTCTATTCCTTGCAAACCTTCTGATGAAATCCTTTCTTCTATTCTTTCGGTATAGTTTTAGTACATAATTTTCTTTTAATAATAATATATATATCATAAAATTATAAATCAGCCTTCTGAAACACTGAGTCAAGATTCTCATCTCTTCCCTCATCCTGGGACCCCTGTGAACACAACCACACTGCTCCTCATCAGATGTAAATTTAGGATATTCCTTTGTAGCACTTATGTCCCTAAAGTGCGCAGGTAAATCCTACAAATTTAGGATAAAAAATTAGCTGTAAATTTAGGATATTCCTTCATAGCAGTTATATCCCTAAACTGCACAGGTAAATCCTACAAATGCCTCACTCATTGCACAAATATCCTTAAAACACCCAAACCCTGATTTATTGCAGGATAACTTCATTCCAGGAGAAACTCCATCTTGCATTTATTGATGGAAACCACAAAGAGAAAGGAGACAGAGAAGACCAGCAGCGACTAAAAGTAAAAGCAGACTTTTATCACCCAACAAGTTCTCATGTTCTATCCCATGCACTCACCACTGAAAATTCAGAATATCCCAAGGTTAAGAGGAGGCACTTAAAGCCCTTCTCCCTCCTGTCACAAGAATTCAGCTTTTCTTCCAGATAAATCAAAAGGACATAAACCCACAGGGGAGGTTCCCTCTCTCATCTTTTTTCTTTTATTTATTTTTAATTCTGCCTTTCAAGTAGCTTTTGGTATTGTTTCTTGAAACATCCATTACCCTTCAGGTCTAAAAGTGATAAGAAAACTTTTCAACATCCTGATTTATCATTCATGGTTGAAGTTCCTCCAAAGGGAAAGAGTGGAAAATCAAAGAGGTCTTTTAAATAAATTAAATGCAGGTATGTATTTAGAAAGAAGATAAAAAGGATTCCTTGGGGAAATGGTGGAGTTAAGTGTATTATTTTCTTTTTAAAATTCACTTCTTAAAAAAAATTTCTTAGGGATCTCTCATCGTTTCTCTGTAAAGAAATTATGGAAATTTTACTTTGCTTTCAAAGCAGACAAATTAAGAGAACGTTGGCCTTTCCATCCAAATTGGATATTTGACCTATATCACCTCTTTTGGCCAAAACTTCTCTTGCAAATCAAGGACAGATATGGCAATTCTGGTTAAGCTCCACCAATAATAATTAAAACTTTGGTGAGGTTGGAATCAGTGGTGGCTGCATGCACGTATTTTCAATTTTAGTAATTAGATATTCAGTTAAATTTCTGACCCTTTTTAATTAGATTCAGGCCTCAGAAATCAAATTTCGTGAACAGGACAAATAAATTCCATGTGAAAACTGTGAATTTAAGTGATGCAATCCAAACCTCTATGTGCAAGGCTAGTTTATGATTTTATGCAGCAACTGATCTGCATCCAATCCCATTTCTTATAGAACATTCTCCTCTAAGAAACAGAAACCAAAGATTCACCACAAACAACCCAAATTCTCACACAAACAACGAATATTCTCAGACTTTTTAATAGCTAATTTTAAGAAGTTCCGCTTAAAATTTCAATCTTTACAAAATTCCCAGTCTCATTTAGACTGCCCATTTATGCACGAGGAGATAATTCTCATATTTTTGGAGGCACGCCACTTCATTATCCCATTTAAAAATGAAATTACAATTACTTTCTACCCAGCGCCTTCCAGTCCACTTTCTACTTAGAAAACATCCTTCGTGTTTGCTGTGTTTTGTCTCATTTTTTGACCCCCCAAAGTGGTTTATTTCCCAAACACAGGGCGCTCTGGGCTCTGACTGGCATCATTTGCCCGTTGGCACTCTGTGGACATCAGTCCATCCCTCTGCTCCCTGCTGGGCTGCTCCAACTCCTCCTCCCTCCTTCCTCCTGCTGCCCACGCAGCACCACTCCAACACTGACTTGAAATGAGGAAAAACTGAAGGAAAATAAAGATTTCCAGCTGCTGAGGAAAGTTGTGCCTGTGTGCCAAAGCTGAGGTGGGGTTGGTCTTCCCTCCCAGGGCATGGGAGGCAGAGCAAGAGGAAAAGTCGTGCCAGCAGAGCTTTAGTTTGGCTGTTAAGGGAAATTTCTGCTCTGAAGGGGGTGTCAGGCATTGGAAGGGCTGCCCAGGGCAAGGGTGGAATCACCATCCCTGGGAGGGCTCAGAAATGTGTGGATGTGGGGTTAGTGCAGGAGCGGGAATGTTTGGGTCACGGTTGGACTCGGTCTGAGAGGGTTTTTGCGGCCTAAACAAGCCATGATTCTCTTGGCTGACTGTTGTCCATCTCAATTTGCCCCCTCACTGTTTTCACTTTTCATTTTCCAGCTTTGCAAAACGACCTTTCCATCCATTTTGTCAGAGGCCACAGCTATAAAATTGTCAAAGCAGTCCAAGGGCTGAGAAATCAGAGCAGCACATCACCTCACAGAGCTGCAGTTACGAATTCCTCCTGTGCCTGCAAAAGCCAAAACCTCCTCTCCACTCTGTTTATATTTGGTGAGCAGCATCTGAGCAGTTTCATCTCCATTGGTACCCCCTCCAGGCAAATAAATATGTGCATATACATGTATTTGCCTGTATATATGCATTTATTCACACAGATCCATATTTTAATAGCATTACTTCCCGTTTTACATCACAACCACAATGCTAAGCTGCATTTTAGTTGCTTTTCCACAATTTCCCGGGGTCACAACACACTAAACATGTCCTGGAGAAAAGCTATTTTTCTCTCACCAGGGCACCATCTCCTGCTCTGTCCTTTCAACCTTTTCACTTCTCCAGACAACTACTAAAACTTCCAGCTTTATTACAGCTCCTGATGCTCTTTGAGCCTGTCTGTCTTCAAGGCTAAACCAGATGTAGATTTTATATTCTTGTTCTTTTAGATATCACTTCTATCTGAAGGTGCTTAAAGTATATTGCCCCAAGGTGAGTGCAGAGCATATCCTGGACCCTTCAGGGTTTTCCATGAAGGCTCGAGGGAGTTTTGCCCCGCAGCAGAAATAAGCGCAGTGTCGCAGACATCTTTTCATTAAAAATCCTTTCTCAGGATTTTTTTCCCTTCTGAGAAGCTGAGAGGCCTCAGGAACAAAATGTAAACAGTGATTGTCTGCTGCTGTGGGATGCAACAGGTGATTGGGCTCATGTGGTTGTTTTTAATTAATGGCCAATCACAGCCCAGCTGGCTCAGACAGAGTGTCTGAGCAGCTGCCTTTGTTATCATTCTTTTCTATTCTATTCTTAGCTTAGCCTTCTGAGATGAAACTTTTTTTCTGTTCTTTTTATTATCGTTTTAATGTAATGTATATCATAAAATAATAAATCAAGCCTTCTGAACACGGAGTCAACATTCTCGTCTCTACCCTCACCTGAAAACCCCTGTGAACACTGTCACAGTGCAGAATTTCACTTTACCTTTGTACTGATAAGAAAAAGAAAACTGCCCTCAAAGTAGGAGAAATAAACCTGAAACTTTTCAGCTGTTGGAACAAGGGACAGCCAACACAGCTGAATAAACTGAACATTGCTATCAGACGCTATTACCTCGTTTATTTTAATCATAAAATCCCAGAATGGTTTGGGCTGGAAGGACCTTAAAGATCATCTATTCCCACCCCTGCCATGGCAGGGACACCTTCCACTGTCCCAGGTGCTCCCAGCCCCATCCAAGCTGGCCTTGGATACTTTCCAGGTATCCAGGGGCAGCCCCAGCTGCTCTGGGCACCTGTGCCACCCTCACAGGGAACAATTCCACCCATATCTCCAACTTAAAATTCTCCTCTTTTCGTTAAATCCATTCTCCCTTTCCCCATAACAAGTTTCTGATGAACAGTCCCTGTCCAGCTTCCCTCTTAGAACCCTGGAAGGCTGCTCTGCAATTCCACACAACCTCATCTTCTCCAGGCAGGTAAAAACCACAAATTAGTAAGTGAAGGTGGTCAGCAGAGCTAACTCCACAAACTCCCACGTGAAAAAAGCTCCACAAAAAACGGTGAGCACTGAATTGCCTTGAACTGTGCTTTAAAAAACAGCTTTAAGCACCCATTTACAAACAAATCTTTTAGTCACTCACTTGGAGTTGTTCTAGGAGTGATAATAGAGTGGCAGAGGACACAGCTTTGGGGCTGGGAGAGTGATAGGGAAGGAAATGGAAGAGCAGGTCCTGTTATTACCCAAAGTAAATGAGATCAGCAATGATAAACCCTGCCTTGGAGGAGAGAGGTGCCAGGACAGAGAGAAGTGGGGAATGAGAGAAATGTGATTGGGGTCACCTCCACTTAACCTTCGCCAGGGAGGAAAACACAAGTGAAACAGAAAGCTGTTAAAAAGCAGCAGCAGCAAATCAGGAGAGTGATTCCACTTGATCAAGTTGCCTAAAGGTCAATGCTCAGAGCCAAAATAAATCAGATGGGGGGAAAAGGTTTCCCAGCGAGCTCAGACACATCCAGATGTGACAGAGGGGGCTGCACTGGTGCTGGGTGTTTGTGCTGCCATCCCTCCAGAGCAGCAGCTCTGATAATTCCCTGTCCTTTGGGCTCGGCAGGAGGAGAATGGGAATGGCTGGTGGCATTCCTGGGGCTTGGAAGGGATTTGCACCAGTGAGGTCTTCACACCAATAATCACTATTAGACAACACCACAATATTTCAAAAGAAATAATGGGGTCTTCACAGCAATAATCACTATTAGACAACACTGTAATATTTCAAAAGAAATAAAAAAGAAACACTCATCCTAACTTCCTTCCATAAGATTTTGCCAAGAATGGAGGGGTTTGGTATCAATCTAGGACAGCCAAAGAGTTTTCCCTGTCTTGAAAGAAAGGTGGATGAGTCAGAAAGTAAAGTCTCACTCAACCTAACTGTTCCTGACATTACTAAATATAAGTACATGGATAAACTTTAATTTAAAATTAGTCCTCATTCCAGGAGAGGAGGAATTCCTCTAGAAAGGATATTCATGTCCTGAGAAAAATAATCACTATCAGTTTGAATAGAAGGATTATTGGAAGATATGGTTTTTAGAAAATGGACATGGTAGAATTAAGAAAAAAAAATTGTGAGCATGGGCTTTAATGGAAAAATTACTATTACAGTCAACAATATTAAAAAATCCAAATGAAATCCAGATTTCAATATGCCATTTAAAAAACCCCACGCAACCATCTCTGAATCCATCAGCTCTTCTCCCAAATCTCTATGCAATGCTATCACCCAGAGCCACTGCACTGGGATGTTGAGAAGTCAGTTCCAGGCAGATTCCTGGTTTTGTTTAACTGGATTGTGCCAAATTGTTTAGAAAAATTTGATAGCAATTCATTAAACAAGAGCAGCTTCATTTTGAGAGTGGGTTTTATAGCACAATATTGCATTGGACTGCAAAGATAGATTAGCTTGAAATTTGTTCTGTAATTAATTCCCTGGAGAGAAATCCATTTGCATGCAAAAAGAAGGGGACTTAATTAATGGCCAAATATATTTAAATTGATATATCAGCTCCTCACAGACAATTGGAGCTTCATTCCTTATTGAAAGCCAGCACAGCACTGAGGAGCTTTTGTACAATGGCAAAGGAAGAAAAGTGAGTAAAGACTGATCCTTTTGTTGGGATTCCAGTAATTCCCTGGATGTGGAATAATTGAGATTGATACTGATTATAATGGAAATTGGATTGGATGGGGCTTGGAGCGACCTGGTTTCGTGAAAAATTCCCTGCCCATAACAGGGGGTTGGATCAAGGTGATCTTTAAGGTCCCTTCCAACCCAAACCTTTCCATGATTCCATTACTTTCAGTAGTTACCCAGCCACAAAAGTAAGGCATAAATTAAAAATTAATAATAATTAATGTTAAAGACACAAAAGGTAAATCCAGGTGGGTGGAGTTGAATTGTTTACTACTGGAGCTCCTAGACACAAGGAATCAGCAATCCAGCCAGGGAATGTTCCCATCTCCCACTGCATCTAGCACAAACTCAAATTTGGGGATTTAGGGGACAAGGAATCAGCAATCCAGCCAGGGAATGTTCTCATCTCCCACTACATTCCATATAAAGTTGAATTTGGGGATTTAGGGACGTCCTGAGAAAGCCACAGATGGGAATGTCCCACGGGAGACTCCACTAAAAGCTGGCGTTCACAGAATGCCCAGGAACTGTAAAAGTTTTTGGACTGACAAATGTGGGATTTGGGGACATCCAAAAAAAATGTGGAATCCTTTCCATGAATGGCATTCCAAACACACAGACTTCCCTAAGCTTGAGCTAAAATTCCTGACAGAGCCCAAGTGCACACAGCAGCTTCCAACCCATGGAAAAATGGGTGTGGAAAAAGGTTTTCTTTACACAATCTGTGCTCGTGGCTGAGAAAATCCAGCATTTCATTCTCCTGGGTCAGCCTGGATCCTTTGGGAAAACTTTTTTAGTGAAATAAATTAAAAGCATCACCTTGAAACCCACAAGATTTCTGCAGCCATAATAAATCTCTCACATCTGCTGAAATTCCTCCGGATAACAGGAACCAGGGTATGTTCCACCACTTCAGCCTAAATATAGGTCCTAATATTTAAATATCTCCAAACCCTGCACCATCATGTTTTTCCTGGATATCTAGAAATAAATATCACCAGGCCAGGTAGCAGAAAAGATAACATTGCCACACACTTCCCCAAAAATTATCAGTGTGGGAAGTTGCTAGCACATTTTTTTATAAACATTTTTATTGCCTCTACAAGTGCAATAAAATATCAACAATGGATGCCCAGGAGGCCAAACATCTGGGTTTGTTCCCTTTTTAAAAAGCCAGTGATTAAAAAAGTGCATTTGAGTCAATAAACACATAGAATTTCTATTTAGGGATATAGAAACACACTAGAATGAAGAATGAAGGGACTGCAATTCCTTAAAAAACTCAAAATAAATCAAATTATCACGTTGCTTTTAGAGAGAACAGCCACACAAATTCTGGCACTTCCACTAGCTTATTAAATATATATATAATTTATAGCTCCTTGGACAATCAGAAATATTGATTTAGTTCTAATATTCAGGGAGAAAATTCAGGAAGAAAAACTGACAGTGAATCTTGATAAAAATTTTCTGTAGAGGAATTTTTCATTTCTTTCATTCAGCAATGAAAACTGCTTCATTAGAAAACACAAAGTAAACATCCAGGCTAATTTTGTACAGTGCCACCCCTCAATCAATTCCCCATAGAAATCCTATAGAATTTACATTATTATCTCACACACCACTATCTTGTGAGTGGTCTTGGTGACGATATTGATGTTTATCACTGAACACCAGAAGATAAAAGAAGTCATGGTTTGAAATTAAAGCAGAAAATTACTTGCCACGGCCTCAATATTTCTACAATTGTTGGGAACCAGGCTTCAAACTACAACAAGCACATAACAAATCAAATTAGGGGAACAAATTCACTCAAAGCGCTGGAGCAGGAAAGAAACAAGTCTGAAAATCACATTCCCTATGGCATCTCCCCCCGTTCCTGATATTTCTACAAAAGCCTGAAAGTGTTCTCATGTCCAGTGGATGTTTCCTTCCCTGGAAGACACAATTTTGGGCAGGATGACACAAAAGATGCTGCAGATTGTGTCAGGGAGGAGCTGTAGTGGTGAGAGGGGAGATTTTCAAATAAGTTCAAAAAAAAGGAGCTGTAAGAGTTGGAAATTTTGCCATGGGAGATCTCCCTGCTCTGATTTTTTTATTATTTCTGGGAATATTTCAGCCTGCTGGAATTAAAAAAGGAATGAAACTTAAACAGCATAGTAGCACATGGAATTATTTGTAAAGTTTAATAGCAGCTGATAAGACCTTTGAAACAGAAGCTTCTTCCTTTATCATTACGCAGATTTGGAAAGGATTGGGGAGGTTTGGTCACTTCTGTGTTTCCATGAGGATTCTCATGGAAATGTGGTGATAAACACCCTCAGAGCAGCTGGAAGGAGAGCCCAAACTCCAGTATTTATAAATGTTTCCCAGTATTTCTACAATTCCATGAGGATTCCATGAGGATTCTCATGGAAATGTGGTGATAAACACCCTCAGACCAGCTGGAAGGAGAACCCAAACTCCAGGATTTATAAATATTTCCCAGTATTTCTACAATTCCATGAGGATTCCATGAGCATTCTCATTGAAATGAGGTGATAAACACCCTCAGAGCAGCTGGAAGGAGAGCCCAAACTCCAGTATTTATAAATGTTTCCCAGTATTTCTACAATTCCATGAGGATTCTCATGGAAATGTGGTGATAAACACCCTCAGAGCAGATGGAAGGAGCACCCAAACTCCAGTATTTATAAATGTTTCCCAGTATTTCTACAATTCCATGAGGATTCCATGAGGATTCTCATGGAAATGTGGTGATAAACACCCTCAGAGCAGCTGGAAGGAGAGCCCAAACTCCAGTATTTATATAAATATGGCACAGAGCCCATGGACTGGCAGGAATGACCTCAGGGGGGTGATTTTTTTGGGCCTGGAGCACCTTTGGTCTGGAGACAGGCTGGGAGAGAGAGCTGGGGTTGTCCAGCCTAGAGAAGAGAAGAATCCAAGGATCTTAGTGTGGCCTTCAGGACCTGATCTTGTAAAAAAGAGAGGGACTTTTCCATGAGGAGATAGAAAAGAGGAACATTTTTAAAATAATGAGATTTTAGGTTGGATATTCTGAAGGAATTCTTCCCGGTGAGGGTGGTGAGGGGCTGGGGTGGGATTCCCAGAGAAGCTGAGGCCACCCTGGATCCCTGGAAGTGTCCCAGGCCAGGCTGGACAGGGTTTGGAACAGCCTGGGACGGTGGAACCACAGCAAGGGGGTTGGAATTAGAACAACTTCCAGAGTTAAATATTTCCCAGAGCTTCCCCTAAGTCTCCTTTTCCTCACCACGAGGCTGGAGGCATTCATCCACCCTGTCACTTGGGATGTCTCTCTTCAATAATTAACACAAATACTTAACTTCCAAAGATGTTTGCATGTCATTCCTTGTCACATGAATTGTAGAGCGAGGCGCTCGCAGGGATGTGTTTGAAGGCTGCTGCTGAGCAGCTTCCAGCAGCCATGAATAAGAGATGGGAGCTTTCATATTTCATTGAATAAAGGCAGGGTTTGCTGCCCTGGCGAGGGAGGGGGCTCAGTGGCTGCTCCTGAAGTCAATGCTCACTTTGAACGGGACTTGAAGCCAATTGGGCTGAGACAGCAGAGCCCAGGGCCTGTCTGGGCAGCCTCACCCACAGAGAGGGAGCACAGAGAAACATCCAGCTTGGAAAAGATCTCCCAGACCGAGTCCAAGCTGGGATCCATCCCCACCAGAGCACTGAGAGCCTTGTCCAGGGATGGGCACTCCAAACCTCCCTGGACAGCCTGTTCCATGTTGAACAAGCTTTTCCATGGGGAAATTCTTGCTGCTGTCCACCCTGAGCCTGCCCTGGCCCATTCCCTCTGCTCCTGTCCCTGTTCCCTGGGATCAGATCCCAAATCCCCCCTGGCTGTCCCCTCCTGGCAGGAGCTGTGCAGAGCCACAGGGTCCCCCCTGATCCCCCTTTTCTCCAGGCTGAGCCCCTTCCCAGCTCCTTCAGCCCCTTCCCCAGCTCCATTCTCTTCCCTGGACACTCTCTAACACATAATAACCACCTAAATTATAAAGCTCTTTTTCTGTGTGTTAATCTAAGCTGAAGGCCTTTGTTGACCTAGAGTTAGAGATAAACCCTGCCTGTGCTCTGCTACTGAATAAACCAACTTAAAACTAGATTAAATGTAGAAATTTGTATCACATCTATTTCCTTTAAAAGCAGCTATAAAATTAGTATTTGTTGGCAGGTCAGCAGGGTGATTTTAATCTGTTGACATCAATGCACTTTGCATCTCCCTTCCCATTCTCCAAGGAGCCATTCCCTGGGTTACATCCCAGTAAACCCTTGCATTACACAGAGCCTGTAAAATTCAGTGCTGTGGGCTCTGTCCATCTTCCCTGCAGCCCCAGAGCTCCTGGGTGCCTGGCTCTGTAATTCCACACTCTCTCTGCTTCAGGGTGGGTTTTATTCACTTGGTACCTCTGGTGTTTACGAGCTGGCATTTGGCCACTCCTTGCACTTCCAGCTTGAGCTAAATGAGAAAAGTTTTGCAGCATTTTATGCAGTTCCAGCTTGAGCTAAATGGGAAAAGTTTCCCTTCCACAGAGACTGCTGTGGGGTTTGATCTCCTTGGAAAATCTGAGTTTCCAGTCTCAGATGGAAAATGGTACCAGGATTCAGGCTTCTGTAAAATCTAGAGACTCAACACATCCACAGTCTGTACCAGGGGCACGTCACAGCACAGCAGGGGCATTTGGAAAGGACAAAGGGAATTTTCAGGAATGTTTGCATTGACATATCCATGTAATTTCTCCAGCAGTGAGCACACAGTAAGCTCAGGTGTGTAGAAACAGTGTGAGGAGAAAACGCTTGCCCTGAACACACCTAAGGACACTGGGAAGAGGGAGGTGGATACTCCAGGATGTTGTGCTTGCATCCATGGATACAGCACTCTCCAAAGGTCCTCCTGAGGACTTAAGTATTAGCTTTTATGTTTTTTCAGCTTCTGTGCTGCTTTAGTGTGTGGGTCTGGGTTCACATGAGGGGATGGTGAGCTCTGTGCACAGAGCAGGAGACAAAACAATTCCTGCTCCAGCTGGGCACCAAGGACAAATGATCCCAATCTCAGCCCAGGAGCACAAACCCCGTGGGCTGCAGAGAGAAAAACAAGCAGGGTGGGACTGCAGGGGCTAAAGCTGGGATGGGACAATGAACTGCAAGGTGCAAATGGAGCAGAACTGATCCCAGGGAGAGACCCCGGCAGCGCTCGTGCATTTTGGGGCCATTTTGGTTCATCTTGGGTGCAGCCCTGGCTGGGCTCTGGTGCTGCCCAAGGTGGATCCATGGAGGAGATCCTTTGGATCAATCCCTGCTTTATTCTGGGACTCTGCCCAGCCTCTGCTCCAGGGCAGCCTGCACAAGGCATCACTCCCATTCCTCCCCTCAGTCCCTCAGCTTCCAGACATCACCCCAAACTGGGATCTGCTGCTGGATCACCCAGACCTGGCCCAAACCGTCCCTAAAAATCCCATCCCAGTTCTCACATCCCTCTCCCACTTCCCAGAAAAGCTTTTTTGTCTCTTCTCATGAACTTTCTAACCAGCATTTGGTAACCTTTAATTAGAAAATGCCTGGAGCACGGAGCTCAGCTTTTCCTCCAGGCACATCTGCTCTGGAAATTGCAGAGTAAAAGAAGTGCAAAGATGGAAAGATGCAATTATTCACCAGGGAAGTGTTTGAAGCCAAAAAGATCTGGATGCACGTTGGTTTGATATCACTAAATGACGAGGCAATTTTTAATATGAATTGTGAATCATCCTCACATGGGCCTCCTGACTTAATTTCTCTTTTGTTTAAGCAGGGCTCATTTCAAGCAAGTGAGTCATGAGGTGAGGTCTGGCTTTGAGGCAGGGGAAAAATCCCCACTGCAGCTCCTATCCTCAGGATCAAAGGGAAGGATCTGCTTTCCTGGTTGACTCAAGGCTGAACAGAATTTTTTTGTATGCAATTAAGTGGATGATAAATTGCTACTGATCTGTGAAGAGGCAAAAGACAAAGGTCTATTTTCATAATTGACAGTGGAAGAAACTGGTTTTGATTTCTAAGTCTTAGCTGCCCAATCAAAGCTTGAAATGGAGGGGAAATGCCTCTTATTAATTGATGGACAGGGGAATTATCATTTATCTGCATGATTTACCTGCATCAGTGCCCTGTGCCTGAGCTAGGCCATGCTCCACCTGCTTTACCCTAAAAAAAACCCACTAATTTTTCTCAATGCTTTCCATTTCCATCTGACACAGCCTAATAGAGGATCCACTGGAACGAAATGCAGCATCCAAGTGTGCAATTCTGCACGTTCTCATACAGGAATGAAAAACCTGTTCCATCTGTACAAGGTGAGGTTTTCCTTTACAGTTTTTAAAACAGAACGTGCAGCTATACATTATGAGAAGGAAACACAACTTCCTCTTTCGGCCAAAATAATAATAATAATTAATAAGTAATGATAAATAATAAACAATAAAAATAAATATGTAAAAATAATAAAAATTCATTAATAATCAGTAAATAATAAATAATAATTTAAGAATTATATAAAATTATATACAATCATAATTATAATAAACAAATAATAAAAATTGTCACCCCCAAGTTTTCCTTCTCCATCCATCATTAATCTTTTAACCTTCCCCATCACTTTCCTTCTCTGATACAACCCCAAATCTCTGCCCTCTCTCCAGCACCACCTTGATTTCTGCAGCCTTTGGTGCCCAAAGCCACCGAGGGCCTTCTGGTGTTCTGCTTTTCCTCTTGTCCCCACTGAAACCATGGCCACCAACACTGAGATTTTCCTTGAAAAGGCTTGGAAGAGCCACCCTCAGCCTCCTCATCCTTTGGAATTATCCTCAGTGGGCGTTTGGAGTCAGTAACTCCATCGTGCCTCAGCACTGAACCAAAATACAGGAAAAAACCCCCTAAATTTGGGATATACATAACAACATCTGCTAGGCAGTGACAACCAACTTTGGAGGAGCACTTTGAGTCCATGCACCCCTTTCTCTTGAGGAAAACCTGCCCAGATCACCTCACAACGTTATTACAAAGTTAATTAACTACAAATATTTACCACACAACACATAACTACGTAAATACTCCAAACCTGAAGGCTTGGGGCAAAACACTGACCTGCCAAACCCCTCAGCACAGCCACTCTTTCCACTCCAGCCTGTTGTCATGGGCTGATTAACTTTTCAAGGAGGTATTAATGGTCCAGCCTCTTGATTTTTCACTTTTCAGCTCTGTTGCCTCTCAGCCTTGTAAGCCTATTATTGGATTGCTTCAAAACCTATTTACCTCTGAAGCCTCAAAATCCCAGCTGTCAGGCAGGAAAAGACATTTAGCAATTAATTTAATCCTGGCCAAGACATCTGTCGAGGCAAAGGGCAGAATATAGAGATGTTTAATATTCCCATTCTAGCATTATCAGAAATATAAAATACAGGTTGCAACGCTGAAGTTATCAGTCTTAAATGCATTTAGCATTTAATGAAGGCTGTGCCAGGCACGGCATCCAAAGGTTCTCCTCCACTCCATTAAAAACAGTGCTTTTTCACCCAGAGGGAAATACCTTGTTTGATACATTGGTGTACAGAGGAGGCCAGAGCCCAAACCTTCATTTTCTTGGGTTGTTTTTACCAGTAACACTCAGTGCTCTTTGACAAAGAGCCAAAATGCTGTGGCTTTACAGCATTCCCAGGCTCTGAAATAAGTCACTTTCATCACTTCCCCAATTTTAAGCAATCCAAACAAACCCTAGCACTGGCAGCCATCAGAGGAACAGGCAAGGCCACCTCTCTGGATTTTTTAGCATTGAACTGGACTTCCCTCTCCATCCTTTGAAATGCCAAGGCTGGAAATTCACAGCAATTCCCTTGCAGCTGTCCTGAAAGCATCATGTCCCAGCTCTGCACTTGGAATTCTGTGATTTCTGTCTTCTGTCCCAGCCCTGGAGCTGGTGAGCTCTGTCAGATCTGCTATTCCTGATCTCATGTTAAATACAAATACAATTAATCTGGACTTCCCTGGCTGCAGACGGGACTGAGGCAGAGCAGGTGGTCCCTCCACGCTCCTGCCTGTCCTTTTCCAGCTCCAGTGTGCACTGGACCATGCCCTGCATGAAACTCAGCTTGGGAAAGGAGTTTGGAGAAAGTTTATTCTATTTCCCAGCCAGCACTGCAGGGATAACCCAGTGTTCCAGTGAGGAATCACAGCTTCCCTCTGATACACTCGGAGGGGCAAAGCAGAAATGAAATGTAGGGTCTGGCTTAAACCTGTGTTAAAACTTTGGTCAGTATTTGCTTTAAACATATTTTTGTGTTGTAAAAACCTTGTTCCTACATAACATGTTATATATATATAAATAAAAAACTTATTATATAACTTTTATGTATATATATATATAAAAAACTTATTTAATATTAACTTATTAAATGGCCTTGGGATGTTATATTTGTGAATATCATCACCTTTTAAAGTGAGAGGTTGACTGAGAAGTGTCCCTGCCTCCATCAGGTGACTTTCCTCTGTGGGGACACTTTCAGGGAGGGAAGAGGACTCCACACTCATCAGCTTGAAAAAAATTGAGGAGTTTCCACTGTGGGATTTTTCTGAGACCCCCATCAAAGGGAGGAAATTATGAATCTGACTCCATGTCCTTAGAAGGCTAATTTATTATTTTATGATCTATATTATATTAAAGAATGCTATACCAAAACTATACTAAATTCTACTAAAGAATGGAGAAAGGACAGACAGAAGGCTAAAAGATAATAATGAAAAACTCGACTCCCTCCAGAGCCCTGACACAGATGGACTGTGATTGGTTATTAAGTCAAAATAATTCACATGAAACCAATGAAAAAATCACCAACCAAATTCCAAAGCAGCAAAACACAGGGGAAGCAAGTGAGATGATATTGTTTTCCTTTTTCTCTGAGGCTCCTCAGCTTCCGAGGTGAGAAACCCTGGCAAAGGGATTTTTCCAGACAATATGACAGTGACATTCCACCCCTCAGCTCAGCTTTTAAGCCACAGCAGCTCCTCTCCCACCCCTCTTCTTGCCCCAAGAAAATCAGTTCAGGAAAAGATCCATCCTCAGCAGTTGCCACATTTAGCTTTGCCATTACAGAATATCCACAGGTTTTCCTGGGAATGGGAGCCCGGAGAGCCCTGAGCCCCCAGCAGGATCCAGCCCAGCTCCCTCTGGGTGTTCCTGGTGCAGCCCAGGGCCCCCCATCCATCAGCCCCACGTTCTGCCCCTTTGCTGCAGTGACAAACGGAGCTGCCAGGGGCTCTCTGGGCCTTCAGAGGGAGCAGGACCCTGCAAGCAGCTGCCTTTTTGAATGCTGAGCTAAATTCAGTTTGTTTTGGTTTTTTCCCCTCACTGCATAATAGACTCTTTAGTTTCCTGCCACAGATGTCACTCCTTGAGAAGGAACACACAAAGGACAGGAGCTGGCACGAGCAGGAGGGTAAAGTTTGATCTGAAAGGATGTTTTCAAGTCTCATTACCTAAAAACCCTTTATTCATTTAAAAACCACTTTCAAAAGCGCCATTACTGAAAATATTATACACCTGCATTACTAGTCCAGAAAACAGCAGGGTTTATATTCGAACACCTGAAAGCAGCTGCAGTTTCTCTCAGTATTTTCCTTTGCCACAATCCCTGGAGCTTTCCAGGGAAGCCAGCACTGACCCACCCATTGTCACCTCAGCCTTGCCCTGTCACAAAATGCCTTAGGCTGGACGGAGCCTTTGGGAGCTGTCACATCCCCCTGTCCAAGCAGGGCTGGGAAGGAGCCAGAGGGATCAGGGTGGGATCCAGGTGTGGGACACCTGCAGGAAGTGAAGGCTGCACTCACAACTCCTCTTCCTGCTTTTCAAAGAGTTTCCTTTGTTCAGTCCTTCAGGCATGGCTGGAGAATTGTCCCTCGTGTTGTAATCCTGCTCAGTGAGGTTTTTGTGCTGAATTTGGGAATATTTCCTATTAGTCATGTATATTTATCTCAGACCACTGGAAGCCATTTACACACACACAGGTATTTCCATGTAGGCACTTCACCCTTCTCAATTTCATCTCTCTTTTATGGTGCTGTTTATAGCAAAACCAGAAATCAATTCCATCCTAGTTCACTTTTTACATTAGAGATATGAGCTGGCCTTACATGGAATTCATCTGGATTTCTCACTAAAAATAAACCCCTTCCCATTCCCACACTACCCAGGAAAGAAATAGGCTCACCTGCAAATCCACCAGATGCAGAGGAAAGAGAGATAAAGCACAACTCAATCTTAATTTTGATGAAAGATTCAGATTTGCTGCGCATTTCATAAACAGAAGGCCCTGGGAAATCCTAGCAGCGCTCCAGGTTAGGGAGGAGAGGAGCAGGGGGGAAAGTATAAGCTCAGACTGGGCTCTGAAAACATGAACATCAAAATCAAACTCTCTCACAGAAAGTGATGCTTCAAGGATGACAGAGAATCTTCAAAAGCCATCAAATTGCTCCAGAAAATTACACCAAGCAAAGTCATTCTTTGTTCACTGTTCATTTTCCACACAGAAAATTCTCTCCCTGCCACCAAGAACAACAAATCTCACTTGTCCAACCACAGCAGAGCTCAAAAACTGGAAGGGTAACGAACCCCTTGTGTTTGGTCAGAATGAACAGGCACAAGGAATTATAAATCAATTTTAGAAAGGTTTTTTGTTCTGCATTTCCAGATGTATTTGCTGTCAGAATAGGTTGGTATTTGCAGTGCTCAGCCCTGACCTGCCTGGGAAAGGGAATATAGTTTATAATAAGAAATCTAAGCGCAGAAATATGTAGAAAAGTGCAACATTTTCATCCTCACCCACTATTTCTTCACTTGGACTTTCGCCCTGTACATTTTTCTGGCTGGCTCCACAGGTTCATGTTCCTTTTTTGCCGCAGGAGATGCAACACCCACAGGCTTCACTATTCCCACTCTCCAAACCAGCAACACTTTCACAAATGACTCCATCTGGGAGATCATTTCTTATTTTGAAACCAATTCTGAAGCCAGCGTTGGAAAAAAATCTTTCAAGAGCAGATTCTGTCGAGGCATTTATTGGTGAAATTAAATAATTATACTCTGTTCATCTCACAGTGTTTTGATTAATTGTATACCTGGGTAATTGCATGTTTAGATGATTGATATCAATCATGATTGAAAAGATTAAAAGTATTTTCCTGTCTCTATCAAACCTACAGAAAATACATTGCTACCAATGAAGCATTTCCACCCATCTCTATTATCCATAATAGTGATTATTTTACCTCTTTCTGTCCTAAAAATAAAGCACACATATTTTATTTATATCTCTCGGAATTATTTTTACATCTTTAAAGGCAAAAAGGAGAATTTTCTTTCCCTGTGCCCTGACTGGTGATTCCAGCTCTGCTTTCCTGCCTCAAAAACTCACACAGCTCATCCTGCTCTGTACTCGGGCTGGGTGTGGGTCAGGCACTGTAAACACCATTTTCTGTCTTATTTCACCCCAAAATTAATTGTAAACACTCCACGTCAACCCCTGATATGTCCCTGCCTGCACTTGGAACCTCAGGAGAGGGCTCAGAGGGATTCACAGCATCCATTCCCAAGGATCTTCCAGGGGGTGCTGATGCGCAAACAAAAGACTCTGGATGATCTGAATTCTCCTCTCTTGGCTGGAATTTACACCGGTTTGGGGAGTGCTAAAAATCCCAGGAATTTACAAGCCAAATTAGTATTCCTGTGACCATGGTGTGCAGCAGTTTTAATGGACTGCCTGATCTTCCCAAAATGAGACCAATTATTTTCACAGGTATCTTTCATCACAACCTACCCAAGTTAATAAAACTCCACTTCCCAACTAAACCAACTTTTCATTTACCACAGCTTCTGAAGGGCTCTCTATCTATTTTTATTTGAAACTATGATTTCTGTTTTCAAGACCCGTCATTTGTTTTAGGTGTTTTCTTTTCAGACAATTATTGCAATTTGATCCTGGATGTAAAATGTTAACATTCAATAAGACGTTTCCTAAATGGGTAATTTATGCTGCTTTATTCAGTTTGTAAAACTATAGAAGCTGAGGAACAAGTCATTTATATAAAGTGATAAAATTTAGGCTCCTGTTAGCAGGAGGTTATGGAGCAAATAAATCTAAAAAAAAATTTAAAAAAATTTAAAAACCACATTTCTAGAATTCACAGAAATCAAGAGGCTGGATTTAAAAGAATAATTATGGATGTAATTCTCCAAGAAATTTCTAGTGAGCAGGAGGATGGAAACAGCATAAAGTTCATTAAAAAGGGTGGGAATTACTCTGCTTTCCCAATTCTCTGGAAAAATTAACAAAAACTGAGCTGTCTGCTGGGCTATGGAAGTTTTTGTGGCTTGTTTCCTTCTGGCTTCCCAATCCTACCAAGAAAACCCCAGGGAGAAGAGGATAAATGTGACACCACAACGTCTCCATGCAGGAGAGGATCCTTCAGCAAGGAATATTCTGATTTACCAGCACAGCCACAAAATCCTCCAGCTCCCGTGCGCAGCTGGCAGGAGCACAGATATTGCAGTTGTCACGTTTGGAAACATACCCGTGTTTTGGGAGAGTAAATTGGGCATAATTAGCATTAAAAGTAACGTGAGGTGATGCTAGCATCAGGCAATTATCCCTTTGAACAGCTGTTAAATAGTGTTAATTGGCTGCTATGGACTCCGGCTTCCCAGGTTTTCCAAACCAACGCTTCCATAAACACGCAGCAATTACCCAAAAACTGACACGGGGAGGAAGGGAAATGTCAAAAACACTGCTTGGAACCAGGGGCTTGAATTAAGATTTCAGGCTGCAGCTCTAAAACTGGTTTGGTTTTTGCCAGCTGAGCCAAGGGGGCATAACAATAATAATAACAGGGAAGCACGTCCCTATCACACTAGAAAATCCTTGGAAAGCCTCAGGATGGCTGGCAGGTCCTTGTATCCCATAAATCTGTCATCACCACTGACACATATTTGAGCAAAAAGTCACGAATACCAACAAATTTGTTGAACGCAGAGACGGCGCAGATTGTTTAAGAGTTGAAGTTTCTGGAATAATAGCTAAAAACCCAAACACAACAGGGAGAATCAAGACCAGAGGTTGATGCTCGTAGGTGGCTCCCAGTTCAGCTCATTCCCATGGAATTTCCTCCACTTCCTACCCCCAAACTTTCCCTTCACAGATATTTAGATACCAATTACAAACCCTGAGTGCGGCTGAGCATTTAAAATCAAATCGAGCTGCGTTAAGACTTTCCAGGTCTCCAAAAAGCAACTAGAATTTCAATATTTTTATAGGAAAAAGCAAATGGAAAAGCAGGAAAAAATTACAAAGAAAAAGAAAAGGAGCAAAAAGAGCTTGACTGCAAAAACCCATTTTTGTCTGGCTCATTTAAGGTAATTTCAGTACAATCAGCATTTCTGCTGCAATTCAGACACTTTCAGCAAATTAATCCTCCAAAGCCCAAATGAAATAACATACAGAGAAATAATATCACTCCAATTAATAGCAAGGGGATTTTAAAAATAATTTCTATGTGGACTTTATGACTCATTATGGCAGTCAGGTGTGGAACCCCATTCGTACAGGCAAAACCTCTTTTTAGTGCTACCAAAACCTGCATGGTGACCACAAAAGCAAATACATAAAAATCTGAGGAGACTCTTGAATTTTAACCAGATATCCCAAGAAATTAAAATATAAAAGGAAAAAATAATTAAATCTTCCTTCATAAACTTATTTTTCTGACTTTGTTTTTGCCTAAAACCATTAAATATTAGCCAGAACAAGCTACAGGCACAGAGGAAGGCTTCTGGCTCTGGGCTTGCGTCTTCAGTTATCCAAGGTTTTGCTGGATTGTGATGCCATTGGTGAATTGATTTTTTTTTGATGCAGTTTTATTGTTCATGGAGTGACAGGACACAGGGAATGGCTCCCACTGCCAGAGGGCAGGGATTGATGGGATATTGGGAAGAAATTCCCCCCTGTGAGGGTGGGCAGGCCCTGGCACAGGGTGCCCAGAGAAGCTGTGGCTGCCCCATCCTTGGAAGAGTCCAAGTGTCCAACTCCCTGATTTATTCCCCCTGAAATCCCCGTCAGATCAAGGAATTAAGCGTGCAGAGATGAGCTTTGCAGTTAAATTCTGCAAATTCAGTAAATTCTCTTTACAAATGATTCCTCCGCGATTTTTGCGGGGCCAGCGCCCTCTCACAAATATTTGCAGCAGCTCCCCCAAATCCCTGCTCCTATCAGGTCCTCGCAGCTGCTGATGGGTTTGGGATTGCTTTTCCAGCAGCCAGAGCTGAATTTTAAGCAGGAATTAGTGGAAAAAGCCACAAACAAAGCCACAGCAATAAAGGCTTGTGTATATTCATTTTTCACCCGCGCGTCTCTGATTTATGACCAACCAAGGTGATTTAACCTAATACCAATTTTGCAAGGCAGTATCAGACAATAAAGCTTTGCCATTTCACTCTGCCCTGATGTATAATCCAGTAACAATCACTGGAGACTTGAAATCACCTTTTCACCCAGCAATTTCAATACAAGCCAGGAGATTTGCCTGTGACTGATGTCCCACACAGCAGGAATTCCTCATGAGGACACTCTTAATAGCTGGGTGAACATATTTGGTTGGAAATAAGCCTTCAGCCCCTGACTGATTCAGTCGTGGTGCCATTTGAGCAAAGCACTTCATTTCTCCCCCCCCTCCATTGATGGATTTCTTCTCACATTCTGCTTTCTCCCCTTGTTTCTAAAAAAGCTTTTCCATCACCACGAAATCTGCATGAACATCTTCACCTCTGCTGGTCATTCCTGCGACCCTTGCTGAAGGTTTTGTGAAGATGAATGACTTGTGCCAGGGAAATGTTTTATTCATGGTTGAAAATGACCCAGATGAAACCTAAAATAATAATTCAGCCCTCTCTGTTTTTAAGAAGGAGGCTATAACTTGGATTTAACTGGAAAGTTTTTAATAATTGCTGGTGACAAATCATTTGCTCGCTGGAACCTATTTATAACATGTCTATAGATAGGGCTGGACTCAAATGCTCTTATTTTATTACCATTAAGGTATAAGAAATGCCATTTTTGAGCCTTCTCCTGAAGTCTTCATTCTCCTTGAATCTATATGCACATAAAATCTACATGTACATAAGGCAGAGAAATGGATTAACAGTTTCTCTGCTGTAAAATCAGTGATTATTTCTCCTGGGAGGCACCCAAATATTTGGGTGACATCAGCCAGACTGGCCCAAGGAGGAATCTCCACAATGCCAACCATGGGAAGGACTTGGAGACATCCACAAGATGATTTTCTTTCCAGCCATTCCATTATCTTTTCCAGCTTTTTATGTACAGCTGCCCTGAAAAATGTAAACCCAATACCCTTGGTGCAGGAACTAGAAAATAATTACAAAATATCAACAAGGAATCTCTTTTCCTTCTGTTAGCACCACATTCCAGAGCAAAGCTTAGCAGGAAAACAAAACTTCTCCCCACATTTTTAGTGGAGGAATTTACCTGGAGTTCCCAAAACTATCTTCCCTTTAAAGCAAATATTAACATAAATATTGCTGGTCTTTTGGGGCCAGTACTTTCTTAGTCTCAAGAGATTCCGATTCTAAATTTAATCTAGGATTATTGGGGTCTTTTTTAACCAAAAAAGCTCTTATTTAATAATTGTTTTGGTGTACAAATATCACAGGAGACACGCAAGACTCTGACCACAGATAAGAAAAGCCCCCTCCTAAAACCATTTAACAAGAAAACATTTCTAGCACATGTATTGGCAAAGATGGGACAAAATATGTAATTCACACTTAATTTCCCTTTAGAAGGAAACAAAAGTATTAAGACTTTTTGATTGCTGCTTGCATTATGATGAAAAACTGCATTTTTTTACATTCCTGGTGATAGGGGCAAAGAAGGAGCTCTCTACCTATGGAAAAGCTGCTGGGATCAGATCAAATTTGCGTTTCTGTCACCCTCACAGGCACTTCCACACTTCGGGAAGATGCTGGGCAGTTTTCATAATGCCCAATTATTGCACTATCAATAAAGTCACTCCTATACATTCACACATAAAAGACTGAGCTGATGTTCCAGCTTCTTCAGAGTAGCATAATTATCCCAAGATTGATTTCATTGTGACATCCAAAAAGCCCCCAGAAGTCCCACTATTTATAGCAGAGCATCCATTACCACCAGACACGGGGCCTATTTTCAGACTCATCTTTTATTGTGACTTCCCTTGGAGAAAACAAACAACAACCGGAAAAAAAAAAAAAAAAGTGCCACAGAAATGCAGCAAATAACTCAATCACAGCAGCCTCGCTGTAAATGATCTCTCCAGAAACATTTGCTACTCACTCATAAAAATATCTCTGCAATCAACAGCTCAGTATTTGTCAGAAGTCTGTAAACATTCCCATTCCAGCGTTTTTAGAGCTCCTGGTTGATGTGCTTCAGTTTGGATAAGCAACATAAAAAAATCAGGCTAAATCCTACTCACTAATGAAGTTTATTATGTGGAAAAAAAGCTAAGAATGGAAGTAGAATATAGTTAGGTGAGAAGGAAATTCCAATATAATATCCAAAAAGTGACAATAATTAATGAAAGGGTAACATCTAAATCTTCTAAACCCTTCGAAACGCTAAAATACACTAAAAATCTTCTCAAGAATATCAATACCCAGAAATTCTTGAGCCATAGCTCAGTTTCTTTCATGCCATTAAGCAGTAACACTTGTTTTAGCTGACATTTAATTTTGTTCAGGCAGTAGCAGCTCAGTTACTCAGGTGCTAACAGCAGTTGGAAATACTTAAGATGTGAAGTTTATTCCAAGATATTGGAGTCCTGTTTGTCTAAATTTAGGAAAATTGCCAAATTCACCACACCTGAAGAGACTGTGCCAAAGTCAAACAGCTTCATCCTGAAATTTCCACAAATTCATCTGGAGCTGCAAAAATATTTGACTCTAAATTCCTCTTCTCATGATCCATGGTGGAGAACAGAGCTCCCAAACTCTGTCACTGAAGAGATGTTGGAATTTCAAAGGAATACAAGAGTCAGCCAAACCCATAGGAGCCATCTCACATCCTTGAGCTCCCTCGCCTCCCTTCCACATGAAACCCGGGGAAAATAGCACTTCCCAATTTATCCCCAAAGATCAAGTGGGAAGATGATTGGCAAGATTTTCTAGGGCACCCAGCCGATATTCCAGGGTGGAAACGTCACTTGGATAAATCTGAGTATGCGCTGCTCACCAGGGGAGGAAAAACGTCCCTCAAAAGCGCTTTTATAGGAGTTCAAGTGTGAGACAGCCCTTCCCTCTCAATATCCCACCTAATTTGATGGCAAATTATCTTCAGGACCCAGTGATTATTGAGTGGTTAACTTTTACTGACTCGGGTTTCTTAATGAAGTGAGAAATCTTTAAGCAGAAGGTCTTTGGATCCCCGATGAGCCGTTCCGGATATTTCCGAGCTCATTCCATCACCTTGGCCATCTCCACAGAAACACGAACGGGGCAGCTCATCCCCATGGATCATCCTCTGTCACAGAGCCCAGCTTGGCTCCAAATCTGTTCCTGGGAGAACTTTGAGTGTCAAAGCTCCCAACGAGCCCCGGCGCCTCAGGCAGGTTGGATAAATAAACAGCAATGTCAGAACAATGACAAAATCATTAAATTCCACCCAGGACGTGATTCTGCTCTTCCTGAACAGGCTCAGACCCAGCACCAGCTGAGCTTTCCTCTCCAGCTTTTCAGACCACGCCTCTCCACCAGATGGATTATTAAACCTGTTTGGAAATTGTTTCTCAAGGTGTGTTATTTATAAAGTTCTGTCAATTGTTTCTCCGGGGACGTTTGTAAAGTTTTGTACATGAGGCAATCTCTAAATGCACCAAGCCACGTTTTTAAATTAAAAAAATGTTCAGGGTCCCAGTAAAAATGATACAATTTTGAATTTCGCCTGACCAAAGGTAAGGCATGTTCCAGAGAATAGAAAAATTTTCAAGAATACCCCTGAAAAATCAATTAATTAGAAATTAGCAATTAAAATCCGTCATCCAAATATTTGCCTTGTCGCAATTTCAGCAAGAGGGAAAACCCTCTAGATTTCAGCAAAGTGGTACCATTCCATTGAGATGCACAACACAATTCCACTTTATCTCTACAAAAAACTCATTTTAACAGGGTTTTGTATCAGGGTTTGTCAGCACAGAGACACTGAGATATAAATTCAAATTAACTGGAAATATCAAGTTAAAGGGGATTAGTTAAAATTGCCTTAACAGCTATGAAGCCTCTCAGACATTCAGAATTAACAAAGCTTTATTTCAGTTTTGCTTAATTCATCTCTAAGGCCAATTTAAGTCTTGAATTCTCAATCTCTGGTTGTCTACAATTCAAAACTCAATTCAAATAACCCATTTGAAAAATCCTCTTGGATTATTTTTCCCAGCTATGCCCACAAAACAAAGCCTAAGAAGCCCTGATAAATTCCTTGGAAGACTGCTAAATAGGAATCACTGCTCCTCATTTCAGGAGCAATCCCCTCAGTCTCACCATCAGTGAAAAAATTCGTTATAATAATTAGATTTAGCACTAAAATTCCATGGTAAAATACACCAAATGCCCTCTGACAGCTCTTATGTCTCCTCTACTGCTTCACAGGAACAGATAATTACCTTTTTTAATGTAAAAATCATGGTTTCTGTGAATACAGCACTAATACCAGACCCAACTGCTGTAATTTCTGTTAATTAGATTTCCCTTGACCTAAAAGAAGCCACAGCAGAAATCCATCTGTTCCTCTGCTCCAACGCCACAAAATTCCCATTTATAGCCTTTTTACCTTTCTAAATATTTATTGACATCCAAATGCCAGCATGAGCTCCTCCCTCCAGCCCCAGTTTGGTGACTTTAGGTGGTGACAGCTTCTTATCAGACAGATCTAAACTGATATCAAAAGTAAGGGGGAAGGAGAGATAAGGATGTTCCCTCTCCCTGTGTCCTTGGGGACTCATCACCTGGAGCACTGAGCTGCATTTTGGGCATCCAAATTTGTTAAAATGCAGAGTGGATGGAGAAAAACCTGAGGAAAGGCACCAAAACTGGGTAGAAAAGGAGCGGTGGCAGTGGGGAACACAGGCTGGCAGTGCTGGGTTAAGGGCTGGACTCAGAGGGCTTTTCCAGCCTAAAGAGTTCTGCAATTCCAGGACTCTTGGCTCTAGAGAACAGAGACCTGAATGGAAACACAGGAGTCTCCAAAAAGGCAAAGAGCTGCAAGGATGGAGACAAAATAAAATACAATTTATAAACCCAAATAGAATTTTTAAAAAGGGGGAAAAAACCCAAAAGGAAAGCGACATAAACCCATCTCCTTTGCATCCTGTGGTTGAGAGAAGAATTTTGTATGGCTCAGTTTGGAAAATAAATTCAAATTCCATTTTGCCGCGCAGTGACTCTGGACTTTATTTCCTTTTACAGACCCAAATCTGAATTGCTACTCTGAGCATTTAAATATCCTTTCCCTCCAGAATTCTTCCTTACCCAACATCCCTGGTGGGATTTCAGAGCCCTGTGGATGTGGCACTTGGGGACACGGGGCACTGGTGGGATTGGCAGGGCTGGGGAAGGGTTCAATTTCAAAATCTTGGAGGGCTTTTCCAACCTGAACGATTCCATGATTCAGGAAACCAGGAGAAGTTTCTGGTGGCCCAGCAAGGCCCTGAGCTGGCCCCAGGAATTTCTCCCAGCCTGGAAGGAAGATCCCACCCTCCAGCAGCTGCTGCCTTTCATTGCTGTGATTTCTCTTCTGCACATCTGGCAAATTCTTCACCCCCTGCCCAGATTTTTCCTTGGTTTTCTCTGCTTTTTTTAGTTTTATTTTTTTAGATGTATCATTTTGCAGTCATTCTTTGAATTTATGGAGAGCACCAAGGGCTCACATCTGTGTTCACAGAAGGCACCCAATGAATTACAGCAGGAACTGCAGTTACTCTATGCAAATTCTCCAATAGATGTAAAATCTCAAATTTTTGACAACTTTTCATTTTCTGGGAGTGTTCCAGGAAAGGAAATGGGGATCAGGTAGCCCATCTCTGGGCGAATATGTATTTTATCCAGTGAAACAAGTTTCCCCCAGGTAAAATAATCTGCTTTTTTCTCCTCATTCAAAAGCCATACATGTTCAAGTGTACAGTGTGTTTGCACATCCCAGGTCTGGCTGCTGGAAAACCAGCTTGTTCCTCCCTCAGAAAAGCCCTCTCTGGTAGTTTTACCCCATTTCATCACAAGAAAATTATTAACAAGTTCAAAACCTCCTGAAAACACACAAATATTTTATTTCACCTGAACAGAAGTGTTACAGAAAATGTGCATCAAACTTTGCTTAATATTTCCCCAAACCACAGAATCATTAAGGTTAGAAAAGGGCCTCTAAGATTAAATCCAGCTATTAAACCAGCGCTGCTAAATTATGTCCAAAATCACCACATCCACACATATCTTTGAACGCTTTCAGGGATGGTGACTCTTCTGCTGCCCTGGCATTTTGTTCCAATGCTTGAAATCCCATTTGGAAAAGAAATATTACCTAATATCCAATGTACTACCTGGTCCAAGAAGGAAAGATGAATTCCCTGGATGGGATTGGGTCTTTTTTACTTCACTGCTATCACAGAATTCCAGAAATATTTCAGTTGGAAAAGCCCTCCATGGCCATCAAGTCCAGCCTGTTCCCCATCCCCACCTTGTCCTCAGCCCAGAGCCCTCAGTGCCACCTCCAGGAATTCCTTGGACACCTCCAGGGATGGGCACGCCAAAGCTCCCGGGGCAGCCCCTTCCCATGTTTAACAACCCTTTCCACGAAGAAATTCCTCCTGAACACCATGACCTGGTCTAGTGGAAGGTGTCCCTACCCATGGCAGGGTGTTGGAATGAGATTAATTTTGAGGTCCCATTCCAGCCCAAATTATTCTACAACAATTCCATCAATTCTAGGCTGAAATCTCACATAAAAACGCATCATCAAAAAGTTAGTTTGGCCCACAGAAAAAAAAAAATTTGAAGAAAAAATATAGGAAATAAATTAATTGCTGAATATTTTCCCACTCAATCCCGTCTTTCCAGCTACGAAACCCTTGTTCCACTGAACGTATTTCAGTTACAATTCATTCTGTCCAAACACCTTCAGAAGAAAATGTCGATCCAATGTTCCCATCACCCCACAGGGGGGATTCTGTTGGAGTTTTAATGAATCCAGGAAGCAAACACTTGCACCCCACATCCAGCTGCGCTTTGGGGGGATTTCAGGACTCTTTCACCTGCAAACACTGGTCTGGCTGACCAGGTGAGGATCAGCCACAGGTTGGACTCAGCTTTGGAGATCCTTTCCAACCTTTGTGCTCCCATGATAGAAATGAGACAAAGACTCAGATCAAAGACTCAGATCTTCCCCTGGAAGAGCTGCAGATGAGCACAAGTTCCAGTGAAATCCACGCTCCTCTTCCATCAACGGGAGCCTGCTTGACCACAACTCCTCCAGTTCTGAGTGACTGCCACGATACAATTCCCTGTGTCCTCATAAAACCCTATCAGGTGCAAGACTGACACATGACACCATAAATCTTCTGTTTAAAAAGTCCCCATAGCTCAGGGACTTGAAGCTTATTGTGTTTCCTTCACCAGCACAAAGCAAAACCCCATCTTCCATCTTAACATTCAAAATCTATTCCCAGCGAGAAAACAACTTATTAGTAAACAACCAACATTTCCCACAGTGAAAACAATTTATTTCCCACCGAGAAAACAACTTGTGAGCAGAAAGCAGACTGGAAAGGCAATCTGGGCTCTGCAGAGCTGCAGCTCATCAATAACCCCACTTCCAAAACAGGCATTACAACCACCCCTATTAGAGAGAGCATGGGATGGGGCCTTGCATCAAATGCCTAAAATTGCTGTGACTCCCATCCTGGCAGGAAAAACATTTTAAACCTCCTAATGCTCCGTGTGTAATCCTGACACACCTGGAAGTCTGGCTTTAGGAACTGGGAAGTGAAGCCTGGCGTGTTTACATCTCCCCGGGAAATGGAGCCATCAAGGACAAATAACAATTTCCATTTTTTATTCCACCAAGATTGCCTGAATAATAGAAAGGCTGCTCTCAGTGCATGATTAAAATTAAGGTGTGGAGCAAAGAGGCGTCCCAAGGTGTGCTATAAAAAGGAGAAATGAAAAGGAGAAAATTAAAGGTGTCGTGCTAACCATGAGTTTACCTTTCGGTGGGGTAAAAACGACTGAAATGAATCTTATAAAACAAATAAAAGCATGAAAAAAAGGATCAAAGCAGGCATGGGTTTAAGTTAGATGTCTAGAAGTCAATCGTAGAAACTCAAAAATGTTTTGAAATTAAAAAATTACTTAAATTGCCTTTTTGCTCACACATCCACACCCTGCACTGCCCCAGCCCCAAGGAGCTCCTGGTTCTCCTCCATCGAGGCAATCCATGAGTGTTCCCATGTTTGTGCACCATGATCAGGGATGTTTACAGAACCATTCATCATTCCATTCCACCCTGTCCAGACTCACTGAGTGTTCCTTGAAGCAAAACAGCTTCAAGAGAGATTTCAAACCAGAGGAATTAAACTTGCAATGCACTGGTACCTTTAAGTAAAGTCATTCAGGAGAGCGGTTGTGATTCATCAAACACAGCATGTTTTCAAAACTCCAAGTCTGTTTTCTCCTATTTTTTATTTTTAGGAGGGAGGGAAGGGCTCCTCTTCTACCCTTAATTTACATTTTTGTAGGTCTTGTACCATTGACTTTCTCACGTCCAACAACTGCAAAAGCGCTACCAACAAATTTGAATTATTTTCCATGTTTTTGTTTACTACCTTTCATAACCATATTAATCAGGGTTCCCTTCATTAGGCATCCCAGTCATCAGCAAACTAAATTAGGACCTCCAAATTTAATCCCAGAAATCCTACCACAGCACAGAAACCCTGGTATTCCTTAATCAGGGAAAGAACTCACACAGTTCTCTGGATGTGGATCACACGCAATGACATGGAATCATGGCTTTCAATGAATTTTCAATCATTTTCATGGAAGCAGTTCATAAAAATAAATGAGCTTTCAACGAGTTTTCAATGGTTTTCGGTGAGTTTTCAATGGTTTTCTTGGCAGCGGTTGATAAAAATAAATAAAATAATGAAATCAGTACTGCCACTTTTTTCCAAGTGCCTGGGGATGGGCACCTTCCAACCCTGAATTCCCAGCTGGCACAGGGATGACCCAGCAACACAAGGCCTCCATGGTCTGAGCATGATCCCACAGCCCCACCATTCCCAGCCTGTTTGGCAGGGAAAAGCCAAAACAAGTCTCAGCACTAAAGCCAAGCTCCTTCCAGAGCCATGCCAGGAGCTGGGGAGCTTCATTAGGCATCCCAGTCACCAGCAAACTAAACTAAGACCTCCAAATTTAATCCCAGAAATCCCAGCACAGCACAGAAACCTTGGTATTCCTTATCAGGGACAGGGAAACATTCATACAATGACAATGAATGATCCACATCCAGAGAACTGCATGAATTCCATGTCATTGGATGAACATGGAATCTGTTTTCTCACTCGGAAGCAGTTAATAAAAATAAATAATGAAATCAATGCTGCCACTCTTTCCAAGTGCCTGGGGATGGGCACCTTCCAGCCCTGAATTCCCAGCTGGCACAGGGATGACCCAGCAACACAAGGCCTCCATGGTCTGAGCATGATCCCACAGCCCCACCATTCCCAGCCTGTTTGGCAGGGAAAAGTCAAAAAAAGTCCCAGCACTAAAGCCAGGCTCCTTCCAGAGCCATGGCAGGAGCTGGGGAGCTCTCAGGCAGGGCTGAGGCAGGAGTGAGGAGCTGGTGCTGTGATTTATTTCGGGCTGGCAGCTCCTGTTTGCCTCCAACCTGTTCCATTGATGGATGGGGCCTGGCAGCAGCGGCCAGGGGAGCTCGGGAGGTGACAGCAGCCTGGCCTCAGGGCACGGCTGGGTGATGAACCAGAAGGACCCGAGCAGCCTCTGAGCAGAGGGAGGAGGGAGGCTGGCTGCAGGAAAGGGAAAGAAATCCAAGAAACAAGCTGCTTTTACCACAGAGAGCGAATCTACGGCAATTTCCCACTCGCCATCGCTTTCAAATTGATGTTGGGCAAGATCAGGAGGAGACCTGTCACAGACATCTTTTTATGAAAAATCCTTTCCTTAGGATTGTTCCTCCTGAGAAGCTGAGAGGCCTCAGGAACAAAATGGAAACAATGGTTATCTGCTGCTGTGGGATGCAACAGGTGCATCTGGGATTGGTCTCATGTGGTTGTTTCTAATTAATGACCAATCACAACCCAGCTGGCTCGGACTCTCTGTCCAAGACAGAAGCTTTTGTTATCATTCCTTTTCTATTCTTAGCCAGCCTTCTGATGAGATCCTTTCCTTCCATTCTTTTAGTATAGTTTTAATGTAATATATATCATAAAATAATAAATCAGCCTTCTGAAACATGGAGTCAGATCCTCCTCTCTTCCCTCATCCAAGAACCCCTGTGAACACTGTCACAGAGGCCCTTTACAATGTCACCTTTTTCCCCATTGTGTTTTGTGCTGTGGAGGCTGAGTTTTATTCTGTGGAATCTCTTAGTGGGACCTCACGCAGGCACAGCTGCCATTAGTGTCACAAGGAGCTCCTGTGCTCCTGTGTGTGGAGAGCAGAGCAGCTCCCTTAGGGCAAGGCTTCTTTCAAAGGAAAACCTCCCAGAACCGTCGAGCAAAATTACCTGGAATTTTAAAGCCCTCCAGGCAATGATTATAGCCCTGCCAGTCCTTCAGAGGAGCACAAAGGGCCCCATTCTATAAAATAATATTAGTATTTGATAGCTGGCAGTAAGGCAAAGCATTTGTGAACGAGAGGGGACCCAAGTTCCACTTGAAACAAGAGCAGGAGCAGGTGGCTCCTTGGCTGGGCTGTCTCTGGCTTGCTGGGCCAGAAATGTTTGTTTTGCAAAGCCTGGAGCTCTCCATTTCCACCCATGCTGAGTGGCTGTGTGCTGAGGGCTTTTATCCCCACTGCAGGACCTTTCCTGGGGCTGCTCCCAGCGCTGAGGCTCTCACTGTTAAGTGCAACACTTGACCCAGGCCAGCTTGGAGCAGCAGCAGTGAAGGAGAGCTCTGCACTAAACTGAAAATCTCCTTGCCAGCACTATTTTGGCCACAGCTCAGCTCTTCCCAGCACTTGGATGGGGCAGATTTCTCTTCCAGGGGTGGGCAGGTGGCAGGAGGGCAGCAGAGGGATGGAGAGCTTATTACAGGAGCACAAGGTAAAGCACCTCTTTTTCCACAGAGGACAAGTAAGCACAGCTCTCAGTGGCCCTGGAGAGGTGCTGACACCACCTCCTGGGTAAATGACAGCCTGGCCTGTTGTCACAAAAACGTTTCCATACAGATAATTGTGGGTTTCAATACTGGAAGCCGAAGGGGTGAGTTAAAATACATTCAGCATTAGAAACCAATTTCCCTGTGCTATAAACTACACGATGCAGTGGTGGGAAGAACTTTGCTTTTCCCTTCCCCTGAAAAAGAAAGGAAATCATGTCCCAACCAATCCAACACAGCCATCTAATAAACTTGGCAGCAGCACTTACTTATCCTCCATTCCCATTGTCCCTGTGTTTTCCCTTCTCTCCCAGCACTACTGGAGCTTCTTTCCTCTGCAGCACACAAACATCAATCTCTGTCCCAGCCAGAGTGGGAACTGTCATTTTGGCCAGTTGTGCTGCCAGGGAGAACAGGCTTTGCTCTGTTTCATTAACCCAGAACTTAAATTTTAAGGAGAGCAGAGTGATCAGGGGAGGGAGCAGCAGGAGGAGGTGCAGCAGCATCCCTGGCAGAGCCTGCCCTAGCAGGTGAATGGTGAAACATCGGAAGAAAATGGTGAAACACTGGAAGAAAATGGTGAAACACTGGAAGAATTTGTGCTGGAGCCTTATGGAAGACCTACAAATGTGTGTTTGGACAACTCTTGTGTAATTCCAGCCGAGTTCACACACCCAAAGCACACCCAGGATCCAGCCCCTGCTCCAAGCACTGCACAGCAGTGGAGGCAACTCCAGCCTCGAGGAGATCCCAGCCCTTCAATCAGAAACTCCAGATGCTCACAGACAACAGGCAAGAGGAGCAGGTGACATGGAAAAACTGAAATATGACACAGGCACATCTGAGAAGAAATGCTGAGATTTTGATGGCTGCTGGCTCTGACAAGCCTGGCAGGCAATCACCCTCTCCCCAAGCACTCAAAGCCAGTGAGTGTCCCCAACCCTGGGCTGAAAAAGCAGGAGCTAAATGGAGCAGAGAGGATGGCCAGGGTTCAAATTCACCTGTGGAAAGGCAGAGGACAGGTTTGCAGTCAGGGAGACACGGGGAGAGATGTTCTGGGTTGTGTATTACAACGCAAATAGATTGCAAACAACTTCCTAATCTCGGCACGGTTCAGCATAAACCCGAGTTAATTAAAGCTGGCAGGACCTCTGAAAGAAACACAGCAGTCACCATCAACAAGTATTTGCTGCAGTCACACGTACAGAAATCTTGTTTATTATTCTGCAAGTCTGCCTGCTGAAGCAGACCATGACAGCTCTGGCCAGTGACACAGAGCAGCGTCTGCCCGCTGAGATGGATGCACTGAGCGCTGAAACAATCGCCTTGCAATGACACACTCCTGCTTTTCCCTCCTCGTGGATCCCTCCCACCAGAGCCCAGTTAACCACTTCTGCCCATGGATTCGGAGATCAAGCATTTGTAAAAAAATCCTACCTATTGCTGTGACTTGTTTAGCAGAGTGCATGGAATGCATCTGGTGCCTTGCAAGGGAGATGGGGGAATATTTCCCCTGTTTTCTTGCCCTACAACTGCTCAGAGTCAAGACTTAAGTCAGTGTATTCCATGTTCTGGATTATAAACCTGTCCTAGAAGTGGTGAACTGTTATCCTTGAAATGGCTTCTTTTTAGGAATATTTTCCTTAGGAATTTGCACAGTGTAGTTACTGCACCACACATCAACTTACACATATTTGGTAGCTCCCAGTTCAGCAGGATTTCTTCTCCAGTAACTTCTGCAACTCATTTTAACCACTGTCATTACCACCACACCGACACTGATCTAGGGAATCATGGAAAATCCTGAGTTGGGACCCACAAGGTTCAAACTCCAACTCCTGATCCTGCTCAGGACAACTCCAAAACCACACCCCATGTCTGAGAGCACTGTAGAAATGAATCCAGGGACTTTTGTGCACCCAGATCACAGCAAAAAAATTCCAAACCTGTCATTCCTGAGCCCTTTCTATGTGGTGGGACTGAGGAGCAGAGGAAAAGCAGGTCTTCCCTCTTCCCACACAGCACCCACAATTCTCCACCCACACAAGAGCAGAATAAAGATCTATAAAAGCTTTTCATCCTTCCCTAGATGGTTGCAGTGAGTTCTTGAGAGCTGTTTTCACACCAGCCTCTACAGACAGAAACTCCTGACCCTGATTTAGCCCATTTATTTTTAGCTGAAAACAAAAAACACCCTAAGAAACAAGGACAATTCCATTCCCCAACAGCTTATTTCAAAGTTTCCCACCTGCTGCACACAGGCCAAGAACTTGACCATGTCCTCCTACCAGGCTCTTCTCTTAGGAAGCCGTGGTATGAAATATATTTGCTATTTTACTCAATGTTATAATTGAATTTTAAAGCCCTGCCCAGTTTCCTATTCAATAACAAGACAATTCACAGGTGATTTTGAGCCCTGAAGATTCCTGGGTGCTTGGTTTAGTAGCAGTTCAGTTCCCAGAGGTGCCTTTCTCCTCTTGGACAAGGTGGAAAAGGAAGAATATCTGACATTGCCAGGGAGGAAAGTGTTTTGAATGCGTGGACAACCAGCAAGCTGATGTAAAAATACCTTTTATTAACCTGGAGAATCATGAGAAGCAGGGTGAGATTCTGTACTTTGTTGTTAGCCCCTACCCATTCTTTCTGAGAAATGCTATTGATGTGCTTTAATTACTTTTTTTGTGTTAACCATGCACTGCTGAAAGGACTGGGCTTGTTTATACGATCTCCAGCTCAAATATGAATGTAATTGACATTTCTCCTGATCAAAGGAAGCGAATTATTGCTGTGCTGAATTCAAAAGGAGCTTTCCTGTAACAACAATGCAGCTCCCAAAACTCTCATTACCATCATGTAATCAGGCCTTTACAGGAATGGCATCAAATGCACCTTTGCACACTCAGACATCCAAGGGATGGTAATTATCCATTTCCTTTTAGGCCGTGCTGGTTTTGGGAAGCTGTGTGGGGCTTTTTTGGACAAACCAGATTGCTCATTTAGGTGTTACCCTCAGCTATTACAAACAGCTGTTTGCCCTTGGAAGGGGGTTAAGAAATTGGGAATGTTTAGAGAGAAATTGACCCCTAAATATCCCCCCAGGCTGCACTGGAGAGAGCAAGAAGTGTCTTGAGTGTGAGCAGTGAAAATAAGAGGAGGATTCACCCCAAGGAGAGGCTTGTGTAGAGCCCACAGGGAGTGGGGCACAAAGACAGCAAAAGGGTCAGGAACCAGAAGTGTTCAGTGCTTTGCCATGCTTCAGATTTCAAATTCTGCATCAGACAGAGTGTTCAGCGCTCTGCCAGGCTTCAGATTTCAAATTCTGCATCAGACAGAGTGTTGAGCGCTCTGCCAGGCTTCAGATCCCTGATCAGTCTGGGATTGTTCCCAGGCAGCAGAGATGAAACCAGTGTCTCCATTGGAATAAGCAGCTTTTTTGGGGTTTTGGTATTTCAGTGAGATGAGAAGTGAAGAAACTTTTAACCACACTCACAACAGCAAATTCACCAGGAATAAAGGATTGAGGCCTGTGCAACAAAACCAGCAGTGAAACAGTGATAAAATCCAACTTCAGCTCACACAACCAAGGTTGGCAGAGCAGACTGCTGCATTCCTGGGCAGCAGCAATCATCATCCTCCCAGCACCTGGCTGGGAAAGGCAGCACTCCCTACACCACCAAGATTTCCCTGGCATTTCCCATGCTCTCCTCTCCCTAAATGTGCCAGAGGAGAGTCTTGATGGGAGTTTGAATCCCCCAGCACACACCTTCAAAGGTGGGTGGCGGCCTGTGATCACCTTGGTGAGGGCTAAATCAAGCTGCTCAACCTCAACCACTGTGTTTTTATAATTCTGAAGCAAGCTCTGGCCCCTGCAGAGCAGGAAAGGGCCGAGGACAGGAAACTGTGCCTGGAACAAGGAGGGATGGACTCAGGAGCCTGTGCTGAGGGTCTGGAACCATCCACATGAACAGAGCCAGCAGCGAGAGGACAGCGTGACAGGAGCTGACACCAGGGAGAAAACAAAGAGAACGGCTTCAGAAATGAAAATAAAAGTTTATCTTGATGCAGGAGGAAGAAAAGGGACCCGTGAAGGGATGGAGAATTGATGGGGCTGTCAGTGCCAGAGACAGCAGCAACGATCCAGCAGCTTCCAAGAGGACTGGAAGGGATAAGAGATAAAGGATGGGAGATGAAGCCCCAACAGCCTCAATAGCAGATAAGATGCTGGGCATTTGTTTAGAGAGGACAGGAGTTCAGAAATACTGCTGCAGAAGAGTTGACAAACTTAGGACACAACAACACAACAAAATCTCCAAGATAACTCCAAGGAGCTGGGCTAAGGAAGGACAGAGTCTCTAAACTTGGGTTAATCAGTATTTCTTCTTGATGGTTATGAAACTACAGATTCACTGCAAAAATAATTTTAAAAAAATATTTCCTCTGAAGTTTAGGGTTTTCAAAGAGAAAAGTAACTTCCTGAGCTCCTTTGAAAATCCAGGGCTGAGCAGTGACATCCATTTGTTCTAGTTAAGGTATGCAAATATAGATGTGTTCATGCCCAAATGCAGAACCTTACAATGCCTGCTGCCTCCAATTAATAAATTAAACCCATTCCTGCTGGAGCCCAGCCTGTCACAGACAGGGGCTGGCTCAAGGAGCTACACAAGGAAATGAAATTTGAAAACGTTGGTTCCTAATTCTGGAATAAATTCCGAGATAATGAAATAGCTACCATGCTGTTCCACTTGAAATTTAATTCCAGAGCAATTCAAACGCACAGTGCTGATTACTCTTGTCATTTTTGGGGAAAAGAAAAGCCCCAAACCCAGGGGGTTTCAACTCCGACAAAACTGAAAACTGCATCTGTATCCCTACCAAAAGCAGAGGAAGGGAAATATCTTTAATAATACCAATTCTTGAGTTTCCAGGCACGGCAGCCTTGTACATAAATACCCCAAAATAAAACTCTTAATGCTCCAAATCCAAGAGACACAAAGGCTGGAGGCGCTCGAATGCACCGCAGGCACCAGCCCTGCATCAGCAGGAGCAGCTTCTGATACAGCCATCAAGCATCTGAAGCAGCTTTGAAACAGCGTTCCTGTCTCCAGCTCCTCAAGCAGGAGCCTGAGGGTGTCTGTTTTTAGAAAACTGCACTTTCAAACTCCTTAAACATTTTAATGCACGGAAATCCACATCGCGAGCGACTCCGAGCCGCTCTTACCCCGAGGCTTGTAACAACATTTGACTGTGGGGAGGGGTGGGAGGAGAGCAGAAACCTCCTGTGCTGCAAAACTTTGCTGTGAGAACCCCAGAGCAGAGTCCTGTGGGCTGCAGGAGACCCCAGAGTGCAGGAGCTGTGGAGATCCCTTTGTGCATCACATCCACCTGGCTCCCACCTCATCCAGCTCCCCGTCCAGCCATCAGCACCTCAGCAAGGAACAGCCCTACACCTCCCTGGAAAATTCACTCCAGTGGTTCATAGTTCTTTCCTTCTCTTTTTTCCCCCCTTTCTCCTCCTGCTTTTAACCACTCAGATTTTTTTCTCTCAACCAGGCTGTACCTGATTCAAATCCTTACTGAGGAACAAAATTTCCCCCTCTGTTACTACAAAGATAAACTTCTTGAGCCAACTCCTTAAATATTCATATGTCAAGTTCCCAAGCTCTCTAATCATCCTGATATCCCTCCTCTGGCTCTCCTGCAGATTTTCCTCTCTTGAAGAGCAGAGGAGCAAAACTGGACTCAGTATCCTGGGATGGAGAGGACAGGGGGAATGGCTTTGAACTGACAGAGAGGTTTGGGTGGGATTCTGGGAGGGAACTGTTCCCTGGGAGGGTGGCCAGGCCCTGGCACAGATTCCTGGAGAAGCTGTGGCTGCCTCTGAATCCCTGGAAGTGTCCAAGGCCAGGCTGGACAGGGCATGGAGCTCCTGTGGAAGGTGTCCCTGCCATGGTGGGATGGTGTTGAAGGCTCCCTCCATCCCAAACCATTCTGGGATCCTGCACAGATGCTTTAGGCCATCCTGCTAAAAGGTTCCCTACCAGGTTACTGTCCCCAAACTAACTGGGAATAGGAGTCCCTGATCCTTTCCCTGCCTTTACAGTGAAGTTCATCCCATTCCCAATCATTTCTCATTACTCTGCTCCTTTAAATACATCTTTAACCCTTAAAATAGCATCAACCCTTCAAATCCTGTTCCTGTGCACCTCCACCATCCCCAGACCTGCAACTGGCCTAACCCAAAACAAAATTAACAGTACCTCACATCTGTAATGAAAATAATAAAATAGAATTGAAAAGGGGAGGAAGGAAGAGTTTTTTACTTTCTGGGAGACGCAATTCTTCCATCAAAGGAGTTTTATGGCAAAATTTTATGTGAAGCAGCGCCTATAGAACAGATATTTCCATATGTTTTTTCCCCTGGAAAGTCCTTCCAGCCTGCATGAATTCCTCCATCCATCCTGCATTTCCTTGGAGCCAGTGATAAGCAGAGCCATCTGTGAGGATCATGTTTTCCCATTTCAGCTGAGAGCTGTCTGAAGGTCGCAGCATAAATTACATTTCCTACAACAAATTTTGATGGGCTGAATCAATACCCATGATCAAGTACCCCAGGCTGGCTCCCAACAAGGACAGATCCCCATTCCTGTCAGGAATTCCTGCTGTTCTTTAAATCATGGCTATCTCCATTCTTCCTCTGTCAAAATAACCCTGGGCTTGGGACAACACAACAAAACATATCCTGCAAAGGATGATGTTCCTCTCCTAACTCAGTTTAATTAATTCCCTCGGGATTCTGCCACAAAGGTGACAGCAAATAAAAATCTGTAGAGAAATTACCAAATTCAAATCTATTAAAAAAAAAAAAACAAACATCGCTCTGTTAGGGAAATTATAGAATTAATTTCTTTAAATGTACAACTACATCCACAGTCCTGTGATGGAATCTCAACACTCCATGAAGTGCTCTCTGGATGTTTAGGGGATTAAAAATATATGGAACAAACCCACACAAATTCTTGTGCCTCTAGGAGGCACCACTTCAAATAATCAGGCTTAAATGTTCTTATTTTTGCAAATAGTTTTGGGTTTCCATGGCTGTGGAAGAGGCATTTCAAGCTCTCCATCATCCACCTGGAGTGGGGTTTTAGTTTTTCCCTTTCCAGGTCATTCTTAGGGGGAATCACTCAATGTCAGGAGTTCGAAATCACATTTCTGGAGAGCAGCTCCCATTTACCACTGGCTGTGGGAAAAATGCTCTGTGCCCTGGCAGGTGACTCTTACAAATGGCTCAAAACCCACTCATCCCAAAAACACAACCATTTATTGAAATGTGGGGAAAAACTCCCCAAAAAACCCAAAACCACCAAGAGCAAAACTGCAAACCAATACAAATGAACCCAAAAATCAAACCACCTATCCCCATCACAAAGGAATGCTTTCAAAAATACCTAAAATAAGTAAATGTAACATTTTTCTTTGGAATTTTTGGCCAAGTTGTGTTTAGCCTCGTCACCACTGGTCAAGGAAAAGAGATTCACTCTTTTAGGAATGCCCTAAATGTTCCTCTCATTTCTCTCCTTTCAATTAAGCCCCTGACTTCAAGAACACAGAATATTTCTGCAAAAAAACCCCTCAATAAGTTGTTCAAGCACACATGTGTAGCCCTGGATTTGATTGAAGTGTTTTCCTGAGTGTGTGTGCATCATCCCAAAATTGATTCCAAGAGCTCTGAATAATTAACCTGAAGCTGGACATGGGATTAAAGATTATGATTAAAGATCTGGCACTTCATTTATCAGCAGGAGCTGCCTGCACATCCACATTTGCTCTCCAAAGGCTTCCTGGTGATCCCTGCCAGCCAGGGGATTCAGAATTTATTTGGAATTTGTAGCACCATACCTTTCCTGGGAAGATATGGATTAGTCCAGAGAACTGCAAGAAGGGATTTTGCCACGACCAAAACTGAACAGCAAGGTAAGGGCAGATACCTTGTACCATAATTCAGATATTGGCCTGAGATATTTAGAAGCCACAGACATTACTGAAATACAATTCAAGGACAAAATCTTCTCCTTAAGGCACTCAAATAAATTGGATTTTTAGGATTAGGTCATGAGGACACCTTGTCTAACACTGGGACATGGGAAGATGAAAGTTTAAAGTAAAGGCATAAAATTATTGATAATTTTATTACAAGTGTAATTATAGTTCGAAAAATAAGCCCAAATCAGTCCCTTCCATCCCATCCAAGCCATCCTGGGATTTTATCATGATCCTAGGTAAACAGAGAGTTTTTTGCAGTTTTTTGGCACTGCATTGATCCCATAGATGAAAATCAAACAAGATGAGAGCACTGCCCAGGGTCTGGACCACACCAAAACAAACAGGAAGGAAAAACAGGCAAAAACAAACAGGAAGGAAAAACCGAACAGGAAAAACCGAACAGGAAAAACCGAACAGGAAAAACCGAACAGGAAAAACCGAACAGGAAAAACCGAACAGGAAAAACCAAACAGGAAAAACCAAACAGGAAAAACCAAACAGGAAAAACCAAACAGGAAAAACCAAACAGGAAAAACCAAACAGGAAAAACCAAACAGGAAAAACCAAACAGGAAAAACCAAACAGGAAAAACCAAACAGGAAAAACCAAACAGGAAAAACCAAACAAACAGGAAAAACCAAACAGGAAAAACCAAACAAACAGGAAAAACCAAACAAACAGGAAAAACCAAACAAACAGGAAAAACCAAACAAACAGGAAAAACCAAACAAACAGGAAAAACCAAACAGGAAAAACAACCGCACAAAACCAAACAGGAAAAACCAAACAAACAGGAAAAACCAAACAAACAGGAAAAACCAAACAAACAGGAAAAACCAAACAAACAGGAAAAACCAAACAAACAGGAAAAACCAAACAAACAGGAAAAACCAAACAAACAGGAAAAACCAAACAAACAGGAAAAACCAAACAGGAAAAACCAAACAGGAAAAACCAAACAAACAGGAAAAACCAAACAAACAGGAAAAACCAAACAAACAGGAAAAACCAAACAAACAGGAAAAACCAAACAAACAGGAAAAACCAAACAAACAGGAAAAACCAAACAAACAGGAAAAACCAAACAGGAAAAACCAAACAAACAGGAAAAACCAAACAAACAGGAAAAACCAAACAGGAAAAACCAAACAAACAGGAAAAACCAAACAGGAAAAACCAAACAAACAGGAAAAACCAAACAGGAAAAACCAAACAGGAAAAACCAAACAGGAAAAACCAAACAAACAGGAAAAACCAAACAAACAGGAAAAACCAAACAAACAGGAAAAACCAAACAGGAAAAACCAAACAGGAAAAACCAAACAAACAGGAAAAACCAAACAGGAAAAACCAAACAGGAAAAACCAAACAAACAGGAAAAACCAAACAGGAAAAACCAAACAAACAGGAAAAACCAAACAAACAGGAAAAACCAAACAAACAGGAAAAACCAAACAAACAGGAAAAACCAAACAGGAAAAACCAAACAAACAGGAAAAACCAAACAAACAGGAAAAACCAAACAAACAGGAAAAACCAAACAGGAAAAACCAAACAAACAGGAAAAACCAAACAGGAAAAACCAAACAGGAAAAACCAAACAAACAGGAAAAACCAAACAAACAGGAAAAACCAAACAAACAGGAAAAACCAAACAAACAGGAAAAACCAAACAGGAAAAACCAAACAAACAGGAAAAACCAAACAGGAAAAACCAAACAAACAGGAAAAACCAAACAAACAGGAAAAACCAAACAAACAGGAAAAACCAAACAAACAGGAAAAACCAAACAAACAGGAAAAACCAAACAGGAAAAACAACCGCACAAAACCAAACAGGAAAAACCAAACAGGAAAAACCAAACAGGAAAAACCAAACAGGAAAAACCACCGCGGAAAACCACCGCGGAAAACCACCGCGGAAAACCACCGCGGAAAACCACCGCGGAAAACCACCGCGGAAAACCACCGCGGAAAACCACCGCGGAAAACAAACAGGAAAAACAACTGCGCAAAACCAAACAGGAAAAACCAAACAGGAAAAACCAAACAGGAAAAAAAAAGCGCAAAAAAAAACCCGCGCAAAAAAATGAAGACATCCTTTAAAAACATCTGGTCAAAAGCCATCTAAAAAGGAGCCTTTTCTTTTCTGAAGATTAGGCGCATATTTCAAAGATGAATTGGAGTTCAACCATTTAATTCCCAGCAGTCCCAGTTCACAAGACTTGCTCCCTGACCATTTATCCTCCCCAGCCAGCACAGGGACCAGGGGACTGGGAAACATCCACGCAAGGATCAGCTCCCACCACCCTGCCCTCCAAACAATGACTCCAGAGCGAGCTAAATTACTCCTCACGCAATGAAGTGACCTCTCCTAATTACACAAGATCAGGGAAGCCGCACTGAAAACCCTTCAGGGCTCCTTTTCTGACTCTTGCTGCCACCCAGCTTCACCTTTCCCTCCCTTAATTCTCTTATCTGTAACAAAGGGGTGAAAAAATTCTCATTGCCTTGAGGTGCCTCCATATGAGCTGCTGGATCAGAGCTGGGCATTGACGGAGGGTTATTGACTAAAACTTAACAGCCCCTAACCCACCGCTCAAGAGTTATTGCAGCTCACCTCGGTTTTTAAAAGAAGCAATCCCAGATAAATCTCATCTCTCCTCTACTTCTGTAATGTGATGTTTTCACCCTGGGCTTTTGGTTTTGTTTTTTATTTTTTTGGTTGTTTTTTTTGGGGGGGGGTTTTGGTGATGTGGGGTTTTGGGGAGGGTTTGGTTTTGGTGGGTTTTTTTGTTTGTTTTTTGTTTGTTCGGTTGGGGTTTTTTGATGGGCGTTTTTGGGTTTTTTTGTTTTGTTTTTTGATGGGTTTTTTTGGTTGGTTGGTTGGTTGACTGGCTTTTTTTTTGTTTGTTTTTTCTGCCCCACTGTGAAAGCTCTGGGGTAAATTCCACCCTTCCCTTCCTTTTTTTCCTGGAGTGGAATGCCAGTTGTCTCATATTCAGGAAGCAGCCTGATCTCCCAGGCTCTGTGTTCCAGAATTTGGAGTGATAAACGATTGTGCCTCACCCCCAGGAATTTCAGCTGTTTGTCTTTGGGGTTTACAGGGATGAGTGACTGAAGGAAAGAATACATTTTTCTTCCCAGCTTTGCATTGTATAAAAAGATTCCGAGATAAAAGTGGCACTGATAGCAGCAATGCTTCTCAATAAAAGAGCTGCTCACAGGAATTATACAGGAGATGATACAGCTTCAAATGAGGGTATAAATTATGTGCTAAACCCCAAGTTAAAATGATCACTCATTTCTTCCTTTTATTCTTCATTTTTCAACATACTCATCATTTTTCAGGGAAAAAAACCCCAATTGTCTGAATTGCAGATCTAAAACAAAATCACTGCCTGCTCCACCATCTCCTATTGCACTTAGAGATAGCCATACCAAAATGAAGTATTTTCCAGTTGCAGGTATCCCACTTTGTGGAGAGAACTTCTCAGCCTTTAACACCAAGGAACAATGAGTGCTCCAGGGATGAGCTCCCTGACTTTGGAATATGCATCCATCCCGAAGAGGCCAGCACAGAAAAAGTTGCATTTCTGTGTTATTTCCACCAGAATCACCTTTTGTGCTCTAAGATCATCTAGCACCAAAATACAAAACACATTGCTGGATTGATACGCAAATATCTCGTGGGATAGACGTGAAATAAGTCATGGTCAGAGTAAAGTATCCACACTGAAATCCACATGGGGCTTTTCCCAACATTTCCCCAAAGTAGGACAGATCAATATTTTAAAAAACACCAATTCTTATTTTTGAGCAGTGCTGCAGGAGAAAAGCCAAGGTATACTCTGTGGATTGTGATGGATGCACACAGGATCCTTCCTGCTGGGATGCACAACTCGTGGAGGAAAGGTTGGGAATATGAAAGACGTGGAATTAAAGCGTCTTTATTCCAGTTTTTATGTGTAATGACCAATAACAGCTCACCCCAGCACAGTACCACATTTATGGTGACATGGACTGTCCCCACTGAATATATTGGGAGGGAAAGTCTGTGTGTCTCCCAACAAATTAAAATTTTAATTAATATCCTTTTTCAGTATTTCCTTCTCCCCACACCCTCCCAGCTAGGGTTATGAACCTGGAATTAAGAGAGCACAGGGCCAATTTGAGCACATCAGAAACTGAATTCCAGACAAAAATCACCATTTCCCCCAGCAGCCAGACTCCCACAGTCCGGGTTATAAAACCAGGATTAAACAAACACACCTGACCTCACCTGAGAGGTTTCACAAGCAGGGGAAGCAGTGGCTCCACGGCCACATTAAATGTTAACATTTCAACATCAGCTCTGGAAGGTTAAAGTGATAAATAAAGTGATGGATTGCAGCTGGAGCTTTCCAGTGCACCCAGTTGAGCAGCAATTTGGAATGGCCAGGGATATAATGAAGTCTCTCATTTAAGGAATATTCTCCTGGCTCTGCAGGTCAGCAGTCCTGGAGCAGCAGCAGGAGGAGTTGCTCTGCCAACACACGCCTGATTATTTTTAATATTAAAAAAACCTTAATAGATCTTGACCTCTGTTTAGAATTAAGCATTTAATTAAAAGCCAGGATTTCCCTCCTGGTCCAATGGGGGAGATCACTGGCAGAGAGAAAATATTCCAATGTATGGACTTGAAGATGCACAGTGACAGAAAAAAACCTCAAAAGTAAGACCAATCTCTATTTTTACAACTTTTCAAAATCCAGCTCAAAAACTGCTCTAAAAGAGCTTCTGTGCTGACCAAAGCATGATGAAATTGGAGGGGAAACAGGAAAATAAAAACATTCCTAATTTTTTCCAGGCTATACAGACCTCAGATGGACAGTCCATGGGCATGGAATGGATTAAGGGATATGGACGAGGGAATGGCTTCCAACTGAAAGAATCTGAATTTAGGTCAGATATTAAGAGAAAACTTCCCTGTGAGGGAGGTGAAGCCCTGGCACAGACTGGAAAGAGATGATCCCTAAAGCCTCTCCCAAGCCAAATCATTCCATGATAACATGACTAACCTTTATTTTATCTAATGGTGTGATGGCATTTCAAACCTCCCACAATAAAATCCAGCCAGCACGTTTGAACATTGTTTTAATATTATTCCCTTTGAAAACACCCCTGAAACCTTATTAATATTAATAAGAGTCTGACAGGGGCAGAAAGAGTTGGATCTCAGCTTTTTCCTGCAGAAACTCTTTGCTTCTCTAAAATACACTGGAATTTGAAGACATTCATCCAGCACTCTCCTAAAAGGGCAAACTGGCTTTTTCTTGTCCCTCTGCCCTCCTACAAAAGCTGTATTTCCTGATTTTCTTGGGAATTTTGAACAACTAACTCTCTGAAAGGAAGCAACGCTTCACAGGAGCATCACATTTATACGAATAAGTTTGATTTTCTCTCCTTATACCAAAAATCTGGATTTTGTAGCATTCAGGGTAATCTGGGGCTTTGCTTGCTCCTTTGTTAACTCCAGAGCTGGGGTTTTCTTCCGAGATTTGGTGATCAAACTCCCAAAGCCTGTCAGAAGTCCAACGGATACTGTGGATGTGTTTTTCAAAGGATTTGTTGATCCAGCTGCCTACAACAGAGACAAGATTTGATGCCTTTTTGGAGCTCTTAGTGGCATCTGCAGTCGAGGGCATCCCGCTGTTCCCGTGACAAGTGTGCACACAAACAGCCCAAACTCCAAAGTTTCCTCCTGTCCCTTGATCTTCCCGTGATACTGGAGTTTAGGATTGTCACTGAGTTGCCTAAAGCATATCCAGCAGCAGGAAAATGGAAAATATCAATGAAATTGGGTCTCTATCAAAGATTTGTCTGAATCACCTCGGGGGGATTGCAGGCATTTGGCCAAACTGGGAGTTGTCACATTCCTTGGAATGACACAGCAACTCCTTCACCACCTCTAAGCTGAGGATATCACAAAAATCCTCACTCTGAGAAACAAGAGCCACTGGCACACGGATCACTGCTCCTTTCATCACCCAATTTGCTCCTCCTGAAGGCAATTAGCCAAGATTTCCTCATTTTTTCCTACCACACATCCAAGAAATGCCAGGGGCATTCCGGGCAGCCATCACTTGATCTCAGAGGGGTTGAACCCAAAATGTAATAGCGTCAGTGAGGGTGCAATAATTCATCAAATACAGATGGGGAGAGCACTGTGGAAACCGTGGAGGGAGTTGGTGATCAGTCCTCGAGAGATCAGATTTAAACAGTGAGGTTTAAATCCCAGTTTGCTGAAATCCCTGTTGCTCTGTGTTATCCCTGCATAATTGTATCACATTTAGAATTAAAGATTGAATGGGATAGATAGGGCAGAAGGGAATGGCTCCAAACTGGGAAAAAATTCCATTACATGAGGGTGGGCAGGCCCTGACACAAGGTGGAATTCCCAGAGCAGCTGGGGCTGGCCCTGGATCCCTGGAATTGTCCAAGGCCAGGCTGGACAGGGCTGGGAGCAGCCTGGGATGGTGGAAGGTGTCCCTGCCATGGCTGGGGTGGGAATTTAATGGTTTTTAAGATCTCTTCCAACCCCAAACCCACAACTCCATAACTGCACTTTCTGTGAACGAGTGTGGGCTGGCCACGGGATTTAATTTGTTTGAATTTGGCTTATTTTTCCCTCCATTTTTTTGTTTTCTTTTCTTCCCAGTGGCAGCCATGACCAGCTGACCCAGAGGCACTGAGGACAACACTGGCTGCAGAGGCAGCAGCCAGAGCAGCATCCCATGGGAGCAGCAAAATCTGGGTATGCAGGAGAGGGGAATCAATGAGCAGCACCCCCAGAAGGGACAGCAAAACCAGCAGATCCTAAAATTGTGGTGGGATTGCACAGGCAGGAATTCCCCCTTGGCATAAGGCAGAGCAGGTCTCTGTTGCCACTGGGGACAGGGAGAGCAGGAGCTTGGCTGCTGCCACTCCAAACTCTCCAAGAGCTCTTTTTGTGTCTGATTCTAAGTGGAACTCTTAGATTTACATGATATAAATAATATATTAATTCTTAGATTTATATAATATAAATAATATAAGATGCCACTAGAAAGGCATTTGTGATGGGGAACAAAAAACAAAAAAATTTAATTTCTATGTTTGAGAGCTGCTAGGTGGCTGTAACACATTAAATATAAGTAATATTAAAAAAAAAAAATTAAAAAAAAAGAAACCAGAGATTCCCTTCACATTTTAACAGCAAACATGCCAGCCAGCCAGGAGCTGTGCCACACACAGTTAATTGTCTGCTCAGCCTTTGTCCCTTGCACGGGGCTCTGTCACTGCTGTGTTCCTGAGGTCTGCAGGAATTAACCCAGCCCAGGCACATTCCCATTCCCAGCGTGCCATCTAGTGATGGATGGCAGCTGCAGACTCCATCCTCTGCTCGTGGCTCCGCTCCCTCCTCTCGCGCAGCCCAGAGGCACCACCCGAGCACCCAGGACAAGGTTTGGTCCCTGCCTCGCATCCTGACCCTGTGAATGAAAGCTGCTCCCCAAGGACGCCTCCTCCAGGCAAAGCCATTGGGGAAAATGGATGGCAAAGAAGGAATGCATGCAGAAAAATGAACAACAAATCAAAACTGAACCGTGGCAGGGATATTTTTTAATTTAATGACGAAAGAGGCTCCAGGGGCCAGCACAGGTTTTGTGCTTTGCTCACAAGGTGCCACAGGCTGCGGTGGCACTGCTGAGGAGGGATGGGAGATGGAGTCAGCAGGAAAACAAGGCTCCCAGAGGATTTACAAATCATGTGAACACATGCACAAATGCATTTTAATTCCCTTAGGATTGACAGTTCCCTGGAACCATGCAGAATAGCCAGCACTTCTCATTTCTTTGCAGAAAATCGCAATGGGAACAAATGTGATTGCAACCCGTCCCAAACAAACCCTGCCAGCCCCAGGTTAGTCTTCAGCCTAAACTCTGTTTTATTCTTATTTACAAGCAAGGATTAGCACTTTCATATGGCTTGGAATAACAGCCTGGATGAGTCTGAGGATGAACTCCAAACCAAACTGAATTTCCAGGCAATAGTCCTTAAACCACATGGACCCAAACACCCCCGGTCCCAAATAGCAAACAGAAAATAATTTATTAAAGTCATAAAGCTTTAATAACCTCCTAATGACAGCTTTCATTTGTATTGTTATCAAGAGAAAAAAAAGGGATTTTTCCTTTTTGTATTGGAGCAATCTTTACACCTCAAACATTCTGCATGTCTGCCATAGAAACAACCTGTCCTTATTAATGGTGTCATAGTAACCAACACCCAGGCAGAGGCTTATTAATACCCTCATCTCCAGAGAGAACCACCAAAAATCCCAGAAAAATCCAACCTTCCACACCAGCTAACGCCTAATTAACATTCCTGGAAACAGGGAGCACAGGGAACAAGTTTTAGTTGACTTCAAGCTGTCACAACTCCATTGCAGCGGCTGTGTTTTGGAATTATTTTCCTTAAAAATATCAGAATTCCCTGCTTATCAGTATTATAGAACCAAGATTGTTCCAGAAACACTCAGCTTCTGCTTTGCTGCCTGATATATATTTTTCTGTCCCTTTCAGTGGTGCCTGGGCACAGAAAACCAAGTCCTTGAACCAGCCCAGTGCTGAGCAAGCCTCTCCCATGAATGCTCATGTCTGCTGAAAGTTATTTCTCTGATTTTCCAACAGATTTGAGACCAAGGAATGCAAATCCCATCATTTCACTGCACAAAAAGCCCCACTAATTACTGTGCAGGCAGGGAGGACAAGCCCTGGGGTGGAATTACCCCCAAACAGGTTCACCCAAAGAGAACTGAGCCTCATGCTCACACATCACAAATATTTACAACCCAACCAATCTCCTGCACCACCCAATCCAGTCCCAAAATTCATTAATCCACCAGTCCCAAAATTCATTAATTCAGCAGGTTCTGGCTGAACCCACAACACTGGTTTTTTACTATTTTTAACAGCTTTGTCTGAACCTACTCACCCTGAATTTTCCACCAAAGCCAGACATTCATTTATTTTTTTTTTACTATGAAACCAGAAATTGAATCTGACAAATTAATTATCAAAAGACACTTCATTAGCCAGAGTACCTAATAAACAGCTCCTCTGAACAGATTTGGGACAAAACACGGTTGAAAACACAAATTTTGCTCATTTTTAACACCTTAAAGGACCAAAGCTGTGGCTTCTACCCAGAATCTCTGCGACACAAAAGAGGTCAAATGCTCATTAACACAATTACAAACAAGGACAAAAAGCCGTGAAAAGTATTATTTTACCATCATGAATACAACAATCAAGAACACCTCGTTTCCTACCTTCTCCAGGAGATGTGGGACTTGGGGACACGGTCGAGTAGAGGGCTCAGCAGTGCCGGGAGAATTGTTGGACTGGAATAATTTAGAGGTCTTTTCCAACCTAAGTGATTCTGAGAAAGGAAAATGCACACTGCTCCTCCTCCCTCTTAAATCTAAGCCTAAACCTAAACCCACCCTAAGCCCAGGTGGGGCTGGACCCCTCCCTCTGGCCCTCACAGCCACACCAGGACTGGGTTATCCCATGATTGGCCTCACCTCTTGTCTTGCACATTGGCACCACGCCCACTGCAATTTTGGGAACCTCACCAGTGCTGCAGTGAGGCCTCAGGTTTAGCTTTTGTATTTTTCAGGTTCTGAGCTGCTTTAGTGAGCAGTCCTGAGCTTCACATGAGGGGATGGGGAGCTCTGTGCACAGAGCAGGAGACAAAACAATTCCTGCTCCAGCTGGGCACCAAGGACAAATGATCCCAATCTCAGCCCAGGAGCACAAACCCCGTGGGCTGCAGAGAGAAAAACAAGCAGGGTGGGACTGCAGGGGCTAAAGCTGGAATGGGACACTGAACTGCAAGGTGCAAATGGAGCAGAACTGATACCAGGGAGAGACCCCGGCAGCGCTCGTGCATTTTGGGGCCATTTTGGTTCATCTTGGGTGCAGCCCTGGCTGGGCTCTGGTGCTGCCCAAGGTGGATCCATGGAGGAGATCCTTTGGATTAATCCCTGCTTTATTCTGGGACTCTGCCCAGCCTCTGCTCCAGGGCAGCCTGCACAAGGCATCACCAGGAGCCTCTCATGCACCAACACCCCCCTATTCCTCCATCAGAACCTTATCAGGATATTTTGTAAAATTGGGGTGAATCAGAACCTTTTGTGCCACTGAATCATTCTCACCTCAAAGCTTGGGTTCAGCTGCTGTAGACAGAAATGAGAAATTGTTTGTTGTCCAACCTCCAGACTCCCTGATCAATCTGCCAGTCCCCAGTGTATCAAACTTTTAGTGTGCTCTAAAAATGAAGAACTGGATGTGTGTCTGCATTTTAACGGGTGTTTGTCATCCCCTGGAGAACAATTATTTCAGCATTTGTCTGCTGACAGCAAAGCATTTCTTTAAACATGAACCCTCCAGAATTTAAAAGACTAGGCTGGAAGATTTCTGGTTTATATCACACAATACTTTTGCTCAAAAAACTCCACTTTTCAATCCAAAGCCTGACCCAAAGTTCTCCTAAAGTTAGAGGCTGGCAGATATGAGGCTGTTGACGTGCAAATTCGTTCCTCTAAGACTTGTCTCTAGCATTATTTCGCTATTTCAAAACTAAAAATTAGGTTTCCCAATGGAAAGCTCTGACAGGATCATGACTATCTGTCATTTAAAATGAAAATGTACTATTAGATTTTATTGTAGGATAGATCAAGAACTCTCAAAAGAAAGAACAGATCATCTGTGTTTAATAAATCCCTGGGGAGGAGCTTCTCAGGGCAGTGTGGGTGCCTGATCCCCCCCTAAATGTGGGATCTTTTTAAATCCTCATTGGACCCAAATCTCAGCCTAGACCTGAAAAAGTTTGAGGCTCAGAGTGGTCATTAAAACACTGCATTGTTTCATAATTTCTATATACTTTTAATAATTTACTCAGAGAGATTTTTTTACTGCAATATTTTTGCAGCCTCTTCAGATGCTCCACTTACCCTTCATATGTTCATGTGCTTTTAAGCAAATTTCTCTATGAAACATTAATGTACCATCATGTAGCCATGCTCTGACCAGAATGAAAGTCAATTTTGATTTAATGTGATCACCATTTTTTATTTTTTTCCCCTTCAAGAACCATTTTTTAATTTGACTTCTTGACTTCCAGGGTATTTCCAAGCTGCTGAGATCCTGTGTGAAAAATCTCAGGTCAACAACACCACCAAACCCACATTCCCTGCTCCAGCTTTCCAGTAATTATCTCTATTTGAAGTAGTGAAAAATTCACTCTGCATCTTTTTCATTTTCTGTCACGTCTTCACCTGTTTGTTTGGGGTTTTTTTTCTGTTTATTTGATCAAATATAATCTGGAGGAGCTTTTTGTTTATTTGTCTTGTTCTTAATTTGCTAACTCAGGCTGAGCAGCAGCTTAACCACTCCACTTTTAATTTTCTTGCTGTATCCTCCTGCCCACCTGAGCTGCTGGAATTTTAAGTGAAGAAATAACTTGCAGGCAGCCAACATCTCAGTCTTCCACAGAACTTTATTTTTCCTAATCACCTCTAATGTCTCATGGGCCATTACTTCTCCTGCTTTACACAACGGGCTCTGAGCAGGCAATTAGCTCGCGGTAAAACCTGCAGCAATTAGGAGCAGCAGCCATCTGCAGCCAGGTGGGTTTTGGGGACAGCAGCACCCAAGGAGTGCTCAGCAGAATTTGGAACAGCATTTTTTCCCTTCTCGGTGGAGATCTGAAATCTGGATGCTCTAATGAGCGCCTTTATTTGGATGAGAGGAGCGAATCGTGCTCGGGGAATATTCTGGAGGTTGGAAAGGAGAAAAGCTTTGAAATCATCAAGGTGGAGCAACCTGCTCTGGTGGAAGTGTCCTTGCCCTTGCAGAGGGTTGGAACTGGAGGAACTTTTAAGTTCTTTCCCAACCCAAACCATTCCATGATTCCGAGATGGAATTGTAAAAGCAAATAGCCCCAAAAGGCTGAGTTTGGGATGAGTCCACCAGGAGCAGAAATGGAGCAGGACAATTCTTCTCTTTGCAGTCTGCAAGGCTGGGATCTATAGAAGGGAATTTTACCAGACACTTTTAAAGCCAGGGGATTCCTTACTTTTCAAACAAAAGGAAAGCTGAACAAGAAAACCATGGGACCGAGCAGGCTGTGGGATATTTGGTGGAACATTAATTATACCCAGTTCCAGTAATGGATCCCACTGAAGAAATCCCCCTTGATAAATATAACCTTTCAGTGGTCTGAAATAAATGCCAAAATGCACTTAACTATCTTTTTTTTATTCCCTAAAATATTTTTATTTTCTTTGCAGCTGCAAACAACACAGGGAGGAGTTGGGGACAAAGGAAAAATCAAGGAAATAAAATTCCTCTCTCTGAGAAAAAGTCTTTCAAAGTATCCCCCTTGATTTTCTTCTAATTAAGCCTTAATTAGAATATTCACTGTGACGACAAGAGAGTTGTTTTTTATTGCTACTTAAAATCGTGTATGACAATTTTATTTTCAATGGGGAAGAAGGGAAAGGTGGAGAATCCAGGACAGCATTTGCAGCTGAACCTTCCCATCTTCAGGATGGAAGGGAGATGTGTTGGGTGTCTTTATTTGCTTGGAAAATGTCCCAAACCTGTGTGACCAAGGCTCTGAGCAGCCTGGCCCAACTCTGAAGTTAAATCTGACTTTGTTTCAGTCCTGGCCTGAGCAGGAGGTTTGGCCAGATGTTCTCCAGAGGTGCCTTCAGCAGAAGTTTTCTGAGCATCAAGGAGCAGTTACAGCATCAAGGTTTGAGCTGTTAATGGCTTTTGTGGATTTTATTGAGTTAAATCAGTGTTACTATGATGGAATGAGATTGTTTAGCTGAATAAACTGAAACCCAGAGTTCAGGCTTTGTTCTCTGCTCTTCTTTGTTTCTGTTTTGATGCAGTCCCAGCATTTTCAGAAGAGGAAACACCAGCAAGTCAAAGATTACCAGAGCCCTCACAACCTTTCCACAAAAGGACTACATCAAAATATAAACTGTGCCTGTGCCAAGGAGATGTTAATGAGTGGGATCTGGAAAGTTTAAATATAAATACATATAATTACAGCTTGCTGCTGACAAGAAATTGTGACCTTTCATCCTCTAAAACACTAAACTGAAATAAAAGCAGACATTCAGTCCTGCAAACACAATAGAACCTGGAGACCTGTGATTGTATCAACCAGAAATGAGTTGAATGCAGCTCTACATTCCCTCAGCTGGTTCTGTATTCCCTCCTTCTAGGTGAATGGATAGGCATCAGTCAGAAATGTGCTGGGAAAACTGGAATTTCATAATTCCATTGAAAAACCACTTCATTCACACTGCAAAAATCTAAGCTCAAAATTGAAGAAGGGAAAAAAAACCCTTAAAAATTGAGCACAAAGAATAAATTTCTGTTTTCATTCATAGGCAGGACTGAAAAATGTGTTTGGGAAAAGAATTATTTAAATGCTCTAGATTACATTTGATTGGAGGGGAAAAATTCATTTCTTCCCCTGAAGGGAAAAAACTAATATGTTCCAAAGTGCAGTAAAAACAGAGCCATTCTGAGCTGTCATTTGCAATTAAAAAGAGAAAATATTTAATGGGAGCTGGTGAATACTTTGCAATGGCAAAATTGCTTTTAGCCCTTAGAAAATTTCCCCTTTATTAGAACTTCCACAGTCTTTGTGTTGCATGTAAAGTGAACACTGGGAAATAAGGTTGGACTGGCCCAAGCAGAGCTGGAAGATGCTGGAATTTGGCAGCAGGGAATGGATTTCCCAGAGCAGCTGTGGCTGCCCCTGGATCCCTGGAAGTGTCCCAGGCCAGCTTGGTTGGGGCTTGGAGCACCCTGGAGGGTGGAAGGTGTCCCTGACAAGGTACAGGGTGGTTATTTATTCAGATAGTGGGGGTTTTTCTAATTAAAATGTATAATTAATGATTTTAAAATTTTCTACACCTTCTACATTTGTGTCCTCACAACAGCCTCATGAACTTCAACTGAGCACACAAGTGTGGGAGGAAAACAGGGCATGAAAAGTGGAAAAAAATCTATGGAACTATTTAAAATTTGAGTAAATCTTAATGAGGGATGAAGACCTGAGTGCATTTCACAACCTCTGTTCACCAGAATATGAAGGAGTTCATCAGAAACATGAAACCAGGTGAAACAAATCCCACTCTGCCTGTAGGGCAGTGATGGATTTATGGGGATTTTTTTTCCCCTAAAAGGGTGGCAAACATGGAAACCCACCAATGTTTATTCACTTTTTAAATTTTTCTCTCTTCTTTTCCATTTTGGTACCACCATAAATCTTCGTCAACCCCCTTTATTGAACTCCCCATGTCCTGATTAACAATCTAATGGTTCTGAGAGATGAAACTCATTAATTTTGATTATAGGCCCTTAAAGCAGGCAGTAACTCTTCCTTTAATTCTGATGGAATTGCCTTAATGAAGCAAAGGTGGCTGAAAACTGAGGCCACCACAGTGCAAGCTGCTCATGCTCGGGGTGGTTGTAGTTGTAACTCCTACTCCTGCTGCTACTCAGAGCAGTAACTCCTCACTCTGCTGCTCTTCAGAGTGGTAATTCCTCATTTCTGCTGCTCTTCAGAGCAGGAATTCCCAGCTCCTGCTGCTTTCCAGAGCTGGGTGCCCCTCAAGGACTCCCCAGGTCATGCTTGTAGCAGGAGCGGGACGTGGCAGCACGACTGATGGATATTCCTGAAAATCCAGATTAACAGGAGGAGTAAAAAATGCTAAAAAAAGACCCCATAAAGCAAACCAAACCAAAAAACCAACCAACAAAAAAAAAAAAAAGGCCAAAAAACAAACAAAAATGAAACCAACCAACCAACCAACAAAAAATCCCAAACCAAAACAAAAAACCCCACCAAAAAACCCCCAAAACAAAACAAAAAACCAGAATCAAAACCAGAAAGTGTATGGAAACTTAAGAACTATTTTATTGTCAGAAACTGAGCTGAGAAAAATATATTTCCTATGGTGATGAGGCTCAGAGATGCAGATCCACTGGCTGGTACCTGGCAGAACTCCCCAGTCCACTCTTGTGCATTCCCACACCACCACTTCTCTTCCTATACACAACAAAACAGGATTTTAATAAAATGTCAGGCCAGTAATAAAAGACCATTTTTATCTGACCTTTCAGGAGAAGGTAACTGAATTTGTAGTGAAATAAATCTGCAGGCTGAATAGAGCTGGGTAAGAAATGGGTTTATTGTAGTGATATTTGGGATATTGTAGTGATATTGTAGTGATATTATAGTGATATTGTAGTGTAGGGATATTTTTCCTCCCAGATTAGGGTTAAGAGTAAAAATCTATCAATTTCTCATAAAATGATTATCAATAAAGAGATTTACAGCATTTTGGCAAAATATTTTCTTCCCTTCTCTTCCAAACCGATTCAGCGTTGAGCCATCTGAAGGAAAAACTAAAGTTTGAAGGAAATTAAAGTTTTAAGGAAAAAACCAGAAGTTTTCCATTAAGACACATGAAAAGAATCCCAGGATAATTGAGGCTGGAAAAGCCCTCCAAGCTCATGGAATCCAATCCCCACCTTGTCCCCAGCCCAGAGCACTGAGAGACGCATCCAGGAATTCCTGGGACACCTCCAGGGATGGGCACTCCAAACATCCCTGGGAGCCCCTTCCAAAACCTGAGCACCTTTTCCATGGGGAAATTCCTCCTGGCGTCCAACCTAAGCTTCCCCTGGAATTAAGAAGACCAAGGTTACTTTTTTCCCTCATGTTATTGATAAATAAGGAAGAGCCACAACTGTTATGGTGAGGCCAGGAGCAGCCCAGACAGTGGTTTGAACTTTTAAACCCCAATTCCACGTTTTCCAGGAGCTGGTTTGAACTTTTAAACAAACTCAATTATTCCACGTTTTCCAGGATTAGCTCAGGAGCTGGTCTGAACTTTTAAACCCCAATTCCAAGTTTTCTGGAAGTTGCTTTGAACTTTTAAACCCCAATTCCATGTTTTCCAGGAGCTGGTCTGAACTTTCAAACCAACTCAATTCCACACTTTCCCAGAGCAGCTCAGGAGCTGGTTTCACCTTTTAAACCCCAATTCCACATTTTCCAGGAGCTGCTTTGAACTTTTAAACCCCAGTTCCACGTTGGATGGGGGCATTCAGACCCTGGATGCCAGGAGATCCATGGAGTGCAGCTCCTCCAACAGCTGACAGATGTGACAAGAGGGCTCCCAACACCACACAAAAGCCACACGTGATCTGGCTCTGCCACTTTGGCCTTCCAGATCTACAACCCCAAGCCAAGAAATGGGTAAAGGCCTCATTTGATCCTGAAATATTCCCCATTTTCATGGTAATTTGTGAGTCAGAGATTTGAAATGTTAACCGAGTCACAGTATTTATATAATTTCTAGCATTGTGTGCAACACCAGCAGCAATCTGCGAGGTCACAATATGAGTCTTTAAAATATTCCTGATTCCAAAGCCTGTTTAAATCTTCTGCTTTGAAACTGTAATTAAAGCTTTCAGGGAAATCCTGTCTTACTCCCTTTATATTACCCAAGCCCTCCTCTCACTCCTCAGTTGCCTACACCAGATCCCACATAGGAACCTGAAATATGGATTTGTCTCCTACACCTGCCACGGAATATGGGCCTGGTAATTGAATTAAAGTTCTCCAAAATAAATTAATTTCACGTAGCAGATGGCCAGCATGGATTTCAGCTTGCTGTGTGGCAGCCAAATTGATTTAAATCAACTCGAGGAGAGGTAGGCTTTAATCAGGTCAGCTGACAGCTATTAGAGCAAACCCGATTGAAATTCAGAAATTTAGGGAAAATAAATCCACCACCAACCCAACATTCCCCTCCCACAGGGACCCAAGAGATAAAACTTTTAAAACATTCAAATGATTCTGGTTTGGGTAATAAGATTTAGTAGAGCATGGCAGGCTTTTATTTTGCTGTTTCGTCTCCTCTGTGCCTTTTTAGTGGAAAAGGTGCCACATAAAACCAAGCACCACGGAACAAGGGAAGAGGGAAAAGGTCCAATTCTTGGCTGCCTTCAATCAATTTTTAAAACCGTTCAAACGAGACGTGAAATACTACAAAGTCAAAATAGCAGCGTTTTATACTCAGCTCGCACGGCTGTAAATGAAAATAAAGCTGAAAGCGAAGAATTTGTGCAGCAAATATTTCCTTTTTTCCCCATTAACATTGCTCTTAACGATTCTTTCCAGAAAAAAATCTCTTTGCTATGCATAGAGATAAGATACAGGTGAGTTTGTTGTGCCCTCTGAGATGCCTCATTAGTGGTTTTTAATAATTATATTTCTCATGGCTCTGGAACAGCTGGGCTTTATCCTCCAGGTAGGAATGAAGTCTCCATCCTGCTTTATCTCTTATTTTGAGCATCTTGTACACAAAGCTGGTTCAGAAATTGATTTTCCAGCTTGTTGGCCAGATCCAAACCCTTAATATTTATTTTCACCTCAAAATCCTGATGAAAGGAACACTTCAGAAGTGTCTTGGGGAAATACATATTCAAGAAAGAGACTGACTAGGAAATAATGAATTTTTTCAACCAAATGGGATATTTTAACACTTTCCATATTAAAAAAGAACAACCTGAGACTCAACTTCATGTCCCCACCAGGAATTTCTCAATGTGGCATGGAAGGAGTGTGTGGCATGGATAAATACATCTGAAAACCAGGAGTCATTAAAAGCCACCAAGAACTGATAAGCTGATAACAGATCCCACTGGACCAACCTTGTTCTAGTCCCAAACAAGACAGAAAACACCTGCAGTGTTGCTTTAATTTAGTGGCAGGATTGTTTTTAAAATTAATTTTTTACCTGCAGCCTTTCATAAATCACAGAATACCTCAAGCTGGAATGGATACATGGGATCATCAAGTTCCACTTCCATATATTTGTATGCAGGATATTCTGTGTATTTTTCCTGTAGGAAGTTGTTAGAAAATCAAGTGAGGTTGGAATGGATTCACTCATTAGTGCTGGAGGTGAATCTGCCACTTCTCTTGAGGCAGATTAGGGTAAAAAAAAAGTTGTTTACATTTGATTTGGCTCATTCTTGCATGCCCTTATTAAAAAAACTTTCCTATGATCAGTTTCTGTTGCAGGCTGCCATCAAACCACACTTCCAAACCTTCCTGTCTGGAACGAAAAGAGCAAAAATAATATAAAATATGTGGGGTGTGGCATTGGTCAGGGGGAGATTTTTCTCTTTTTATTTTATTATCAGCACCAAGCAAGGATCTGTGTGTGCTCTTCAAGGTCATTTCACCTCACTTTGCTCTGCATGGATTGACATTGCTGGATTTAGATGAGCCAAAAAATTCAGGATGCAAGCAGGAGGTGCATCTGTGGATGCAGGTGCTGGGGTCAAACTCTACCTCGAAAACCCCAAAATCCCTGAGCATGGAGCATCCAAAACCTTCAAAAGACGCATTTGGCAAACCTGAGCTCCCCTACAAACTCCCATTTAAAATATCAGCGCATTGTTGGAAACCCCAACGCTTTCCCCTCCCGTTCCTCAAGTCAGGAGTGGCCACTGTGTGCCCAGAGAGGGGATAGGGGAGAGAGAATCCAACACTCTTCTCTGTTTTATCCATTTGCTTCTTTCTCCCCATTTAGCTGCTCCCCCACTTGTGATTCACAACGTTCCAGCCACTTGGGAGTCAAAGGGAGCCGAAAACCGCGGCACAAAAAAAACCCAACTTGCACAATCAAACGCTTCGAGTGGGTCTTGATCATCAGATCACATTGAACTTCAGACTATTCATATGCAGAAAAGATTGCAAAATCCCAGCTTCAGATGGCTTTGCTTCATTAATGGCATGAGCAGCCACAATTATCAGGCTGTTGTTTCCAACAACGAGCTTAGAAATACAGGGAAACGGCCACAATATCTTGATTTATTGGGTTGGATCTTTGAAATGTCATCTCTGAGGCAACCTTTTTTCCAGGCAGCTCAAAAAATCTGTTCTCAAGTTTTTGGGGGAGAAAAATAAAAGTCACACCAGAAAAATTGAGCTATTTTTGTACTGACATGAATGACAAATACATATCCAGAAAAATTCAGCAAGTGGGTTATTTTTATATTTCCTTAATTCAATAAGGCTGAATAAGGTGAATAGGAATAAAGTGAGCCAAGAGATTATTTGTTACAATTGATATCTCTGTGTGAATGGGATTTCCAAGTCCTAGAAAGTCCAATTTCAGGTTGACAGTGCTGTAATAATGTAAAATTCCTTCTGGGATGTTTGCTCTGAACCATTCTCTGTCCTGGAATACAACAGGCAGCCACTTTTCCTGTCAAAGGTGCAAATTAAATCCAGAGCTATCCATCCACAATGCATCATTTTCATGATGAGCTTGCTCAGGAAAAGGCCCTGAAAACTGGCAGAAAATAAATCTGCGCGGACATTTTTGTGCTGAATATTCCTTACGTGCCACCCCAAAATCACAGAATCAATCAGGTTGGAGAAACCTTCTGAGGGCACCAAGTCCAACCATTAACCTCAGTTTTTAATATCAGAAACTGAAAACTCTTAAAACAGTCCCAAAATTCCAAGCAGTGGGGATCTCTGGTTCTGCAGAGTTTCTTTGGCAGCTCCAGGAATTCTTTGATTTCCTGTCAATTCCATTGCTCACAGGGTGTTTTGGGTGTCGAGGATTTGCATACATCTCCATATATAAATGAACCACTTATGTAAAGAAACGAGGTTGGCAGGAGGGTATCAGCTGTTCTGGTCCGCCCAAAATGGTTGCTCAATTTTTCATGGATTAAAAAAAAAATCCTCAGGGCTTCCATTTTTTCCTGGAAAGTTGTGATTCCTACAGATCCCCACACAGGGAATCATCCTTCCTAACGGATCTTTGTTGTGAGACCTTTCGGGTTCTTTACAAAGAGCACAGGAGAAATATTTTGTCCCAGCTATGATTTTTCATGTATTTAATTTCTATTGGAAGGGGAAAAATTGATTTTTCTCATTTTTACTTTTCAGATCCCGCTTGTAAAAAAAAAAAAGAAAGGTGATTTCAACTAATGAAATGGTCTAAAAATTAATTGTATCAAATACATAAAGTATCATACGATGGATTTCCTTGTCCCCACCACAAAAAGATCCTCAAAGAGATTTCTCTGTCCCCACCACCCAAAAAAGTTCCTCAAATATTCTGCTTTGCCTATGAATCATAATCTCTATATTTTACAAATATTTCTATGCACAGAAATAATTTTTTTATCTTTTAATCAAAGCAATTTCAAGGTAAAAGTAAGAGGAAATCTCACCTTTGAATTGTGTTGTGAATCCATAAAAACCACTCTTCTTATCCTTTAATTTCATTTTCCACTGACTGGAAAAAAAAAAGTTAAGAGGAAAGATTCTGGCACCCCAAAATCCTTAAAAATACACAAGTAGACCAACAAACTAAAGAAATCAATGTGATTTGATGGTCTAGAAGTTATCAATTACAGGCAAAATTTAGTCAAGCAGAAAAAAAAACAAGCAGGAGAATATCATTGCCCAAACTTAATTGCTTAAATTCCTTAAATTTCTGGTGTGAAAGGAAGCTAATTAGATATTGATTTAAATAAATGCAGCCTCCTGGTGGCTAAGCACTGGTTATTAAGGGTTCTTGCATAAATTAAAGGCTACAAGGAAAAAAACCAAATATTTTTGTAGCCCTGGTTCTAAGAAAGGCTAAAATCAAAGTCTTATTCAGCCAGAAGTTGCATTATTTGGAAGCCTGCTCCTGTTATTGCACCAAGACCCTCATGGAATTCAGAGGGAAAGAACTGGCTGAAAACATGGAGCCAGGGGTTGTGAACATGCAGGCTGGAGTCTAATTATCAGTTACAGGATTTCCTAGCATCAAATCCACCAAATTTAAGAATTTACGCTTCCCTGAAATCATGGTAACAAAATTAAAGAGTGCTGTAAGAATGAAGTGCAATTTCCTGGGAATGAGAGGAAGGATCCTGCATTTCTGTTGGCTGGAAATCGGGAACACCACTGGCAGAAGGGTCCAGCTCCCACCCATCCCTGGCACAGGGACCACGAGTATTCTTTTATCCTCAGGGCTGAGGGGTGAAGTTGTTATTTAGAGCAATAAGGAGGGACTGGGAATGTTAATCCAAAATTCAGAGTAGCCTTTGGATTGACTTCCAGTGCTCTTCCCTGATTTAAGGCTCCCCACAGACCTCAGCCTGTGTTTTGGTCCTTGCTGACACTGCTCTTAAATTAAATTACGACTCATTAAATTAGACAGGAGTTTGGGGGAGATTAATTACTTTGGGAGGTGTTTGACATTCCCCATCTGGAGCAGAGCTTCTGGATGGAACCATTCCATCCATGGAAAGGCACCTCGTTCCCAGGTTTAGCTGCTCCCACGTGGACTAAATGATGACCCTGGATTGCATCCTGTGCACTCCCCTGGCAGAGAGGGGGATGAACCATTCCATCCATGGAAAACCTCTTCATTCCTGGAACACATCACTCCCAGATTTACTTGTTCCCACAAGGGCTCAATGATGACCCTGGATTGCATCCTGTGCACTCCCCTGGCAGAGAGGGGGATGAACCATTCCATCCATGGAAAACCTCTTCATTCCCTGAACACATCACTCCATTTAACAAGAGTTAAATGATGCTCCTGGGTTGCATCCTCTGCACCAACGTTTCCCTGAAGGTCAGGGGGATGCCTGAACCAGTCCATCCATGGAAAGGCACTTAATTCCTGAACAAAACATTCCTAGATTTAGTTTCTTCCACAAGGGTTTAATGACGCTCCTGGATTGGATACTCTGCATTCCCCTGGAGGACAGGAGGATGAACCATTCCACCCATGGAAAGGCACTCAGTTCCCTGAACACATCATTCCCAGATTTATCTGCTCCCACAAGGGCTAAATAATGGCCCTGGATTGCATCTTGTGCAACCCCCTGGAGGACAGGGGGATGAACCATTCCGCCCATGGAAAACCCTTTCCAGAACACATCACTCCCAGATTTACCTGTTCCCACATGGGCTAAATGATGCTCCAGGACTGCATCCTGTGCACCCTGATTTCACTGAAGGACAGGAGGATTTCCATTCATGGAAAACCACTTCCAGAACACATCATTCCCAGATTTACCTGTTCCCACATGGGCTAAATGATGCTCCAGGACTGCACCCTGATTTCACTGACGGACAGGAGGATTTCCATTCATGGAAAACCACTTCCAGAACACATCATTCCCAGATCTACCTGTTCCCACAAGGGGAAAATGGTGCTGCAGGGTTGAATCCCATGCACCCCTAAATTTCACTGAAGGACAAGGAATGGCAGCATGGCCATGACATGGATCTGTGGCAGCATCTGAGGAGCATCTGAACTCTGTTGTTTCCTGCCCCTATGTTAAAAGTAAATCCTCAAAATCCCATAAAAATGATCTAAAACTCCCTACAAACACCTGGGGCCTAAGGCCAGGAATTCCTTGTTGATGTGATCAATGAGCATCACATTAACACTGTGAAATCAGAAAATATAAAATACAGATTGGTCCTTTTTATCTTCAAAAGAACAAATAAAAAATTTAAAAAAGAAACCCGCAAAGCCAATATAATTCTATGGTCTAGGCAATGTGTTAATTTTTAAACCTGATTATACTCACATTTCACATTAGAAGAACAATTGGATTTTCTCCTGGTGGATTTTTCCAGAATCAGACATTCCAGGGCCATCAGAAATATTGTGAACATTTCTCCTGTGCCACAGATTGGGATTTTATTTCTTGGTGCCTTCATCTAACCCAATAACTTGTGCTGAAATTAGATCAGGCATTTTAGGAAGGGATTCAATCTTATTTTAAGGCTCCTCATATCTGATGCTGCATGAACCACATCCATTAATAATCTGTTCCAGTGCTTAATTACCCTAGTTAAGAATACAATTAAGAAATTGTCTGCTTTTTGTTTGACCTTTTTCTGTGTTCAATTTTCCTTCCAGTTCTATCAAAATTTTCTGATCATGTTTCTCCCAGATTCTCTCATAAATAGCCCTGCTCATACATAAATCTATTTAAAATACAAGCTCTCCTCTTCCTTGTCTAGAGTAAAAGTGGCTTATGTAGACTAAAAAAAAAAAAAAAAAGGAAGAACAGAAAGAACAATGAAACATAAAATAAATGATTTCTAAAAGTGGGTGATTTATTAAAAAGAAACTGAGTGGCTTATTTTGCACCATGGCTATTTTTAGACAAAAGTTCAGCATTTAAGGTTCAAATCCAAAGTGTTTGCTGATGCCCAGAATTTATTGTGGCAGCTCAACTGCTAAATCCATCATCCCTTGGATATGATGCTCTCCATGGAAATATGGAGAGGAATAAAGGGGTTGGAGCATGTGCAGGGAAGGGATTGGAGCTGGGAAGGGGTGCCAGGAGGGGCTGAGGGAGCTGGGAAGGGGCTCAGCCTGGAGAAAAGGGGGGTCAGAGGGGACCCTGTGGCTCTGCACAGCTCCTGCCAGGAGGGGACAGCCAGGGGGGATTTGGGATCTTATCCCAGGGAACAGGGACAGGAGGAGAGGGAACGGCCTCAGGCTGGGCCAGGGCAGGCTCAGTTGGACATCAGCAGGAATTTCCCCATGGAAAGGGTGAATAAACATTGGGAGGAGCTGCCCAGGGAAGTTTGGAGTGCCCATCCCTGGAGGTGTCCCAGGAAGGGCTGGAGGTGGCACTCAGAGCTCTGGGGTGGGGACAAGGTGGGCATGGGGCCCTTGATGACCCTGGAGGGCTTTTCCAACCTCGTTGGAATTCCAGTCCTCAGTCATTCTGGGATTCTCTGATCCCATAAGAGCCTGTGGGGGCACCCCCAGCTCCCTGGGGTCCCTGCAGCTGCCCTTGGAGCCAAGAGCAGAGCCTGAGGAATCGCTGCTGACCCAGCTGAGGGCTGGGCAGGGCTCCTGCTGGAGCTGTGACATTATTTGGGACCACTGACCCCTCCCCGCACTCACATTTGCACAAAAACCCCAAAGCCTTTCTGACAGCACACAGGTGACAGCCAGAGCACACTTCTTTGGGTGTGTTTGTATCCCCCTGACTCCCACACAGAGTTTCCATGGGAAAACTGCAGAATGCCTCCACGTGGGAATTTTTAGTGCAGCTCCCAAACCTATCATCTCCCCAAAAAATGTCCTTTTATAGCCCTGTCAATCAGTGTATAATTAGCTGGATTTACATGCAGAACAGATGGGAATTTTGGAAATGTAGCTTTTGCTAAATGCATGTGAGGAGTTAAAAAAAAAAAGTACCATGACTTAGGGATTTAATATATTTGTATTCCTAATGTGAGGTTGAATTAAATTCAGTTCTATAAATATAGCCAGTAAAATGTGCAGCAAAAATGCCAAGAATTATTAATTACAAACAGCAACAACAAAGTTCTCTGGTATTCAGAGGAGAAAGTAAGAAAATACCACATTTCATGGTGAAAAATAAACATCAGGTTCATGCAGATGACTTCAGATGTCCTCTTTAAGGAGAATTTCCCAAGTTTTAGGGACATGAAATTCTGTCATTTTGGGCTAAGAATTTCCCTACCCCCTTCATGATGCCACCACAATTCACCAGCACTCAGCTATTCAATATTTCTGATTGACTGTATAGAATACATGGATAATTTTAGTCTTATCCACCAAAATATCACATTTCATAGTTATTTACTATTTTCTTTTTTTTACTGTGTCATTCTTTAAATGTATTTTGTCCCTGTTGAAGTCCTGGGTCAGACTGAATCTCCTGGTAAATTAAGGAGATAAAAGAACACAAAAATGTGACTTTATTCCCTTCTCCCTGCACACTTCCCAGACACTACACTGCTTTTTGACAGCTCAGTTTAGAACAGGAAGAGAAAATAGAATGTCAAATTAAAAAGGAATAAAATTAATAAAAATCTCTGGATGAAAATGGGACCAATATTCACCGTTTTGGGAAAAAACCTCCCTTCAGTTCCTGTAAAACTAAAATTACTCACCAGCTTACCTGGAATTGCTAAAATAGTGAAGACAGTTACAACAGGTAATGGGATTTTTGCTCTGCCACTGCCCACAAGGGCTGAGACTCTCAGGTAAGGAGCTGAAATTCAGGTTCCTGAGCCAGTAAAAAAGTGTGGCATGAACTGGACCCAGAATTGTGCAGATTTTGTTGCCCTGTGCAGAAACTCTGCATCACAAAGTATTTTAAAGCACATAAAAATGAGGTTTTCTTTTACAACAAAGGCAATATCTGGGCATTATATTTTGTATTTTATTATTTCAGTAGACACCCAGCTCCCTCCCAACCAGCTACGGTGGGAGCACAGAAATCAGGCCCTTTTTAGGCTGAATTACCATCATAAGAAGGGGTTGCAATATGATTAGTGCCAGAATTAGATTTATTACGTTCAAGAAGGAAGTGAAGGGCAAAGAATCCAGGTTTGTTTGCCATGGGTATTGGAATAAACACAATAAGATGCCCACAAATAATGCACTGAAGTGCTAGAACATCACACTGATGAGTGCTCAGCTTTTCCTCCTTGGGGCACTCACTATAAATTAATTATACCTTGGAAGGCAGCTTGGCTGCAGGGGCTGGGGAGATGAGGGGAAATAGATGGAAAGGACTTTCTTGGCTGTTGGGAATATCCAAGGATGACAGAGGGATTATTTTTACTTCCAATATAAACAAGTAGCCCAGAGTTAAATAAAATAACCCAAAAGATAATTAAGACAAATTATCAGGAAAAGTGGACCTCCTGGCTTATCACATCTAACGATTTGTTCTTCTGGGCATATTTCTCAGGTTTTTTCCCTCAGAAAGGCATCAAGCCCCATCAGCCTAATTGTGAAAAATAGTTAGGCTCAGATTTTAACACATTTAGGTAATTCCTAAAGATAGAGAGCAGGACATATTTCCTTCCAAGCAATATCTTGTTGTTGAAGTAAATTGGATCAGATCTATAGAATATAACCGTGAACTTATCTGGGGAGTTGAACACAAGGGAACGTGAAGGACACAGGAACTTTTCAAGTCAATAACGCTCCCAAAGCTTGTGTGTCACAAAACTTCAGGTACTGCCACGACAGGCAGAATGGAGAGATAATATTCAATAAATAGAGGGAGAGAAAAAGGATCTGTCAATTGGAAACAACCAAACATGCAACGTTAAACTCTTGAGTGCATTTTCAGAAATGACAGAAATTTCTGCTCTAAGCCTGAACTTTTGATTTATCGCTTTAGGCAAGAGCTGAAGTTTTATCTCAGGGAATCACGGAATCCCAGAAGGGTTTGATTGGAAGAGACCTTAAATCCCATCCCATCCCATCCCATCCCACCCTTGCCATGGCAGGGACACCTTCCACTGTTCCAGGCTGCTCCAAGCCCCATCCAGCCTGGCCATGGACAATTCCAGGGATCCAGGGGCAGCCACAGCTGCTCTGGGAATCCCATCCCAGCCCCTCCCCACCCTGCCAGGGAGCAATTCCTTCCCAAATCCCATCCAGCCCTGCTCCCTGGCCATGGGAAGCCATTCCCCCTTGTCCTGTCCCTCCAGCCCTTGTATGAATTCCATGAGCCAGTTTAAGGTGATGTTTCTACTCACAGGGATGCACCTTCAGAATAAAACTCAAGTTCCATTTCTGCCCAAACTCAGCTGCGGTTTCCTACATGGAAAAATGAGATTAGCAGGTAAATCCTGGTTGGAAAGCAAAGTCTGTATTCCATCAATAGAGACCCTCATCAAATTCAATTGTATTTATAGTTCTTTGAATTACCAAAACTCAACAACACGGGCTTTCAATAACAGCTGAGAGATTAATCTTTGTAACATGTTAAATAATAACTTCCAAATGAATCTAGCATTTGTTTTCCTGAAGAGATGGTAGCAGTATGAGGCTTAAGACTTTGATTCAAAAAATTATCATATCGTTATTGAGACAGAGGGGAAAAAATTAAACTTTCTGTATGAATTACTCTGTACATATTTAATTTGTCTAAGTCAACAGGCTTTCCTCTACTTGTTCGCATTTTTTGTATTTAAACAGACCAAAGCAAAGAAAAAAAAGAAAACTTATCCAAAATGAGCAGAAATGTTATTTTGTGTCTAATGAAAAATATGGGATTATGAGGGAAATGCACTTGTGAAATGTAATTAAAGTTTACACCACTCATCCCCAGAATTCAGGTGCCTATTTAAAATGGAATATTTATGTCTGCATTACAGGGAGTTATTGTATCTGTAAGGACAAATGTTAATTATGGAAGCATTACCAAGACAGCCACAGAATTATTATCATGACTTGCTCAGAGAGTTCTTTCCACTCTTGAATTCTGGAGAGGAATTGCAGTGAGAGTGGAACAACAAAGTGGAGATGAACAAATGCTCTTCACATCCTGGCAAAGCTTTGCTGAGGTGCTGGAGAAGCCTGGGAGGAAATATCCAATTCCAGAATTCCATCTGCAGCACCCAGTCCTGCCCTGAGGGGTTTCAGGAGTCCTTGTGTCTGTCACATCCTCACACACCTTTCCTGTCCCTCTCCAGGGATGCTGTGACAGCTTGTCAGGGTGGGATGCCCTCGAAGCTGCAGCAGATCAGGACATCTCAGGGCCATCAGAGAGCACTTGGTGTTCCAGACGAGCAGCACTGGAGACTGAACATTGACAGTGATCCAGCCTGGCACATCCCATATTGCACAGCCAGCTCTGCCCAGGCCAGACAACAAGGCAGAAACATGTGGCAATGATCTACCCTTGGAGTTCAACAAACAGCCAGCTCTGTGCAGTCAGCAAAAAACCATCTTCATTCTTCCCCTCCAACTTGTTAACCCAGCTTCAGATTGAAAATCGATGTCAGCATCATGCCCTTTGGCTTCTGATGGCTAAAAGTTGGCTTCTGAGGAGTAAAGGTTGGCTTCTGATAGCTAGAAGTTGCTTTCTGATGGTTAAAATTTGTCTTCAAGCTGTACCCAACAGAACGCGTGTCTCCTGTCTATTTTTCCAGGAACAGAACGTATTTCTCTGTTCTTTCTGCCCTCCAACTTGTTAACCCAGCTTCAGATTGAAAAATCAACATCAGCATGGTATCCTTTGGCTTCTGATGGCTAAATAGTTGGCTTCTGATAATTAAAAGTTGTTTTCTGCTGGTTAAAAGTTGTTTTCAAGTTGTACCCAACAGAACCCATGTCAATTCTGTGTCTATTTTTCCAGGAACAGAATGTGTATCCAATTCTGCTGTGGGTCAGGCATGCTGACAACAGCTGAGCACTCTTAAAAACAGTGTTTTACAGTAATTATGCTCATTTGTACCACAGAGAAATGCAGGTTTTTTGTTAGCACTAAGTTTTGTTTATAAAAATTGCCTTTTCACTCACCAGGTAAAATGACACTATAAAAACGACGTATGTGCTCATGAAATCAGATTTAAAAGACCACAGCATGGCAGAAGAGTGGAAAAGAAATAATAAAGAGTGTTTTGCTATAAACACTTATTTTGTATATGGAACATTTACCCATCCCAACCCACACAGAGAGTGCTTTGCACAGCTCAGGTCTGAACGTTGGAGGATCAACACCAAGAATTATTTTAGCTCGGAGCACACCTCCAAAATGAAGAGCTCCTTTTAATCTGTCAGCTTTTATTTTTGTTAATGTTGTCTGGAAACACCTTTAACTAAATGGCTGAGCATGGAAAATTAAATGATCTCCAGATACAGAAGGTTTATGGGTCTTCATCTGAAGTCTGCAACAGCTCTGGAAAGGCAGAGGCACCTCTGGCCTGGGCTCCTCAATGGATGTGGAGATTTTCTGTTGGTATTGGACCAAGTCCTGCAGGTACAGTGCTGCAAAGAGTTCCCTACTCTCCTTTAAAAATCCGAAGGAGAAGAAAAGTGCCAAAATATTCCTGTCATACTTCGCTGGACATGCCCCAGCAGAGCAAGTGAAATTCTCCATTATATTTGGCACATGCCATCGTCTACCAAGGAAAACTCTGATTTTGGCTTTATGAACCCCTACCCACACAGACACCCAGAGAGGTTCCAGACCTGCAGGTGTTCCTGCACAATCAGACATTTAATCCTTTCAAACAGGACCCACAGTTTGAAAGAATTATTCCAGATCCATTTTGGGTCCTGTGCATGCTGAAGTGCTCGGAAGAGGCTCAGTAATTCCTGAGGAGGTGGGGAGGAGATGAGAGGCCGTGGTTCTAATGGGAAACCTTCAGGCTATCAAAGTGCTCCGTGAAATCAGCAGGGATGAAATCCATATTTCCCCACTGATCTAAACACGACCTGACAATGCCAATGAACTTTCAGAGAACTGACAGACAAATTACAGCGTGCGTGTGCTAAGCCACGTCGAAACCTTCATTCCTAAAAGCCATCCTGTCAGGAGCTGTAAACACTGATAACACCCAGCATTCTCTTCCTCCCTCCTGTGGCACGTCCTTCCTGCACACAGACTGCTTCCAGACCCTGCAGATGATTCAGTTAATTGCTAATTAAAGTCGTTTTGACCTGGAAGAAAGTGAGGAACACCGAGGTGTTTCTGGTCACAGTCAGGAAATGTTTGTTGTTTGTGTCTGAAGATCTCCACCAAGAATCTGTCCCTTCCCACGCTGTCCCACATTATTCCTCCACATGTTCTATGTTTGTGGAGTTCTGTGCATTTATTTATTTATTGCTTTTATTCCCTGAAAGTGATGAGAAAACAAATGCAGCCCACAATCTATGTGTTCATACACACATCAGGAGGAATTTCTCCATGGAACAAAAACGGTGGTCAGGCCCTGGAATGGGCTTCCCAAGGAGGTGTGGAGTCCTCACCCCTGGAGGTGTCCATGGAAGGCCTGGATGTGGCACTCAGGAATCTGGGCTGGTGACAAGGTGGGGATAAGTCACAGGGCTTTTCCAACCCGAACAATTGCAGGGTCCTGGATAGAGGACACTGGGATAGGATGCATGACCACAACAGGATTTGGCTGGATCCCCCTTAAGCTGAAGCTGCAGGGCTGGGTTTTGCTAACTCCTTCCACACCTTTAACCACAGTCCAATGTTCCCCTGGGGGGAGAAGAAATGAGGAGAAATGCTGGTCACCAATCTCCAAAACATCTTTTAAATCTGTATCACCCCTTTTCCTGCCAATATTCATTCTCGTTGCCCAGCTCCTGTCCCTATTTGCCATCCTATCATTGCCCATTTCACCTCCTGCTGAAACACCCCGATCTCAAGTGGGAACACTTGAAATTTGGAATTCCCAGCTCTGAGCCAGCTCCGAGACAACTCACTTCAGCCAATGCTGCAAAATGAACAAGAAATTGCAAAATGAACAAGAAATTGCAAAATGAACAATATTTGCCCTCTTATTTTTTTATTTATTCCTACTTTAAACCAGCTCTGTGCAGAACATCAGATTCTGCAATCATTACTCATGTCCCAGGATGTTTTATTCACATGCCAAGCTCCTGTCAGACCAAATCAGACAATTCCAAGGAAAAAATGCCTTTTTGGGAGAACAAAGAGTAGGGAACTGGGCTCACAGTACCTCGTGCAATGTTTGTCCTGGCTGGCTGACACAGCATTTGGCTGGAGAGCATCAGAAATGGGTTTGGATTTTTGGAAAAAGTTTCATAGATTCATTGTTTCTCCAGAAAAGTGAGAAATCCTGCTGGAATTCACAATCACCCAAAGGGAACAAGGAAAATGTGATGATTTTCTGCAAGAAAAAAAAAATATATTTATTTTCAGATCAAATTTTTTGCTGTTGTTGCTGTACTTTTGGTGGCGAGAAAGCTTTATTTAGTCACCAACCCAGTTTCCAGGGTGTTTCAAAAAAGAGCTCTGGTTTGGCTGTCCCTCTTGCCTTTTCCCTCCTTTCACCATATGCTGATCTGACATTCCAATCCATCACAGAGCAAGGCTGTCAGATCCTCCCTCTGGAGTTCTTACTAAACACTCCTGAAAACAACCACACAGCTCTATCGATCTTACAGCAAATAATTAAAAAAAAAAAATAGGAATTGCAGCCAAGCCAACAAGATTCTAGGGGAGACCTTGCAAGCTTTTCTCTTTAATGTTCCAGTAATCTGGGTTATTAACAGCACTGACATCAGTATTACATCATATTGATGTGATGTATTGAGGTCAGCTCAAATTTGGGCCTGACAGAAGAGAAGTCAAACATCTGCAGGGAAAATGTTGTGCTTGAGGTGGGAATGAATGGGTGCAATTCCACGGCCTGTGTTCTGCAGGAGATCACACAAGATGATCATAGTGCTGCCATCTGGCCTTGAAAATCTACGAATCTGCTTGGAAATTCTCACTTGAACTTAGCTGACCTCTCTCCGAGCCCATCTGTAGATTGAATATTACCATTAAAATGCAAGCCAGGCACACTTCACCAGCCTCAATCAGCTCCATTTGATGGAGCCACTGATGCTGGATTTTGGCAGTGAAAAACCCAAGAAAACACAAGGAAAAAAAAATGCAAGCATTTCTATCTATAAATGCAAACAGCAGAAAAAACTATAAATTAATACCCCCTACAGCCACCAGAACATTTTAGGGACTGCCACCTTGAGAAACTGCTGGCACTGAGTTCTGAAGAACAACCTGGATAACCCAGTGCTGGTGTTTGCATGGGAAATATCCCAGGAATTAACCTGGCTGAGGTGGTAGAGGAAGACCTGCACAGAAAGTGGTTGGGACCACAGGAAGCTCAGAAAGGGCAATCACAGGTATGAAGTGAGAAAAGTATAAAGGAACACACAAAAGGGTAAAAATCCTCTGCTTCAAGTTGCAAATATTTCTTTTTTCTTCTGTAAGAATTGTTGACCCAAGGCCTGGCTTGAAATCAGGAATTAAAATCCAGCATAATGGGGTTTTTAAAGAGTTGGAGTAGCAGAGTGAGGTGGAAATCCTCCTCCAAGGCTGGGCAGCTTCCTGGTGTAGCCTCCCTTCTCCTGGGGCCAACCAGGCTTCCAAAAAACTTCTCCTGTGTTTTACTCTTAATAACCTACAACTAACTAATCTGCAAAAATTTTGGAACAAATATTTTTGATGCTTGTACAGGAACAGTGGGAGCCTGATCCTGAATTTATTGCTGTCTACTTTGCATTTACATATAACCAAGAGTGAAGGGAAGGAAAAAAGGGAAAACCAGGGTATCAGCAGGAACTTTTATTCCTGAGGGTTGGGTTTGCTGGTGGGAGGTTGCTTTTTAGTTTATTTGGTTTTTATAAATATATATTTTGGATCCAATGTTCTTCACTCAGCTGGATTTCGGTCCCCATGAAAGCATTTTGTGTGGGATCAAATGTGGGCTATTTCCAGCGAGTTACTCAGGGAAATATATTCAGAAAGAGACTGGATCCTACTGATGGAAAACAAAAACAAACAAAGAGACAGGCCAGGAAGGAGATCTGAAGAGAAGGAAGTAATGAAAGGAGTATTTGGGGCCCTGCTATTATTACACTGTGTCCATCCCCTTCTCCCTCACTCCCAGCACTGTGGGTTTTAATTGTCCCCTGAAGAAACAGTTCTGTGGAGAAACCCACAGGGAGCAAAGGCTCTGTCAGGGACAACCAAATTAATTTCTCTGTTGGAAGCATGATTGTGACTTCAAACCCCAGAACAATGTATTTTTAGCAGTTTGGACCATCTTTCTTTACAGCAACTCTTATCCTGGTAGCAAATACCTATTTAGGGACACCCCAGTCGTGAGGATTGGGAGGTCTTGGCTGCAACATTGCCTCAGCTTTGTCAAATCAGGATAAATCCCATTAGAATGCTTTGGAGGTGGCCTAACCAGCATGAAAAAGGAAAGGATTTCTGCTCATTCAAACCATGCCATCCCACTGTGCAAGGGGATAACGAGGCAGGCTCTGCAGCAGGAAGGCCCACTGAGGGCTGTTAGAGGCTGTGATGTGGCTGCCACCTCCAGAAAATCCTTAACCAGCAGATTATTGGAGAGGATATGCAGAGGAATTCTCAGAGTTGTTAAATTCTGGCCCTGGACATCTGCTCAGGGGAGGGACACGATGGCAGATGGGCTCAGGGCTGTGCCCCACTTTGCCCTGAGTGCTGCCACTGGGCCTGAGAGCTCTCACTAAGCAAAAAGCTTAGAAAAACACAAAAATCCCTGCCCAGTGTTGTATATTAATATGTGTTCAGCAAAAAATATCCTCTGAGAACTCCCTCCTCTCGCAGCTGAATGCAGAAAAGCAGCAAAGAGGCAGAGGAGGCCTCGCGTCTTCAGCCTCCCTTCTTCGGCCTCACTGTCCCGTATCAAGGATGTTCCTCTTAGATCAGGCAAAGTTGCTCTTTTTCCAAAAATATCCCTCATAAAGCCTCACTTTTTACAGAAATTCCCATGCAAAGGGCAAGGCCTGGCTCAACCCCATGGACAAGGGTCCCCACCCCAAACTTTCCTGGGTTACACAGCAGCTGAGCTCCCCAGAGGTGTTAGAGATCCCTTTGCCATGACATCAAAAGCTCCCAGACCAGTAAATATCCAAATATTCTCTGGCAGGAAACAGCAGGAAGAAAATGTGAAGTACCCTTAGTGAAACTTCCATCAGAAAAGAGCTGAAACCACCTTTGTCATCAGAAGAAATACCTGCACCTCTATAGGATTCTCTCCCATAAAAGATCCTTACCCAAAAATATTAGTGAAAAAACACAGCAAGGGAAGTCCAGCTGCCTGGCATCTGAATCTGTTTTCTTCTTAGTTCTATATATTTCTTAATTATGAAAATGTTCTCCTTTGTACTGGATACATGGGACTAATTAACATTTTCAACAGCATTTTAGATGCATCACACTGATTCCCAAAAGACCCTACATTTGTACCACACATTTTTCAAAAGCTGTTTTGTGCATGTTCTGTTTATTCTACTTTAAATTGTATTCTTAAAAAAAAAAAATAGATATAAAATCCCTCACAAAAATGAAGGGAAAACTAATCCTTCACGCCCTCAGCTTTTGCTGAATTGTCCAGTGCAATTTGGGAAGTCAGAGAACAAAGTTTGGCTTTGCCTGTCACCCCCATGTCTAAAAAAGCTCTTATGTTTAAAACAATATCAGCGACTTCAGGGCACTCAGAAAATCACAATTCCTGACAAAAGTTTCTGTTTGGTTGGCACAAACCTATTAACTGTGCTGAAAAGAGTGACAGTAATTGCAACTGGCTAAGGGTTGATAAGAAAACTCGGGCTGCTAATTCGAAAGAAAATTTACAGACTGGCAAAGCCGTGTCAGACAAGGGAACCAAAGATAGCTGCACTTGGTGCGTTTTAATTCAAGGCAAAAAAAAAATAAAAAAGGAATGAATTCATAATAGTTGTATTCTAACAAGAGACTTTTTCAAAGCGATAACTTTATCACCTTTTGTATCCCAGTCCATCAAAGTCTGCTCACAGAAAAGTGACCTTTGCCACAGACCAAACCTGACCCTTCCTGCTCAGTTATAAAATAAACATAAATAGAGGACAGCAGATCTGACCTAGTAACACTGGCAGAGATTTTGTGCTGCAGGCCCTGCAGCCGTGGCTCAGAAAAGAATTGAGGTTTGTGATTCAAGAGAGAGAAGAACTGAACTCTGCAAACAGAAAATAAAACTCTCCTCCTTGGCCTCGGGGGGTTCAAGCAGGAGAAGGCACCGAGTGCTCCCTCCCACCAGGGCTGGCAGAGCTTCACTGCTCAAATTAACCAAAAATAAATAAAATCTCAAGTCTATAAAGCTGCAATTTCCTTTAGGTGAGGTTTTGATCACCCTGGAATGGGATGCCCTTCCTCAGCATCTCCATGTCCACACAATCTCCCCCATCATCACCATCCCATCCCTTTTCTCTTGTGCCCTTCTCCTGCAGCTCAAAAACTTCCTGAGGGAAAGGCTCCAGTGTGGACTCCCCTGGTTTGTAGGATTGAATTAAAGCATCTGTGGCTCCTCTGTAATGGGATTATCAGTATTCTTTTATCTGAGTTTCAAAGCAGCTCAGCAGAGTGACCTTTCCTCAAGTATTTCCCTCTGATTCTTTCTGATCTGCATTTTTTTTGTTAGAGGAAGAACGAAAAGATGCAGCAGAAACCCCTGGATGTGGCAGGGGTTTCTGGATGTGGCAGGGGTTTCTGGATCCCTGAAAGTGTCCAAGGCCAGGTGGAACACAGGGACAGTGAAAGGTGTCCCTGCCATGGCAGGGGTGGCACTGGATGAGCTCTAAATTCCCTTCCAACACAAACAATTCTGGGATTCTAATCCCTGTAGGTGACCACAGCGCAGGAGAGCTACAGCTCCTATAAAATCTTCTGGAAATTTCTGGGAGTTATCTCTCCCATGAATATGAAACACAGCCTCTGCTTATCCTTGACCAGACACAACTCTGCATTTTAATGCTCCCGGAGCGTTCGGTGGCTCGCGGAGAAGAGCACTTTTGTAATAAGGTTTGATAAAACATCACCCTTGGGAGAGCTCGTACATAAACACCTCCAAAGAGTTATGCAAGCCCAGCATGCAGCTCTCATGACAACACATCCATCCAGCATCAACCCAGGGCTTAGAAAGGTTCCACCTCTGCATAGCAATGAGCTTTTCCTCGGCGTAATCCTCGCTCTCAACCAGGAAAGCAAAGGGAAGCACAGAAGGGCCCTTCCCTTTCCTAAATCTTGACTGAAATTATTGTTTTCGGGATGAGGATTAAAGCCAAGAGTTTTGCCAGCAATAGCAAACACGTTGTTTGCACAAGAATCACCTCCCCCAAAAGCCAGCTCGGTGTCATCTCAGATTTTTCTGATGCCAGCTGACAGCCAGGGTTTCTAAGGAAACACCGATACTGGGGGAGCGGCAAGGAGAGAAAGAAAAGGACAGACCCTAAAAATAAGTGTCACACGCCTCTTCCAGACATGAAAACCACCTGATAAAGAAATTGTAAACATCTTGGGACGGTAACATTTTTAAGACACCCACAAGGCTCCACCCAAGCAGGATCATCTTGCGCCGAATAATATTTTGCTCAGAGGGAGTTCTGCTTTTGAAATCACCTTCTTTTAAATGTATTTAAACATGCTGACTGCATTATTTCTGAAATTATCTAGAATAAATGGAATCATTTTCGTTTTGTGCCACTGCAGCCCCCATTAGTACTCAAAGTTTTAAGAGGAGCATGAATAGGAATTTCCGTGATTTTGAGTATCGATGGTTTTCATGCTGGAAGTATAAGCTGGTTTCCTTTAATTAAAGTGGAATGGGTTTGGGGAGTGAAAAGAATACCCCTCTCCTGGAGTACTGACAGGCCATGCTTGAATCAGACATCCAGAGCCCTCCAAACTGCACTAAACATTCCCAAAGAAATGACATTTCAGCACAGCAAGTTAAACACTTTTTAGGTCAAGCTGTGGAAGCAAAATATCCTCAGAATATTTTTGGAATGGCCAAACCCTCCAATTTTTCAAAATGTCATTGTTTGTCCAATTAACCCAGGAAATCTCCTCTCAGAGGGGGATGATCAGAGAGATTTCTTCATCCCTGCTGAAATGAGAGTGGTGCTCTAAACAGGGGCTCCAGCCGGGCCTGTAACAACACCAAAGACAAATTCCTGCTGAAATAACTTTGACACAAAGCTCACTAGAAGCACTTAAGCATTTCACCATCCCTCCCAATTATGTGGGCAACCACAACCAGTGCACAGTTACGAGATGATTTCACTGAATGTGACTACTGGGCTTTAGGCTATGGATAAATATTCAAGGTTTTACTCCCAGACAGTCACTAATGAACTCCATGTACACATCAGGAGAGAAATATTTGTAGAACTGAAGTCAGAATGTTTCAGTGGGTTTTTAAAAACAGCAGCCAGACGGGTTTTTTGGGGGTATAACTTTGATGTTTTGTGCTGCTAGTGTTTAGGCTGAGATGCAGAGGACATTGGTCTTTAACCCTTCACTCTGAGCACCATGATTTACCCTGAAAATTTTCTCTGCATCAGGGTTCAAATAATTCTTGTGCTGGTATTTCAGTTTTCCCAGAGCAGCTGTGGCTGCCCCTGGATCCCTGGCAGCGTCCAAGGCCAGGCTGGACAGGGCTTGGAGCACCCTTAGGAAGTGGAAAGTGTCCCTGCCATGGAAGGAGTGGGATGGGATGAAGTTTAAGGTCCCTTCCAACCCAAACCATTCTGGGATTCTGTGAAATCAGAGGGGAACAGCCTGTGGAATCACCAAATGTTATTCTCAGAGGAGTACAGGGATCTACCCCGAGGAGAGAAGCAAATCTGAGCTGCTGTTGGGAGGAAATTGGTGTCTCCTTTTCCCAGAGCCTGCCTGCCTGCCTTCCTTCCTGCTCTTCCACCAGGCTGGAGGAGTGTTCTAACATGTGGAAACTCATTTGTAAGTGCTCCCATGGATCGTGTGCAATGAAAGGACTCATCTGCTGTCTGAGGCAGGTTAAAGCTTTACAAATCCGAGCAGACATTACCTTGGCTCCCCCTGCTCCTGTCTGGAACAGCTCCAGCTGGAGCCCAGAGATGGGTTTCAATTAGCAGCACACACTCAGCTGAAATGGAAAGCAGGGTAAAAAAGGCCCCCTTGCTTTTTGTCTCTCTCCTTACAGCCAGAACCACACAAATTGATTTGTGCCATTCCTGAATTTGGTCTTTTCCAGGTTTGATTCATGATAATAAAACAACAGAAAATAAATCGTCGTGCTTGATTTAGCAAGTGGGCAGGGCAGCCCCCAGCCTGACTAACCACCCTGAACTTTGAAATGCTGGATCTCCATCACCATTCCCCTCCTTCCAGGTTGCTAAAGCTGCAGGAGGGGAGAATCTCCCGTCCACCCCATCACAGAATGCTCCAAAGGTTGAGAAGATGGAGGGGTTGCCATTTGAGATGTGATTATGGTGGATTAAACTCTTCATTTCTGTGACAAAATCTTGATTAGAGCAGGAAACGGCTCTGAGGACATTTAGAAATACCTGCAATTGCTCAGGGATTCTTGGCGAATAAAAAGGGGAGGAGAAAACATGAGGGGATGAAAAAGAGGAAAATTTCCGCTCATGTTGTGATGCACTCACCAGATTTCCAAACCTTCTCCAGGACACTCCTCCCGGGGACACTTTGGGACCTTGGACAGCAAACAGGAGAAGCTCCACAGCAGTTCATGTCAATTCCTCTTGGTTCCAGGAGCACCTTCAGCTTCTCATGACGCTCCTCACTCACTTCATAGAATCATTAACTCTAAGATCATAAATTCCAATCATTAATCATGAGACTCTTCATTAGGAACCCAGAATTCCTTTAAAATTAAAATTCAGTAGACTGATAAATACCAGACCTTGTCCTAATTTCTAAAGAACCAAATTTTTGTAATTGATGTACATATTTCACTTTAAATTCTAAATAATGGGAAACATCTTTAGAATGGTAACTAGGAAATTTCAGAACTAGAATTCACATTCTCTTCTCCCTTCTCATTTTCCTGGTAAATTTTTTCATATCTCCTGGTCTCTAAAAATCCCTTCCATGTTTCTCCACACAAAATAAGAAATATGACTCCTTGGAGCACATTTCCCAGTGGAGCAGTTGCAGCTCCAGCCTCAGCTCGCTGGCCACAGTGCCTGCAAATTGATTTATTCCTCATAATGGTCAAACTTTGTCATCCAAATGCTGGGAAACGCCGTAATTCAATCTTTGCATGTCCTTTAACTTTCTTTTATCTCTCTGGCTGCTTTAACAACTGCTAAAATGTTCAAGGCAAGCTTTTATGTATTTATGAAGCAGCCAAAAGCCAGGCAAGCGATTAGAAAGAAGCTGGATGTGTTACTTAAAGCAGCAAATATGAAAAACAATATTTGTATTTGAGTTTTGAAGATCAACAATGAAGCAGCAACAGAATCCCTCAAAATATCACTAAAAACCCCTTTGGTTAAAGCTGTGGTCCAACTAAAGGCTTTAAAACCCAAAAAATCAGTGTTTATTTATCTTTTTTCTGTCTAATAAGTTGAATTTGGGAGTGTTTTGTCCTTATACAAACATATTTGTGTATAGATGTAACAAATACATAAATTTCTTGCCCATCTGTGCTGCAGATTTCCAAATGCACAGGGACAGACATCCCTGACCTGTACATGCTCAACAAAATCCCTCTTTTTAACTGTAAAATGTTGCTAAGCATTTGTTCATGTTTTATGGAACACACCAACTTGTCTTGCACTTTTTTCTATTCCCAGTTCTCCTCACTTATATTTATTTAATGTTCTGCTCTCCACTTGTGGCTTCGCTTCTTCCACTGAAAATCATATTCAGCAAAACCTGCTTTTCTTGAAGTTTTGTCATTATTTCCTGAATTTTAAAATCATTAATCAACTTCTCCACATTGGTTCTGACTTTTAGACCTCAAGTTTTAACCTGTCATTCCCCTGCCTTATAGGGGTGAAAATATCTGGGTTTATGGGTTTGGGGTTTTTTTGTTATGTTGTAATGGAAAAACTTTTTTTTAACTGAGATTTAAGGAGTGAATGGATTTGGTATTGTTGGCTTGAATAAAATAGAAATTCCTATTTCTGTTTTAATTTAGTATAATTTTACTGTCTGAACCAGCTATTGGAATATCTATATTTTTCACACACAAGTAATTATATTATAATTTAATATGCAGACATTACTAAGCAAGATCCATTCCCAAAGAGTCCAGGTGTAATTTCTCTTGTTTATTTCCTCCTGAAAAAGATCAGATTACCAAAAAGACCATCTGGATTGATTCTGGGGTTTCATTATTTAATTGTGCTTTAGTTACAGGGATAGAGGTTTCAGAAGCACTTCAGGACAAATTATATTTCATAAATTATTTCCCTGAATAGAGACTTTTAGTCTGGGTTTGAGACAGGGCCTAACTTAAGGGTATAAGCTCAGTTTTGATTCATTCAGTAGCACATCTGTGAGAGGAATATTAGAGCAGCCTTAAAGCATCTGAGTGTTCCAGGGCAGAGATGTTTATTAGGGATTTCATAGCCCATCCTTCAAACCAGACCTTAACCAAATTCCCCAAGCTGACAGAAATAATAAAGTTCCAGGGATTCTTACTGAAACACTTTAATATCTAAAGATGAGCCTACCTCTCCTTTCTAAGATCATTTCAGTAAATTAGTATTGAGTTATACAACCTAATGAGGGAAATTAATTTCCTTAAATTACCTTCCGTGAGTGAAAACAGGCATAAGGAATATAATCAGATTTTTTTTTTTTTTCAGAGGAAAGAACCACAGTGAACGGAACAAATTGGGATGTCTGGGATGGAAAAGCACTTCATTTTCCTTCCAAAACAATTTTACATAATAATTCTATTTTTATCCTCCCACTGACTTCTATCCAATCTCTCTTCACTTCAAGAAGATCTGATGATTGCTTTTTAGCAATAAGATAAAGATAAAGCTTTTTAGTTTCTTAGGTATCAATTCCATACAACTGACAATAAATCTAAATATTACCTATCTATGATTTCTTCCAGGATCTTTCAATTTCCTCAGAAATATTTCTTCAGATAGGAACTTTCGATATAAATAAAGTGGGACAGATTTTACTCCTTCTGTATTATTAACAGCTCTTCCAAAAGTGCAGTTTTCTGGTTTTATTTTAGGAGGCATCTCCAAATCCAGGCCTAAGCATTAATATTAACAACCAGAATATGACCCCGTTGCATTCAATTCCTGAAGCGTTCTATGAATTCATGAAAAGAGATTTTATGGTTTTGAGAGAAAAGAGACAGTTTGAAATTATATTAAAAAAAAAAAAAAGCAAACAATGACAACAACCCCCCAAAATCCAAACAAAGCAACCCCAAACCCCAGCAGAATGTCTTTCCCACTGCACAAGTCTGTCCCGACAGCTTCTTTCCCAACAAAGAATGGGAAGTGCTGCAGGATGGATGCCGTGCTGGGCATGCCTCCATGGAGATGGATCAGCTCAGCTCCTCTGGACTCTCCTCTGCCCCAAAGGACATCCCAGATTTCTCAGGTCACCATGGAACGATGTTCCAAACCTCATCCAGCCTGGGATGGGGCAGCCACAGCTTCTCTGGGCACCCTGTGCCAGGCTCCCACCGCCCTCACAGGGAAGAATTCCCTCCCAGCATCCCATCTGAACCTCCTGCCTGTCAGCATGAGGCCATCCCTGTGTCCTGGCACTCCAGACTCTGTAAATCACCTGCAGCAGGTGCCACAGGGCTCCTGGGAGGGTGCAGAGGGCCACGGGCTCCCAGCATTCCTGGAAGGACACGGCAGTCCTGCGTCACAGACGTGTTTTATGAAAAACCCTTTCCTTAGGATCTGTTCTCCTGGGAAGCTGAGAGGCCTCAGAAAGGAAATGTCAACAATGGTTATCTGTGGAATGCAACAGGTGCATCTGGGATTGGGCTCATGTGGTTGTTTCTCATTAATGGCCAATCACAGCCCAGCTGGCTCAGACTCTGGTCAGTCACAAGATTTTATTATCATTCCATTCCTTTCTATTCCTTGCTAGCCTTCTGATGAAATCCTTTCTTCTATTCTTTTAGTATAGTTCTAATATATCATTTTCTTTTAATATATATCATAAAATAATAAATCAGCCTTCTGAAACATGGAGTCAAGATTCTCATCTCTTCCTCTCTTCCCTCATCCTGAGACCCCTGTGAGCACCACCACAGTCCTGGAGCCTCTTTCCATGGGTTTCAGCAGCTCAGCAAAGACCTCAGGCAGTGCAGTCCCTGCTCCTTCCTGGGGAAGCCTGCCAGCTGTGTTTCCAGGCCAATTATTGCTTCCACAAAGCGCTCTAAATCTGTCAGCAAGCACAAGTGTGAAGTGCAGAATAAAAACACCGAGAAGATTGTGAGCCACTTGCTACAAGAGGAGTTTCTTCTTGCAGAGGGAGCACTGAGAGTTGGCTTCCCAACAGCAGCACCGCTGCCAAACTCAGGTGTTAAATGCTATTAACACACACCAATATGTTTGTACCCTTTTTTTTTTAATTGGAAAATAGATGTTTATTCTCTGACACATCTGTGGGATAAACGCTTTGCAAGCTACCGTGGGAAATCCAGGAAGGTGCCAAGGATTTCTCCCTGGGAGTATGAGGAAAGGGAGATAATGCATTTCATCTACAGGAGTTGCAGTGGATGTGGATGCATTTTCATAAAATAAAAGTAAATTAATGAAAGAGTTGGAATGATTTTCCCAAATGCACAAATCCCCACATCTTCTCACATCTTTGACATTATTGCTGGGTATGGAATCATGGAATTATTTAGGCTGGAAAAGTCCTCCAGGATCATGGAGTCCAACCTGTGGCTGATCCCAGAGCACTGAGTGCCAAAGCCAGGCCTTCCTTGGACACCTCAGGGATGGAGACTTCAACCCCCCTTCCAATGCCTGACCAGCCTTTCCATCAATAAATTCTTCCTGATCTCCAGCCTGAACCTCCCCTGGCACAGCTTGGGGCTATCTTCTCTTACCTTGCCAATACTGAGATGTTTTGCTGAAAGGTGGTGAAGCTTCTCCATTTGGATTCTTCATGTGAGGAATGTCCCACTTATCTGACCTAGAAGATGCCAAAGCTTCTCATCCAAGGTGATTTCTTCTCCTCAGACCTGCGATTAAAGGCTGTGTGATGTCACCTCAGTCCCCCAGAGCTGCTCAACCACTGCAGGAGCTTCAGCTGGGCTTGGCTCCCTGGGAGAAACTGATTTCCTTCTGAAGCTTCCAGGTTTACCTCTCCTACAAAACCAGCCCTGACCCAGGCTGAAAGCTCCCACAGACTGTCAATATTCTCAATATTCCCCACGTTTTGGCTCCAGGCTCAGTCTCAGGGCTGGGTGCTCACCCTGACTGGCTGGAGAGCTTCAATTGCCGAATATTTGCTTGGAGATCCCTCAGGAACCTCCTGTTCCATGGGGTGCAACTTGGGAAGATGTTGTGTGGGAAAAGGAGCCACGATTTTATAATCAGCTGAAAAAAAAAAGACAGGATTGATGGTGACTGTCAAGCTAATTATGGAATGAATCATGTCTGGCTCTGCGGTTATTAGTCAAAGTAATTCATTATTTGCTTAAAAATAACATTAAAATTTAACCAATAAAACCATTTATTGATGGCTGGTCTGACTTTTTTTTTTTCCTTTCCCTTGTCTAAATGTCATCCTGGTTAAGAAAACGTGAAAGAAAAAGTCATTAAATCATCTTAGTCATAAAAAATCCATCTTTCGTCATTTAAATAAATAGAAAAGTGAGACATTATCTGACAGAGATTTGGGCTTATCACTTATGCAATGAAATATTAGAGGCTTCCTGCAAGGGACTCACAATTAAATAAAACATTATTTTTACTAAAATACTGTCATTATTTAAAGGTAAATAACATAAGTAAGGTAAATAAATATCTGGAAATGTGAACTCTCCCCATGTTTTTTCCATTTCCGTACCTCAGCCTTCTCTCCATCCCAGTAACGATTTCTACCCAGACAAAAGTTCGTGCATTTTTTCCCTGTTGAGCTGCCTTGGTTGTTTGGTAGTTTCTGCCTTTCCTGAAGAAGTGAGCAGGATTCCAGGGCACCTGGCATGGGATACACGAGGGTGACCCCACCTGCACACCCGATCCCCCAAAACTTGCACCCATTGCTCTGTCTCACCTTGGCTTCTCCTCAGCAAATCTGCCAGGAGTCCTGGACAAAACATCTGGATCTGCAGGTAGGGTGGAGAAAATAACAGAAAAACCATGGGAAAGGCAATCAGCAAGTTTGGCATTCCTTCCAGCCTGGATCCATCGGGATTTGTGGTGCAGTATTGATTATGGCAGTGTCCTGAAACACAAGGTTAGGAAGAGAAACAGATTTTTTTTCTCCCAAGTTAAACTGGGAAAATAAATCAGAAGAGAAGGAAAAGGTGGGAAAGAACCCAGGCAGGTGCATGGTAGCCCAAAAGATTCCAGTAGCAGGGCTGGAGCTCAGTATGGTTGGATGGATTTTGGCTCCATTTTCACTCATCTGTCTGACACCTTTACCCGGGAATGAGCAGAGCTCTTCGATTGCTCCTCAGAAAATAAATAAACTCTGCCTCCAAATGAGTTAAATGGCTCGAAAACTGAGCTCCTCAGATTTTATTAGGGCTTGAAGAGCTCCAGGTGTTCCTAAGCCAAAATCAATGGGAAGATTAGCTGCAGGAGTCTGCCAGGAGATTAGGGACAAGGCAGGCATTGAACGGGGGCTGATGGATCCGGAGCCTGAGCGCTGTCCCTCGGGATGGGAATGAGCTGCACAGGAGCTGATTCCCACCTTCCACCACGCTGGAATCCCACACTGAGCACCACCAACCACCCCCGGCACAGAGCTGGAACGAGATGAGCTTTAAGATCCCTTCAAACCCAAATTTTTCCGTAATTCAGCAGGAGAAATTCATTAATCTAAAGCTTTTGCATTAGACACCCCTTTGTCACACTCCAGATCATTCATACCTGATAAATTTCCTAAGAATTTCACAAAAATCTTATCCTAAATCCCAGAATGGTTTGGGTTTGAAGGAACTTAAAGCCCACCCAGTACCACCCCTGCCATGGGACCTTCCACAGACCAGGCTGCTCCAAGCCCTGTCCAACCTGGCCTTGAACACTTTCAGCAACATTTCCAAAAATCTAATTCCTGACAAAATCCATTGAGGAATGCCTTTACCATGGCTGCATTTTCGCTCTTGCTGTAGCTTTGGGCATGAGCAAACCTGCAGCCTCTGCACCCCTGTCTCCCTAAGGGGATTTTTGTGCACCTCCATTGAAATGCTTCTACAATTCCCACAAGAAATTCAATTACAATTCCCACGGATGGCAGAAGTTACAGCCTGCCATTCCATTTGATTTAATATTGATATTTTTCCTTCACTTGCGTGTCAGTCAATGCCCCGCATTAGGATGCAAAACTCCCTGAGCATTTTTAGCTATGTAACAGCTTTTTGATGTATTTTTCAGCACGTTACAAGTCTCGTATTTTCAGATGAAATTGAATTTTTGCCCGTTTTTAATGATCTCATTAATGGCTTGTCAGGTATCTGTGTTTCCACCAGCAGTTTTGCACCTCTCCATTCCCATCATGCCAGACATTTCCTGTTGATGTTGTTTTGTGAAGGCTAATGAGGCTTCACCTCGGAGCAGGAACGATGTGATTCCACACAAACTGAGAAGAGGCTGAGCTGACAGATTTGGATGCAGCAGGAAGATGCTGAAAATGGTTATTTGTAAATGTGTCTGAACTCGTGAGAGGAGTTAAAGCTTCAGTGCTGGCTTTTCCCTCTCTTTTAGGGTCACCTCAGCTGTATCACTGCTGTCCTGGACCTCAGCCTCTCCAGTAGATATTAAATTCAAATATTCATACAGCAACAATTAAACTCAAGGGATTAAAAACATCATTTTAAAGCCAGTTCCATGTGAAAATGAATATTTAAAACTTAATATAAGTTTTGACTTAATAGAAAGAAAAAATGTCAATCTGTTCTTTCTCCTCATGATTAGACACATTTAAAATAAAATATAAGAAATTTAGTAATAATTTCTTCATACTCATAAAGCATTTATCTGCTTGTTAAATGTAACAGAACTGCACCTTTGTTTTATCTTTGCCAGGAGCTACTTCACACAAGGAATTTCTAAAATTATTTCAAAAAATACTTTGCATTAGATAAAAGGAAATATATAGAGAAGCCAAACTTCTTACTGTCAGTGAAATCAGTTTGTGCTTACAGTAACCATTAACATTACTGTAAAAAATTCTAGGTAAAGTTAAGATTTCAAATTAAATTCCAGAGATGGCACAGCCAGACCTATGTAAGGCTCCTGGAGGAGTATCCTTGCATTATCCATAGGTTATTTCACCAACATCCTCATGTTCCATGATCACACTATAATTTAATCATGATTCAAAGATAAAATATTTGAAAAAACCTCCAACTTCTTTTTACAATTATGAACTCCAGAAAAAAAAGCATTTTGGAGCTGCCACATCTGTGGGCACTCACAGCATCCCTGCTTTTATCAAACATCTGAGATGTGGAATTTTGTGACAAGAACCCTCCACTGTGGGGAGTGTAAGAGTGAAGCATCTCCACAACAATATTCCAAGAAAGGATTTCTGTTCACCCATTGAGGATCTGAGAACTCCCCAAATTAACTCCACAAAGCAATGTGCCCTACCAGGGCTCTGCTTTGTTTTCAGCATTTAAAACAATGTCCCAAGGTTTTGTTTGAAGGATTCACACTTCCAAAGGGAGCAGCTCTGCCCCTGTGTCTCTCCCAGAATTCCACAAACATCAAAGGCAAGGTGGCTTTGTTCAGAAGGGAGGTGTTTTCACAGGGTTAAAGAGAGATAACAAACTCCTCCTGTGCTGATCCTCTCCAAAGATTTCATCCACTCTGAAGACAACAAACTCTTAGAAAAGGAAGGAATAACAAGATGGAAAAGGAACATTCAGCACCGTTCTTCAATGCCTTCTCTGAAACATTATGGTGGCCATATCTCCATAGATCCATATGGAAAATCAATCCTAAGAATTGGAACCTGACAAGGCTCCTTCTCCAACACAGCTCCATCCTTCAGGCAGCTCCATCCCTGTATGGTCCCATCCCTGTCCCAGCCCCATCCCTGTCCCAGCTCCATCCCTGTCACAGCCCCATCCCTGTCCCTGCCCCATCCCTGTCCCAGCCCCATCCCTGTCCCAGCTCCATCCCTGTCCCTGCTCCATCCCTGTCCCATCCCTGTCCCAGCTCCATCCCTGTCCCAGCTCCATCCCTGCCCCATCCCTGTCCCATCCCTGCCCCTGCCCCATCCCTGTCCCAGCCCCATCCCTGTCCCTGCTCCATCCCTGTCCCTGCTCCATCCCTGTCCCAGCTCCATCCCTGCCCCATCCCTGTCCCAGCTCCATCCCTGTCCCTGCTCCATCCCCGTCCCAGCTCCATTCCTGTCCCAGCTCCATCCCTGCTCCATCCCTGTCACAGCCCCATCCCTGTCACAGCCCCATCCCTGCCCCTGCTCCATCCCTGTCACAGCCCCATCCCTGTCCCATCCCTGCTGGCTGAGGTTGTTTTCCCCCATCCAAGGCCCTCACTCTGGTGCAGTGCCCTACTTTCCTCTTCTGCTTTGCTAAAGTTTCGATAAAAAACCCACCCAGCCAAAACCCCCAAGTGCCTCAACAACAAACCCATGAACAAAGCAGCGAGCGACTACTTTTTAACATGGGATTGAATGTTCTTAAGCAGTTCTGGAAAATAAATAAGACTCAAATCCTGTAATTCATTCTTCTATATCTGAGGCAATACAATGTGCATTTTTTGTAGGTTGGCTTTTTGCTTCCAGTAGCTTTGTAATAGTCTTATCCAAAAGATGAACTGCAAATGATTTTTCTTTTTTTCCTTGATTTTTTTTTTTTTTTTTGGCATAAGGTTCTTTTCTCTTTTGGAAACAAAGATTTAGAGAACAGAGATTTTGTTTTAAGATCTACAGCAAATAGGCCTTAGGTTTGATTATTTACATTTGAATATTAGAAGACTTTAAATAATCTGCCTAGGAAAGACAAATAAATTAAGTCTTCAGAACTGAAAGAACAGAGTTTTAATCGTGTTTTCTGAGAGGAAAAGGATAAACTGTAAAATGTAGGTTATTACTGCTCTCTGAAATATCATTGCAGTTGCAGAGTGAGAAGACAGAATGATCTAAAAACTGTTTGGGCATTTAAAAAAAAGTTAAAAATATTCAAAGTACCAGAGAAACTGAAGGTTTGTAATAAACACAGCATGCTCTGGGGAGGAAGTATGATATAATTTTTGGGATGAGTCCCATAGGGCATGGCCATAACAGACAACAGAGGGAGTAAAGCCAGTTTAACACTGTTAAACTGTTTTTAAACAGTGTTAAACTGGTTTTACACTGTTAAAACCAGTTTATTTGGATTTGGATTATAATGGTTTAATATACACATATATACTGGGTTTATACATGGTCCTGAACTAGTGAGAAACTGCAGGCCAAAAAACATTTCATCCTTTGAATCCAAAATTCAATCCTGACTATCCAAGCAGTTGGTTTAGCTCAGTGGTTATGGATATTGCTCTACCACGGGTCTAATTCCCACATCCCACATGGAGAACTTCACCACTTTTAGTGGCTTTGCATCAGCGTAGGACGAAAATCCACCCACAAAACCAGGCAGTGGGAGCAGTTCCAATCACAGGACATCTGGATCATCTCTGCATAACAACATTTCCCACTGCCTTAGTGCTGACCAGCTGCACAGAGGTGCTTTTGGGCATGTCAGTGCTCCAGGATTCACTCCTGCTCTCCACTCTCGCTCCTGTGCTCCCTCAGCCTGGCTGGGATTTAATGGCAGCTCTTACTGCAGCACCAGAGAACCCAATTATGCAAAATGGAGCTGGTGATAACTGGGCCATTCCTCCGTGGGAAGCCTCGATTTTATGGTCTGGAAATGGAGATGGAGGAATGGTAAAATCTTATTTACAGAGCAGATCCCTCCCTGGGCAGTTAGAGCAGCAGAGTCTTCCAAGAGTGGCTGCAAACTGATTATCCCAACAGTTGTCCAAGGATTTATTAATTAGTTCAATCAGGGAGTCCAATATTCTGTCAAAATAACTTTTTGTTGTTGCATTGGGATGTCATAAATCTTGACCATCATGGCTTTGCTTTAAAAATCATTTTTTTTCTCTTGAAATAACTGACAAAACTATTTGTGGCTAGAACTGCCTGAGATATCCAAGATTTCCATGCACTCAAAAGTTCAAAATTAGTTATCTTCTATCCCTACTTAACAAAATCTCCCTGAGTTTGTTAATAAGGAAAGATTTCAGGACAAAGTATCCAAAAATCCAAACACTTGTAATGCTCTCAGTTGTGACCAGAAAAGGAGATGCAAAAACTTGACAAATCCTACCTCAGAGGAATCCATCATGTTCCAGGAGAAACAAAACCCAGCGATCAGAAAAGTTGTTTGACATTATTCCGTGAAGAAAAGGACATTTGTAAAGGGATTCATGAGAATTAGAAGCAAAATCTGAAAAACAAATAGGATTTGATGATGAAGCTCCCATACAGAAGTTACAAAATGCTCCCCCAGCTTAAATCTGTTGGAATGCATTATATAAGGACATATAAAATCAGCTATAATCTGTATAAATACAGTGCCTGCAGCTTTGTTCATGGAGTAGGGACATGAGGAATTACATCTCTTCCTAGGGAAGTTCCCCAGCCAGGAATTTGCCTGCAAAATTGAAGACAAAATACGTGATAGGAGTACAGAAAGCAAGAAAATAAAGGCCAGAAGGATGATGAAGTGCTCAGAGTGCATCAGCACCCTGGCTCCTATTCTACATGTAAATATTGTAGCAAAAACAGATTTTAGGAGTTTTGGGAGAAGTTAAAAAAGTAGATTTGCACATGAGCAAAGATGATTGATTTATTGACTGAGTATTTTTTAGCGGCACATGGGAGCTGTTGTCCCAGCGTGATCCTGGCAGGAGTCAGCCCTGGAAGAATAAAGGACAAAAATAAGATTTCAGAGATGTACCAGCTGTTAACAGCACTAGAAACAAATCAACCTATAGCTGAAACAATTTAAAATAGAAAACCTGGCTGAGAAATTCATAGCACTAAATTCCATGCTCCATAAAATGGACTGGGAGAGGCATTATCAGCTGGTTTTTCAGCGGGTAAGATAGCCCTTATCACAAAAGATGCGATATGGACAAGACTTATGTGTGGAAGCAGATATCAGAAACCTACCATGGAAACAGCAAGTGAAGCCTGAATACCAGAAAAGTTTTATTAATGTCTCTTTTTACTGTTTGCAGTAATCTTTGCATTCAATTTCTGAATTAAAACATTTTGATTTCCACCAGCACTGACACCGTGCTGAACTTCACCTTGCAAGACATCTCCGCAGCTCAAGCGCGTCCCAACATCCTTCTAGCACATTCCCACTTTCCCTGAAAACTCCAGGAATTGTTCCACTGATTCCAAGGGCACTCAGATCAGCCCCAACATCCTTTTAGCCCATTCCCATTTTCCCTGAAAACTCCAGGAATTGTTCCACTGATTCCAAGGGCACTCAGATCAGCCCCAACATCCTTTTAGCCCATTCCCATTTTCCCTGGAAACTCCAGGAATCGTTCCACTGATTCCAAGGGCATTCAGATCAGCCCCAACATCCTTTTAGCCCATTCCCATTTTCCCTGGAAACTCCAGGAATTGTTCCATTGATTCTCAGAGTGCTCAGATCAGCCCTGTGAGACCGGGAGATAAAGGTGTTACACATTCCAGAGCCAATCCTCAAAAAGAGGCTGCAGGAAGATGAATGCCTTGGCAGCCATGGTTTCCACAGTGCCAATAAAAAATGGGAAGTAGAAGGGATTTTGACCCTAGATAATCTATCCTTAAAAAAAATCTCTGGGAAAGTGCTGCATTGTTCTTAATGGCACGTGTGGAAGAGGTTTTACAGGGATTTCTGTGAGCCAGAGAGAAGTTTGATAAGGGGATCCATGTTTATCCCTGAAAGAATTCCCTGCCAAGGTTGTTGACACAGAAACCAAGAAAGAAAGGATAAATAAGAGAAACCTGCAACTGCCTGTTCCAATGAGCACTTTGTTTGTCTCTTGTGACCAATGAGTAAAGTGCAAACTTACGAGCTTTGTAAGAATGAATAAAAAGCATGCATGCTAGAATAAAAACAGTTTGAAGCTTACTGGAAATGGAGTGTGTCGCTTTGTATTGTCTCCATCTCAGCTAGGACAGGTGTGGACATTTCTTCCAGTCAAAGAAATGCGTGTGGGTCAGGGAGGGTGTGGTTGTCCCATCCCTGGAAGCGTCCAAGGCCAGCTTGGAGCAACCTGGTCTCTGGAAGGGGTCCCTGCCCACGGCAGGAATGGGTTTCAATCTCCCTTCCAACCCAAACCAGTCCGGAATTCTGTTTTTTCAAGGGTTTTTCATCAAGGTTTTGCCTGATAATCAGGCAGCACAAGGTGACTCAGAGCTGGCAGGTCACAAAGAAGTAGCACAGCACAAACAGCTAGTGCTTATTTCAAATTACTTCTGGTCAATATAAGGACTTAAAGATTTAGCCAAGACAATTGTCAGATAATTTCAAATAATGGGGGGATCTGAGAAAACTGGTCTCTGCTGGTGGATGCTCTCTGAAATCACATTGATCCAATGACATATAAATTATTTATTCAGCTGTGCCCTTAACCTGAAAAGTGGGAATTATTGATTTTGCTTCATATATCATATCATGGAATCCAAATAAAGGGAAAAATGCCAAGAAAAAATGGCAGGGAAACAGCCCCTCAGTCTGTGTTTATCTGTCCTGTAACAGAAAAAGGTGGAGAGTTTGCAACAGCAAATTTAGGAAGTGATTCTAGCTTCAGTGGCATCTGCAAAACACCATAAAGAGGATTTTTCTTTAGACTTTGAATAGCACAAAAACACTTTTTGATTCAGATTGAAAAGAAAAATATTTGACTCTGATTTCAAACAGAACCACTGTTTTTAAACTAAAACTTCAACATCCAAGGAGAGCAATGAAGGGATTGTGCCACTGGATTAACAGGAATGGTCTGGGAAAAAGCAATCAAATTTAAAGAGAATTTCTGAGGAAAAGCCGCAAATATTTGTTTGTTTTTAGCACTGGCTTCCACAGAGAAGAGTAGAAAAGGACAGGAAGAAACAACAATACCATAAGTTACAGTCAAAAAAAGTAATTAATATGAATTCCCTCTCATTAATACATAATTTAAAAGTTGTGTCATTAAAAAAACAACAACAAAAAAACTGATTTAAAAACTGTATTCCCATGTGCCATGAAGGAAAATACTCACTTTGAAATATTAAATTTTTAAATATTATATTTTAAATAAAGTACTCACTAGTTAGGTGACTTCTTTTGACTCCAGTGAGAATCACAAAACCTGTGAGAAACACTTGGACTGTTTATTTTTCATGCCTTCGTGCAGCAAAATTTGGGAATCACCACTCCAAAAGTGTCTTCAGCTGTTGGAAAATACAGGAAAAAGATATTAAGGAAAAGCATTATTCAATATTTTGGGGTTTTTTTGTCAAATATTTTCATTGTGCTGTAAAGTAATACCTTTATTAATGCAAATAAACCCTCAAAGTCCTGAAGGGAGGAGTCAGCTTTGAGGATACCTTGCCAAAATTTGCTAAATTCCTCTTAAATTTATTAAAAGATAGTTCATAACCTACAATATAATACAGGGCTTAAAAAGAAATCATTTGGGGGTGCATGGGGATGTCACATCTATGGAATGGAACATCTCTTCTTACAGGGAATTTCAACGAACTATGGGAAAAGAATTGAGTATTTATTCTCTGTTCCTCTGTCTCCTTCCCTGCTCTGGAGTAAAATCCATCCTGTGAGGGCCAAAAATAAAAAAAAACCAAAACCAGAAAAAGAAATCAATATATATATTTCTTCTTTCAAATCACAGTTGGCAAATTAGATCCACATTTCTTTGGGAGAAATTGCTTTAGCAGAAATCATCTCTATCAAATGAGATTTCAAATATCTCGTGTTTCCAAGGTTTTCATGGCTGCTTATATAATACAGTTACTCTATAGGAACAGTTATCTCTGTCCTGGATTTGCTGACACAATCTTAGCATCACATTTCACATTTTGGGAGGTATTCTGGCTGCATGTGCTTAGCTGGTGCACTTTGGGGACTTCTGAGGTTGGGTTTGCCATGGAAACACCATTGACTGATGGCCAAATTTTCCAAAGAGAGGCACCATGATAATTCCATTTTCCACAGCCGATGGACAGCGGGACAGGAGGAATTTGAACTGATCCCACAGTGGAGGTGGCCACGTCAGGAAAGCGCTGGGAAAACGCTGATTATTTCACTTGATGAGTGGAATTGCCTCACTGAGAATATTGGAGAATATTGGGTGCTGCCCTGCTTGCCAGGATCACCTGGGAAGGGCCAGGGTGACAGAGCAGGGAGGCAGCACAGACTGAGGTCACAGACAATGGGATCATGCAGGAGAGGATGGATAATTTAATATCAGGTCTTGTTTGGAATGCATTGTCCTGCTGTGTGACATCATTTCCAGCAGGGCTGGGAACACACAGCATTTTAGAGGGTTACATCTCAAACACATTTCTTTTTCTTCTGCCAAGTGGGCAGGAAGGCACTGCCCAGGACAATCAAACTTCAAAACGCTTTTGGCAATTGATAAAATTTGATCATCGATTTTTGGGACCCCACCTGCAGAGCTGAGGTCCCCAGCACAGGAGGGACCTGGAGCTGCTGCAGAGAGCCCAGAGGAGGCTCCAGGATGAGCAGAGGGATGGAGCAGCTCTGCTGGGAGGAAAGGCTGGGATTGTTCACCTGCACAGGAGAAGCTTTGGGGTGAGCTCAGTGTGGCCTGGAGGAGTTGCAGGAAAGATGGAGAGAGACAATTTCCAGGGGATGGAGGGACAGGACACAGGGGATGGATGGGATATTGGGAATTGGGAATTGTTCCCTGGGAGGGTGGGCAGGGGCTGGGATGGAATTCCATCCCTGGATCCCTGGCAGTGCCCAAGGCCAGGCTGGACATTGGGACTGGGAGCACCTGGGACAGTGGGAGGTGTCCCTGCCATGGCAGGGGGTGAAATGTGATGACCTTTAAGGTCCCCTCCCACCCAAACCATTCTGGGATTCTATGCAGAAAGCCACAAAGTTTGCAGTTTCAGTCCCACTCCAGAGTTTGTGGATCCCTCTGGGCTCTGCCAGAGTTGCTCACTTCCAGTTTTGTCCCCTCAAAGCCACAGAATATCCAAGTGCCAGCTGAAGGCTCCATAACCATGTGCTGTTGGGACAAAGCAGCAGAAGAGTCACTGAAACTTCAAATTTCAATATTTTACCATTTATTTTCTTCTTGTGAAGAAACGAAATTTCACAGAATTGCAAATTAATGGAATTTTGTCCACAAAAAGGCAGCGGGATTTGAATTTTTTTTTCCTCCGGATTGTCAGAAATTTAAAAGAAAGCCTTTTCCTCCTAAAACAGGAATTATCACTGAGTAGAAATAAACACATTTTACAATTTATGATGCACCAGTGTTCAAGCTTCTGAATCAAAACATTGCTGTTTGGAGCTGTGCCTTCCTTCACCCCCTTTTAAATCTCTTTTGTAGCACAAATTCCTTTCTTTTCTCTCTTACAGGTGGAACAGGGGCTGATAGCAAAAAATTAATCTATTCAGCAGCAGCAGAATTTGTCAAAGCTTGATCTATGGCTCACTCTGCCTCCAAAAAACAGCTTTTCATAGAAAGTTGATGTGTTTCTTTCATTACTGAGGCAGCTCTCTATTTCATAACAGCCTTCCAACACGTGCTATTGATCCATGGATTGGAACAATTCTTACAGTTCAGGCTGGCCTGTGGGTTTATTAAACATTTACTGGCATTTTCTCCGAGGTCAAGGCCATGCACGTGCCTGGATAAAGCCAATGAAACACAAGGGGCATGTTCTGTATGGTTCTGTATTACTTAAAAATGAGAAATATTTGAATCACAAAAAATACAGATTTAGAGAGCAACTGGATTCATTTTAACCACATTTCATTTGGGATGTGTTTATGCAATGAATCTGGACTTAAATTCAGATGTAGGATTTGAAGACCAAACAAATCTGAAATATCTGATTGACTTCAGGCTGGCCACTCTGGATCCAGCCACGCTGCTGAGAGGAGAATCTCCCCAGCTGAAGACAATTCCACACCCAGGGAAAGATTGAAGGGTCTCAGTTTTGAACAAATTGACACCAAATATGATGGGAGCTCTGGGAACCAAAACTGCTCCCTGAAGGGCAGAGAATCACACAACCACAGAAGGTTTGGGCTGGAAGGGACCTTAAAATCATCCAATTCCACCTCCTGCCATGGCAGGGACATTTTCCACTGTGGCAGGGTGCTCCAAGCCCTGTCCAGCCTGGCCTTGGGCACTGCCAGGGATCCAAGGGCAGCCACAGCTGCTCTGGGTACCTCCCAACCCTCACAGGGTGGAATTTCTCCCCAATATCCAATCAAAACCTCCCCTCTTTTACCTTAAGGCATTTCCCCTTGTCCCATCACCCTCTGGAGCACCTTCTGTGTCCTCTTCTGTGAGCTCTGGATGTCTCTGGGCTCATTTCTGGTGATCTCATTCCCTGCTGAGCATTCCAGTCCTTTCCTGGGCCATGCAGTCAGTCCATAAATCTGGTCTGGTTTTATTGACAGCACCTGCAAAGCAGGAACACAGAGATTGTTCAAAGCCACCTTCCCCCTACCCCATCCTGAATATGGAATGATTTTCACAGGAAAAAACCTCCTCAGGATTTCACAGAGCAGCCTGGCAGTGGTTCCTTGTTCTTGTAAACAATTCTTGAGGCGTGTGAAGAGCTGCAAATGGCTCTGCTGTGGATCGATGCCTCTCAGGTATAAAAGGAGGCATTGTCACAGGATAATATCTCTGCTTTTCCCCTGCTTTTTTTTCAATACTGGCAAAACAAACGCTCGGCTTGAAAATAATTCTCACAATATTTTGGATTGCCACTGACTCGACAAACGTGAGCAAGTCAAAATGAGAGGGGGGATTTGTTGTGGCAGAACCAACTCCAGAACTAAACACGAGCCACGTCCTTCCCAGTGTTTTGTATGCTGGGCAATCAGCTCCTAAGCTGGGGAAAATTGCCACTGTGGGGATGTCCCAGGGGCCACACTGGATTTAAACATTCAGGTTGGAGACAATGACAGAGAAAACCCCTCAGCTTGGAGAGGACTTTGAGACTCTTGAGTGCATCCAGAGGGGACAACGAGGCTGGAGAGGGGCTGGGAGCACAAACCCTGAGAGGAACCCCTGAGGGAGCTGGGGGTGCTCAGCCTGGAGAAAAGGAGACTCAGGGCTGCCCCCATCACTCTCTGCAGCTCCTGAAAGGGGCCTGTGCTCAGCTGGGGCTGGGCTCTGTCTCCAGCAGCACTGACACAACCAGAGCACACAGCCTCCAGCTGCACCAAGGGAAATACAGGCTGGAGAGCAGGAAAATGTTTTTATAGAAAGAGTGATAAAGTTCTGGAATGGCTGCCCAGGGAGGTGCTGGAGTCCCCATCCCTGGGTGTGTTTAACAAAGCCTGGATGTGGCACTGGGTGCCAGGGTTGAGTTGAGGGGTTGGCGCTGGGCTGGACTCGATGACCTTGAAGGTCTCTTCCAACCCAGCGACTCTGTGAATTCTGTGAAAACGTGTTGTGATGTTCATGGAACCTAAGAGGGATCAATAACCCAAAGCTTTGTTACAGAACTGCTTCCTGTGATGACTCCGAGTCCCTCTCACCAATTCCCAGGCAGTCTGGAGCCTGATGTCCCTTTGGCACAGCTCTTCCAGAGGGAATTTGCAGGCTCTGCTTCTTCCACTGCCTTTTTCCCCAAAATTCATGTTTAATTTGGGTCTATCCGTTTTCCTTGTCCTGCAACCCCTTCCAAAAGGGAACAGATTACTTCAAAACCAAAGTGCAAGCTGAGTTCGGTGGGGTGCACTAAATGACATTTCCCATAAAGTTAGTGGTCTTTCAGGATTAATAAATTAATTGGGCAAACAAACAAAAAAAGCCAAGGGAAATGGATGCAAATCTCAAAGTTTTGAAGATTTAACCATGAGGGGTAACGAGGAATCAAAGCAGGAACTGTAATACTGCAGAAAATGGGAATTATATTTCTATAAGAAGTCTCAGATATTAAAATATTTTTGAGTTGTCCTTTAGTGCAAAAGTGGCTTAAAGAAAATACTTAACCAAATTCATCTGCACAGGGTCATTTTTTTAAAATGGTTTAAAAATGTTATTAAAACAGACAAAGCCGGGCACAAAAAATGTCTGCAATTTTAGCAGATGATTACTAACTGCACTAATTAAGTAGCTTTAATTGACTCAATTCAAGTCAAGAGACAATTCATGTGAATATTGCTGCAAGACTCAGCAATCATCATTTCCACAAAGTAACTTTTAAATGAGTTATCCTGCAGCTTTTATTGCTCCCAGTCCATGATTTACAGATCCCCAGGGCCATGGATCATTGCTGAGGCACCGGAGGCATCAGGAAAAGTTTGGTCACTGTTTCTACACCTTCCCCGGAAACTTTGAAGAGTCCCAAGATTGTGGAAGATAAAGAAAATAAATGGGAACAGAGGGAATATATTTTCTGCTTTATTACTTCATTAAGCTTTCTAAATTTTTGAGCACTTTTAAAATATCAAACCATATTTCTGGCTTTCCCCTGAAGAATTCCTTTTTTTTTTCTGCCCTTCTTAATTAAGAGACGGAATATTAAAAATTCATTTAAAGGCACAAAACCAAAATATTTTAAATTTTGCAACCATTGCTTCTAAAAAATAATTTAGATACCTTGAAATGTGACCTAATCTTATCATTAAAAGTGGGCAGCTTAAAGTCATGGAATGGATGGGATTGGAAGGGACATTAAGGATCACCCAGTGCCACTCCTGCTGTGTGTAGGGACAAATTCCACTGTCCCAGGCTGCTCCAAACCCTGTCCAGCCTGGCCTTGGGCACTTCCAGGGATCCAGGGGCAGCCACAGCTGCTCTGGGAATTCTATTCCAGGGCCTGCCCACCTCACAAGGAGGAATTTCTTCCCAATATCCCATCCATCCCTCTGGCAGTGGGAAGCCATTCCCACGTGTCCATGAACAATAAAACTCCATCAAAAAATCAATTGACCAACGGCATCCCCACCCACCAAACTCTGGATGAGCCGAGACACAGTTCTAGAACAGGAAGCATCAAGGTCTCTCCTTTTCTGCTGTCTCACGGTCTGGTGGGATTCCCTGGGATACTGGGAAGGAATTCCTGGCTGGGAGGGTGGGGAAGTGCCCAGAGCAGCTGTGGCTGCCCCTGGATCCCTGGAAGAGCCCAAGGCCAGGTGGGATTGGGATTGGAGCACCTGGGACACTGGAAGGTGTCCCTGCCATGGCTGGGGTGGAATCTGATGAGCTTTAACGTCCCTCCCAGCTCAAACCAGCCTGGGATTCTGGGATTCATCCCCACAACACCTTCATTCACATTTGAGGCCTGACAAGAACAATGAGTCCCTCTCCTTGCCATGAAATCCCTGCATGGATTTGCAGCCTGGTGTTTTATTGTTGTTCCTTCCCTCCAACCTGAATGCATTCAGCATTCCTGGCAGCCAGCAGCATAAACCTCTCACTCTTTTATTTGCACTCCCCAGCTCTCTTATTTATCTTTCTTTTTAGAAATTTCAGGCTCAGGAGTTTAACAGAGCATTATAAAGTTCCCTTCCCAGGTCACCACTGAAAGGACCATATTTTCTCATTTATAGCCAGTGTTTTACAAGGGACCAAAACCTCCAAATTGAGAAGATAAAGATCTTACCTAAAGACATAGAAAATGCTTTGTACTAAAGGAACAACTTTAAGGCTATTTTAACTCAAACAAATGAAAAATCTGGACTAAAAGTGCAAATATGTAAAAGTAGCTCAGTTATTTCTGAATCTTTGAACTGTGACTGTGACTGACTTAGAAACTGTTTAAACATATTTATTCTGGTGCAGTCTTCTTTAAAAGATAGAAAAACCAAACTTTTGCTATAATTTGTTCTGACTTACTTTTTAAATTATTTTCTTTTTCCTGAAGATATCTCAGAAAAATGCTTTGTGGCCAACATTCTGTGGTAGGTTTAATTCATCCTCTTCTAAATGAATAAAATGAGGGAATAAATTCATCTGAAATCTACGTGCCCATCCCTGAAGAATGTTCTTCTGTTCATACCCACAACATTCTTTGTCCTCAACATTTTCTGTGGGGGAAAACAAAAATATTAAATTAAACTCACAATTTTTAACATAAAGACCTGCATCCCTCTTGGTTTTTCCTTTAAATATGGTGGTAAAATTTATAAGGGACAAGACTGACAGTGCTGACACCACACTCTCCTTTTTATTTACTGGTTCTGGGAAGGGAAAGTCACAGTTTTAGTCAGCTGGGAGCTTGGCAGGGCAGTTTCTGGTTGGAAAATCAACACATAAATAAGTAAATAAATCAAAGCACTGTCCAGATTTGAAATCCAGCTGTCAGGGGTGATGTTTTAGTACCACACCTGTGAAGTTTTACAACCTTTCCCTTTTTTTAACCTGATTTCTCCCCGTTCAGCCCAGGTGAGTGAGCACAGAGCAGCGGGTGATGCTTTTCTCAGCACAAGGAGCTGCACAGAAGAGAGAAGGAAAAAACCCCAAAACCACAGGGAACAACTGCAACACAAAACTGGGCTGAGCCAAACAGGAAAACCACTGAAACAAGAAGAACGTATAACAATTGCAAGGAGGAATAAAGAGGGACAAATAAATACAGGTAGCACAATGCCAGAGTTTTAAAGTTCTAATGAGGGCAGTCATTGAAAATTGATTTTCCCCTCTGTGCTGTTTTTGATGTGAATTCCAGCCATTTGTTCCCTCTATCGTTTATGGAAGGAAATCTTTATATTTGAGGAGAAGGTTGATGCCTTTGCTTGGAGGGGTGGGCTTGGCTCCTTGTGATGGTGACAAACCCAAAAGTCTCCTGCTGCTGCAGAGTTTGAAAGGTGCCAAGAGCAGCTGGAGGCTGGAAAAGGCTCCAGAAGCTGCTGGATTCTGGCAGAGGCAAAAAATGTGGAATAACACTCATGGGAAGGGAAACCCAGCAAAGAGACAACACCTGTGGGAGAAAGCATCTCCCTTTGCCTGAAAAATGAAGATGTTATATGGCCCCATCGTGCACCTTCCTGCTCTGTCTACCAGTTATTATTGGGGAATTATTAAAACTGTCTCATGCATGAAAAAATATGATTCAAAATCAGAAAGAACTGACAGAAGCTCCCTCCCTTCATCCCCAGAGACTCAGGCTGGGGTTGCAGCAACACATCCAACACTGGCCCACACACCACTCCCCCCAGACACTTGTTCCCAGCCAGGGATCTGCAGAGTCCCAAAGAAATCACATTTTCCCTTTCCTGAGCACAGCCCAGAGCAGCAGAGCAGAGGGCTGGACACGCCTCCTTCAGCAGCCAGCCGCACAGGGGTCCCTCTGGTTCAAGAGCATGAATAATATCAATAAACTGGGCTGCTCAGCACGAATCATATCAATAAACTGGGCTGCTCAGCACGGCCCTGTGGCAGCTCACACGCTGCTGGGGTCAATAACAAAGATTTCCTCTAATAGGGCTGGCATGGGGCAGGAGCACAGAGCCAGAGCAGAGGATCCACACCAGCAGAGCCCTCGGAGCAGCTCTAAAGTAACAAAATGCAGAACGGGTCTGTTTTCCCAAGGGAAGCAAAAGGAATGCAGAAATGTTAATTCAAGGATGTGAAAAATGCTGGTTATTGTTATTTTCTGGTTGTCTCAAAGCAGCACCAGCTCTCTTTACCATCCACACACCTGTACTCAGAAATCCATATTTATGAACTTTTTGGGTTCTGCCCCACAGACCAAAATGACTCCTCTCCTGTCCAATAACCAGGAAAGAAGGAAACAGGATTTTGCCAAGGCACAGCAATTCTGGCCCGCTGCTCTTTGCTGCTTTTCAGCTGGATGTCACTTCAGATTAGCAACTTCTGCCCAAAGTGCAACACGAGCCCAACAGACCAATTTCTGTACTTTTTTCATAATTCTCCATGCACTGACACTGGATAAATAAGACAGGTAATGTTCTAATACAGTTACGGTGACATAAATCAGGAGAAATTAATCTTTCTTCTTCACTAGCAATCAAATCACATTCTGAGCTGCAATAAACCTTTAGGGTAAATACTTGAAGACTGGAGGATGAGTTAAGGGTGTAAAATTGGGCTAAGTAATGAGTAAATAGGTGCATAAACTGCACATAAATGTTTGATGAATGAGCTGAAGAAGGGGAAAATTATGTAGGGTAACGAAAGGGAGCACAGCTTAAAGGGAAACATCTCTCTGACAGTGATATATTAGATTGTAAAATTAGATTATAATATCAGATTGTCTCTCAGAGGAAGAAAGAAAAACATTATCATTTAGATAACTGAAGATAGGATTGGAGAAAGTACCCAAAAGCTCAAACGTGCAGCAAATATCCCAGGATTTGAGGGGACAATCTGAAAAATAAATGGTGGCAGAGTCCTGTCTCTAGTTTCCCAGTTTTCCTGCCATGGACAGCAAGGGGATGATACAAATAGATGATATATCTCCATTTAAAAGATATAATGTATACAATAATCTATATATTCACATTGTATTAATAACTCTGTGCAAGGAGAGGCTCCTCAAGCCAAGCTTATTGAGATTCCAAGAACACCAGACCTCATTCTCCTCACAGGAACAAGAATATTTTGAGGCCAATTTGCATTTCATGGCCAGGGGCATCATTTGCAGGTGACTGAACAATCAATTAAAACAGCTTGAGTAGGTTTTTCTGTACATTTTTTTTTCCATAGAACCAGGTCATTGCTGCTCATTCACATGGTTTGGGGCATTTCAGACATTATTAACACCAAGTTCTCCTCAAGATTTCTGGTGCTGACACCTGGATTTACATTTTATTTTCCCCAAGCTGGTGGGGAACTGAACCCATCCCTTCCACCAGCCCCAGACATCGATCAGCCTCAGCAGGGTTATGGATCTGTGCTGCTGCAACTGCTCCTAACTTCACTAATTAACATTTATAATTTCAGTGCAGACCAGAAACCCATCACAAAAAGCACCAGTGGTGACTCCATGGCCTTGGCTTTGGATAAAAATAAAAGCCAAGTCTCTGAAGGTGGGAAAAAAGTGGGACAAAACGTCTCTGGCTTGCCCAGAAAGGGCAGGGATGCCCCAGTCCTGGAAATATTCAAGGTTAGGTTGGACAGGGCTTGGAGCAGCCTGGGCTGGTGGAAGATGTCCCTGCCCAGGGAGGAAGGAATGGGATGGGCTTTAATATTCCCTCCCACCTCAAAGCATTCCAGGCTTCTGAAGCAGTGAACAGAATGGATTTGGAAATCTGAATGGATTTTGGGATAATCCTGTTTACCTGGGTCAAAAGCAATCAGCTCTTGGTCCACGTGTTTTTCATAAAAATTTTCACAATTTCTCTGAGTTTTGTGTTTTGATCAAGTCCAGCCTCATTCCAGGAACATTGTCAGCCTGCAGAATTTTGTCACGCAGACAATCTGCTTTATTGATTTGAATTTAATGATTAAATTTAATTTGAATTTAATAATTAAAGCCTCGTCCTTGCATTTACAAAATATAAACATTTAAAGCCTCATTATTTAATTATGTCAACTATTGCTCTGGTAAAGCAATCAAGGCAATCGTTGCCCACTCAGATATGTAAGGAATGTCCAAAACTACTCTTTTTACAGTTCATGTGGGAAAAAAATGCTGGGACCGAGAACATTTTTGCAAATCAAACATCTCAGTTAAAAATGTCACTCTGTATCAACTGATACATTTTATTCTGGATCTGACAGGTTTAAGTAAGATTTGTATGTCTGTTGAGTCATGTTTGAAACCCAAATCAATTTGGAAGCAGCAAAAAATCCAATTGCTGTCCTTTGCAGAATGTCACAGTATCACCCTTCTGCAACCGTGCTGCCAAGAAAAATAAGGGAGAAAAGGTAAAGAAATGGAAATTGCCAATGGTCCGTAGATGTTTTTGGTTTTTTTTACATGACAGGATAAGTAAGAATGGTTTCAAGCCAAAAGAGAGCAGGGTTGGATGGGATATTAGGAAGAAATTGTTCCCTGTGAGGGTGGGAGGGACTGGCACCATCCCTGGAAGTGTCCCAGGCCAGCTTGGATGGGGCTTGGAGCAGCCTGGAGGGTGGGAGGTGTCCCTGCCCATGGCAGGGGGTGGTTATTTATTCAGATTATGGGGGGGGGTTTTCTGCTTATAATGCATAATTAATGATTTTTAAAATTTCTACAGCTTCTACACTTGTACCCTCACAACAGCCTCATGAACTTCAACTGAGCACACAAGTCTAGGAGGAAAACAGGGCATGAAAAGGGGAACAAAATCTAAAAAAGTATTTAAAATTTGAGTAAATCTAAATAAGGGCTGAAAACCTGAGTGCATTTCTCAACCTCTGTTCACCAGATCATGAACAAGTTCATCAGAAACATGAAACCAGGTGAAACAAACCCTGGCAGGGGGTTGGAATGAGACCTTTAATATCCATTCCAACCCAAACCATTCCATGATTTGAATTTTTAAATCAAAAGAGGGACTCTTTGGCATGTTTCTCCAGATCCATTATGTTATTTATATAGATTCCAAGTGCTGCTGGTTCCCTGTGTGTCGAGTCCCCTCAGGGGCCCAGCTCGAGGAAAACCTCACTTTTCCACATTTTCAATGCTCAGAGCATCGTGTGGAGCTCCACAAAGTGAAAATCTACCAAAATGAGGGCTCTGAGGTGTCCCAGGCATTCCACCTCAAGGAAAACCTCCCCTCTTTCCATTTACTGTGCTCAGAGCATGGTGTGGAGCTCCACGAAGTGAGAAGCAACCAAAAAGCTCTGAGGTGTCCCAGGCAGCTCCACCTCAAAGAAAACCTCACCTCTCCACATTTTCTGTGCTCAGAGCACCATACGGAGCTCCACGAAGTGAGAATCAACCAAAATGGGGGCTCTGAGGTGTCCCAGGCAGCTCCACCTCAGCCTTCCCTGGGCTGGAGGAGGAAGGAAGGAGAGAATCCTCAGAGGTGAAGTTTTAATTTTGATTTTTTTATAATTAATTTTCTCTGTGTGCACTTTACCCACACAGTGTATTTGTCATTGAAGGGGATAATTTCCTCTCCTCTCCACAGGCTTCTGAGCAGCCAAAGAAAAGGCTGGGGCTACTGCAGAGCGTGCAGTCCTGATGAGAAAGCAGAAAAATCAGCGCCGCTGCAAACCCTCCCCTCACTCCGAGCCCTTTCTTCCAGCCGAGCTCCAAAAGAACTTTCCATCAAAGCCAGGAGAAAACCATCCACAGTTTGAAACCTTCACCTGACCTCTTGTTTCCAAAGGGTTGTGCCCTGGACCTCTGGGTCCTCGCAGCTGCCTCTGTTCCCCTCTGAAGTTCCCTTGCAGGCGCTCTGGCGGCAGCTCCCTCCCGCTCTGCTGGGGCACCGGCGGCTCCCTGACCTTCCCTTCAAACAAAACCACACAAAAGGGAAAGGATGAAACCAACTGGAGCAAGAGAAACGCTGGGAGCAGGCCGGGAACGTGTCGGAGTTCCAGCAGCACTCCCTGGTTTGAAGCATTTTAAGCCTGGCTCTGCAGAGGAGGTTCAGTCCTTGCTTGCACAAATAATAACTCATCTACAAAATACTTCTGCTTGGAACTGAACCAGAAGCAGGGATGTAAAATATCCCCCCTGTATCTGGAGAAAACTGTGTCCTGAGAAAGCCTTGGGGCCATCCAGCCTTTAGTGCACTGAGTCCTTGCTGTGCCTTAGAATGGATTTTGGATCCTCAGGTGGGTAAGCCCAGGCAAATCCATGCTGGGACAGAGAGAAAAACAACCAAAATCCCACATGAGGGTCTGCTAACAAGGTTTGGGTGTCTAAATAAGGAGGGAAACCAACTCAAAGACAGATTTGCTACAAGTGCTGCTGGAAAAAAAATTCAGGAGGAGAATTTTCATATCTATCGCAGCAGCCAGATGACAAATTTCTGAGCTGCTCTTTAAAAGACAAAGCTGGAAAAAAGGGGCAAAATTTAAGCATCAACTACGATATTAAAAGTGAGGCAATTTTTGACATGGAAGCATCTCAGAAAATACAGGAACAATAAAAGTGTTATGAAGAAAACTCTTAATAATATTTAAGCATAATAAGAGGGTTAGTGAGTCGTTGTGGGGATACAGACATTGCAGTGTCTCCTAAAATGAATGCATTTTAAGAGCACAGGCTTCTGGAGATGTTCAGAAATCACATTTTGCATCTTACTCCTTGCTAATGTTCAAATCTGAGCGTAATAACCCAGCTCCCAGTGCTGTGTTCTCCCTGCTGCTGCCTTTTCATTTTACAGCCCCAGTTAAGCACCATTTCTTGGAGCTGAACGGAGCTCGATGCCTCCTCTGCAGAGATTCTTTTCACAGCAATAATCCACGTTTTTCATTTGCAACATCAGCCCATTGCTGTTGGGGAATATAACCAAAAAATAGCATTTGTGAGGGGGAATTTTCATTTTCCATCAATTTGTTTGCTTTTAATTTCTCAGACATTTGTCAGGAGAGAAGATTGCTGAGGGGAAACAGGTTTTCCCCGTCATGTAAGGGTTTTGAATGGGGTTACTTTGAGTTCTGCAATTTTCACCCCATCCTTTGAATCATCACTCCATAATTTGATGTCCAGAGTCACTCTGCTTCATTTTTTACCTCGTGTGACTTGAACTGGAGGTTCTACCAAGTTTGGGTTGGATGGTGCCAGAAGAACAAACATTGGCATCATGAGAGGGGTGAAACGTTACAAAACAAACAGGAGCCTTGTTTTGAGCTAATATTAGGACTTAAAACTACATCGTCTCCTTTTAGGGCTTTTATTGAAAAGTAAGAAAATGTTTGGGGAGAAAAAGAGCCCAAGATGCACCAAATAAACTCATCAGAGGGAGAAGTTATTGGGGCTGTGGAGCATGGAAATGTTCAGCGAAAGTTTTCCAACCTCCTTGAACACTGACCTTGGAAATTCCAGGGAGCCATCTGCTCCTGGAATCTGGGTAATCTCGGGATCAGGGAATGGGAACTTCCCAAGGGCTGGATTCTTGGAGGAAGCAGAGCCAGGGAAGCATGGCCAACAATTCCCAGCCTGGAAATCTCTGGAGTTATCAGCACGGATAGTGAGGGGAGGCTTTATGATGTGCAGGGCAGAGCTGATTACAAAACTCACTTTAAATGGATGATAAAGCAGGGAGAGATGGAGCTTGGCTGGCACTCAAAATTTAAATAGAGCATAAAAAGCTGTTACTTTATTATTTCACGAGGAACTAAAGGAAAGTAATCAAGAATACTTGTATACAACTTATTGTAGTAAAAAAAAAAAGAGAGGGACTGTAATTCAGATTTTGGAACCCAGCAGCTTTATGAACTAAAGCAGCAATAAATTGAAAAATAACAAAATGAAATAAAATTTAGGAAGCTATTTAAGGACAATTTGAATTAAACAGTGTATTAGTGAGCATTTGAGTGAATCTATGTATTTTTATATCACTTCAGCTCTTGGTTGGGTACAAACAGCAGGATAAAATAGGAAAGTTAAACTCCTGGAAATCACAATTACTGCATTTTATAATGGCAATTTATATTTACAGTGTTCACTACTCAAAGCTGAAATTGTGGCAGCTCTGTCTCTTTGAAACCTGTTTACTACAAGACACATTTCCTGAAGGTTTCAGGAAAGCTCAGTCTCCCATAAACATATCCCACAAGGATGGCCCCAAGGCCTCCTCAGGACACAGAGTTTTCCCCAGACACAGGGGGATGTTTTACATCCCTGCTTCTGGTTCAATTCCAAGGAGAAATATTTTGTGGAGGAGTTATTATTTGTGATTTCACAGGAGAGCAGAGTGGTTCAATGAAAGGCCCCTCCTGGAGGAATGGATGAGCTGGAATCAAAAGGTTCCTGGAACTTTAATCTAGCTGGGCACCAAGGACAAATGATCCCAATCTCAGCCCAAGAGCACAAACCCCATGGGCTGCAGAGAGAAAAACAAGCAGGGTGGGACTGCAGGGGCTAAAGCTGGAATGGGACACTGAACTGCAAGGTGCAAATGGAGCAGAGGGAGAGGGAATTTCAGTGAACACCGCGTCAGCAACACCAGGATTGTGAGTTCTCAAAAGAAACAGATCACAGAATCATAACATTAAATGAAATTAAAGTTGGAAAATACCGCCACGATCAAGTCCAACCTTTGACTGATCACCACCCTGCCCTGAACCAGACTGAAAAGCTGCAACCCTTTGAGCTTTTCTAAGGATGGGGACTTGCAAAGCTTAACCACTCTTCCAGTGCAAAAAAATCTTTGTAATATCCAGCCTGAACTTCTCCTGACACAACGTGAGGCCATTTCCCATTGTCCAGTCACTGGTTTACTGGGAGAAGAGGCTGAGCCCCTCCTCACCACCACCTCCTTTCTGGGAGATCATTGCAGAAGTTTTATAGAATATAATTTTTTTTTTAATTAGTGAAAAAATTAGGAAGCTCACCTTAAGCATCAAGGTTTTCTCTTCCATGACAATAAAAAGATTGCACAGAGATGTTATTGAACTAAAACTGCAAAAAGCCTTTTAGCAAAAGCTGGGTGTGCGTCTGACCTGAGGTCAGAGGTGACTTGGAACAGGACAAAATGTACAAACTTTATAAAGGCAGCACTTCAAAGCAAGGAGGGTGGTGATGCCATGTGCAGGCTGCCCTGGAACAGAGGCTGGGCAGAGTCCCAGAATAAAGCAGGGATTGATCCAAAGCATCTCCTCCATGGATCCACCTTGGGCAGCACCAGAGCCCAGCCAGGGCTGCACCCAAGATGAACCAAAATGGCCCCAAAATGCACGAGCGCTGCCGGGGTCTCTCCCTGGGATCAGTTCTGCTCCATTTGCACCTTGCAGTTCATTGTCCCATCCCAGCTTTAGCCCCTGCAGTCCCACCCTGCTTGTTTTTCTCTCTGCAGCCCACGGGGTTTGTGCTCCTGGGCTGAGATTGGGATCATTTGTCCTTGGTGCCCAGCTGGAGCAGGAATTGTTTTGTCTCCCTGCTCTGTGCACAGAGCTCACCATCCCATAATATGCAGCCCATACCCACACACTAAAGCAGCACAGAATTTGGAAAATATAAAAGCTGAACCTGAGGCATCACTCCACCAGTGCACTGTTTCCCTCCCATATTTTACCTGGAGAGCTTCTCTGCGATAAACAGGCAGGAGGAGAGGGAGCATTAGGATGTCTTGCACCTCTGGCAGCCACTTCAGTCGGGCAGGGAAGGTGTGAGACATCAAAGCAAACTCTCCTCCGACGGTGGTGGTGGCAGCCCACACCTCGTTTGACATCTGTAATTAGTGTCTGGAGGCGCCAGGGAGTGAGGACTCTGGGCTGCAGCCTTTGTCAGACACAACAAAGAGCTGCGGAGATGCTTCTGTTTAGCCTTGATGTACTTCGGGTGTTTAAAGCAAACACAAGTGTTAAATACAGAGCTATGAATAGGCTGGGGAAAGGGGAGGCCAAGCAGAGCTAAGGCTGGAGCCAAAGGGCTGCAAGAAAGAACGAGAAATTTCTTTTGTGCTTTGATTTCTTCCCCCTTCCTCTCTCGGTGCCTCTTAACCTGTTCCTGCCTCAGAGCAGCCACATCTCCACGGCTCTGCTGGCCTCCCATCCCCATCATGTGCCTGAGGCAGCTCTGCTCCTTCCCTAAGGGGCTCAGGTGAGTCCTGGGGGCCTTTCCTACAGCTCCCCTTTCCAAGGATCAGTGCTGATCCCTCCCAGCCTGGTCAGGACCCGTCTCTGTGGGTTTGACAGCTGCCAGCCCCAGGAGTGACACTGAGAGGACCAAGCAGAACTGCCCAAAACGCTTCTGCACTTCTGGCATCACATCATGGAACTTGCTGAAACTGCAGTGACAGCAAATGTTTGTCACACACAACCAGAAAAACCAACCCTACAAAACCCACAGAGAAGCCAACAGTGGTCAGGTGGATTTCTCTCCCATTCCTCCACCAGAGACTGCCTCAGAGCCACTCAAGGGCCACCAGGAGCATCAGCCTGCTCTTCTCTCCAGCAATCTTGTGTTTCATACCCAGATTTATCCTGTCCAAAGATTTAGAAGTAAAAATTTACACAAAGCGTCCTCAATTTGTTATTTTCACTGAAAGATTCTTCCCTGTGAGCGTTAAAGGTGTGTCATTCTCTGCTTTTGAGCTGCAAGAAAACAGAAATGGGAGGAGAGGGGGGGGAAATGAAATAAGGAGAACAAAAAATTTAGATGGGTAACAGGAGAAACTTCTATTTCCTGACAGACAGATATAATAAACTTCAAAATAACAGATTGGTCAAAACACCAGAAATAAACTACAGAGAACAGATCCTGCCCTGGCAGGAGATGAACTTGTTTATCAAGTTCATCTCCTGGACAAGAGTAGCTTTTATCCATCTCCAACTTTAGATTGCACCAACAGAAGGAGAAGAGCGTATGGATATCAAAGGAAATAGCTTCTGGGAATTCAGGCTCACTATTGGCTCTCTGTCCTCAGGGATGTGGTTATGAAATGAAAAACACCTCCTGGAGCTGCCATGATGGCAAAATGAAAGAGAAATTCCTGTTTGGGAGATAATGTTGTGAGGGAGACAAGAACAGAGGAAAGTCAGATTTTCCCAGCTAGAAATGGCTCTGCTGTGACTGGGCCAGCAGGAACCTGGGACGAGCAAGAAATCTTTGTTTAAGGATTAATTGGCACCTTTCAGCAGCACAGGGCTCCCATTGGGGGGAAGCCTGAAAAGAGAGATTTTTTGAAGGGTAGCTTCACCCTCACGATGTCCCAGTGCCTTCAGAAAGGGAATTGGGGCTTCTTAAAAGAGAAGGATCCTCTCTAAGTGCCACTGTACCCATTTATCCATTTCTCTTGAAGGTTTGTCATTAGAACATAAAGATATTTATTTTAAACAGAAAATCAAAATGAGACTTCTAAGAGCTTACCTGGGGAAAAAAAAAGAAGCTCAGTTTTTCCGGAGGGAAAAAGCAGTGTTAGAGTGCATCCTGAAATATGCTGGTGTTTGGGGAAATGCAGGAAATTGCTGAGGAGATGTTCTGAACATCTTTGGGGTGTTCTGCTTTCCCTCTCTTTCTCAGAATTAGTTTGTACTCCCTGGGGACAGATCTTAGTCAGGGATGACACGAATTTTCCCAGATTTCCAATAAAGTCTCACAACACCAACGCCTCTGCAACAACAGCCAGGTCTCCTCACTGTGTCAGCACAATTCTCCATGTCTGTGTTCCTGGGGAAACAGATCCTGAAGTGGCAGAACAGCAGGAACAACCTTTCCTGCAAAATGGAAAACCAAGAAAAATACTGCTTTCCCTCCTAATCCCCCAATTTTAAGGAACAGAGCTCCCACAGAGGTGGTGCAGACAACAGGAGCTTCAAAGGTAATTTCCCAAAGCCAGAAAGCTCAAAGTTAAAGAACTCACCAGAGAGGAAATGTATTTTTAGCACTTTACAGATGGATCATTTCATTTAAAATATCCCCTCCTGAAACGTCACCGAGGTTTCTCCTAAGAAGTGAAGTCACTTGGGCATCCAGGGAATTTCACATCAATAAAACAAGTCATGCCTCTCCTGCAACTTTTATGACTACAACCAGCTCCTTTCCCCCTTCTTCTTTATTCCTTTCTGCTCCTCCAGCCACCTCAGCTCTGTAATTGCTTAAGGAAGAAGGAAAAAATGAAGATTATTGAGGTCTGAGCTGCACAAAGTGCTCTTCCTTCTCCTGCTCCCGGGATCTCCACTCCTCAGAATATTCTTTGGATGGAATCTAAGGGTCCATTGTGCCAAATTCCCAGACTTCTAACCAAAAGAGGGCAGGGTTAGATGGGATATTGGGAAGGAATTTTTGGCTGGGAGGGTGGGGAGGGGCTGGGATGGGATTCCCAGAGCAGCTGGGGCTGCCCCTGGATCCCTGGCAGTGCCCAAGGCCAGGCTGGACACTGGGGTTGGAGCAGCCTGGGGCAGGGGAAGGTGTCCCTGCCATGGCAGGGGTGGCACTGGATGGTTTTCATGTCCCTCCAGCCCAAACCATTCCATGACCATGCTGAGACCCTGTCTGTTGGGCTGGGATCCATCAGATCCCATCTCACCCTTTCCCATTGAAGTCCCTCAATTCCCTTTCCAGACACATTCCCGCTGGAATGGAGGACAGGATAAAAGGCACGGAGCTGATCTGTGGTCTGGGGACTCCTGCCAAGAGCTGGGCCCTGCTCCAGGAGCACAAACCCATCCCACAGCCCCACCTGGGCAGGGTCACCTCACAGGGACAGCCGAGCTGCAGAGAGCCCCGGCCTTCAGGTGATTTATTTGGTTTTAGAGCCCCTTATGCAGATCCAGAATCGATTTTTAAGCCCAGATTTCAATACTTCCCGACACTCAATTTCCTGTTTCCCAGGCCCACAAGGATCAGATCTGCAGCTCATACTTCAGGAGCTCATTCTGTGACCCAGTCTGATGAGTTTTACACATCCCCAAATTGAAACCCAATGGCTTTTTCCATCCTGTTGCCTGTGAAGCTGAACTTTTCCATTAACATAATCCCAAATGGAAATCCTATATTTTAAGGTGATATACATTTATAGAAATAGGGAAATACTAAAAGCCAATTTGTTCAGCACGTTGAAATCCTGCTTTCAGCAGTCAGAGGTAATCAGTTTGTCATTCCACAAAAAGCCAATGTGCCTGGAATGAAGGAGCTATTCCATTCTTCTCCTTTCCCATATGAAAAAAACATTCTGGGATCATGCATGAGGGCTCCTGGTACAAGTGATGGGATTCTTCCGAGCATTACACGGCATTTCAAGAAGCATTAAACTCTTACCCTCCCATTTTTAGTTCTTGCATGTTTCATCAAAATCCTGATTTAGAGCGAAGCAGTGAACAACAGGGTTCTAACAAAAGAAAGTTTTCAAAAATAGGTGGTGAAAAATCCAAAGTAGAAAATATGAACCACAAAAACTGTGAAATATTGATTGTGTTTTAAAAGTACAGAGCAATGAGGCAGTAATTTACAATTAAATACCACATTTAGCATGCTGGGTGTTCAGAATACAGTTCAATAATATAATTCATTAATAACTCAATAATATAATAACCAATATCCTAGGGAAATTAATGTTAATATTTAGCCTGTTTATTAATGGCTAAAAATGAAGCTGCTATAAATTTGCACCGGGGTAGTCAGTAATGATGCATTACTCTTATTATTTCCCATTTAAAAATTCATTTTTTTGTGCATTGTACCTGAAGTTCCCCGAGGTACAGTTTTGTCCTCAAATGTATGGATAGAAATTTCTGGCAAAATAAACCAAGCTAAACAAATAACCAAGGAAAGCCACCAATCATTGCTGTGTTCTGAATTCACACTCTGCAATGATTTGTTTCAGGAAGAAATTATTTCCAGAGCTGTTCACCATTTCCATGTGAGTCAATTATTCAAAATAATTCTCTTTCTGCTCCCACCTCCCCAAGCCTCACTGGGCCCAAGCTAGGGATGAAATTCCCAAAAAGTCCTTTGGAAAGCACTTTATTAAAGGGTTTAAATTTCTCTTGCTGTTTTATATCCTCACAACTGTCAAAAAGAGATTTTACTCACGGCTGGAATCTGTCCAGGGCTGTTTTACCTCACAGATTGGGAATCATTAAGGTTGGAAAAGCCCTCTGAGATCATCAAGTGAACCAGAACTGCCAAGGCCACTCCTAACCCACATTTCCACAACTTTTAAATCCCACCAGGGATGGGGACTCCATCCCTGCCCTGGGCTTGAGAATTATTTCTCAACAAATTCCTGCAGGAATTTTCCCTGAAATTTCAATCTAAACCTCTCCACGTGGGAATCTTTGCTCCCACAGCTTGTGGCAGCTGTGATATTTGTGGAGTTTGGTGTGGAATCTGTGTTTTGGTCTGAGAGGAGCAACTGTTGGGTTTTGCAGTAGTTTCCCAGCCCTGTTTCTCCGTGTGGATGTTTCACATCCCATTTCCTGCAGCTCTCCCTGCCCACTCCCATCCAACTGCAAACACATTGACTCATCCATCCCAGCCCAGGGCTGAGAGAAATCCTAAAACAGATCCCACTGATGGAAAGGCTGCAACTGGGAGAAAATTCACACCCCAAGGACTTTTCTGACCATGGAATACAAATTATTTGAAAGTACAATTGCACTCTTGTTCATACTGAAATTATTCCTGAGGCAAACAAAGCTCTCCTAGTCTAGTTTTTGTCTGTTGGAGAGTTTAAGGGATGTTTTGAGGGGGCAGGGAGGGATAATATGGATTTAGTTTTCCTACACCTGATGTTTTCATCTTTGCTATTCTAATTTTTATTCTAATTTTTCCCTAAATTTTAGGGGTGAATTGTTGTCTTAAACTCCTGAAGGGTGTAGTGGGAATTAAAAGCACAGGCGCAGAACTGAAGGAAATATTCTGTGGCCCCAGCAAGGGATCCCCTGCAAATTTCAAGATATCCTGTGTGTCCATTTAATAAATGGGAATTTCAGGAAAACCTCCTCATTGAACCAAGTAGGGTGATCACCTCTCCTCCCATTCCTTTTCTGCATCAGATTAGGGACTGCCACAGATAAATTGGCATTAAAAAAACCAGTTTGAATTTTACACCCTGGGCATTTTGGAATAGAAAGGATCCGAGTGCTCGTTCCCTGAGTTATCCCTGCTTTGAGTTTGCTCCAGATCACCTCGTGCCCGTCAGCTGGGACATGTGAAAATCAGGCACGAGGCTGCCCTGCCACATTTCCTTCAGCTCCTGGGAATGAAAACCTCTCCTCTGGTGTTCTTGGTTCACATTTTGTGCAGCTGTAAATTTACTCCTTAGGCAGGAACTGGAATGGAACCTGAGAGCAGAATTTTTGGCCTCCAGACTGATTCATTCCATCAAAACACAAAAACCACGGGCTGCAGCTAACAGGGGAAACACCTGTGCCACCAAAATGAGAAGTTTTCCACAATATGAGATTCTGAGTGCAAAATGCTCAAAGTGGAGCAAATCCTAAATTGAATTTAGTACAGAGACATTAAGTTCAACAGAAGCTGCCAACAAGAGCACTTTTTCTGTTATTATGTTGCATCCTGAAATTACATGAAATGAATAAATACAAGGATATCAAGGACTACAATTGAAAAGATAATATCTACTGCAAGCCTGGCTTCTTCTACTTGATTCAAGGTGAAATTGAAGAGCTGATTGTAAAGATAAACGCAGCTAATTATTTTTTCAGCCACTAGGAATGAAACCCTTACCTTTGCTTTCAACCCAAGCTTCTTCCTGCCCCAGTCCTCTCCCCTCCAGTTTTTGCTTCCCAAGTCATGATGAAGGAGGTTTTCATGGATATCCAGTTATTCCCAGAGCCAGGTCCTGTGGGACAGGGGCCTCGTGGTGCCAGGGAAAGGAATATGGAACAAAGGAACACAAAATTTGGGGAAGGCTGGGACAACACATGCAGGGAAGAGAAAGCTGCCAAAGAATTTTTTTAGGTCTATGTGGGGGTCACAGCAACCTCAAAACATAAACCAACAAACAGAAAGGGAAACCAAAGGACCTTGTTTGATATATGGCAGCCTTTGTTTTGTCACAGCACAATTTCTCGCCTCTTTCTGAAAAACTGCTCCAAAGAGAGAAAAAACACCTGCAATAACTGTCCTGGAAAGAAAAAATTACTTGTTTTAACACAAGTTTCTCAGAGTTCTGAACCATTGGCCTCAGTCAGACCACAACCACTGACCTAGAAGTGATTACCTTGGCCATGGCACCTTGTGTGGCAGTAAGGTAGAAAAATTATAAAGAAAAAAATTATAAAATGATAAAATCAGGCCTGCTCTTTCTGGCCTGTCATTTCTTCTAAGTCAGGCTGGCCCTCTGCAATTCCCATGTAAAGCAATCCTGGTGTGAGCAGTTTATTAACAGAACAATCCATTCCTGGGAAAAAACAACCAGCACCTGGATAAACTGTTTGTACACCCTCAGAAAAATGAAAACTCTCTCTCACAAACAACTTTTCAGCACCTAGACACCAGGGTTTGGGTGACCAATAAATACAGAATAACAACTTGTTACTGACCAATAAAGGGATTGGCAAGAGAGCTCCTGACCAATGGGAGTCGCACACAGGTCTGTAAAACTGGATAAAAAGGAGTTATGTGAGTAAATAAGGGGCTTTTTTCCATCATGAAGAAAATGGAGTTTGTGTGATTTATTCCCATAACCCTGAGCTCACCCTGCAGGTGCAGCAGCTTCACCTCCCTGCCAGTGCCACCCCAGGAAGGCTACATCCACCCTCTCCTTTACCAACAAAATGCTGCATTTGGTATTTCTGCCAGCACCCCCCCATTTCCCACAAGTTTCTGCAGCAGAAATCCTGATTCATTTCCGTGAGCCTATTCTAATTCTGCTTTCATGGCCTCTGTTCAAATAAACCCCTCAGATTATTCCACTGCAACAGCCTCACCCTTCCATCCCTCACCTCCCTCCTGCACAGAGGGGAGCAGTTAGAATCCAACCTTTACATTTTTATTGCCACAAACACTTTTTCCTTTGCTGAGCGTGTCATTCCAGCCCTCCCAGCTCCCTGCAATATCCACCTTTCTCAATAAAGGATACAATAATTTGCACAGGGCATGGCTCCTGTACAAATAACCAAGCACAGCTTCAAAGGTAACGATGTTTTCCTCCTGCCATTTCCCACCTGGGGTGAAGGTGAGCATGTAAACCAGATGTTTCGGGGGAAAAAAGCAAATTCCCAAACTCATGACCCAGAAAAAGCCTCTTCTGGGTGTCTGAGGAGCTGGAGGAGCATCCTGCATGATTTATAGCAGCAGGCACAGAACAAAAAACAGAACATTAGACAGGAAAACAGGGTACTGCTCATTTAATATTATTATTATTTATTAATATCTATGCAAGATTCACAAGTGTTTCTCCATCTACTCAAAATAATAACTGTAGCTGCTTCACTTTTTAATTTTTTTTTAAATCCAGGCATGCTTTAAAATTCAGTTTGGTTTTGGGAATCAAGGAGGGAGAGGGCAAACAGATAAACAGGGATTTTTAATGTGTTATTTATTCAAATACACGAGGCTGAGCAATAGATCTGCTGTTCCCAGACAATGCCTGATTCTTTCTGTAAGAATGGATGGAAAATGCTGGGAAATGCTTGTTTATCCCTCTCTTATCTGCAAGTCAGATCAAAGCATCAGCTGTTTAAAGAAGTTGACTTCACTCCACCAAAGGAATGAGCTCTGGTGTTTCTAAGCCCTGCTAAAATATAGGGGATTTTTACATGGAAGTAAAATTTCAGTGCAAGGAAAAACACTGTCTGTTAAAGGATTGGGGTAATCTCTTCCAGCATGCCCTGGGATTAGAAGGGAAAATATTAAAATCCTCTCAGTCCTCCCCTTCCCACAGAGGAAAACAGGGAAGCAACACTGTCAGGGACAGCGAGGCCAACACAAGTCCTGGGGGCTCTGATTTGTGCTTGGCCAAATTAATTTTTTTATTTATTTTCCTTTTTTTTTTTTTTTTTTTCTTCCCAGCACAATTCTGTCTCTGGTTTAGGCCACTTAGAGAATTTGGTTCTATTTTTTCAGGACATTTTAAAGAATGGAAGAGATCCCACCCCACACAGTTTAGCAAATACTCCAAAAATTCTGTCCCCTATTCTCTGATTTCTGATTTTAGCCAAATGGGGCAAGAAACAGCTTCCCAATAATTAAACCACAGCAAACTTGGAGGCTTTAAGCTCTGTTTTCCACCCTTCAGAGAAGATGAAGTGTTTCTTCACTTCTGTGGCTCCAGAAAAGGGATGATGAACTTTTTACAAACACCTTTTATCAGCTGAGTCCTGGCAGCTCCAACAACAAAGGTTATTTAGGAGCATCTGACAGCAACAACTTGGGACAATTAAATTCAGCTTTTTGTCAGGTGTGCTCCTTTGCAATGGACAGGATGACTGACACATGAAAGGGTCAAAACACTTCTTTTTACACAGCTAAATACTTGCCTTCACCCTCCTCTCCCTCAGCCTGCTGATGTCCCACATGTGGGTGAGAAGCCCTCAGAGTCCCTGGTTTCCTGTCATGTTCTGAGGGTTACAGGAATACAATGAGTAATGCACATTTTAAAGGAGCATTTCAAAGACAACGTGCACGGAGCTGGAAAATCCAGAGGAGAGGTTTCTGCTTTCCTCTGCTTCTTGCTGCGCTGTGCCTGACTGTATTTATAGCAATTTTCAAGAGTTTGTGAAGCCAGAGAGCACAAAACCAAACAAATTGCATTCAGGGCATCAGTTTTCATCATTCCCAAGCCCCTCTGAAAGCCCAGACAGATTTGTTCCCAAGTTCAGGAGCATCACACTCTGCTAAATATAACTCAGGGAGTTGATTTAGCTGGGAGGAGACACCACAATGAAATTTCTTCCACAATTTTACATCCCTCCCGAAACAAGGGATGTCTTTGAATGGAAACTCGGAGATTCAGTGGAATAAATCAGATTAATCCCTTTGGAAAGGCAGCTCAAGAGCAAAGACTCTCAGTTTTTTATGTTGTGGATATCTTAGAGATTGGATGGGCAGGTGAAACTCAACTTGTCATTATTTCATTGTTTATATAAAGTTTTCAAATCTTCCAAGGGGATAAAAGACTTAGATTTGCTCCATTACACAATATAAACCCTCTGAATCCATCCCCACAGTCAGAACCCTGCAGGTGGAGTCATATTCCCAAGGGATCTGCTGGGATACAGGACAATACCACCCAAATTTTTAATGCATTGATTGAAAATCCTTGGAATTTGGTTGCCAAAAAAATAGGAGACAAGAGGCCAAGGAGAACATAATCAATGGCAGAAGTTTTAGTGTATATCCACTTCCTTTCCCTTATTCTAAAATCAGATGATTCTGCAAAAAGAATTAAAGCCACCAAGAGAAAACTTCACATAGCAATCAAGATTTTATAACAGCTGCTACCTTAGGAAAAATACCAGGGATGTGTAAAACGACCTAAAATTTCACCAAAATTAAAGAATATTCACTCAACCCAGTCAAAATTACAACAAAATGATCTGAACAAGAGCTGTCACTGAGAAACAAATCATACCCAGTGTATGAAATGTAGCTTTTCCTGATGCTGACAGATAAACTTTGGAGTTTGAAACACTTCTAGTCTACATTTATGAAGAGCACAGTGGCATTTTCCACATTTGCTTTACCAAGTCTCTAGGGAGGGTTCAGGATGAAGCATAAAAACTTTGAGAAGAGACTGAAAATAGCAGCTGAAGGCACTGTCAGATCTCAGCCTGCTGTGTCTCAGAAAAAGCATTTTTCACTTCGAGTTTAAACCTGATTTCTTTCAAGGGTTGATCTTAAATAGCGATGTTCAACCCCAACCACTCCAAGAAATGGCTTTGGAAAAAGCCAATTTTTAAATGCAGCATGAGAAATGACAGCTCTGAAAGAGCAGAAAATACCCAGACATGAGCCAGGACTTATTGATTGGAAAGTCTGGAAGCCAGGTAAGCAAAACCACAGAGCATTGTCCACAGGAGCTGTTAGGGAGCCTCCAGAAATCATGGAATCTCCTTTTCCATTACTGCCAGCTCTCCAGAGGAGCAATCCCACCACAGGATCCATTCCCATCCCTGGACTGAAGAGCAGGAATAGATGGAACAGCTCAAGAAACGTGATCTCTTTGCTTTCTCATCAAAATAAACATATTTTTTAAGAAAGATATGATCAATTGGGTAAAAAACACCCACACCTGCATCAGATATAACCCTGTGACTTCATGGAGGAGCTCGATCCAATGGGGATCTCTCCCACACCAGCTCAAGACTGAGCTGAAGAGTTTAAATTAAATATCAGGACAAATTTCTCCACCAGAAGGTTGCTCAGGTGTTGGAGCAGGTGGAATGCCCATCCCTGGAACTGTTCAGGATGTGGCTCCTGGGGAAGGGTTTGGTGGTGAAATGCTCCAATGGCTGGGCTTGGTTTCAGGGCCCTTCTCCAACCTTTCATGAACTGCACTCTAAAAAAGCCTGGTGCAGGTGGAAATCACGGGTCAGGATGTTGAGGCAGCTCCTGGAAGAGATGGATGACACCAGAAAATGAGGAGAAATTTCTTTCCCGACTCTTTGTGATCCCAAGAATATTTGCTGCTTCAAGATTCAAGGGTGGGGTTTAGACACTGGAATTCCAAATCTGTTTCCAACCTAAATCTGGGAAATCTCCCATAAGGAGAATCAATTTTACTTTTTCTGATTCCTAAAATATGGAACACAACAAATACAAGAAACTTCCCTTCTTTGTACCACAGACACCACTAAAATCAATTTTTCAGTAATTCTGGATTTCAACATCTCCTCTCATGGATTCCAAATTCCCAAATAATAATTGAGGTATTATTTCCATCCTCTAATTTAAAGCCACTTAATCCTTTGTTTATTTTTTCCAAGCAGCACTAAAATAGGCAAAAATCCTTGTACCCAGCACTGTCAAATAATTTTTTCCTTTCCAAATCCATTAACTCTTGCTAACCTCAATAATCCTGCCTGTTTTAACTTGGATTTTCCTACCATTTCTTGTAATTCCTATAGATCAAGCCAACAACTTTTCCTGTTCAGCCAAGAAAACCTGAATTAATTTATAAAATCTGCCTCTCATTATTTTTGCCCCTGAATAATTTCATAAAATCTGACTCTTTTTACTCCAAAATCTTACAAAATCTCCCTCTTTTTGCTCTTAAATCTCATTAAATCTGCTCCTTTTGCTGCTATTGTTCAGCACTTCCCTTGACTCATTAAAAACCCATTTCAACCCAGTCACACTGGAACAAAACTGGCGGTGGAGAAACCTTCACCATGCAGAAAAATGATCCCTTCATCCCAAACTTGTTCTGTCTTTCAGCAGTTTTGGAATCAATAATGTTCTTTAACCACCTCTGACACTTTGCAGTGCTCAACTGAAACCTTGGCTGAAAACAACAAATAAATGAGGCAGAACAAAAAGAAAAACAGATTTTCGAGTGTTCCAAGCACGCTTTTGCTGCAGAAAAACCATTGAAAAAACACGGATTTTGTTTTTTATAATCAACCCAAATGCATATTTAAGGAGAGTTGAATCACATATTAATATTTTCTGTGAGTAATTTGAAATAAATGGCTTTTAATATGAAAAATATGAAATATTGCTTGCATTTACTTGGTTGTGGTGGTGATTTTCATCTTTAATTCCTTTTATTTTTTTGTTTTTGGGTTTGGTTTTGTTTAGGTATTCCAACATTTATATTTTTTAACCTTTCCTTCATATTGTCAATGAAAAAGACATTAATTACCTGTCCAGGTCAAGGTTTAATTGACTTAAGTGTGGCTCTACCTCAGTTCTCTGTGGCTGACATGACATTTCTCATTAATATTCCATGTTTTACCTGGGGTTGGCTTGAAAACTTGGAGCTGAAAATGAAAAAAATGCAGGGAATAGTACTGTACAAAGAATGTAATCCTGATCTGGTGAGTAGAGCAGATTGTCTGCTCAGAATTAATAATAATGAGAATAATTAGAACAATGACAGTAGAATAATAATAGAATAATAATGAAAAATAGGAAAAATATTAATAAAATTAAATATACTAATGGTAACAATCAAAATAATAATTTAAAAGACAACAGCATTGTGTCCAAATAAAATCCACCAGCATTTTTTTACAGAGCTTGATTTGTGCCACTCACCAAATTAATCCCATTTTTCTTGGTCTCTTGTGGTACTTCCCAATGTTGGAGCCTCAAACCTGTAGGAAAAGCTGGAACACTTTAAAACCAGCCAAAAACTGTCATTTAGGATGTAAGAGTCCCTATAATTTATTCAGCCATAGAAAGTACCCATAAAATAAACATGAAATGGAGGGGAAGACAATTTTCCCGCTATTCCTCCATGGATTCTTGTGGCTTTTTCAACTTTCAGTGTTTTAAAAGAGGCATTTTTCCACCTCAGAGTAGACAGAAGTTTGGATGAATCCCTTCTGTTTGCTCCTTCTTCCCCAGCTGCTTCAAGGCTAAGACTGAGCTTAATTATCTCTCGAAGCACAGGTCAGAGTTTGGGGTGAAAATCTGAAATATCCTATAAAAACTTACATGCTGTGATTAGAAAGTACTTGTGAAATTAGGATTTTCACTGAGAACCTTTTCCTCTGAGCCAGCAGATGCTGAAAGTCCTCGAGAGCAGGATTTGATGAAGAAAAGCTGCTTAATTGGAAAGCTTGCAAAACAAGCATCACTTCCCAGGCCACAGATATTACCAAAAGCTTCCAAAGGTAAAATAAAAAACCAGGCTGGAGGCAAGCAAAACTCTCTATATTTTTTTACTTAATAGTTGTAAGTTTTTTACCACATTCCTCACACAGAGGGAAGTGAAATTACTTTCCAGAAGAGAGAAAGGAGTTTACAGCACAATAAAATCAGATTAAAAAAGCTAAACTAGCAATAGCCGCTGCAAAAAGAAGTTTAACACGGGCACACACGCTCACAAATCCAAGCTGGACAGACAAGGCAAAGCCTTCCAGGAATTTTATGGGGTAAGTTCAGCACAGAATATTATGAGGTAAGTTCAGCACTTCCATGCAGAGATCCAGCCCTGTAAATCCTGTTTTAATAGAATGAGTATTTATTTGAGTAGGCCCATGTTGAAACCCTGGTTACTGAGAATTTCAGACTTTCTGAAATTCCAGGCACTGACCCCCAAGAGAACACTGCATTGACCTGAGGCCATGGAGAAGGATCCCAGAATGGAAAGATGGAACTGGGATTGTGGGTGTGGAGTTTGGATAGAAGTGTGTGATATCACAGGGTGGGAAACTTTAAGGTTGTAGAATATAGTAACATATAGAAAGCAAGATGGAGGTTTTAGGGTAGAGGCTGGTCCTTCTCCACCTTCCTCTCCATGGGTTTGGGTGGTTTTGTGTAATTGGATAAAAAGTCCACATTACAGGGCAGAGGTGGTTGGTTATTGGGTTAAAAGTAAACATAATTTAGATGTCATTTCTTATTTGGACAGGTTATCCTTAAAAGACCTTGTACAGAGAGAGATGGGGGCTCCATTTTTAGCCTGTTAAAGTCAAATACTACAGAACTCACAACTGTAACATAGTCTGTAACATAAATAAAAACTAATCTACATCTGAGCCCCAACATTTAATTGCTTTTAATCCCAACACTGGCAAAAAAGGAGCAAAGACTCCATAGGCCCAAACTTTCATACATTCCCTGAACACCAGCACATGCAGCACTTGCACAGATGTTAGAGCTAAATTCCCATCTCACCTGGACTGATGTATAAACTTTTTTAATGGGAGAGCAGCAGCAGCCAGGCTTTCCTGCTCATGGAAAAGGAGGAGAGGAAGAGCTGTTGAGATAAAGCAAATTCCACGAGATAAAAGTCCATCGACTGAGGCAGGCAGCGCTGAGCTGGTGACTGACAAACATAAGGTGTGCAGGGTACCACAATCTCAGCACCAGAACGTGCTAAAATATCGAGCAGGAAGTTGCTGTCTGGTGGAATGTGATAAACTTGGAAATTGGGGGATAATCAGAAAGGAATAGCGAGCGCTGGTATCTGAGCTGGGGGTGGGTTTGCTGATAAAGTAGGAAATATCTGGATATCAAACTCGGCATCAGAGGGCTCGTAGAGCAACTCAGTGTTTTATCAGGAGTGTGGAAGGCACCATGTGGGAAAGATCCAGCATGGATACAGGCCCTGAGTAACCAGGAGGGTACTGGGAATTACTGGGAAGTCATGCAGCAGAAATTCATGTGACAGTTATACTCAAAGAAAACTTTCTCATCCATCTTCATTGCCCTCTGCATAGGATTCCCCCTACACTCAGGAAAAACCCTCAGGAGCACTCTGTTGTTCTATTGAGGTTCTTTCCCCTCACAGTCACACCCCCTGTCTGAAGATCACATCAATCCCAACGTTTTTTAGTGCAATCCCACAGCTTTTAGCGCAATTCCCAACACCATGAGTCCAAAACTATGAATTTCTGCAGGTGAGGGAGATCACTGGTGCAGAGGAGCTGATTCCCAGCTGGTTTCCAGCTCCCTGCTCTGCTGCTCTAATTAGCAGACACGTCCACGCCTCATTTCAGCCTTCATGCTATGCTTGTTCTTTAAGAGATCCTAAAGCATATGCTCAGCTGCACATTATGGATTGGAAGGAGAGCTGGAGGCATTCCAAACTCCAGGCCTGACCAAGCTGTCTGGGGGAAAAAGGCACTGCATGTGAAGCTACAAAGATAATTAAGTCGAGTGTCAACTGGAGTAGTTCCTTCCCCCTGAGCTGAAGCTCAGCCAGGATCTGCTGTGAGAGGACACTGGCACCTCCCCGAAACCAAGGAGAGAAATGGGATCAACTCCAACAGGGGAAATTGTCTCAGGGATTGCTGGGATTTGCACTGGTGGTGTCAGAGGAAAGCACATCCCATAGATGTGGGGTTAAATCATTCTGATCTACTCAGAAACGAGAAGTGATTCCCTTGGATTCCAAATTATGTCGCTGTTAATGCCAGACCTGCGTAAAACTGCCCAGACTATTCCCATTTCACAGCTCTCAGGCACAGGGTGGAATTTTTGGGGTGTCCTGTGCAGGGCCAGAACTTGGGCTGGATGATCCCTGTGAGGCCCTTCCCACTCCGGATATTCTGTGGTTCTCACTGAGGGAGTAGCTCCTCATATGTGCAGGATTACTCAGTGGATACTCACAGCCACTATCAACTCATTACTCAGAAATATTTTACAGAATGAAAGTCAGCTATTGTTTTCTATTGTCTTTCAGGCATTCAGTTATTAATTCCCTCGCTGCAGCCAACCACCAACAATTTGTTTGAGTTTTGTTTTTCTTTTTTGGATTACGATCCTCAAGCCTGCCCTAAGAGGCCAACTAGCTGTTTGTAATTAATGACTGGTTGGTGCTTGTCAGAGCAATGCCCCTTGTCCTGAGAGGAGCACCTGGATGCTCCCAGTGCTCTGCAGACACTTCCCTGCTCATTTTGATGCCTTTCAAAACCTGGCATAGACACTGATACCATTTTCTGTCCTGGTAAAATTAGAATTCACGGTCCAGTTGTCAAAGGACAAAATGGGAATCTGTGCAAAGACCTGTCACTGTGGGAATTCCCTGTGACTGGCACAGATGACAAGTGTTAATTAATGTTTTTTTTCTGAAGGGACTGTCATGAATGAACCCTTTTCCTGTCAGCTGTGAAAGAAAACCCTTTTCACTCCTGACAGGGCACTCAGAGACTTCAGCTCCTTCTTGGGCTCCTGGAGTCCTCAAGCTCCATCTTCAAAGAGAAATTATATATATTTTTTTTTTAAAAAGCAATTCAGTGTCTCTCTGTGAGAAATATTGGCAGGGAAACAGAATTCCCATGACCAGTCCAATGGGATGTGTAAGAGTTGCAAGGATTAAGGACATTGCAATTACAAATATGTGCTGATTCCACCTAGAAGGGTCTGATCCCAACTGTCCAACTGATTCCAAAGTCCAGCAGAACCTGTACAGGACCCTCTTAACAAGTAACAGACCCCTAAAAATGCAAAAGGCCAGCTTGAACCGTTGGTGTTAAATATAAAGATGAAAACTGACTCTGCAGCCTGTGCATGGGACAGCTGAATTTGCACACCTTCAATCCCTGCAGGGCCAAAATTCCAGCAGAAGGGAATTCAGGGCCAAAAAAAGATGCATCCATGGAAAAATTAGGGAGAAATGCTATGGAAAAGGGCCTGCACACTCTCTAATGTTGGAAGTGGACAATACAAAATTCATGAGCAAAATTGGCAGAGAAGCCTTAAACCCACTGAAGACAAGAGGCAACAAAAACAACAAGATGCTGTCTTAACAAGATGCCCTTAAATAAAAGGATTTGTCATGGTAATAAAAAGTATCAGCAAAAATAGATACAGCTTCAAACTGCAGCCAAAAGGAGCAATTCTTCCCCAGCAAAATGAGATCAATGCAGGCTTGGAAGTAAAGACACACACAATGAGTCTAAATGGCAAAGAGAACAACAAAATGAAGGAAAACAAGGAGATTAGCTCAGGAAAACAATAGGCAAGAAAATAAAACCAGATATAACAACTCTCTTGGGGAAAAGAATATAAAATAATATAAAAACCAAACAAAGGCAAGAGCCTGACCAAGTACAAACAAATTACAATGGATGCAAGAAAAATATAATTACAAAAAGGCACTCAAAATGTTGAAACACTACAGATTTAAATAACCACCCAGTCAATATCACTCCAAGAGAAGATGCGATTTTGCAGGAATAAATACAAGAACAGGGCGTGCCCTTCTCTAACAATAGAAAAGTTATCCAGTTCCTGTGTCCTTTCCCAAACTTTCTAAGGAGACTTGAATGCTTTACTTCCCAGACGTCATCATTTGCTCTGGGTTCCCATCAATACCATTACTCACAAGGCTTTTGTGTTTTCCCCAGCATTTTGTGAGTCAGCCAAGACAGGCCAGGGATAATTGACAGGAGTCACTCAGAAGGAACATTCCAGAGCAGGGAGATGAGTGCAGACATTCTGTTCTACCCCTTTGAAATGACATCACCACAGGACTGACTTTGTATTTAAGAACAGGTCATTGCTTTTTGTCTGAAACAACTGGGAGAGTTGGTTTCTGATGGGAAAGGCTGAGTTAAACCCACTATCTATTGAAATCAACAGGAAAAAAATGGCAAGGAGCATTTTTGTGTTGATTTCGGTCCTGGGAATCCCTTTTCAATACAGAAAACCCAACCGAAATGAGGTTTCTGTGTAGTATTAATTGTTGTGAAGAGCCAAACAAGAAGCTGAGTTCCAACATAAGCTTGAAAAAACGTTTCTCCCTTCCCCTGACCAAAAATCCGGTTCATGAATTAGTGGAGGTGACCAAAACCAAATCATACTTTGTGCCAATCCTTATTTCTTGAACAAAAATGGATTTTTTTTTTTCCTCAAAGCTAGAGCTGAAATATTTTCATAGAATTGTGAAATCACAGAATTGGTAATTTTAGACAAGAACTTTAAGCTCTTTAAGCACAACCACCAGCCCACCACCACAGTGGCCACCACTAAACCACATCCCCATGTTTTTGGAATATATCCAGGGATGGTGACTCCACCATTCCCTGGGCAGCCTGAGCCAATGTTTTACAGCCCTTTCCACAAAGAGATTTCTCCCAGATTTCCAAGATTTCACCCACGTGGTGCCATCCATGGAAGTGGCTGCTACAAACCCTGGCAGAGGATGAGCCCTCTGTTCCTCTCTGCAGCCACTTCTGCTCCTCCCACTCTCTGTGCAAATATCGGGGTTTTCTGGACATTCCTCCTGCTGGCTACGAAGGCAAAAAATGGAATTATCCAAAACTTTCAACATTTGCAGGAGCTGAATTGAGGTGTAATAAATTGAGGTTTAATAAATTGAGATTTAATAAAGAATTAATTTATTCATTACCAAATTTGGTGACTAATTTATTAATCACCAAATTTGGTGACTAATTTATTAATCACCAAACCCAAAAAAAGAATCCTGAGAGCAGGTGAAAACCTCTCTTGACTCTCTAGATAGTTTTGAATTTTGACAGTTATTTGGGAGAGAAAAAGGACATAGCTTAGGGAAGAGAGATGTTGAACCCTTTATTCCCTTTCTGACCTTTGGATGGGGAAGGAGATGGTGGAAAAGTCCTCCCAGGAATGGGGCTCTGAGGGACTCCCCAACTGCCTCCTGCTTTGTTTTAACTGCTAATCCTTGTTTGCAGTACACACTTATGGCTACTATTCCAGTTTTTTTGGTGTGTTTGGCATGTTTTGATAAGTTTTTTTTCCTCCAAAGTGGGTATTATTTAAAGATACTCATAGGGCACAGGTTTTGCTGACATCCAACAAGTCCATCTCTTTAAAATTCAGGAGTTATTTACTCCTCACTCACAGTTCTCTCTTCCCCCTTTGCAAAAGACATAAAAAACACACTGAAAACTCCCCATTCTTTCTGGTTATTGATTGAGCGGGTTCTGTGTGGAGTAGATGCAGATCCCACGTGTGCAGCCCACTGGGATTGTCCCTTTTCTGTTACATGGTTAAAAATATATCAATTTTTCAAAGACCAATGCTTCTGAAAGTGGTTTAGGCCATAAAAAGAAACGTGCACTTATCAGAACTAACATCAGGAAAGAGATAGGGAGGAGCTGGGTTATCTTTGGAGTGATAACAGCAATGGGAGTGCAGTATCTGCTGAATTTCCAAACTGCATCAGGCATTCTCCACGCACTGGAAAAGCCTCAGGCACTTCTAAATATGCTGGGTTTATTCTGTCCCATGTTGGTCTCAGAGGCTGAGCTAAAATTAGCTCTTTCTTGCCTTTTCTTTTTTCCAGTTTAGTTGTTCAGGGTCTTTCTCAGGTATGGTGAGAACAGGTTTGCAGCGACTAAGTGTGTCAGGGTTTAAGCCTCCAGCAGATCCATGGAAACATCTCCCAGTCCAGACAACTCTCTCCCTGCTCTCTTACAGGGGGAGAGAATATCTGTCTTGGCAAACAGCCCTGGTTTAATGGTTATCACTGCCATAACCTCAATTCTCTCCTCACCTACTCTGCAGTTCCCCAGAATCCATCCCAACAGCCAAACCCCTCTTTGGCAGTAACAATTTTGTTGATGGCACCCAGTTCCTTGCATTGCTCCAAATTGCAGCTCCCAACGACAGCAATTCCAAGTGTCTTCATTCCCAACATCTTTTAAAGGCTGCCCAAAACAAGGAAATGAAAAACCTGCTGGTTGACCTAATTGGGTACTGCCAGGTTGTGCCTCTGCTCCACCTCCCGTGACCCATTAAGCTACAGGGCATCATTTCTTTTTAATTAATAGGCTCAATTAGAGTATTTTGAGCTGGGCCTCCTTTAACTGTGTTACAACCAAGCAAAACCCACTGACAGCCCCAAACATACTTGGTGAAACCATGATCATCAATTTAACCTCCTCTATAACCTCTTCTTGTTTATGGGCGTCTGCTTCTCACCCTGGGATTTCCTCCCACAAAAAACGAGCGCAGAGCTACTCGGTCAACACATTTCTTACTTCCCACAGCTCCAATTCCTCATTAAATTAACAAAGCAAGGAAACAGCCAGCCAGAAACTGGAAATACAAACAGCAGAATAAATCCTAAAAGACTGTTAAGCAAACTATATTGAAGATTTACTTTGATGTGTCTTCATTTTGATGACCATGAGGGCTAAGTTGAGGCCTACCTTAATTTAGTTGTTACTGACTGGCACTGAGACAACCTTAAAAAAAAACACCCAACCAAAACCAGCTCCTTAAGTGGAGTTTTCACTTTCAGAGTGGTTTGGGGTACTCATGTCTCTGCAGGCACAGCCTTGATTTGTCTCCTTTCCCCAGTGCCCCCTTTCCTTCAATCCAAAGCTGGAGAGCTGTTGAGCCAGGCCTAAGAACAAGCTGCAATTAAACCCTGAGGCTGCTCTACCCAAACACAATTCTTCAGGACAAAGAGGAGGCTGCCACGTTGCAGGGACAGCACTCTCAGGGGAAATTACACGTCAGTGAATCAGTGCAAGGGCAGGTGCTCACTCTTTGCCATGGAAACAGGTGAGGGGACATGTTACAGAAGGAATTGTTTCAGTGGAGAGGCTTCAAGAGCAGCAGCCTGTTTGGGAAACCGAAGGTGAGAAAAGTGGCTTGTTTTGAATTAGTCCCATGCAGCAGGCAGAAGATGACACCCCCCTGAGTAGCTCTTGTCTGAAGCACCCACAGATGCTCAGGCAACACCATTGTTTGATTTCTGCAAAGTGTGAGGTCATTTACTGAAACAAAACAGTGTGGTGAGGAATGGAGCTGTGAGCAGCCTGATCCCAACAGGCTTTTATCCTTGGCTTGAGCTTCACAGGCAGAAGAACCATCCCTGAGATCAGAAGTGTGTTCAACAAACCTTCAGATGCTTGTGCTCCATCCCACCATGGTGTTATTGAGAGCTTTGATGGGTTTGATCCCTGCATCCACAGCCATCCCCAGCTGGAGCTGCTGGGCACTGCCATCAATCCCACTGAGTGATGTCCATGCACACAACACCTGGAGAAGGGAATCAGAAGGAAAGAACATCCCTGGAATAATTCAATCTGCATAAAACACCTTTCCTGCAACTGCACTATTCCCATTTGTCATTAATTATGACATTTCCAGCAATTTCTTAATTGATTTGAAGAAGGGTGTCATGCCTTTGGGGTTCTCAATCAATTCCTCTGCTCTCGGTACATTTAACTGCTGCAGAGTTTTCCACAGCTATTTTGTTCTTCACAGCTCCTTGAAAAACACCTCAGCCTCCAATTTATTTCCAGTCATTAAAGCAAAATCTTTCAAATGGACAATATGATTTATAAAGTGGGAGAGATACTTTTATGCACTGCTTTATGAATTCTAAGCCTTCAATATTTGTTACAGCTCTTTATTCATTTGGTCTGAAAAGCCAGAAAAAAAAAAAGCTCACCGCTGAATAAAGAGGAAAACGATTCTCAGCTTTCAAACAATGAGCACATCAAATTAAAAAATCATTTATTTCAGTGCCCGCGTTGTCTCAACGGCACACAATTGTGGATCCTTCAGCTGGCACGTGGATATTCCATGGCTTGCAGGGAAAACCTGGAAATGAGAGACTCTGGCAGAGCCCAGAGGGATCCACAAACTCTGGAGCGGGACTGAAACTGCAAAGTTCATGTTTTTCTTCCTAGAATCATATAATGGTTTGGGGTGGAAGTGTCCTTAAAGATCCTTTTTTTCCAGCACCCTGCCATGGACAGGACACCTTCCACCCTCCCAGGCTGCTCCAGCCCCAGTGTCCAGCCTGGCCTTGGGCACTGACAGGGATCCAGGGGCAGCCACAGCTGCTCTGGGCACCCTGGGCCAGGGCCTCTCCTCCATCACAGGGAAAAATTCCTTCCTCAGATTTTATCCAAACCTACTCTCGGCCAATTTGAAGCCATTCTCTCTTTCCCTGTCATTACCTACTCTTGTCCAAAGTCTCTCTTCATCTTTCTTGTAGGTCCCTTCAGGCCACAACTAGTTCACCCTGAAACCTTCTCCTCTCCAGGCTGGACAATCCCAATTCTCCAGCAGAGAGAATTTCCCCACAGCAGAGCTGTTCCATCCCTCTGCTCATCCTGGTGCCTCCTCTGGACTCACTCCCACAAGTCCATGACTCTAGAGCAAGGTATGCCAGCACCTCCAAAATGCTGAACCACATCCAGCTTCTCTGGGAAGGGGAGCACAGCTACCCTGGTGCACAAACCCAAGTACCCCAACCGTATCCATATTTCTCCAGAGAGCTAGAACAACTTGTTCTGCTGTCCCAGGCTGAAGCTCTTCATCCTCCCCTCCTCCTGGTCAGTGACACTGCTGCTGTGTCAGCCTCATGCCCACTCCAGGAGGATCTTTGCCATTCATCCTGGATCCTGTTCCTGCCCTTTCATTTCCCAGATAATTCTCACTCATCCCTTTTCATCCAGCCATGCCTTTCCCAGTGTTTTCTGTCTCAGCTGTTTTAATCTAATCTTTCCTGCCGGCTCAGGATGGCTCTGCTTTCAGCCCTCATTTATCACATAACCCCATGGCAGCTTTACCTGATTTCTGGGAAATATTTAAATTTTCTCTTTATTGTTTTAAAAATCTATAATGAACCTCTTGACTCCACTGCATTGTGCAAAGAAAAATAATTATAAAAATACCCACTCTCTTTAATACCAATAATTTGTCATCTACTGAGAATTTTTTTCTAGGTATAATAGTAGTTTAACTCATTAACTTTATGCTAAGTACAGCAATTTTGCTGTCTCCTACCCAAATATTTCTAATATTAATGATACAGCTTAGATAAAGTGATTTAAGTAGTTGTACAGACAGTGTGCTTATGCAACGATAATTAATTACCTCCAAGATTGAACTCCAATCTTTCACTTCCAATTATGCTTTCATATTTCTGATGATCACCCTGCAAGAGTTCTTCTTCAATTCCATAATCCAGTTTGACATTAAACCACAACTGACTGGGAGGGAAGAGGAAAGAGTTGTGTGCCTGTGATGCCTTTTGGGGCTACCTAAAAGCAGAGGTAACCAGACAAAATTAGGGGAATAAAGAGCAGTTCTATTGATTGAAGGCCCTTCAGGTACATCCAGGGCAGCCCAAGCCCCCCAGGGCTACACCCAAACTGCCCCACGGCTCACGGGTTTCACACTTTTATAACTTTGGGCCATTTGCACTTTGGGGGTTCATCCTCCAATTCCAGCTTCAGGCAATGAAGTCATTGAGCCCCAGTTTGCTGCCCCAACTCACTTTTGTTTCCATCTCAGGGCCTGAGGCAGTGAGGTGTCCTTGATTGCCAGGCCTGGAGAGGAATTGTTGTGTGTGCCCAAAATGGGAAAGTAGCAGCTGACCCTGGGTGTGGAGCTCAGAGTTACACACTGAAGAACTGCAAGGCTACAGAGAGATGGAAATGGAAAAGCTCCAATCCTGAGGCATCAGTGTGAGCAGGAGGCCAGAGCAGCAGGGATGCGATGTGGGAATAGGTGACAAAGCTCTGCCTACACAGTGGGTGCCAGGAGAAAAAAATCTCCTTGGGTTTGTACAAGCTGGAATTGGACAATCAATCCAACATGGAAATGGACCAAAACTTGTAAAAGTGTGAAAACTCATGAGCAGGAGTCCATCTTGGGTTCATCTTGGGCAGAGCCATGGCCGGGTTCTTGTGCTGCCCAAGGTGTATCCTTTGAGGTGTTTTAATAAATCCCTACCTTATTCCTTTAACACTGCCCAGCCTCTGTTCCAGGTACCCTCTCAAGGCATCACCCCTTTCTCAGCTCCTTGGAGTGTGCAGCTGGCAAAGCCCCAGGAGAGCTCTTGGGAAGGTTGAGTACAACACAAACCTTCTCCACAGTCCAAAACTTCAGTGCCTCAAGGTTTTGGCTCCACAGGATAACACCTATAAAATTCTGCTTTATAACCCATCCCTGGAAGTGTCCAAGGCCAGGTTTGGAGCAACCTGAGATAGTGAAATGGGCTGGGCTTGAAAATCCCTTCCAAGCCAAACCATTCTGATTATAAAAAATAAGAAACAAGGCCTGCTCATGGTGCGATTCAAACACAGCTAGAACTGGGACTGGAACTGAAAACTGGTCAGGAACTTTTGCAGCTTTTCCTTCTTTACTGAAACTGTGGCAGCCTCCCTTGCACAGATGAGCCTGGAGCTGTTTGCTCACACGGGAAAGGTGACAGGACAGCAAGAGAAGCACCTGGATATGATCATCTTTACCTCAGTCTGGAAAAGCTGCTTTGACTTCTTTGCAAAATCCTTATGGCCATCTTCATAGCAACAAGAAAAAAAGGCTCCAAAATCCTTGACAACTCATTCTCCTGAAAAAAAAACAAACACAAAAGAAATTTTTAAAATTGTATTAACATATTAACACATTGTGCTTAAATTCCCTGAAATTGTCTTAAACACACACAAAATGAAAACTTTCAGGAGAAAATCACCACAGACTAGAATTCCAAGCAGTGCTGTCTCCAACAACTCCCACACATATTCCCAACAACTGAAACAAGCCAGGACAACTGCACAATATTCAGAAGTTATTCCAGACTTGACTCTGCGGATTCTTTTTAAAACAATCCATTTTGCATATGAATTAAAATTTTAAAAGCACTGATAACTGCAATTGATGAGCACTAATCTTGGTCCTCAGAATCCGTGGAAGTCTTTCCCTCCTGCCTGAGCACCACATGTTCGGAACAGATCCAATTTTTCCATCTTTTCTTTGCACAGGTAGGGATTATTCAGTTTATTCAAGCCGATTATCTCAGCGTGATTCATCATCATGATGCTCCAAAATAAAAGCAATCATGTTAGATTGGTGCAATTAAAAAGGTATTTTTATTTTGGGAGGAAAAAAATTACCTGTTGAACTGGGAACTTTTCTCCAAACATCAGGGTACTTGTTGAACTTGTGCAAAACATTTTTTCCCTCTCCTTGAAGATCAAATGCAGAGCTCTGAGCTTTCCCTTGGTTAAATATCTGTAAAAATAAAGCTCTACTTTGTAGACTGAGCTAAAATAAAATTTTATTGGCCCATTTTAATCACTAGAAATCTCCTGTTTAGCAGGAGCAGCAAGCAGAGCTCACACACAGCACTGCAGGGAAGGCACTGAAGGAATCAGGGACCCAGAAACCACTCCAGGGGAGGACAAGGGAAAAGCTTTCATTCCAGGAGGTTCTTCTCTCAGTCATGCTTCTATCTGCTAATTAAATATCATTTAATTGACATTCCCAGCTTCTCTGGGCAACCTGTTCCACTGTTTGAGCACCCTCTGTAAAGAATTCCTTCCTAACATTTAATCTGCTTCTCTTCATTTTCAAATCCTTGTCTGTACCAAAAGTCTTTTTCACAAGCATCCTTAAGGTACTGAAAGGACTCAAATCTTGCACAAATAATATAAAGATTTAACTGATTACTGCCAATTCCTGATCAGAGAATACAGAAATAATGATAAAGGAACCACAGAAATTAGGAATAGCAAGTTTTAGAGCTTACAGTCATTGCAATTCACCTCATCTTCATTCTTAGGGATGGGAAAGGGATTCTGTGGATATGAAATCATTTATTATCTAACCAACTTATCTGACCAAAAGTTAAAGCCTGTTGAGGGCATTCTCCAAACCCTTTTTAAACACCAGCAGGCCGGGGGTGTCCATCTCCTTTCTGGGCAGCCTGATCTGGGTGAAGATTTCTCAGTAAAGGTCTCAGTTTAAGGTTTCTCAGTAAGGAAATGCTTCCTGCTGCCCATTGTAAACCTTCAGAAGAGTTCTGAACCATTCCCACCAGTCTATCACTGGATCCCAGGGGAAAAAGTTCAATTTAGGTGGCTTTGTGCACCTATAAATACATGCACATGTGTCAGTAGCTCTGCATTCCTCACAGAAAAACCTTTGCAAAAGTCACAGAGAGGGCCAGAAACCTCGAGGATGTAAACAGAATAAGAAAATTCATTGCTTCAGTCCCCCTTTGATTTCCAGGGAAAGCAATTTGTGGAGGCAGTGGGCAGAAGGAAATGCAGAGAGGAGCTTGCCCGAGCTGGAACCGGAGCCTCTGACTGCAGAGCAGCACAAAAACGCAGCAAATCTGGCGAATTCCCTGCGTGGCAAACACATTTCTGCACAGACAATGGGCTTCAAACAGCAACTGATGTTCTGCTCACAACCAAACGGGGCTGTGGCCGAAGCACACGGCAGCTGCAGCATCTGGAAATACCTGAAATGTTCTGATATTTTTTAAAGTGTCTCTGCACCTTTGACGGTGGCAGAATCTGAAACTCATTATCGTCCCCACAACTGATTCTCCCTGCCCAAGTCTTCTGTAAAAGCCTGTGCTCTGGCAGAGCTGAAAGAACTTTGAGAACAGATAAAAGCCTGGATTTCTCTGGCTGCTGGAATGTGACAAAGCAGCTCCAGCAATGCCCTGTTTGGCACTGGGATTTAGGGGCAGATTGAGAGGGGCTGGGGTTTGGGTGGAATTATCCTCAAACCAGTCTGGAGCCCCAGCCTCCAATCCTCGTCCTGACACTGAGGCCAAAATTTAGCTCAGCTGATCAGGAGGCATTTGCCTGGCTCCCAACCCCATAAAACCATAAAACTTTCCATGGGGAGGGGGGTTCTGTTCCCATATTCCTCCTTGGAATGTGTGGAGATTCCTCCCTTTGGTTTTGGGGATGCTCATTAAGGGTATCCCTCAAGGCACACTCCTCAATCTGGGTGAATTCCTTCAACCCCTAATCATTGTTTCTTTTTGCTAACTTTAATATAATTAGTTTAATATCATGAACTATCCTATCTTATACTATAATCATGATTTTAGCTTTTATACCCTTCCATCAACCTCTAATAATTGTTTCTTTTTGCTAAGTAATATCATTACTTTAATATTTATATTAACTATAATTAACATAGCTTTAAAATTATTATTTCTAACTAAAGCAATATCATTGCTTTAATATTAATATATCAAATATTTATTAGTGACAGAATTAACAATAATAAATTACCTTTAAAAGTTGTAACAAGGTTCCAGAAATGAATTCTTTGTGACTTTAGCATGGGAAGGACAGGGTTAGCTTCCCAGTTTTTCAGTGGCTGCAAAGATGGTTTGCAGTAATTATTGACTGCATTAATTGATTATTGATTGATTGGTTCCTTATGGCAGTGCTGAAAAGACCAATATTCCTGCTCCAATCATCCCAAATCACAGGAATTTTTCTGGATCCCAGAAATTTTCTCAGGAAGTTTACCTGACCCTGCCTTTCCACCCCTGTTCCAGGAGAATTCCGTTTCAAGCCCTCCTTTTAATTGCCTGGATCTCATTTGAAATCAATCTCTGCACTTCCCCCTTCCGTGTTTCTAATATTGTTGCCGAAGGATCGGGACAATTTCGAATAATTATCTTTTAATTAAGGCTGATTTTCAGTGGAAGTCAAGCACAGCCATTTAACAACTTCCCCATCAGTCCCCAAATAAGTTCCCTCTGATTATCTGGAGCCTCAAAAGCAGCAAGAACAAGGCACTGGTGTCACCTCTGGTGAGTTCTTCACAAAAAGTGTAAAGAACTCATTTCTGAGTCACTGAAATGAGGAAACTCGGGACAGGCAGAAAAAAATAATAATAATAAAAAAACTAACAACAAAAAAACCCAAAAAACCACCAAAAAACCCCAAAAACAAACAAACAAACCAAAAACAAACAAAAAAACCCAACCAAAACAACCCCAAAACTAGAATTCACCACAGTCTAAAACAGCTGTTTTAAATATATTTTATCATTTTTGCTGGGAAAAACAGCCTTTTACAGGGTGACAAAATACAGTCTATCAAATACTTCAGTTCTCTCTGTAAATATCCATTTAAGGGTGCTGGTTAAGGTTTGATTTTCATTTCCCAGCAGTTATTCCAAGGATTTACCTCTTCAACACCTTCTTTTTTGACCTTTTTACTATTTTTTTTTTGCATATCAGGCATTGGGGCCTGAAGCCCAGTGAGGTTCCTCGCTGAGGCAGAGCTGGGACCGCCAAAAAAGCGGAGTCTGGAATGATGAGTGGCTCCAAGGAAACACCAGCACTGCCAGATTTTCTGGAGATCACTCTGAAAATTCGGGAAATACTCCTGGAAATTCTTTTCCCACCTCCTGTGGGTGCCCCAAGTCTCCAGCCAAGAGGCACAGTGATTCCCAGCAGCTGTTCCTCAAAAATCAAGATTTCCAGCCCAAATTCTCATTGCTTTGCTCCTTTAAAGTGTTTTCAAGGAGGGATCCCAAAGATACCTTATAAAGATCCCATTTTTATCTTCCTTTGGATATCTCTCCACTCGTTTCATGGATGCAGAGGTGCTGAGATTCACTGGGAATGAAAATCAAACATCTTAATGAGTCCCACAGCCCAATAATCACTTGATTATCTGCATTTCCTGAAGCCAAAATCATTTCATTTCAAGTTTTGGGGGTATTTGTGCCCAGCAAGACATCAGCTTGAACTGGAACATAGAGTTCCAAAGGAAGAACACAGATTTTCATGGAAAAACTTTTTGTTTGGAACACAAGGATGCAAAATGCCCATATCCTGAATTAAGGAAGTGCTCTTGCACCCAAAAGGAAGAACATTCCTGTTGCTCCTGGGCCAAAATTGCCAGTGATCCCTAATTTTTTCAGGAACAGCGGGGTTTTGAGGGATGTGGCATTATCCCTGAAGGGAATATCCCTGGAAGCCTTGGAATAAGGCTTGGCACAAAGAGCATGTGGCATTTAATGCAAGCAAATTAAACAGCTCTTCCTGGAGACACCCTACTGCAGCCACCCCAAGAACTCCCTCTGGATTTGAACCTGGCTTGAATATTTACGTGCTAAATTTCAGCCAGGGGCATAGGAATGATGGATTCCATGTAAAATTTGCACGGAATATTTCACTAATTCAGAGTTTCTGTTCCCAGTCTCAGTGTGTCCATCTTCCACATGCAGTCACCCGTCCCCTTTCCCATCATCACTGGGGTTTCTATTAATTCTTTAATCTCAGTTCCACGAATTTGAATTATTAATTATAGTATTATTTATTAGTTAATAAATATTAGATTTCTATATATAAATATCCAGGCAATTTCTGCCTGAATCCAGAAGGGTTTCCAGATGATCCAAAGCGCTCTCATCCTGGAGATCATTCCCAGGTTCTGCTGCTCATGCCTCCTGATAGAAAATTTCTCCAAATAAATAACAAATAAATAATAATAAATCAATTAGTTCTTAATAATTTCAATTTTTCTCTTTCAAATGTACCAGGAAGTATCTACAGAGCAGCATTTACAATCCCAAACCAAGAGAAGTTTAGGAAAGGGTTGGGACCTTAAGGTCCCTTCCAACCTAAACCATTTTGGGATTCAAAGATCCTTCCCAGTCATGGCTTGGATCCCATCAAAGTCAAGGTTTTCCTGAGTTCCCAGTCAGTCCTGCTGGAATTTCCTGGGAGTCCCAGCACTGCAGGCCCTGCTCCACAGCTGGGAGGGTTTTCCATGTCCTGGACACCCCCCAAATTCCAGGCATGGGATGCTTTGCTCTGAGCACAGCCCAGCTCTGCTTCCAACAACATCCCCATCCTGCAGCTTCACTTCTTCCCTGCTAAAACAACAAAAAATAATTAATTACCCTGTAATATTCAACCTCTGGATTTCCTTCACCTCTTTATTCCAACTCCACCTTGCTAAACTCCACCAGGCACAGCCAACAACCCCAAACTGAATTTCCTGTGGAACAATGTTGGGATCTCTGAACCTTCAGCCCACCATGTTTATCAGATCTGGCTCCTCTTCCAGGATGAAACCCAAAAAAACCCAGCTCAGGAGCCTGAACAGGGAGATCATTTTGCTTCACCTCCAGAAAGACCTGAAATTATTCTGAAACTCTTCCTGCAGTCCTTGCCAATGGAGGAAACGATCCAAAAATCAACGTTTTTGGCTTCTAACACAAAATTCAAACATCTCCATTGACTGTAATTCACTCTTCCCTTCAGACCTATGAACACCCAACCCATTGGTGGAAATTTAAATCAGGATTTTCCTTTTAGCTCATCCTTGATGCAACAAGCAAAGTTTCACCTTCCAATTTGCAGAGAATCCAGGGTTAATTATTTTAAATTAGAGATAAATTCATATTACAACATTCCTTTCAACTCATCTTTGATTTAACAAGGTAAGTTCCATTTCCAATTTGTGGAGATGTTACCTTTAATTACCTTAAATTAGAGACAAATTGTTTTACCTTCCCATATTTTATCCCATGGTTTTTGTGGTTGGAATGAGGGATTCATTTCCATACTTCAGCTTAAAAGAGAGATGTTACGAACCACGGGCTCGGAATCAGTGTCAAAATGTTTCAGCTATTTTTATGCTAAACATCATCGCTATGGAAACGCCACAGTTAAATTTAATGTGAATTTTCAGGGATTTTTCTTGCAGTACAGAACAGCAGTAGAGTCCAGGCTGGGTTTAATGGGGAAAACCCCCAGGATTTTAGGTGCCTGCACTGACTTAGAAAATATTTAACCAAAATCATTTTTATCTCTGTGGTTTTAACCACACCCAGACAAGTCACTCCCATCACACCAGCAAAAATTATGGCAAAATGGACAAAATACAGTGAAATTCCTTTAAAATTAAAACAGCAGCCAGGTCCAGCCTTTTCCAGAAAACAAAATTGAATTTTTTTTTTGGCCCTTATTTTGACAGAATAATCTGAATTTCAAGGCTTTGTTCTTGTGGGGCACAGGGGAAACAGGTGAGCTCAGCCTCTCCAGCCCATCCTGGGGGAATTTCTATTTTTCCAGGATAATCAGAGTTTTCCCTGCCCTGATTGAATCACTGGGAATATTCTACAGGGCCAGTCAGCACCTCTGTGTTAGAACTGAGAGCAAATCAAATCAGGGAACTCAAGATTTGGAAGATCCACCCAGTTTTTGCTGCCAGGATCAAAATTCCAGCTTTGCTAATAAATCACATTTGTGGAAAGAACTTAAAAATCCCCATTCTCCACCTGATTGTGTTCTGATCATTCTTGTCACTCAATAAACAACATTTAAATCAAGGATCAGCAACCCTGACTAAACCAAAGTACATTTTAAACCAGAACAAAAACCCTAAATCCTCATCCCAAAGCCTGCACCTCTGCAGAGCAAGTCTGGAGAAAAGAAGAGGGAAAAGGCAGGATTTGGGGAACATTTAATGGAATTTTTCCCTGTTCTCACATGGGGTGTCCCAGCAGCAGCTCCCAGGACTGGAGTGCTTTGATGGGAAGCATCCATCAAGTTAATTACTGAAATTATTTCCTTGCTCCCCAGGAGTTTGGCAGGGAGCCCCAGGTGAGGGTGACCAAGCATCATCTTCAGCTGCAGAGCCAAAAAAATCAGAGTTTTCTTGAAAAACCCAGTGCTGGCTGATATTTTAATTTTAAGAGCATTTCAATGTGTTTTGTGCATTTTGGCACAACTTTTATGTGATGGGCGTGGCTTGTCTGGGTGTGGACAATTAAAAGCATAGAGATAAAATTGCTTATGCTTAAGATATTTCTGAAGTTGGTGCAGACACCTAAAATCCTAATTTTTTCCCCCATTAATCCCCCAGGATGAGAGAGCATTTGGAACACCTGGAAATCCTTCCAGATCCAGGCAGAAATTGCATGGAAATCTTCATTAATTGAGAAAAGGGGCCCTTTCCAGTGCCTAACTGGACTCCAGGAGAGCTGGAGAGGGATTTGGGACAAGGGGATGGAGGGACAGGACACAGGGAATGTGTCAAGTGCAGAGCACTGAGCATTTCCTCCCTTAAATTCAGAATTCTCTGCATTTGCTGTTGTTACAAGATAAAAAACAATGAACAACCAGGGGGAAAACCACTCCAGCTTCCTGGAATCTTGTACTCACATCAACTACACACTCTGGCAAATATTTTATGCAGTGTAGGGTCTCAGCTGATGGGGGGGGGGGGGGGGGGGGGAAAGCATCTCTCCTCCCTCCAGGACCATTCTTTGGAGATGTTATTTTTAAAATTCTCTGTTCCTACTCACCTAAGTCAACACCTACACCCCCAGCTCATGCCTGGTGACACGAGATTATCACATTTTCATACAAGGCTCCTCATGTTTCATTTATAGGAGCTGTGCTTCCTGCTGGCTTCTGCATCCTTGGAGCTCAGCTCCAGCTGATCCTTTTGTCTTTTATCCAATCTCACTGGTGAAGGTCAAAGCAAACCCAATGTTCCTTCCACAACCCCAGCCTTGGAATGGGCTGAGCCAAATTTCCTTCAAAATTGGGGAATCAAGGATTCCCCAATTGGAATTGAGGATCAAGTGAGAGGCGGGAATCAGTTCCCCTCCCTAATTCCCCAGCCCTTCAACACTTTTCCTTCCCTTGGAAAAGGAAAATATGATTTTTCCAGGCTCAAGGGCAAAGCTGAGGTGCCACATGATGAGACCTCCCCCATAAACTGCAGCCTGCCTGTGTGTGCCATAAAACTCCTCATCTTGCCTTGATTTGATTGCTTTTTCCCCACAAAAATTGTTTTTTTTTTTTCCCCACCCATGGCAGTATTTGGGGTATAAATTCAATATTAAAGATCTTGATGATTTTTTTCAGAGGGAAAAATTTCCTCCCTGCTTATGTTCTCACTCACAGCTGAGAAAGTCGGTGAGGTGGAGGATCAAAGTAGTTAAGATGCCAAAACTTCCCTCCAAGTGCTGCTTTCAGTTTGCATCCTGTGGATACAAAGGCTCACGTGGAAAATAGAGGGGAAGGAGCCCCTTGGGCACTGCCAGGGGTCCAGGGGCAGCCCCAGCCAACCTGGGAATCCCAAGATCCCATCCCAATCTCCCCTTTCCCTATGTCCTGTCCCTCCATTCCTTGTCCCCAGTCCCTCTCCTGGAGCCCCTTCAGGCCCAGGATGGGCTCTGAGCTCTCCTTGTGTGCATCACACTTCCATTTATGAAGATTTTCCTGCACTTTCTGCCTGGATCCAGAAGGATTTCCAGATGTTCCAAAGCTCTCTCCTCCTGGAGATCATCCCCAGGTTGATCTGCCCATGCCCCCTAAGACAAAAGTTCCCCAAGAACTCCAAGAAATCTTCTTGGAGAAATTTTATCACAAACCATTACCTGAAAATGAAAGGAAATTTATTTCCTTTTCCACTTATATAAAATACAACTTAAGAGACAAGGATTCAGCTATTTAGCTTGGGCAATCTTAAAAAGGATTCCCTTCATACCACATTTCCAGGCCTCCTCTATTTTGTGTCCCTTAGAAGTTCTTAATACTGCTGATAATAAGAAAGGTTTTGCCAATTCCTTTGCACAAAATATCTCAGGAGCAAACAGAATTTAGAAAAACCTTTGTGCTTTCCAGTAATTTTTTCCTTTCAATTTTCATTCTTTTTTAGCATCTTGGACAAGATAAATAATTTCTAAGCATCCCAAGGATGTCCATATAGCAAAAGGAAAGGGGTTTGTTTGTTTGTTTTTTTCCTCACTCTTTTTTAACCCAGGTGTTCTTGAGAGGGCATTTGTACAAACTGGTGTTAGACACGGTGCCGTAGGAGGCCTGGAAGAAAGTTTCTATTTGGAAATGCACTTTGCATATCAGCCATGAATAAAACATAGCCCTTTGTGTGCACATTATATCATGGAGCATGACTAATCCGGGGATATATTCTGCCTTCTCTCAATTCAAAAAAAAAAAAAAAAAAAAACCAAAACAGCAGATTAGCTGGAGTTGCCATTAATAAAAGCTAGATTGTCACCTTAAGACTCAGTTAAAAATGAAATAAAACACAGGGGCTGCTGAAGGCTGTTCCTGTTGGCTGCCCAGCCTGTCAGGATTAATATTTCTGTAAACTTGAGGCCTTCATTCTACCTGACTTTTTTTTCTTTTTTTTCCTATTATCATTTATCATTATCCTCATTGGTAGGCAAAGTAAAAAGTCATTCAGACCTTCCTGAAGACTTTTTAAAAACTCCTTAAATAATGATAATAATGCTTAGCTAAAAAAAGAATCATTTTTAAAGGGTATGGGCTTGGATCTTTCATTTCTGATTGGAAATTTTAAGGCAGGCTGGCTGGAGCTTTGGATGATCTGGGATAGTGGAAATTGTCCCTGCCCATGGCACGGGGTGGAACGAGGTGAATTTAAAATCCCTCCCAACCCAAACCTATGATTCCATGAATCAGACACAGCTTTGCTTTAGCACCTTCAAAGGCTGAGAATTTCACCAAAACCAGTTTGCAAAGCCCTGAGAAGGGGCAGGAATTTCCAGGAGTCCCCCCTCAGGCTCCAGGGCACGACAGAACAGGCTGGAGGAGCAGCACCACGTCCTGTGTGAGCAACAAATGAAAAACCAGAGAAAACTCTGCTCTCCCAGCAGCTACCAGTGCAAACACTGCAGTTTAGTTGCCAAGCAACCCACTCATCCTCCAAAATTCCTGTTCAAGTAGCAATAAAATCACTTGTTCAAAGGGACTGCAAAACAAAAGCAAGTTGTGGCTCCGCCGCCCTGATTTGCTCGGTAAAGCGAAGGAGAAGCAGAATCTCAGCCCCATCCAAGGTTTATCTGAACACAAATAGAAACCACATTATAAAATTCCAGATGCCAAAGACATGATTTCCTCATCACACAAGCAAGAAGTGCAGGGCTGCAGGGATTAAGGCTCCAAAACCTGCTTTGGAAAGGGGGAGAGCTCCCGCAGCAGCCCTGAGGAGGGCCCAGCTCTGCTCCGGCAGACCAGGCCCTCCTGACGAGCTCCTGAACTGTGGGGCAGGAATAACAGCAAATTCTGCCAAAGTGACCAAAGCTGAGGGATTACATCAAACATCTAAAGGTGTTTCTGATCTCAGAATGGGAAGGGACATGAAAAACCACACAGGGCCACCCCAGCCATGGCAGGGACACTTCCACCATCCCAGGGAGCTCCAAGCCCAATGTCCAGCCTGGCCTGGGGCACTGCCAGGGATCCAGGGGCAGCCACAGCTGCTCAGGGAATTCCATCCCAAAATCCCATCCAGTTCTAATTTCTGTTAATCTGAAGCCATTCCCTGTGTCCTGTCCCTCCATCCCCTGTCAATTGTCTCTGTCCATCTCCTCAGCTCCCTCAGGCACTGCAAGGACAGAAATTTCTCTTTTCCAGGCTTGGAGCACCCTGGGATAGTGAGAGGTGTCCCTGCCCATGGCAGGGGGTGGAATGGGATGGTTTTTAATGTCCCTTCCAACCCAAACCATTCCATGTGAGTAATTAATCCTCCTCGAGGTTTTAATGAGCATTTTTTCCACAGGAAAAATTCAGTTGTTGCTATTTCTGTCCGTGTCTGTGACCCTCCCAACTCATCCTCGTGTGATGGCAACAGGAATTCACAGATGGGAAATAAATTTGGCATTAACCTGCATTTGCTGGATGGCAGAAGTTCTCTCTGGTGCTCCCCACCACCATTTGCTGAGAGCAAGGATCATCAAGAATGTCCAAAATCCCAAATGTCTCCAGCACAACGTTTGGAACCATATGGCACAATCAGATTTCTTGTCAGCTCCTTGCTCCATGTGTCTGACAATTATCTCTGGAAAGCAAGGAGCAGAGCATATGTTAGACAAAGAAGTAGGGAATAAATAATAATAATTCATAATAATCCCACATTATAGACATTTCAAGAAAACCATGAAGAAAACAGACCAAGAATTTTGCCACACAACCCAAATTAGGAAAATAAAGTCCCCTCCATAACTCCATGGGATGTCAGCAAAACAATCTTGGTTATTCTGTTTATTTGTTCTGATGGGTGGAGATTCAGGACTTTCATAAAAAGACATAACTATAAAGGTTTGGATACAACCTTTCCATAGCAAAAATAAGATTTTGAAGAAATAAATTAATCTTTATCCAGTGCTACATTAAGGACAAACAAACAGCAAAACCTAATAGAACCAAATAATGTAAAATCAATGGAAATTCAGTGCCTGGTTGAAAAATCTGCTTTTTTCATATATAAAAAAGGTCAGTTAATATTCCCCAGCATTTCACAAACACATGAAGGGATGGAAACAGAGGAAGGGGAATCACATTTCAGACTTGGGGATGTTTTCAGGGGCACCTGAGAAAAATACCAAGAATTCTGCTTTGATTTTCACCATCTGCACCTCTCTGTGGCATCAATTCCAGAACTGAACCGTGCACACACAGGAATTATTTAAATCCTGGGACGGGGATAACCAAACACACACAGCAGTTACTCAAACCCTGGGATAGGGATTAAAAAGGCCCAAAATGACAGGTTTTAAAAACCCCCCAAAAAATCAACAACCCAACTTATCACAGCACTGAAATTCTCTAAGTCATTAATCAAAATTAATAAGCAGATGAAGGAAATTCTTCAATTAAATCTCCTTTAATTTGGATAAAATTCCTCAATCTGCTGGAGCAGTTTGGAGCCTTTCAGGCCCAGATTCACACTTGGCCAGGATTGTAGCCAGAGAAGGAAAATAATCCCTAGAAATTCTCCAGGAAAACAAACAATTCCAGTGCTCCTTTTGCTGTCTGGATCCTTCATTCTTCGTGATCTAATCAAATGTTTATCCTGACATCACCTGGTAAAAATTGAACTTAAGCAAGGTTTAAACCAATTTAAATGTCAATTCCTTTGATTTGGCAGAGGGAGCAGATGCATGAGAAAGCAGAATTACCACAGCCCCTCCACCTCAGAGCCACATTTAAAGCTAAAAATACAATTTTATTTTTGTGTTAAGAGATGAGAAAAAAAATTAAAACTAAGAAAAAAATAGAAAAAGAAAAAAATTAAATAAAAAAATAAAATTAGGCTCGTAATTTTTTGTTAAGAGCTGAGACAAAGCTCACGTCTTTCTTGCTATCCAAAGGAGGTCCAGCCCTTCCTGGGGATCCCATCTGGATATCTGGGTTATTTGCTGACCTACCTGAAGCATCAGCTCTGTAGCAAAGGGATTTTTGGTTGCCAGGGCTCAGGAATGGCATTCAAATATAATAAAACAAAAATGAACTCACAGGTAAAATAAGGAAAAGCCTATAATAGATCAGGAAATGAGTATGGGAAAAATATTAATATGCATCCTGTGCCATGGTGAGGCTGAATTATATTTCTGTATAAATAGAAACAATAATAAATCTTTGTTTAGATTAACACTGCTTTAAAATCCCCCGTTTTATTCTGAAAATGAAGGAAAAGTGCCTGAAAAACACAGAAAAAAATCCAATAAAAGACTTTGAGCTACAAGTTCCCTGTTTTCCCATCAAACTCTTCATGGAGTTGGATGTCTCTAATAAATCTAAATGGTGCAGTTAAGCATTGTTAATTATTTTTGTTATGAATTATCTGGGGTCTGTATCTGCTCTGTGATCCAGGGGAGATTCATCCCCAGGAGGGATTGGAATTTAGGAATAGGAACAGGGAGAGGAGTGACATGAGGAAAACGAGCAACAGAAATAATAACTAAGGGAAATATTATAAATATTAAGTAAGGGCAGGGACAGTTTCCACTATCCCAGATCATCCAAAGCTCCAGCCAGCCTGGCCCTAAACTTTCCAAAAAGAAAAGAAAGCTCTAAGCCCATACCCTTTAAAAATGGTCCGTTTTTAGCTAAGCATTATTATCATTATTTAAAGAGTTTTTAAAAAGTCTTCAGGAAGGTCTGATTGACTTTTCTCTTAGCCTACCAATGAGGATAATGGCAAATGATAATGGGAAAAAGGAAAAGTTAGGTAGAATGAAGGAGTTGAGTTTACAGAAACGTTAATCCTGATGGGCTGGGCAGCCAACAGGAACAGCCTGATGGAGCAATATAAATATTAAGTAAAGGAAAATATAAATATTAAGTAAGGGAATTGAAATTCTTAATTTCAATTAAGAAACTGGGATTTCTTACAGCTTTTCCAGCACCTGCAGCTCAACTTCCACCTGGCCAAGGAATTCCCAATCCCATAAAGAGCCCAAGGGACCTGGCCAGGCTCCACTCAGAGCAAACAACTGGATAAAGCCAGGGATTTGCAGGAATAAATCTTCTAAAGGGCCCAGAATATCCAGCATTTTCAACAGGAGGGAAAAGGAAGAGTTTTCCTTCTCCCTCAGATGTGTCCTGAGACAAACCCTCCTCAAGCCATAAAATATCCCCCAGGCAAAGAGAGGAACAAAGCCTGGCTCTTCAATAATCAAGGTAAGTGTGAAATCTCATTCCAGAAGTTATTTCATACCTGAACTCACAAATAAAACAATAAAATTATTGGAATATTCCAACTTGACCCCAGCAAGTTGGGATATTCCAATAATTCCAAGTTGGGATATTCCAAAGGTGTCCCAGCACCTTACTGGGACATGGGAATGGGTGGTGAGCTTTAAATCAAAATTATGTAAGAAACAATAAAATTCAGATAAAATAAGGGATAATTTGTCCATGACCATAATTTAAAAATAGCAATAAGAGCCATTTTAGCCCCTCACTGTCCTAAATAATTTTCAGGGAAGTTCAGGGCAGGAAGGGAAAATGAAGATTTACAACCTCACTCCTATCTCTGGTTGTCATTGCAGGGTTGAATTGGAGTTAAAAGCTGCGGTCATATTTAGAAGCCATTCTCCAAGGATGTCAGGAATGTTTATTCCCAGGGAAAAGGAAAGGGGGATTGAGGCAGGACGCACCGACTGTGATTTTTGGGAGCTGGACTGAAAGCGAGGGAGGAGAAAAACTCATCTGTGAGGCAGAAGTGCCACCTTGTGATTGAACACTGCAGTCCAGGAGGGGGCCGGGGACACAATATTTGAATTATCTCTCCCTCCCCAAACATCTTCGACCTCTGGGAAAATAAAATTGAAGGAAATCAGTTGAAAATCCACGGATTTTCACGAGTGGGTGGCACAAGTTCTCAAATCAAACAAAAATCCCATAAATGGTTCTGGCCTTCAGGATTTCTGTGTTTAATCCAACTTCTAAATGAGAATTAAATTTCCCACTTCACCGTCCTATCATTCACCTGTTAAGAGTTTTATAAGATAATAGAAATTTAGGGTTGTAGGAGAACACTAAGTATGAAATAATAAATGTACGTAGAGGCCACCATACAACAAAGGAGAAGTAAAAAAATGGGTTAAAAATACAAGTTAAATTTACAAAAAGTTACATTATTTTAATAAATATGCTCATTCAACCCACATGGACCTTCTGGTTGGTGAATACAGGACTTGGTTTGATTTATCTCATTAAAAAAGATTTTTTTTGTTGAAAAGTCCTAATTTAAGGTCATGAAACCTTGACCAACCTTTCAGTGAAGAAATTTTCCCTATTATCCACCCTAAACGTCCCCTGGTGCAACTTGAGGCTCTTTCCTCTCATCCTGTCCCTTGTTGCTGGGGAAAAAAGATGCAAACAGGCTCAGAAATGGATCCAAAGTCAACTTTTCCCAAAAGAAGAACCAAGGAACGAGGAGCACCACGACCTCAGTGGTGAAACTTGGTGGCAAATCACATGGGTGCTTTAAAAAGTAAAATATTGAAGGTTATTTCTATCAAATAAAGTCATTGCTAATTTGATCCATCAGCTCTGTGGAATCCAAATTACAGACCTGTCCCAGCCCAGGAAAATTCAAAGTAATGCAATTATCCTTTTAGACTATATAAAGCCTCCCATCACCATGGCATCCAGATTTATCCTTTCTTAAATAGACACCTTCACCTCAGATGTGCATCAGAGAGAAACTTCTGCACTTGACTTTCTCAAAATTGCTCCCTGGAAATATTTATGAAATTTCACGTGTGGCTGGGTAGGTCTCATTGGCACCTTCATTTCTAAAGATGAAAAACCCCAAAATTAACAAACCCCAAAGGAATTTTACCTGGTTTTGAAGGCTTTTAGAAGCAGAAGAAGCAGGAATTATACATGGACAAATCTACACCAAAAGTGAAGAAATTTTCCCTGATGTCCAATCTAAATCTCCCCTGGCACAATTTCCTCTCATCCAGTCACTGTTACCTGAGAGAAGGGGTCAGCCCCCAGCTGGCTACAACCTCCTTTTGGGAACTGGAGAGAGAAAACATCAATAGCAATAGATTGAAAACAGTCACACAGCCTTCTGTAGCCAAGGAGATGTTGGAGTTCCAAAATAAATTGATTCTATATTTATAAATATATATTTCAATACGTTTTAATATATATTATATACATTTATATATATATATAATGTAATTTTAGAAATAATTTAAATAAATTTTAATAAAATTTATAGATATATCAATCTGGGCTCCATTATCAGCACCATTCTCTAAATGATGCCAGCAGTTTAAGCCACTTTTATGAAAATATTTTAACAATCCATTGCACAGCAAAATTCCAGCTCAGGAATGGACACGGGGCCATTTTAGAATAGGATTTGGAATGGAATACGTGGACATTCTAGTTCAGGGATTCAGGACATTAATAAAGATATATTTTGATATTTGAAAACAATAAAAACATAGAGTGGCTTGGGATTGGAAGAGATCCTAAAGACCACCCAATTCCAACCCATTCCATGGACAGAGACACCTTCCACTATCCCAGGGTGCTCCAAGCTCCAGCCAGCTATGCCTTGGACACTTCCAAGGATGGAAAGAATATTGTTTCACTTCAACAAAGACATCCTGAAACCCAAAAAAGCACATTTAAGTATCAAACATGATATAATTAACCAGCATACAGATGGAAAATTGTTCATCCTTCCTTATCCCATGCATCCACTATAATTTTCCTTCATCTCTGGTCTAAAACTGGTTTTAATGCAGATATTCAGGTAAGAACAATACCCATCAAAAACATTTCCACGTGCTATTTGGAACTAAACAGTTTATGGTCAAAAAATACTGAGAATGAAGACAACAATTGTCCCAAAGATCCAACTGGAAATGAGCTTCCCTAAAAATCCAAATGTAGCAGTTTGCTCTTGCTGATAAGAGCGGAGCACGTGGCTGGAAAAACTCTGCAGTGCAAAAGCCACATAATCATGAGAGGTTTTTGGCAGAGGATGAGAAGCCTCTTCCCCCATCCTGGAAAAAAATTTAAAAAGCAAAACATTCCCAAAAATATCATCTTGTGAGTTGTGCCTGGTCTGGATTGCTGAGTGCAGCTGCAGTGCCGTGAGGTCCAATTTTGACAAGAAAAACAACAAAATAAATTTGACTAATACAGACAGTTTTTATTTTTATACCTGGGAAAGTTTGGGCCACCTCAGAACTCCATGGTTAAAAGGCACAAATGAGCTGCTAATTTAATAAGGGTCCATGGGATCCAGACAGCCCCAGAACCACAGCTCCTCTCAAGCTGGGTTTAAGGATAAATCAACAACTCTTCTTAGCCTTCAGTATTTATTTGCAAAGCTTGCTGGAGTGTAAAATGGATAAAGATGAAGCTCCCATAAAATTTGTGAGTTGAAGAAAGGAAGAATCAGGAAAATAATTGGCTATAAATATGCCATATGGATTTTTTCCTCTTTTCTGGAGGATTTTTATGGGCTTGGATGAGCTCACGACAGATAAAATTGAGAAATATTCCCCTCACACTTACTTGGGGGGGGGGGGGGGGGGGGGGAATCAACCCAAAAAATTGTTCAAGGAGTAAATAGAAGCAATCCCCAAAAGCCATAAACAGCAGAAGGATTGCTTAATAACCGCCATGGATTTTAGATCTTTCCACATCACTTTACCAGGCAGCACAATTCCCACCCTTGCTGATATTTCAGGATGCATCTCCTCAGTGGAGAGAGTGGTTTAGAGGAAATTTTGGAGGCAGGAGAGGTTTGGATGTCCAGTTTTCCTGCTCCTCATCTGCTGCACCCAAAGGGAATTTGAATAAATTAAAATTACCTTAGTGGTGAAACTTGGTGGCCAATCGCGTGGGTGCTTTTCAAAATAAAATATTGAAGGTTATTTCTATCAAATAGAGTCACTGCTAATTTGATCCATCAGCTCTGTGGAATCCAAATTACAGACCTGCCCCAGCCCTGGAAAATTCAAAGTAATGCAATTATGTTTTGATTTAAACAGTCAAAAATCCTAATTGCAAGGAAATCTCAGTTTTTAGTTCAATCTTACCCTGCTGATTTGAGCGATCGAGGTGTTTAAACCTAAGAAATCCTCATCAATCAACCCTCTGGGGAAGTGAAGAATTTCCACACAGGGAAATGTCCCAAATCCTCTGTCAGCACCACAGAGGAGATGCCAGGTGCTGAGGAGTTTGGGAGTGGCAGCATAAAGAAATTCCCAAAATCTTCCAGCTTTGTGCAATATCCAATAAGGAAACACATCATAAACCCAGCATCATGCTTAATTAGCAACTCGATTAATCTATAATTGTTTCATCCAATTAGATCATTGTAAAGAGGAAAAAAAGTGACATTTCTGCAAGTCAAAGAGTGAAGGCAAAAACTCTCGCAGGATTTCCAGTCTTCCAAAAAGATGCTAAAAATATCTGATTTTCAATTAACAATTTTACAGGAATCCAATCCAAGGTCCAAGACCTTGGGAGAGATGATTGTTCCAGATTTTTACTGAGGTTCATTAAATATTCCCCTCAAAAATGAACCAAAATAGGGATATAATAAAAATTATTATAATAATAGAGCAGGAATGTTTGGAATTGTATCATTTGAATGCAGCAGTTACCACTTCAGCAGGTCCAATATTCAACTCCAATGTTAAATAATTAGGGGGGAAATTCCCTCCCAAATTTATCCCCATCCCAGTCAGCTTTGAGAATGACAAACTGGGGAAACTGGTGGAGATTTAAACACTGGAGGATCATGGAATTACAGAATGGATTGGGTTGGAAGGGACTTAAAGCTCTTCTCATCCCAGCTGCTCAATGTTTCCTTGTCAATCCATAAAAATCTCTGCAAGAGTGGCCAGTAAAAGGTTGGAATATCAGGGTTTCCACTGAAAAAAGGGAAAATAGAATTAAAAATCAGCAACAGCTAAAAAAAATCTGTCAGATTATTTCATTTCATAGAGGTTTTTCCCTTTTATTCACGGTAAATTAAATATTTTCACCCTCTAAAGTTGCAGTTCCCTTTATTCCAACATGAGGGGGGTTTTTTTCTGCTTTTCCTACTTTGATTGTCTTTTTTGGCTCAGAAAATTAAATTTCATGGAGTTGGTCCTTATAGATTGAATGCTTTGTGCTAAACAAATGGTTCTAGTATTTGCTGGTGCTTTCAATAAATTAGAATTTGATGCTCAAGCCAATATTGAGCTGACACAAATTAGATTTACCAAGCAAATTTTTCCCCCAAATATCATCTTATCGAACAAGGGCTGTATTTTGCACCTGTCAGAAAATGTTTATTGCTTTATTTCATTAGCATGGCCTGTCAAGCTTTAATTTTAAATTGCCTGGCAAAACAGAAAAGACATTTTGCTAAGAGAGAACTCACTTTTCACAGTAAGAAACATCAGTTAATATGGAATGAAGCATCACTGGGTCTCAAGGGTAAATTTTTTATTTTTTAGCCACTTGGACCACAATTTTTCCCAATTATTTAAGTGGTTAAAATCCAAGTGGAGGCAGGTTTGTGTAACAGAACTTGTCAAGTCTAAATCCTAATAATAAAATTAATAATTATTATCACCTATTTTAAACCAAATGGATTTTTCAGTTCTTGCTCTGTTGGAAATATTTTCCTTCAGAAGCTGGGGGTTTGCTGATATAAAGGAAAGATCAAAACAAACATGGGAACAAATTTATAGATGCTACTGCTATGGGAGAGTTTTCATTTTAATGGATGAACAAAAAATCCTTTTAAAATCAATTTAAAATAGCAGAATTTTCACTACATACCTGCCCAAGTCATCACATCCAAGAGGGAACCCCAGATTTTCCCAGTGCTCAAGAATCCTGCTTTTGGGAAGGACACTCAAACTTCATGCCTGCTGCCTGAAATCCACTTTTTCCATGAATTTTGAGGTCTTTTGCAAAGACCAGAGCAAAGGGATTATTCAGGAGGGAGCATCCCACCAGGTCAGGAGCTCCCTGGGACCTTTGCCACCTGTAGGGGACTTTTGGCACCAAGGCCACCACTAACACCTACACATGCTTTGAGCTGAGCCTAAAGTGTCCCTGTAACACCCCAAGGGGCTGAAAACTTAATTTGATTTTTAGCATTCTTGGTCAAAAGCCCCATGTGTGCCCTAGAAGGGAAATGCAGCTCTCCAGCACAGCATCATCATCTTTGGGAATTTACACTGGCAAAAATCACAGCTCCTCTCTGAGCGCAAAAATAGAAAAATTTGGGTTTCAGCAACAAAAATACCTGAAATTATCTGTGTATTTTACACCTCAAGGTCTAATTTCCGTGAATTGTCGATAGTTAAGCACTAAAAAACAAAATCTATCCTCCACAAATGTTACTCTTGATGAAAACGCCACCAGAAGCCGTCGTTAACTCCCGAGGTTTTGATTTCACCCACAAGCACCGCACCAGGCGAGTTTGACTTTTTGCCGCTAATTTTAATTTCTGCCTGTTTGCATTTCTTTAAAGCCCAGCCAGATCTGCCTCAGACACGGCATTCTCCAGGCTGCCATTCGTTCCCTGCTCCTAAAGCTAATTGGCAGCACTTTTTGGAGGAGAAATGCTCCTCAGAAACACCCTTCAGATATTTGTCCTTCAGAGCTCATCATCAGCTTTATACTCATCAAGTACCAGAGATCTGGGTATAAATTAAGTGAAATTGCAGCCCTAAAAGGCTGCTTAGACCACACAGATCTCACATGCAAAAATCAAGTCATATCATGCTCTTCCTGTGTTTTCCAGCCTTGAAAACCCAAAATCTGGTTAAAGTTTTTAGGGGAGAGGGGAAAAGGATAAAAAACTCCTCAAGCCAAGAAATATGGCCAAATTCCTCCTCCAAGATATTTGACTTCCTTATTATTTCTCTTAGAATTCATCCACACACAAACACCAATGCCCAAAATCAGGACCCCCTCAGCCTCATTGCACTATTACGTAAAATTTTTAACGTAAAATTTATTATGAAAATAATCTGTATTTTGGATCCTGTACATCCCAACATGCAAAAACCTGTTCTTAAAATGTACATTGCTGTTAGTTACTAACATTTGGAAATTTAATCAACCAACCAGCAAACAGTGGTGTTCATGTTTTAATAATTAAGGCAAATAATTCCTTTCTACTCCTAAATCCTTAAGGATCCCCAGCTTCCAGGCCATGCCACCGTGCTGCTGTCTACATATTTTTATTTTTTTGCTAAACCCAAGATTTTCATAAGATGTGCATGCAGGGAGGCAGGCCAGGAAAGAAAAGGATATTTACAAGGAGCACAAGCATTTTATCATTTTTCTGATCCCACTTTTTATATTAAATTCCAATGCTGGGCTTGCCCTGCCAGGTGAGCTGGGGCTGGAGCGTTTTGCAGTGGCAGTGTTGGAGGCGATAAGAGAACCCTGGGGTTTAATCTGGATCTGATCCCCATCCCTCTCCTGGCAGTGTCCAGGCTGATAAGGACAGATAGGAAAAGGAGGTTTCAGCAGGATCTCCTGGCTGTTGACTGTGTTTGCCCCCAGCTTTCATCAAATTCCCCGTTAGTGCCGTCAAACCGCGACTGCCCGAGGCGGGAGCCGCCACCTCCTCACCGAGTGCCACCACTTATCCCAAGACCTGTGACATGGAGCTAACTTTACCTGCAGGAACAACATCCTCCTAAATCTGTCACTTTACTGTGGATGCACCCGTGGCCAAGTGCCAATGATGGAGTGGGGAACCAACAGGAAAGGCAAAGGTGCCTCCCTCCAGAGGGAGCAGGAGATTCGCTGGCAGCCCCTTCCAACACTCCTTGGAGCTCCGGGGAGGGGAGATTGCTTAATTTAATGTTCAAACAAATGATCCCATTGGAAAGGGCTCCCTGTGCTCGGATAAGACTTTCCCAGAAATTTAATTCCCTAATTTCATCAGGTGGCGCCTCGGCCGCCGCGGTTTTTGGGGACGGATTTAGAGGGCACCTCGTTTGAGGGCAATTTGAGAGAAGCAGAGTTGACACGGTGTCAGTCTCTTGCCAGGCTGAGTGGCATCTCCCAGGAAAACAATTGAATTTAGGGATGCAGCCTGCTTGTTTTAATCTCCTCTCTCTCACCAGGCTAAAATGCTCTTTTACATAAGCAGCAAATACATTCAATATTTGATGATGTGCAACTGAAAATTTGTCCTTCCCCAAGGAAAATAACTCCAGGCTTTTTAAAAAATGAAGACTGGAAGCTCAACCATTTTCCCCAAATGAAAGGTCATACCAGACACTGCTATCCTAAATTTGATTTATCTCCTTGATTTTATAAAAACCCTTAACTTACAAAACATTTTGGGGTAGGACACAGATTTGAACAGAGAGATTCCTCAGAAATAGAAAATCCCTCAATTTCGGGTGCTTCCCATAGGAAGGATGGTCTGTGCCATGTTCTTTCCTGATGAGCTTCAGGACACTTTCAGAGTAGAAATTAACACCTAAAATTAGTTCGATACATATTAAAAAAAAATTAAATCTTTATAGAGCTGCAAGGATTGACTAAAAGAACAAAGAGTCCCACTACTTTATATCTATTCTATCTACATATATATAGATAGATATAGATACATACATATGAATGTGACTTACAGAAATAATCCAGGCCTATCGAAGGATATATAGGAACATTTAATTTCCAAATTTCCTGATGTCCAAGCAGCTTAAGTATATTTATTTAACATCATAGTCATGTTGCATAATCACAGCTGAAAGTCTTGTGCTGTAGTACAACACCTACTAGAATTCACTCATTAACTTGATAGAAGGTGCGAAAATATTAAATAATTTTCCTTTTTCTAGGCTGAGCTGTTATATAAGGACTACAGCCTGACCTGAATAAAATAAATTATCCATCCAGCAGGAAATGACCGTCCATACCTTGAAGCCCTTGGATTTTGCTCTCTGTGAAGACCCTGGGCTGAGCAGCCTGTGACGTTAAATGTTCTGACAGACTGATGGGACAGTTTGTGGCTCATCATTTCCATGTCAGGGGACATGTTCAAGTGCAGGTGTGGAGACAAGTGACACTTGCAACTCCCAGCAGAGAGGCCACACCATGTCCTTGAAGAGTCAGACAAGAAATCCGAGGTGCCACCAGTTTGCTGCTTCTAGAAGGAACATCTAGTTTAAACATCAAATATCCCCATGGCTCCTATGAAATTGCTGGAGAAGTTGCTATTATCTCCAAAAAAAAAAAAAAAAAAGAAATATTCCCTTGCAGTAGGTGCATTTGGGTAGATTCAGGAGGCTGAGAGTGGCACTGAGAAGGCTTCCAAGGGGGTTTTCAGGTGTTGGAAACCTAGACACTGGTATGTGGAGGTGAATGGCAAAAATCAGTGAAAAGCAACCCCTGCCTACATTTTTCCACAGAGCAGCTTTGAGCTGGGTTTGGAAAGTTGGTAAAAGTAATTTTTTACTTGTTTTTCTCTCCCTTTTTAAGCAGCAAGGAGGCCAGGCCCATTTAAATTCTGCTTCTGGCTTGCAGCGTGTCTGAACACAGAGAGGTCATGGCTTGATGCTGCTACTTTGATGATGGAAGAGAATTTTATATTTTGCTCCTCCAGGTCTTCCTCCATCTTCTGCCTCTGCAAGTCGATGAGTTGATATTTCTAAGTGCACAAACACATGATTAGCATCATTTTCTGTTCTCAGAGGCCTTTGATGCACCAAAAAGAAGGAATTTTGTACAAAGTTCAGCACCCAGGATCCTGCCTGACAAAACCTTCACGCCTGGCTCAGTCACACAGAGGGCTCACAGGAGCAAGGAGTGGCTGGAGAGGGTGGTCAAAGGTCCTTGTTCACTTCTTCTACCTCCTTGGAAAATAAGTTTTCCAGCCCCTGGAGAGTTCTACAGCAGAAGTTTAACTTCAGCCAAATATTTAATTGAAGGTTGGATTTCAGGCTCTCTAATTTCAGGTTCTAATACAAGTTCATCTTACAAGGAGTTGTGTTACCAGGCTGAAAAGGTCAAGCGAAAACTTCTCCGACTTTCAGCTCCTTCCCTCATGCTTCTGACCCCCCTTATTGTTAATATTATCTTGTCATATTTAGGAACTGTGACTCAGCCTTCCCAGAATGAAGCAGCGTCCCTGAGGCTGCTCAGGAGCCACGTGGTTTGTGTCCTAAACCCAAAAATCTTCACAGAAAATAAGTGGATTCTACTCAAAAAAGGACCCTGAGCTTTTATTCCAGCACTGAGGGTGCAGAACTCCAGCAAAGCCTCCCCTGGGTGTGCCATCCACCACTGAGTTCCTCCCTCAGAGGAGCAGAGAGTCCTGATCCTGTCAGATTGTCACAGACATCTTTTATGGAAAATCCTTTCCTTAGGATTGTTCCTCCTGAGAAGCTGAGAGGCCTCAGGAACAAAATGTAAACAATGGTTATCTGTGGAATGCAACAGGTGCATCTGGGATTGGTCTCATGTTGGATGTTTCTAATTAATGGCCAATCACAGCCCAGCTGGCTCAGACTCTCTGTCCGAGACACAAGCCTTTGTTATCATTCTTTGCTATTCTATTCTATTCTTAGCTAGCCTTCTGATGAAATCCTTTCTTCTATTATTTTAGTTCCTTTCTTCTATTCTTTTAGTATAGTTTTAATGTAATATAGATCATAAAATAATAAATCAAACCTTCTGAAACATGGAGTCAGATCCTCGTCTCTCCCCTCATCCTGGGACCCCTGTGAACGCCGTCACATCAGATGTCCTTGGAAGAGGCAGGGATGACCTTTCCCGAGTGCTGGAGCAGAGCCAGGCCGAGCTGGTGGCACAGAGCTCTCCACAGAGTGACAGGGGACAAGCAGCAGGGCTGGGACAAAAGGGACGAGGCTCCTCCATCTGCTCCAGCTCGTGCTGTGCTGCTGGAAATGGATGAGGGGAGAGGAGATATTAATGCCAGGAGCCCTGGGAGATGGGGTGCATCCCAAACCCCCACACCACAGCACACATCACGCATTGTTTCCAGCACTGTAATTATCTGATAAAGCTGTTAAGCAGCCCCTTGAGGTGCCTTAAAGAATTCACACTTCCCACCAAAGCACGGCCAGATATTAGTCAGCAACTGGATGCTACTTTGGGGGGGGGGGGGGGGGGGGGGGAACTTACATCAGGAGAGTCATTTCCTTTTATTTCTGAGAAACTTAAGGTTTGTGATGGGAGGATGAGCTGGCTGCACTCAGCTCTGCTTGAGAAATACACAACTTTTCTTAGCACAAAGAGAGAAGACCAAACATTTAATATGTGCACAAGGCTGGGGGTCTCACATCTGCCTCCACCCCACACTGAAACCTTAAGTGAAAGATAACCAAACTTCTATGGATTGACCCCAAAAGTGAATTTAGAGTTCAAGGCCAGGTTGGATGGGGCTTGGAGCAACCTGGGACAGTGGGAGGTGTCCCTGCCCATGGCAGGGGTGGCACTGGATGGGATTTAAGATCCTTTCCAACCCAAACCATTCCATGACTCTGTGATTTAAGAAGCCCACGTGTAGACGTAAGACCCCAAACCTCAATTGCTTTGTCAGTTAAAGAAATAATGGAAAATTATTAATGAGACAAAAGAAAACTTGCAATTACAGCTACTTCAGATTGGAGCAAAGCCACCCTAGAAAAGAAACAAGCTGCACCTTGAGACAATTCCTGCCTGAGGCAGCTTCCAAGCACCATCCAAGCACTGCTCATGGAGAATGCTGCCAATGCCCAGGTGCTGCAGCACCTTCCTGACCTGCTTTGTCCAAGCAGCAGCACAGCTCCAAGCAGAGCTTCCCTGGGGCTGCTGCCTGGGAAAACAGGGATGGACTGGTTCAAAGCTGGATCTGGAACAGAACCCTGGTGAGGGATGGGTGTCTGGACCCTAAAGCACCCTATGAACCTCAAGAATTTGACGTTTTTGACCCAGGAAAATCAAATATTTAAAAAATCATTTTCACTGAGCCAAAGATTTCTGATTATTGAGGTCAGAGTCAGCACAGAAAGTTTGAAATTCTCAGCACCCAGGGTTCCAACAGCCAGGTTGCACATCTGCCCCTGCGCCCACCTCTCCTGTGATGATGGTGATGCTGCTGCAGGAGGTGTTGGGAGCACACTGGTGGATCTGCACTGGGATCATTGCTGTGTGCCAGGGAAACACCCACAGGTGAGCCCCTCCCAAAACTGCTCTGCAGCACAGCTGGAGACCCAGAGGGAGACACCTCCAGCTCAGTTGTGGTTTATCTTCCATTTTTAAAGAGCCAATATTGACAGAGCTACAAACACCCATCTCCCTCCTCCCCTTCAGCAGGCAGCAAATACAGGAGGTGACTTTGAGCCTTGTTTACCAGAGAGACCAATTTCAATTCTCCTCTCCACTCGTCTTTTATCTCAGTTTCTTCCCTCATATCCATATTTACCCTCTGCTCTGGCACCACAGAAATGTGTTAATGTATAATTAATGTGCATTAAGCACTGCTCTGTAGGGGCCTTACAACCCACACTGACCCAAAAGGAGCCTTGCTCCCCCTATTTCCAACATCCCCACTGGAATCATAAACCTGGGTTTGATCTTCCTTCCTTATTTTTCTTTTTTTGGGACCAGTTTTGATCATTCCAGCAGTCTCTGGTTGTTTTAAAGTGGTTCCTGCACCCAAACACTGTTTTGGTCCCAGCAGAGTCACTGCAGCACGCTGCAAACACAGAGCTGCAAAGCAGCACTAAAACATTCTGAGCTATAACATTTACACTTGTATTTTATCATTTCACATATGGAGACATCACCTAATTGTCAATAGACTCACAACAATTCTCATCAAGGGCCTCACCCACAGCTCCTCAGAGTCAGTGAGACCATTCTATTGCCTCCAAATGGCTTTGGATCGCCCCCAAAAGGAAAAAAAAAACCCACCAAGATAAATTGCAAATTGTCTCATTAACTCCTCCAAATGTCTTTTGAACCATTTCCAGAAAAATAAATGAAGGGGAAAAAAAAAAGTAGTCGAGCACTCCAAGAACACGACTGGAGTAAAAGGAGAAATAAAAATAAAAATGCAGCGCCCAGAGTAATTTCAAAGTTCTATGAGAGAAAATATAATCACATATTGCAACTGACTCCTAAAAGCCAGGGAGAACAAACCCTGCCACGAGGCTGCCCCTCAACCCTTCCTGTCCCATCCCTGGCTGTTGCTGTGGGCAGGATCCACAGAGTCATGATCAGGAATAACCACACTTCTCCCCATCTGCACCACTCCCAGCTGAGCGGGGAAATAAAACAGGAGAAACCCAACAAAACCCCACACAAGCGACAAAACATTTCCATCAACAGATGTGAGTTCTCATTTCAACTGCCATTTTTCTGTCCCTGGAAGTCTTTGTTTTACTCAAGAGCATGTGGACTCACAAAGTTTTCTTTTACTCGAGTGCATAAAAAAATTTCTTGCAAGCCAAGCACAACAACAAAAATGTATATTAAGTTCCCAATTCCAAAAGTTTTCAGATGGAAGGGGCCTAAAAAAAAAAAAAAAGGACTGGATGTGGCACTGGGTGACATGGCTTAGTTAAGGTGTTGGGACTGGGTTGGACTCAATGATCTTGAAGGTCCCTTCCAACCCAGTGGTTCTGTGAATTCTGTGAAATATCTGTAAGAATCCTACCTTGAGCTTAGAATTCATCATCTGGGGTGCAGCAAATGCTCTGGGTATCTGATTTTCACTGTCTCCTATGCCTAGAGTTCGTTAATTTGAACGTGCCTCAAAGCAAAAATATTAATGCCACTGTCCTGAATATTTCCTGTTCAGTGCTGAAATAAAATGCTCTGCTGGGTGGTGATGATGAAGCCTGATTGCCCTGGTAGTTCCAATATCTTCTTCCCTTAATTTCCAACTCTCCCACCAAACAAAGCCCAGGACGAGGGAGAAGATTCATTAGCATTACTAAATTAAAATTATTGCAACAATCCGCAGTTGCATCCTGCTGGATTTCCCATCAAACCAAGCTTTGTTCTCCAGCCTCTCCCTGTTTGAGGAACAGATTGTGCCAACCCCACGCCGTGGCTCACCAGAAGGGGAGTTCAGAGAGAGGATCAGTCTTCATTTGTGACTTCAGTGCTTCTGACAGAAAATTGAGCTTTGTGATTTTTAGAGGGGAGAATTCTCATAAACACAGCAAAAAAAAAAAAAAGCAACTATTCTTATTTTTTTATATTGTAAAAAGTCTGTGATGTTAAAAATATTGCAGAACAAAAGCATGGAATAGGAAATGCAGCTGTTTACAAAATACAGAGCAATTTCTGATTGCTTGTACTCCGTCAAAAAACAAGATATTGTGATGAAAAATACGTCAGCTTAATCACACATCCCGAGGTGATATCCCTGCATTTTCTGCTGTGTCAGGGTGAATAATTCAATTCCATCCAGATAAGATTTGCAATATAGTTTGAATTTCTCAGTGCATTATTCCCTTCTCGCCACAATACATTAGAGCCCAAAAATAGACATTGACCACAGAGGGCCAAAAAAAGCAGAAGAATTCACACTAAGCTGACCAATTTTGGAAATTAAGCCAAGATATTTGTTATTTTCACCTCTTCAAAAATTTATTCCAACATCTGTCACAAAAACACACATCCAAGTTTTCACTCCACAAAAACAATAAATAAGGGAGAATTTTCACACAATGATTAACTCACACCACAAAAAAACCCCAGAAATATTCAGGAGGTTCTGGTGTTTCCTTCTCTTCCTGAATAACTGCAGACTTGACCTGATGCATTTCCAAAGAACAGGCTTAGCTCCCAATCCAAGATTCCTGACCAATTCCAATTCCTCCTCCAAGAATTTAGGAAGAAAATCCCAATTTCAAAAGTTGTCCTAGAGAAGGATTTCAGCCATTAGAGAACATAATTACTTCTCTTTTTTTAACCCTGTTCCTTGCATGGAGCTTGGCCACAGGCTGGAATTTATAAATTGAATGTTCGACACCATCATAACTGTGCAAAAATAATAATTATTTCTTTTTCCCCTGAGGTGCAGCCAGCTGTCCTGAGGATGGGACACAGAGCAAAATCTCAGCATCATTTAGAAAACTTGGAAAAAATCTCCAGGACCATCCAACCATTCCCAGCACTGCCAATGCCACCACTGCCCCATGTCCCAAGTGCCACATCCTGGCTTTTAGATCCCTCCAGGAATGGGAACACTGTCAGCTCTTTATCTTGTTTTTCTGCCCAAGTCAGGGTCGGGATTGAAAGCCCTCAAGATTTCATGTTCAGACTCAGATGTTTATTAGTTCCTATCTATGTTATGGTCTTAGAGGTTGTGAGTTCTGCAGCACTTCAACAAACTAAAAACAGAGCCCCATTTCTCTCTCTCTACAAGGCCTTTTAAGGATAAACTGTCCAGTTATGAAATGACACCTCAATTATTTTTACTTTTAACCCAATAACCAACCTCCCATGGCCCACAATGGGGACTTTTTGTCCAATTGCACAAAACCACCCAAACCCATAGTGGAGGAGAAGGTGGAGGAGAAGGTGGAGCCACAACCCTGAAACCTCCATCTTGCTTTATATCTATTAGTACATTCAAAACCCTTAAACTCTAAGTTTCCCACCCTGTGACATCACACACTTCTATTCAAACTCCACCCCCACAATCCCAGTTCCATCATTCCATTCTGGAAGCTTCTCCACAGCCTCAGGTCACTGCAGTGCTCTCTTGGGGGTCAGTGCCTGGCAGCACAGAAAGTCTGAAATTTTCAGCATCCAGGGCTCCACCAGAACACCTCTGCCCTGGGCGGCTGGGCCAATGTTTGACACCACTTTTGGTGAGGAAAACTCATATAAAAGCTCATCCCTCTGCCACACGTTGAGGCCACGCTCAGCACCTCAGCAGCCTTTCCAAACCAAGTGTTTTGTGCGTTTTCCTTTTCTGTGTAAAAGCAGAAAGCCCCAGAAATGCAGGAAATATAAATGGCCAAATAAAAAAAGGAAACCTATTCAGAGTCTGCACTGAACCACACTCCAGGGAACTTGTAACTGCTTCTCAAGGAGAGCTGGGTAAAATATCTGTATGGAGCACGTCAGGAGGAATTACCAGCACTTATTTATGGCTATGTCACCCAATCCTAACATTTATCCACTTTATGTCACAGCTTCACTTTTAATTTGATCATCCTCCTGATTTTCTCCACATCCCAAAGGCCCTGGGGGCTCTTTAAAAATAACACATTTATCGAGCCCAATTCACAGGGAAACACCCCAGATAAATCCAGGCCAGCAGTAAATAACCATTGGCTTCCTCCCTCAGATGCTACAACTGCATTTATCCCACTTCCAAAAGTCCCAGGCTGCCTGTCCATTATCTCCATTTTCCACTCCTCAGCCCCAGTGGCTGCATTCCCTTCTAATGGGCTTTATTTTTGCACTATTTTTGCACTAAAACGGCTCAATTCTAAGGCAGGATAATTTGTGTTTCATCAGGATCCAAAGAACATCAGTTTAAATTAAAAAAATAAGTTTTTGCCAGTGACAAAGAACAGATGTTCTTCAAAATTTTATCGAAGATTACTCCTGTTTTGAGCAGCTGAGAGAAGTTTTAACAAATAATTTCTGACATCAAATTCCTTGTCAGCACAGGCAATCCAAAAACATGTTTAAGACACTGAGGTAAAGACAAAGATTTGCAAAGTATTCAATCCTCAATTCTCCTCCTGCCTCAGACAACAGGATGTGGGGTTGGGGGGTTTTTTATAGCAGGAAGAAATAAAATTAAAAATAAAAAATAACAGACAAGACCAAAAATCTGGTGCCAGCTTATTAAATATTCAACTAGTCTGGCCCAGCTGCATGTGTCTAACTCAGTCTGGCAAGTTTGCTACTCTCTGAAGAGAGATTTATTTTTGCATTAAACATGCGTTCAAAAAATTAAGTTCAAGGGTTTGACAGGCGAGTTTGGGGAGTTTAGCAGGGGATTTATTGGCCTGGAGTTGTTGCCGCCTGACTTCCATGGAAGTTTCTCACCCATCCTCTCCAGAGGGATTTTCCCACACCTGACCTCCAGTCCCCAGGAATAGAGGCTGTCTTTAGAACATGGCTTTTTCTTTTTTTTTTGCAACAAATCTGCTATTGGATTAAAGATTTTTTTTTTTTTAGGAAAAAAAGAGAAAATTGTATTTTAATAGATTCTTTTCCTTTAACAAGACATGTAAAAATAGTTACCTTGAGCATTAAGTGACTATAAAAGCAGCTGCCATCATTTCATTTGCTTTTAGAACCTTCCTCCACACGTGATGTCACATTTTGCATGTTAAAATAAACCTGGTTGCACTGAAATTTCTCAAACAGCTGGGTGGTGTTCTTGGGACAGAGCTGGCTCCCCACATTCCCAAACCCTTGTTTTCCTTGATTTCCCAAGTGCAGCAGAGGTCCTACAATCTCATCATAAAAACCATATTAACTGAGTCAGAATAATAGGAAAAGAATTTTTAAATGAAAAACGGTGTTCAGCTGGGATCTTTTTCCTTGGATGTATTAAGGGACTTTGGTTTTTTGGGTTTTTTTTTGTTTGTTTGTTTTTTGGGTTTTTTTGTTGTTGTTGTTTGGTTTGTTGTTTTGGTTTTTTTTTTTTTTTGGTAGGCTTCTCTTATTTTAAATTGAGGATGAGGTGCAAAGTGCTGCTGATAATTTATTTGCACATCTACACTAGAACCATTAATTTCTCAAAAATCAGCACAAACTCAACTAATACCATTAAATCAAGCCTTAATTAAGTGACCAAAGTGACCCTGAGTCCCCACTTAGCACCAACACCCCTGGGACAGCACTGACTCTCCCCAGCAGGAAAATGCCTCCCTCCACTGGATTTTGCCTGGCAGATGTGGAGTCCTTCCCTTGCCAGGAAAATCAGTTTTCCCCAACAGATCTGCTCAGGGAGAGCAGCATCCCCTGGGCCCTGACAAAACAGATCCCAACACGGCCATGGAGGGCCCAGACAGGAGCTCTCCCAATTCAAACATGTCAAGAAAGTCCAAAAAGTTGTCATTCAACACCTCAAAGCTGTGTCATTACCATGACATCAGAAATAACTCAATTATTTACCGTCCATCCACAGCAGCTTCACCGAGACAAATTCATTTCCAAGGCTGGAGGGGGATAGTCTTTCAAAATTTTGGATTTATTCCTACATAACCTCAGATTAAGTGGGTTTACAGCAGTTTGTTTGTAGTAGTTATATTAATTTCATTTCTGAGTCTCAGCTTTTTAATATACTGATATATATAAACATAGATATACTTCTATATATATTAACATACTGAAGAGGAAGATACAGACATTGTTTTCCTGAGCTTATTCAAATTACTATTTCAAGATTTGTGAGAAATCACCCAAAATTAAGGTTTTTTTTTTTCCTAACCTCTATTAAACCATACAAGCCACTGTCCAGTAACTCCCAAACCTACTGACTTTACATTGCTCTCCAAAGCTCTGTATGTTGCAGGATTTCACTTAAGAAAGTGATTTTAAATTTAACTTTCTCTCCACTGCTCTGGGTGTTGTGTGGTTTCACTGAAGACATGAAAAAGATGGATTTGTTTCCATATATAAAGAAAATCCTTTAAATTATAAAGGGGGATTGCCACTAAGGGCCAAATGCTTTGGTAATCCTTCACTCTTCCTTTTTTGCTTTACTTTCTTTTTGACTTTATCCTGATGCTTCCTTTCTCTTTACCTGCCAGAACTTTGCAATTTCTTGTGTTAGTGCCAATAGATTTAGGCTCAAGTTTAACAAGAGTTAAGTGTTAATTTGGTAATGGAGACAAAGACCCACTGAAGCCCAACCTTGCTGAAAGAAGCTGTTGGTGACCAGGCAGGATGAGAGCCCTCAGGGCAGTGGGAATTGATGATTTTTGGCCAAGACAGGTCATCTCCACCTCCCCAGATACTGAAATTAAGGTGGAAGGAAAGAAAATATCCCATTGTGACAGAAGTGTGTTATGCCCTGCTCTGCACATCTCCTGCAGCCCAGACCTGAGAATAATCCAGCTGGATTTAAGTGTTCTTTGGAGCAAAATTCTGGTTTGCTGAGATAATCATGGGTTCATTTGGGTGGGAAAGACCCTCAACAATCACCGAGTCCAAACACCAACCCTTGTCCCCAGGAGCCACATCCTGGTGGCTTTTCCATCCCTCCAGGGATGGGGATTCCACCACTGCCCTGGGCAGCTGTGCCGGGGCTGGACAAGTGTTGCAGTTAGGTAGAAAAATTATTTTAAAATTATAAAAAATTTATAATAAAGCATTATTTTTAAAAAATCAGAAAATCAAGGCTGCTCTCCTGGAATCACTGCCTGGCCTTGTCAAAGCCAACACTTTGCAAGTTCCATGTGAAAGCAATCCTGGTGTGAGCAGTTCATTAACATCATGATAGCGATCTATTCTTGGGGAGAAAGCAACCAGCACCTGGATAAACTGTTTGTACACCCTTAGAAAAATGAAAACTCTCTCACACAAACAACTTTTCAGCACCTACACACCAGGGTTTGAGTGACCAATAAATGGGGAATAACAACTTGTTACTGGCCAATAAAGGGATTGGCAAGAGAGCTCCTGGCCAATGGGAGTCACACACAGGTCTGTAAAACTGGATAAAAAGGAATTATCTGAATAAAGAACGGGCATTTTCTCCAATGTGAAGAAAATGGACTCCTGTGTGATTTATTCCAATGGACAAGGGGAATTTTTCCTTCAATCCAACCTCATCTGGTGCAACCTGAGGCTGCTTCCTCTCCTCAGGGGTTTCCACGTGCTCAGGAGGCAGGATCAAGGGGGAAACTGTGGCTCCTCTACTTGGCTCAGAGTTCAGCCCCTAAATCACTGCAGGAATATCTCCAAGCCCCCATTCCCAGCAAAGGCTGCAGCTGCTGCCTCCTCTGGAATCCCCACTCCAGCAATAATGGATCATTGAATTACAGAGGCAGCAGAAAAGGACAATTTGTTACTGCCACCCTGATTTTTTTAGTTCAGATCATCCTGGCAGGTCTCACCAGCCACTGTTGGATGTTCCACAGGGCCACACAAACCCCACAATCATTTCCAACAGCATTTTTCTCCCTCTTGCTTTTCTGTGCATAATTGCCAGGTATAAAATACAGCTCATCTTGAGCCAGCAAACCCCAGCACAGGGCTGCAGCTCCATTTATTTCTTCTATAAATAGCATTTCATAGAGTGCTCACCGTGGAATTTATACCACTTTAGCAATAAAATGAAAGCGGTGTTTTGGAAACAGCATAAAAATGCATTTTTAATCATGAAACCTTGTAAACCTTGCCTAGAACAGTGTTAGAGACAACTTTTCCTTGCAAAAACATTGGAGGGATAAATGCTGACCAAGTCATGGGGCAGATGTTGGAATGATTGGGATTCAGAGAGTGGCCCCAGACACATTGAGCTGTCTCAGCATTTCAGGGTTGAAGTTAGAAATACAAAGCAATGAATTTTGAATGTGATTATTCCAGAGATGCTGCTGGGCACTGCTGGAGAAAAAGATTTGGGCATGGTATAGGAGGCTGATGAATGTAATTCCTGGATCTGGCACGAGGAGACCAGTGCATTTGAAAGGGGGACATGGCCTGGTAGAACCTGTCTTGGCCAAAATCATCAATTCCCACTGCCCTGAGGGCCCTGATCCTGCCTGGTCACAAACACCTTCCTTCATCAGGGTTGGGTGGGTCTTTATCTCCATTACCAAATTAGCACTTAACTTTTGTTAAGCTTGAGCCTAAATATATTGGCACTAACACAAGAAATTCCAAAGTTCTGGCAGGTAAAGAGAAAGAAAGCATCAGGATAAAGTCAAGAAGAAAGTAAAGCAAATAAGGAAGAGTAAAAACCCAAACACATCAACCTCTTCCTATTTAGCCATGGAAAAAGAAGAAATCCCTTATCCTAAAGCCTATTTATTACCTATTGCCCACATTTTTCAGGAATCAACAGAATAATGGGAAGCTGGTTTTCTCCTTTTCCTAACAAGTGAAATAAAACCCAAGGAAAGGACTGAAACGGTGATGAAAGTCAAGGAAATTAGTGGGGAATATGACAGGGACAAAAGGAAAACAGGATGTAATCCTTGGCTTCCAGAGTGCATTGAAACTTGAATTCATTGTCTTCATGGGGAGGATTGAACAAACATGATTTTAAATTAAATTCTGAACACCAATGAACCCCTTTGGCCCAGACACTTTCACTTAAGGAATGTATTTTTTAGGGGGGGAAAAAAAACCCCTGAAACCCAAGAAATTCCCATGAGGGAATTTGCAGCTCTTTCCTTTGGAAAAAGGAAATCCAGAAAATCCAGCAGGAAGGGTCAGTGTGGGTTTATCTCCATCCCAGGGTTGGGCTCCAGAGGAGCACTGAAGGACAGATATCCCAAACCCAGAATTCCCACCACGCAGATTCCCAGCAGCTCTGCAGTAATTCCTGAGCACTGGAGGCTGGCCTGGCTCAAAAAGGGCTGCTATAAATAATTCCATGGTTAATTCAATGGAAGGGCTTTGGGACAGAAGCAAGGGAATGATGATCCAGAAGGAGCCATTCCTTGAACTTCCTCAGGGAAGTTCATAACAAATAAATAATTCCATGGTTAATTCAATGGAAGGGCTTTGGGACAGAAGCAAGGGAATGATGATCCAGAAGGAGCCATTCCTTGAACTTCCTCAGGGCGCCAGACGCAGGAGGTGCTGATCCCACACAAAATCCAAAGGGCAATGCATATTTTAAAGGAAAATCCACTGCAAGCACCAAGGGAAGGCTGGCACTGACTCAGGGAGCTGTGCCTGGAGCACAAAAACCAGGAGAAGTCTGATGGAGCCTGCTGAAGCCGAAGGAATCAGACATGGCCTGGGGAAGGCGACAGGGACATCAAATATTCCGGCTATAAATACCCTGCCTGCCTCTGGCAGCGAGCTGGGCCACGCAGGGATAAACAGGACAAACGTGGGAAGGCTTCTGGAGCTCCCTCTGTGCCACTGACCACATTCCAGACAAACAGAGCCACCACACACAGGAGGAGCAGCCACTGTGGGCTTCCCATGGGCTGGGTGGGAATGTCACTGCTCCATGGATCCCAAATTCATGGGGGAATTGAGCTGTCCTAAAAACATCAGCCCAGTGCTGCAGCAATAAGGGGGAAGGGGTTGGTCTATAAAAGAATTCTGGGTTTGGATGAGATTAAAATCCCTTTTTTTTTTTGTTGCATACAGGAGGAAAAGTACAAGTGAGAGTACATCAGCATTTCCCTTGAACTATCAATCATGATTCACCTCCCATTTCGTTAACAATTGGAGCTGTACTTTAAAATATGCTGCGTTTTGCTCCATCACTGGAATTTCCTGACCTTTCAGGAAGGGCCAACAGCAGATCTGCACACCTTGAAAAAGTGAGGGAAACCACTTATGCAAAACTGGGCAGAGCCAAGGAGCACACCCCTGAGAGCCAAGGAACACACACCTGACCACTGCAGCTCTGAAATCATCAAAAACTCCTCCCAGATGAAATTTATAAATCAATGAAAAAATCCCTCAGTATCACCACAAGGACTAACAGGAGTTTGGTGAATTATTTACTCAGGGAGCAGGAGACAAGGGAAAGCTTGCAGCAACATCAATACTTGACACATTAGTGAGTCTTTCACTTCTGCTTTATCAGCCTGCTCATGTGCTCTCAAGTTTGCTGACCCATATTTGGGGCTCACTGAAAAGAGCAGCCTTGAAAAGAAGTGACAATCTTGTCCATGTAGAATCAAATCTGGGAAACTGAGATCTCTTTTTAACAAATCTCTTTTGCAGCCACCACAAAGGTGACTCAAAGAACAGCTGGGATTTCATTTTGGGTCTTCCATGACACAAAGCTGTTCACTCATTCTGGTATTAGCCCCAGATAAATGTATGTTTCAGAAGAATATTAGAGTTTTGACATTGCTTCCACTCTAATTTCTTAATTTATCAAGGTTTCATTAACTTTCAGACAGAGAATGTCACACCTCTGATCTCTTCAGAAAAGGTTGGTGAATAACTAAAGGAGCCAAACTCATCCCTGCTCTCCCAGCAAGGAAAGAAACAAAGGAAATAAATCAAACATCTTCCCTCCTCTCCATTCTGCAACACAGGAGGGAAGAGGCCACACCAGAGCTTCTATGAAATCGAAAAAGCTGAAAATTTACAATTTTTCCACTACTTCCCTATTGAAAAAAACCCTCTCCCAGCAAGAACCTAGAAGTCCAGAAGGACAGAACACTGAAAATGGGAATGCTCCCATGGATAACCAACAACCACAGGATATTTTTCTTTATATCTTTAAATATGGACAGGACCTCCTTGCTTCAAAGGGACAAAACCTCATTTCACAAAATTTGATGGTTTTACTCAAATTTTTCATGCATATAGAGAGGAAAATGAAAATCAGATTTTGGAGGCAGGAAGAGGGAAAAAATCCTTCATTTTCCTTGAGTCTTTATCACTCTTTCCTGATTAAAGAACTGTCAGGCCCAGCAGGGTTGAACAGTGACCACATCCCTGGTTCAGAGGGAAAAACCCCCACTAAAAAAGGCTGCTTAGAAGGAGGTATTTGGCCCGTGGATATTTCCTGGAGTAGTTACAGAAAGGAGCCTGTTTGAGCATCTCAGGTCACCAGCAGACAATTGAGGCACAGATGTAGAAAGAACATCGAGCTTTGGGGGATAATCAGATTTATTTTTTTCAATAAGTAGAGCGTATTATTTTCAAGTGGTTAACTGAGAATAACTCTTGCAGAAGTACAATATAACAGTAATTATTCCAAAATCAATGGCACAAAAGGGTTCATTTCAAATCACGTTATGATTGCTGGATTAAAGTAGTTATTATATAATAGGATAGCAATTACTCCACCTTAATAATTTCTGGGTTTCTGAGGGTGAAAGTGATAATACAAGCTACAGCAGGTGTCAAATTTTAGCTGTTGTGGAATGAATATTCCAAAGGCTGGAAAGAAACAAACAGATTAGCATATAAAAACCACAGGCATGGAAAAGAGCTAAAAATACCCAACTACTTCAGCCCTGTCCCCCTGAGCAGACAGCCAGAAGCAGCTCCCTCCTGACAAAGGGCTCTGAGCACGCAGCTACCATCACAAGGAGGCTGAAGGTTCTCATCCCCCTTCTCTGAAGGAGCTCTGTGCTTCCTGGGGGAATCAAATTTATGGTCTGGGACTCCTGAGCGGACAGGTGGGACAGTCTGAGCTCCCAGACCTGCAGGGCACCCTAAAGACACAGCCCACACCTCCAGCACAGCTGGGTTTGCTCTGGTTTGGGGTTTTACATCCCTCCAGCACAGCTGGGTTTGCTCTGGTTTGGGGTTTTACATCCCACACCTCCAGCACAGCTGGGTTTGCTCTGGTTTGGGGTTTACATCCCTCCAGCACAGCTGGGTTTGCTCTGGTTTGGGGTTTACATCCCTCCAGCACAGCTGGGTTTGCTCTGGTTTGGGGTTAACATCCCTCCAGCACAGCTGGGTTTGCTCTGGTTTGGGGTTTACATCCCACACCTCCAGCACAGCTGGGTTTGCTCTGGTTTGGGGTTTACATCCCACACCTCCAGCACAGCTGGGTTTGCTCTGGTTTGGGGTTTTATATCCCACACCTCCAGCACAGCTAGGTTTGCTCTGGTTTGGGGTTTACATCCCTCCAGCACAGCTGGGTTTGCTCTGGTTTGGGGTTTTACATCCCTCCAGCACAGCTGGGTTTGCTCTGGTTTGGGGTTTACATCCCTCCAGCACAGCTGGGTTTGCTCTGGTTTGGGGTTTTACATCCCTCCAGCACAGCTGGGTTTGCTCTGGTTTGGGGTTTTGTCAGCTCATTTAAGGCTCCAACTCATGGAATCTCCCTCCCTGGGATATCCCACAGCCCTCTGGACACAATCCTGTGCCATCACCCTGCCTGAGCAGGGAGGTGGCACCAGGGCATCACTGTGGGCCCTTCCAACCTGACCCCTCCTGGGATTTGCTGTAAAAGCACCTCCAAACTCAAGGTTATTCCTGGTTTCTTGCTCCCTTATCTCACTTCTTTTTAATCCCAAGCTCCCCTTTTTTTTTTTTTTTTTAATACCATGTGCAATTTTTAATCAAATTACGAGAGCAGCAGTTTTTCAGATGCCACCTTAAATCCTGCTTGGAAAACTTGGAAAATCTTCCCCTATTCAACCCTCTTGACGAGCTTTTCCAATTCCTCTCTGTTCTGTGGTAGCTTTTCCCTTATTCCCAGTTCCTAAAAGAAATCTGTGTTAATAGACCCCTCAAAAATGGAGTTTTTTTTACAGATTGAAGACCCCAGAAAGAAGAACTGGGTTGGTTTTTCTTCCTATTTTCCTTAGAGGAAAAATCCCATCTGTGCCTCAGGGCACCATCAGTTCCCAACAGCTGCAGCACCAAGGTAGAACTAAATACACAACTGCCTGATTAGTCTTGAAAATCGAGTTCTCTTGGTATTACAAACTAAATGGCAAGTCCAAATGAAGTCCACCTAATTCCTAAAGAACAAATATTTGAGCCCTGTCAAGGAATGCAAAGTCCCTTTGGCAAGGGAAGCAGGCACTGAGCTTCAATGCAGGTAAATGCGCAGAGTTTAATACAGTTACAGCAAGGAAAAAGGAAAGTCTCTTAAAAAAGGTGAGTTTGTATCGATTGTAAATTCACTAAATGTGATTCAACACAGCAGTTTTTACCCAGCCCTGTCAAAATGGGGAAACACAGAGGAAAAGCAGCCCTGGAAACACAACCAGGCACATACACACAGGGGGTTTGAGTGAACAATTAATACAGGCTAACAACTTGTTATTAACCATAAAGTAATTGGCAAGAAAGCTCCTGACCAGTTGGTGTCACAAACATCTTTTATGGAAAATCCTTTCCTTAGGATTTTTCCTCCTGAGAAGCTGAGAGGCCTTAGAAACAACGTGTAACCAATGGTTATCTGCTGCTGTGGGATGCAACAGGTGCATCTGGGATTGGGCTCATGTGGTTGTTTCTAATTAATGGCCAATCACAGCCCAGCTGGCTCAGACAGAGAGCTGAGCCACAAACCTTTGTTATCATTCTTTGCTATTCTATTCTTAGCCAGCCTTCTGATGAAATTCTTTTTTCTATTCTTTTAGTATAGTTTTTATGTAATATATATCATAAAATAATAAATCAGCCTTCTGAAACGTGGAGTCAGATCCTCATCTCTTCCCTCAACCTGAGACCCCTGTGAACACTGTCACAGTTGGAGTCACACACAGGTCTGTAAAACTGGATAAAAAGGAGTTATGTGAATAAAGAATGGGCTTTTCCACCATGAAGACAATGTGTGCTTTACTCCAATGGACCCCCTTGCACATGAGCAAGCAGGGCAGCAAAACCCATCCCAAGCCTGTGATTATTTATGATCCAGTGTGAGACTTGCTCCTGCTCCCTGCTCGATCCCAGAGCTGCTCCTGGTGCTGAGGAGCTGGGATGATCCCCAGCAATGCCCAGGAGCACAGCAGGGCTGCACAGAGGTGCCAAATCCCACCCCACAGCTCTCCAGCTCAGGAGAAGCTGCCCTGTCCCTCCCAGCACAGCAAAAACCCCTGTGCTAAAAAGGGTTCTCAGCGCTTTCAGCAGGGAGATTAAACATTAAAGCAGACAGCGGTGGTACAAAATATTAATGCAGCATAAATAAGCCCCTTATTATCACAAAAGCACATTAACCATTCACCTCAGCAAATTTCTTCTCTCCTCTCTCCGCCTGCCTTCATCACAGCAGCTGCTCTGGCTGATATAGGCCAAGTCCTCCTAACTTCATGTGGAATTTCCTCGTGCTAAAACACTGAAAACATGGCACAGAAATCTCCAAATAAAACACTGAAAACATGGCACAGAAATCTCCAAATAAAACACTGAAAACATGGCACAGAAATCTCCAAAGAAATCTGCAAAGTGCTACACAAAGCTGGCAAGTAAAGCGTATTACAGATTGTTTTGCCCAGCCTAAACTGAAGTAAAACATCAGCATAAACAAAAGGTGAAACCAGAAGGACTTCCAGATAAAAATTTCTCCATTACCACTCACAGAGAAAAGCATCACAACACATCCAGTTACTGGACAGCTTGGGGAAATACATTAAAGATGGTATAGAAATAGGCACTCTACTGAAACAGGGTCACAGGGCAAGAGATTTTGTCAGGTTACTCCCAAAAAAAAAAAAAAAAACTACCCAAAGATCAATGGCAGCAAGATGCCACAAATTGCCAGTGGCTTTTGATACCCAAGAGCCTTAAATAAGTTCTCAAATATGCCTCAGAAATTCAAAATACTGAGCAACACTATTTTTTACCCTTCTACTACACTGTTTTTAATTAGCAAATTCTTCATTTGTGGGGACAAGAGGCTGAGCCTCCAGCAGCTGACAGGCCAAGGGAGTTCAGTCCACCTCTGAGCAAAACACTTCATGTCTGCCCCATCTTCTCCCCTCCAGAGGAACCTCCATTTATTAGGGATTCTTCTAGGGCAGAGATCATTTTTGTGATGCCACCAGATGGTCCAGCCCCACTGAAACCAGGAAGAGCAAATGTTCCCCCAAACGTCAGAGGGAGCAGTTGGATGTTGTGATGCCCAGCCAGGAGAACTCCCAAGCTGAACTTCTGCTTTGAAGCCTCCAAAGCTAAAAGGCTGCTCCACCAGGACTTGAGGAGCCTTAATTCCCAATTTTGGGGACCTAAAGGAAGGAAACTCTATTGGGAGGGAGTTGATTCTTCTAATTTTCACTGCACGCGCAGTGCCTAGAAGCTCCCAGTTGGGGAATAAGTCCAGAAGAAAAATAAAAGCAGTAGTTTTGCTGTTACAGGTATTTTTCCATGAAAAAGAATCCAGCAAGGGACTGCTCTGCACCTTCCTGTGTCCACATGGGGCTTTTTCCATATCTTGGTCATGTTTTTTTTCCTCTCATTTTCCTTTAATTGCCTCATCACAAAGCTGAGAGAGAAGAGCACTGCACTTGCAGGTAACACCTTTTAGCAGCAGGCCACTGCTCCACCTCCAGCCCCCTTCCTCCAGCTCCCTCCAAACCAGAAAAGGCAAAATCTGGTGGGAAACCACAAAAGGGAAACCTCCTTCCTACAGCAGAGGAGAAAGCAGCCCCCAGCTCCTGTCTGAGAGCTCACAGAGACCCAGGAGGCTCCAGCATCTCCTGGCACAGATCCTGGGAATGCTGAGAGCCACTGGAATGACTGAATTTAGCAGCCCCAGGCAGGACATTCCTCCTGCAGCAGCCACCAGACAGAAACATCCCAGGGGGGAAAAATACATCATCAAGCTCTCAATCTCCTGCTCAGAGAAACATTTTTCCAGAAAAAAACACCAAACAACCTAAACAAACAAACGTAAACAAACAAAACCCCCCAAAACCAACCAAGCAAAAATCCTAAACCAAAAAAAACCCAAAACAAACAAACAAAAGAACCAAAAAGAAGCACAAAAAAAAAAAAGCCAAAAAGAAACACAAAGCCAATCCAAACTCCTTACCTTGAAAGCAGCAATTGTCCCATTCCCAGGAACAGGCCAGAAGGAGTCTCCAAACCTTCTGTATCCATCAACCCATGGATTACACAGATTCCACACCCCAATAAACAACTCTGCCTTCTCTTTCCTCCCTTCCTTCTCTGCTAAATTCCCTTCCCACAGCCCCTCCTCCCCAAGGGGCAGCAGCTGTTCCTGGTCTGCAGCACGGATCCCACAGGTGGGAGGGATAATGAGGGAGTTCCTACAGAGTTTGGGAATCCCAGGCCCCCAGCTGCCACCCCCAGCCCTCCTGGCACTCTGCAGGGAGCGTTTTGGGATAAAATCCTGGATCTAAGAGGAGTGACAGGGAATTCCAAGGGATCCCAGGAGGGTTGGCAGGAGCTGTGTCCTGCTCTGGATTCCCACAGGAGGGACGTGGCCCTGGTGGAGGAGCCACCAGTGTTCCAGCAATGTTCCAATATTCCAGTAGATCACGGTTTAAAAAATTGTCTGTTTGTGCTCCTGGTTTTTCTCTGTCTCTGAGTTTTGCTGTATTACAGAATGGCTTTAAAATTTCATTATTTCCTTTCCCTCTCTTGCCCCAAACCCCTGATATTTGTGATATTGATCCACACTTGTGCTCAGCCTCACACCCAACACCTTCTCCTCAGTGCAAAACCTCTCTCGTTTACTGAGGTCTCCAGCTTCAAACCATTGCCAAGCACATCCCAGAGAGCTGATTCCTTAAATAACACCATTGCAGGGGGGAAAAATGAATTAATTCCCTTTACAAAGCCCTACATGGAGGGCATGTGGAGTCTTTTGAAGGATCCATGACCTGAATTGGCTGCAAATTCCAAAGGTCTTGGGGGCACTGGAAATGCTGATTCCTCTCCCAGAGCAGGAGTGGCTATTGCTAAATTTGGGTCTAAATTTGGAGGGTTTTTCATCTCTCCTCAGCTTCTTCTTTTTCAGATCCTTCCTTTTTTTCATTGTCATGCAGGGAAGTCAAACTCCTGTGCTGTGAAATTGCAAACTGTTTCCATGGAGATGATTAATATGTTCATAAGTCCCCAATAATTCTTTCACTGCGGGACCACTGAGGGTGAAATGTTGGCTGGCAAAAGAAGATGCCTTTAAAAACAGGAATTTTTTTTTCCCTTTTGTAATAACCCAAATAAAGAAACAAAACAAATAAGTATAATGGGAACAACATGAATATTTTCAATTATTGTGTCTCATCCCAACAATTTTAACTTTAGCAAAGGCTAAGGAATATCTTATCATCAAACCTTTCGATAATTAAAAGGTGAAGGGATGATAATTAGGCATGTAGATGGTGGATTATTGTTATTTCCATAATTCCATCCTGTGAGAGGCACTCTGGGGCAGCTGGCTGACAATAATTCCCCTTCAAGATCGGGATTGTGCCTTTAACAACTGCCCAGCTGTGACAGGAAACATCTCCTGCTTGTGGAACTGCTCAGCTCTGAGGGGAACTCCTGGCAAACTCTGATTTTTGATGGACACTGGACTGAGCCTTTCCAAAAAGTTTAATGGGAACTGGAGCAGCTGCCAGTCCTTTGGAACAGCCCTATTTTTAAATAAGTCAGAGTTTTACTCAGACTCGAGCACAAATAGAGATACAAAATTAAACATGTTGGGTTTTCACTCCATTTGACCTCAAATTAATAACAAAACTGTTAAAAGAGGAAAAAAATAAAGAGTCAATGGTCACATTAGAGCAGTCATTAAAGAGGAAAGTAAAAATACCTGAGAGCTTTCACACATTTTGCCTTTTTTATTGCATCTCCTTGTTAATGAATCATTTTCTACCAAAGCTGTGATGCTAAAATTCAGCCAAACATCCTGGGATGTGAGAGACAAGCAGAGCTTCTCCACTTACTTAATATAGACCTCTCAGCTGATGGCAGAGCTGGAAAAACTCACTTCAAAGCACATGAGCAGAGATGAAGGGCTGCATGTGGAAGATGGGGATGCTTATCGTGGTCCAGACCCTCCAAAGAAGCAGAAGCAATTAATTTTAATTGGATTAATTAAAAGTTATTTGAAATTTTGCGCTGCACTTTTGACACCCCCGTTCCTGGTTACCTGGTTTGACCCCAGGAGATCTCAGGGGTTGGGGCAAAACTCGGGACTGAAGTGGGAAAAAATGAGAATGTTTGTTTCCTCATTTCGGAGGTGGCAAAAAGCATCACAGGGTGACCTCACAGGTCCCTTTTCCAGGCTGGGTTTGCACAAAAATCTTGTGGTGCCTGTCTTGGTTGGAAAAGCCAGGTGTCTGCTGAAGAAGGCAGGAGCCTCTCTTGAAATGGAAAATGTAAACCCCCTCCCTTTGAATTATTATAAATTTGAAATTAAGGGGCTCTCAGACAAGGATATGGGAATAGGAATAACAGTTCTTTACTAGGAAAATAAAAATAAAAATGCAGGAGTACAAAAAAAGAAAACAAACCACTGCCAGAGTCAGAGCAGGAGCTGCCCCCTGTGTGTCAGGGGGTGGCACAGCCCCATCCCATGGGGGCTCAGCCCTCCTGCAGTGCCAGCTGTGGCTCTGCTGGAGCAGGGATCCTGCACAAGGGGGGAGTTTTCCTCTGCAGCTCCAGGGCTGCTGCAGATGGGCCTGGGCTCCTCTGGGAGTGCAGGGCAGCAGAAAGCTGCTCCTCTGGGAGTGCAGGGCAGCAGAAAGCTGCTCCTCTGGGAGTGCAGGGCAGCAGAAAGCTGCTCCTCTGGCAGTGCAGGGCAGCAGAAAGCTGCTCCTCTGGGAGTGCAGTGGGCAAAGGCTGCTGGGGTGTCCCAAAGCTCAGATTGGATCCAGGTAGGAATGCTTGGCTCCTCCCCTGGGCGGAGCATCTCCCCATGGGATGATGGAATTGGATCAGCCATGCAGGGCAAATCCCATTCCGTGTCAGAAGAAAAGGCTGGAACCAGCACCTCAGATCCTCTGGATCCAAATCCTTCCTGTTTTCTGCAAGTCTGAGAGGCTTTGGGAAATGTCTGGTTGTAGGAGAGCTGGGAGAAATTTCTGGGAGAAATTTTTGTATTCTCTGGGAGAAACATGGTGAGCGGCTGAAGCTGTGTTTTTATTTTACAGAACAGAATTCTGGAATTCTGAGGGGTGGCTGGCAAAGCTACACAGACTCTGCCATTCAAATTCTACAGGAATAAACTCCTGCAGAAATTCCCAAATAACATTGACACAGCTCCACAGAGCTGCAGCAGTGCAGGATTTCCTTCCTGTTGGAGTAAATGGAGATTTTTTTACAAAAGTAAAATCACTCTGGAGTTGCAGTGCCCTTCCTCTAACAGTGCACATATAAATACATTGCCAGTGTAAGGGGAAAGTAATCAAATTGAAATATATTCCTGTTTGACACTTTCATCTGCTTTCTCCTGTTTCTTTCCACTGGAAAAGGACTTTTTACAAGGGCACACAGTTGTAGGATGAGGGGGGAAGGGCTTTGAGATGAAGCAGGGTAGATTAAATTAAATATTAGGAAAAAATTGTTCCCTGGGAGGGTGGGAAGGGACTGGAATGGAATTCCCAGGGCTGCCCCTGGATCCCTGGCAGTGCCCAAGGCCAGGTTGGAGCAACCTGGGATAGTGGGAAGTGTCTCTGCCATGTCAGGGGTGGAATTGGATGAGTTTTAAAGCCCCTCCATTCTGTGACTCAATGATGCCTCCAAACCACTGATTCCATGGAATTTCAAGCCACACAGGAAAAGAGAGTTCACACTTGGCAACTTCTCTCTAGCCCTGGGAGAATAGATTCCCTATTTCCAAATCTGTTTTCATGTTCCTGCACAGCACTGGCAGCCCCAGCACGGAGCTGCCTGTGAACACAGAGGTTTTGGGAATAATGGGTGGGGAGAGGGATAAATTCAGTGCTGCCCCAAAGTCAGCCAGGGCAGCAGCTGCTCTGGCTCCAGCCCTGATCCTGCTGCAGTGGAGCAGGGCCAGGGAGACTCCAGCTCTGCCCACGGGCTCTCATCCATGAGGTTTGGATGGGAGCTCCTGGCTCGTGGGTGAAAGGCAAATCCAAGCTCCAGCTGCAGTTAAATGCTGTGCTGGGTGATCCAGCTGCTGTGCCAGGAGCAGGGAGCAGCCTGCAAAACCCAGCTCCAGGAGCTCCAAAACCCAGCTCAGATGGGGCTGCACCTGGGCCAGGCTCATTTGGGAGCATCCTTTTGACTGCACGGACAGGGAACGGGGCCCTCTGCAAGCACACACTTCCAAAATCCAAGGGATGCATCTATTGAACAGCCTGAACTTCTCTCTTTATAAAGGCTTTTAATTTCTCTCTTCTTTAATAGTTCAGTTTTCTCTCTTTTTAAAGGCTTTAAATTTCCCTCTTCTCTAATCCTTCAAATTTCTCCTCTTTAAGGCTTTTAATTTCTCTCTTCTTTAAGGCTTAAAATTTCTCTCTTTGTTGAGGCTTTTCATTTCTCCACCTAGAACCTGACCTCATCTGAGCCTGTCAGATTTAAGTTTTCCTGCCTAAAAATGTTGGGAATCTACCCTTTATCCTGGGATCACATTCCCAAAACCTCTCATTTGGGTGTGATAAGGATGCCCAAATTACTGCTATTATTATTATTAAGGATGCTCCCAATTAACCAGCACTTTTTAAGCAACATTAAAGGTGTTCATTAAAATTCTTTAATTCCCAGAAATTCCTGATCTCCATCCCTCATTGATAGGGCTGAGCTATGGCACAAACCACAAATGGAATTCCAGTTCCTGGCCCTGCTCAGCTGACCTTGGATCATAGAACCACCTCAATGGCATGGAATTAACAGCAATAAATGGAATTTCTGCTGGGCATGGTTTCCAGGTTCAGGCCTGGGTTATCCACTGTGTGAGGAAAATCTGCAGGACTCCTGAAATAGGATCCAGCAGCTCAGTGAAGAGGGAAGGCTTTGGAAATCCCAGTTTGAATTGATCCTTAATTTTACAGCTTTGTGTTCTTCTCAAGGAGCTGGGTTGTTTTGTAACTCAAATTCTTCATTCTCTCAGCTTCAAATGACTTCTTTAAATGTAATTTTAATTGGGCAGGTTGTCTAAGATCTCCTGTTCTGGCTAAATGTGATTTTTGTTGCTAATTCTTCTTTTTTTTTTGGCCTGGTTCTGCAGCTTTTTTCTTGCCTATATTAAACACCAGCAGCAAACAAACTCAGCTTTAATAGCATGTAAAATTTGGCTTTAATCAAGAGAGACAAGGATGCTGTTGAACCCTTCCAGAAAAAAAAAAAAAAAAAAAAAAGGACTCTGTTCCCTCCTTAAGTTTCTCATTAAAACCTTAATCAAACCCATGAGGGAAAACTAGCAAAAAGTTTTATAGTATTTAAAAAAAAATCACAAATTCCAGGTAATTTTCCACCTCTTCTCCAGCCCAGTTTCATTTAGGTAGATGGGATTTGCAGGGCCTCCTGCAAAATAAAATACTTGAAGCAATTTTTTATGACAAGATGAAATTCATCCTCAGTGGTACCTCAGCACTTCCTGAGCTGTGGAGACGTTGTCACTCAGAGAGAGAATTTCAGGTCTAATTACCTCCATTTTCCAAGAGGAAAATGTGTCCTTACAAGCATAAAGTGAGCAGCAAATACATTTATTATAACAAATCACCCAATAACGCCGCCAGCACAAGGAGATTGGGTGCTGGGATGACATGATATCATTTCAAAGAGAAAATACAATTCTTATCAAGCACCCAGCAGCTTTTAAAACAGATTTACTGATGGGGACAAGCTGTGTGTAAAACAAGGAGCTCGTAGTTGGCTGCTCCTTCCATATTTTATTTATAGACTCCCCAATTTGCCAGTTAACCACACAATCTGTCTTGGAAATGTTTAATAAAACTGCTGCTCTCTCCTAGTTCATTCTGCTGGCTGAAATTCCTTGAATTGTTGCTCCCAAAATTGGACACTTGGTGATTTATGAGGGTAATGACTGCTCGCTGCTCCCCTCAAACGGGCAGAGAAAATAATTGTTACTCATTTTTATGCTTTCATTTATTTTTCCTCTCTTCAAGCACTGTCTCCTAATATGTGTTAAAAATATGAAATTTTTGGAATGGAAAGAGTTACACTCTCCTGTCCAAGGGCTGATGTTGACAAGCTCTTGATGGTCACAGGTTCCAGGGGGAGCAAAGAAAATTACGGATCTGGGTCTTGGGCATGATGGAATTATCCTCTCTGATGGTTTTTAAAAGACTAAATGAGGCTACACCCAAAAAAAATCTTTTTAATCAATATTTTTCTTTAATGCAGCAGTTCACACTCTCCTTTGTACTGATAAGATAGGGAATGAAGACACCAACACTGGCAGCTCTTCCTGGATCTCCAGGAGTCATTAAAATCCCACATTTAATCCCTTTGATTAAATCAAATCAAAGGAAAAGATTGACCCTCCAATTGTAAAATAAGCTACCAAAGGCAGGGAGAGGACTGTGACTAGCAGGGTTTCTATTTGTGCTCCCACCCCTAAAACTTTATAGGCCAATCCCAGATGAGGTTATTTGTTCCCAAAAAATTCCCAGCTACTGCACTGATCTGCAAAAGGTGGATGAGTTCCCTGCATTAAATTCCTATGAAAATTTTCAGGGAAAAACAGGCCTGTAAAAATCTTGGATTTCATTTTAATTTTTTCCCCTACAAATCTTAACAGAAGAGTTGGATTGACACAGACCAGGAGTTGGAAGAGAAAGTAAAATAAAATATGCAGGCCTGAACAGGGTTTCAGAGACCCTAAGCCAGAGAAAACAGGGAAAACCATCCCTACAAATCTTCTGGGTGTGATTCATGATCATTTTGAAGGCTTTATTCATCCTGGCAAAGCCACATTTTGTAGACAGTTATATATTGGATTCCTCGTCAGAGTAAGCTACCAAAGATTCTGTGCCTGGGATTCCTAAAAAGAATCTTAAATATTGATAAAGAATGTCAATATCTGAGAGTATGAGAAGATTTCAAATTTGGTTTGATGGGTTTGGCATTTGAACTTATCTCCTTCCTGCATGGTGCATTTGCTATTGGAAGATGCCTCACAAAGATCCAATTTTCAGTGGTACTGTTAATAATGGGAACTGCATTGATGGAGATGAGGCAAGGGTTTCATTTCATCACTATATAAAATATAAATTTCAGACAGTAAACATTCTTGGATAAAACTGAATACTCAAAATATTTTAATCCCTAGTAGCAAAAAATGCTGTAGTGGAGGAAAGAAAAGGGAGAGAGAGGGGGAAAGGAGCTCAAAAAATAAAAGACTCTTTTAACACCAAAGTATTTTTAAAAACATCAAACCCAGACTGAGTCAATTAGTGCCATCCATGCCATTCATATTAATTAAAACATGCTTATCACCAGATTATATTGCTTGTTTGCACCGGCCTTACTTCATTAGCGCTAATTGGAAGTAATTACGACTGATATGTGAAATATTTAATTAAAAGATTTATCTGCTCCTATTGTCATGTTTCTGGAGCATCTGCAGCACTGACAGGACTCCAATTCCACCTCTGGACCTTCTGGGAGCCTCCCCAGCCTCCTCTGTCTGTTTTCATCCTGGGCTGGAGTCTGACCGCCCAGGAAAGGATCCAGGCCTCAGGCTTCACCTTCCCCTCAAGAAATCCATTCCCTGAGGGGAGAACTGATGGCTTCTTACCCTGATTGCTGAGAAACCCAGAAGCAGGCAGTCCCACAGATATTCCCTGTCTCCCTCCAGCACTCTCCTCTTCACTTTGGAGTCGTCCACCAGATTCAGCCAAGTTTGACCGAACAGAAAACGCAATTTCTTTCCTCCTGGTTCCTGTGTGGGCACAGAAAAAAGGCTGTGCATTGATGCCCTCCCTCCTGAGGCCTCAAAATGAGATTCCTGCTTTTACTCCTCAGACTCTGAATCAAGCAAACCTTGTGAGATCCAAGAGCTTCACCCAGAACCCCAGGAGGGGAAGCTGTTGGAATGTTGGTTACTAGAGACTGGAAAAATACTGGACTCAGTCTAATCTAAGTTCTTGCACCTGCGAAAACACTGTGTCCTTGAGCATCGCTAAGTACGATAACGAGTAGACAGAGAGATGTGGGAAGAGGGAATGTAGGCCTGAAAGAATGAAGAGTTGATGGTATAGTGTAACCAATGGAATGCTTGGCTTGCAGAATATTCATGAGCTTATTACTGCTGTAGATAAACGTCTAGTTTGCTAATCAATAAACAGAACTTGCTGATGACTCATATTGAGTCCCGAGTTTTCCCTGCATCGGACAAATGGCTCAGCAACCACAACAGGAAGCCAAACAGGCGGCTCAAGAGTCAGGCTCTGCTCTTCCCCAGCTCTTTTCCCCTCGGTAGCACCAAGGACTGACAGGAGCAGTGACAATCAGGTTCTGCTCCATGACCTCCCCAATCACTGCTGTTCTGCTGCTACCAGGAGTGTCTGTTGGGAATGTTGGCCCAGCTGCTGAGGGTGAGGACAGTGAGGTGACAGAGCCGACCCTGTGCCCCTCACGCCCAGCCCGGGCATGGTGAGGGCTCCTCTGCTCTGCACCCACACCTCTGGCTGCAAGGAGCAGCCACGGAGCTCCCGGGCTCTGAGAACCCCTGGAATCACTAAGGTTGGAAAAGATCTCCAAGATCAAGTCCAGACTTGGCCAAACACCACCTTGTCAATCAATCCACGTCACCAAGTGCCACACCTGATCATTGTTGAACACTTCCAGGACTGGCGGTTCCACCATGGCCCCTTCCAATGCTTAATCACCCATTCAATGAAGAAATCTTTTCCTAAACTCCAACCTGAACCTTCCCTTGAGGCCAATTCCCCTTGTCCTATCACCTGGGAGAAGAGGCCGACCCCTAAATTCCATTGTGCTCCATTAAAAAACTCATGGTAGGTAAAAGCCTTCTGTTTTCTGTCCCAATACCCTATAAACTCCATTATTTTATATTAAATTCAGCCTAGTGATTACTCTTGCCATGCTCCTGTCACTCTGTAACCACCAGCACTGTTTTATGGGTGTATTTTGAAAGCGACACTCTGAAAAGATCCTTTTCATTGTGTTACAATGATTCCTATAAAATTGGCTCTTTTTTGCAAACCACACCACATAACTTGGTCACAAGGCACTGCCAGGCTTCAGGATCTCTCTCAGGCACAAAATGAATGGTCTGAATCATCCACTGCAGCTTGGCTAAACCCAGCTCTTCACCCTGGTGAGGGAAAAGTGCCTTTTATAATCTCATAAACTGGGAGGCTGAAATTATCACTGCAGTTGTCAAGAGCTTTATAGAGATTAAATCTCCTCCATGATAGACTGGTAGCAAAGCTGAGGGTTGGTTTATGAGGGGAAAAAAGCAACCATAAAGAGAGAATTGGCCTCATTCACCCTCCCCAAACCTTGTTTGAAAACTCTTCCTGGCAGTCCTGCAACAACAACAACAAAAAAAAGCACAAAACCACAAAGAAATGAACGGTTTCTTCCTGATTTTGTCCTTCCTTATCAAACAAGGAAGGCGATACAAGGAGCATCACCTCCTGCAGGATGATATGGTTTCCATGGGATTTGGGAACATTTTCAGGGAAAGAAGTGCACATTCAGTAGTGGGGTAGTGCTGAGATTAAATCCTTTCACCTTGGCTCGAGGGTGAGGCAGTGCCTTGGTGGGGGGATCCCTTCAGGTGCCACATTTTTAAACAAAAAAACTCATGGGAAAATCAATTTTGGGGCAGAGAATGCAGTTTGGATCACACAACCACAGAGGAATGAGGTTTCTGGAAGGAGAAACCTTGGGAGTAGCATAAGAGGCGCTGAAAGATTTGTTGGTCAAGGTTCTGCTTTGATCCAGCTCACTCCACATGGGGAATTACATTTGGGTGTATTTTTTATACAGATAATCACTTGGGATTTGTTTCTTATCACTCCCTGGATAAATCCATCAGAAATCAGTCTGACATCCAGCTGAAGACAAGGGAGCATTGTCCAGTTGGAATTCGTCATCCACAGGGTGGGGATCAATAAAGGGGGTTGCAATTAACACAAGATAAAGTGGATGAAAAGCCTTCCCCAAACTCACAGGATGCTTTTAATGGATAGTTGTGGTTGATTATTTTTGTTAAAGGATGGGGAGATAGTCAGGTAACCCAAATCCATATCTCAGGAATTATTTGATGGCAGTTATTCCCAGCAGATGCTGAACACAGCTCTTCCAGAGATAATGAAAGAAAACTAATCAAAGCAAAGCTTTAAAAATGAGAAAAACAGACCTCCCAAACTCCATTCTCAACATCCTTACCCTGTAACACAACTTCCTAAATCAAAGAAACTGAGACTTTTTTGACAGAATCGACACCATCTGTAAATTCATGCAAAAAAAAAATCCAGTCACTTTCCACCAAAAAGTTCACATTTGGATTTCTTTTCCTTCATGTTAACTTTCAAATAAGCCTTCCTCCTGCATCCAGCCAAAGCCTTTACTCTGACATTGCCTTGAGATGCTCTGGCTGTTAGTAATAATAAGGACAAGTGAGAAATTATTAAAAGAGATTTATTGAAAGTGACTGAATGCTCCAGGGTACCATAGGAGGAGGTTCGATCCTCAGAACAATTTTATACAGCATATTGAGGCTCTTCAGACTTTCAACTTACAAAAAAAAAATAAAATGGAAAGTTTCTCCTGATTCAGAGCTACTTTGACACAGCTTCAAAGCAGCAGCATCTCAAAGCAGCGTTGAAGGAAAAATGGAAGTATTTTACAATGACAGCTCTAATATCTGAACTCAGCCTAAAAGCTGTCAAATAAATTAATAGTGATCTAGCAGCTCTGGTAGGGAACCTTCTCATGTACAAATGGCCTTAGGTTTTAGCCTACTTTTTTAGGACAATGTATTTGTAGAGGAATTTAGGAAATTTTTGCTCATGCTACTGGTTTGTAGTGCTTGACCACAACAAAGCCACTCAGTAATTGTTGACTACAATGTGAATGCTAAAAACATTTTAAAAATATGATTATCCATATTTTTTTTAATCCACAACTTATCTGAGCAGCCTGATGTAGTGAAAGGTGTCAAGCCTTTACATGTGTAATAATTAACATGGGGAAGTTTAAAATCAACTTGCACAAGGGAAAAATTAATTGAAACATTTGGAAAATTATCTCCAAAATATCTTCTGTCCATTTTACATCCAAAAGGACAGAAGGAGAAAATCCCTGCAATTACAGCCTACAGAAAGTGTATGTTCCTAGGATTTCTGTTCCAGGACTGCCCTGGATTTAATGCAACTACAAATCAGTTCCTGGGCTTTGACATCCAATGTGAATTTTGCTATATCAAGAATCTGGGGCCTCTGCAGTGAGAGGATTTTTGGATTATTTGGACAGTTTGAAGTTTGTTTTTACCTCCCAACTGCGTTCAAGTGGGACAGGCCCAGGGAGGGAGATTTCCAAGAGCTCCTGGTGTTTGTTTGGTTCATGTGGACGTTTCCCCAGCAGAGAAAATTCTCCCAGTGATTTCCCCTCAATTCCCACAGCCCAGAGCTCGCTGAACCTCTCAGGGGAAGCACAGTAATGCCACAGCCAGCAATTAATTTTCTTGGATGCAAAATTTTCCACACTTGGGATGCTTCTCCCACGAGCCAGAGTCAGATGGGTTCCTGCAGAGGTGTTGGAGCTCAGGTGGGATCTGGAGCTCCCAGCCAAACCAGCAGCCCAGTAAATCTACATCTGTCTCTATGCTCTTCATTACCTTACAATTTATGGGTCACACCAGAGGATTTGGTTTGGTTTTTTAATATTAGAAAAAATTAATTACTTGAGGATGAAAATGTAGAGAACTGGTTTGGCTTTCAGCAAAAACAACCTCCATCCATGCTAATAACTCATTCCTTCAGGGCTGGATTTTCTTTGGACATTCACGTCCACACTCCTTTAGCTTTAGCTTCACTTACCTTGCCTGTCTGACTCTTCCCAAATCCAGAGCTCAGCCCAATTCCTGAGTCAGGGCTTGGAGAGCACAACCATCATCCTCCAGGTGCAGCAACAACTGCTCCTTTTCCAATAAAACCTGTGGAGATACCACCTTCAAACAGGCTTCAGTGAGACAAATGAAATCTCCTTGGGTTGTGTTCCACCTCAGTTTAAAAGGAAATTATTCCCCAATAATTTACTGGAATGACCCTCTGCAAACAATATTAGCTGAAAGAACTGCACTTCATTATCTTTATAATAACAACACAGAGAATTCAGGGTGCCTTAAAAGTCTGTTGGACAGCACGACCCTGTGTTGATAATAGGATGTGAAACCAATGTTTTGGGACTCTAGGGAGGAAAATGATTTATTTATAAAGCACCTTTTCTCTCTTCAGTGACACTGAATCACTCCAGGTCACAGGTAATTAAAGCACAGGAAATGAAGGATGGGATTTAAGAGCTGGAGTTCCTTTACATAGCAAAGAGCCCCACATATCTCAAAATCACAGAGTTATTTAGGCAGGAAAAGACCTCGGAAATCATAAAGTCCAACCTCATAAAAGGTTGTGTCAATAAAACTGTGTCAATACAGCAATCCAAAACTGTCAAATCACTGCAAAAGGCACAAAACTGGGTTGTTTTTTAGAAATCCTCCCTGAAAGCTTTGTCTTTTTTTTTGATAAATACACACCACTTTTCCATCAAGACAAATAAATAAATAAAAATGCTCCATAAATTAATATGTACCAGTGAACATCCTGGGAGCACTGCAGCTCTTCCAAGTTGTAACTCCCAGCAAAAAGAAATTTGGATGTCTTATCTAGACCTGCTTGTTATCACTGATCCTGGGAGTGCCAGAACAGCACAGGCAGTGATCTGAAAACACAGGGGGGGAAAAAAGCCCACACAGAACCCGAAGCGCTTTTCAGCTGGATTTGAAAAAGATGCAGACAATGAAGCTTTTTTCCCTTTACCTGGCGAGGGGTGATATTTCAACTATTTGATCTGAGGAAAGGAGGCATCTGCTTGAAAATCCAGCAGCCAACGAGGCTTGTTATACAAGCAAGGTTGTTTTCTTCAGTGGTTTTTGAGAGCAAACTTTCCCCCAACGAAGGCTGATGACAAACGAGCTCCGTGCTTTGACATCTGCTGCACAAGCTGAGTTGGCTAAATTGAATCCCCTTCTGTCTCCTCAAACTGCCTTGATTTGGGAGCAAACAGGGAAAAGAGGTTTTTCTCTGCCTGTTTGAAAGCTTTCCCAAAGAGAATCACGACTGATGGGAAATGCAGTTTGCGAGTTAAAGAGGGAAAGCAGAGTGGGGAATTAACACACTGAATTTGGGAGGCGAGTTCTTCTCTGGAAATGTTTCTGTACGTATTTCCAGGTCACTTTGGAGCTTCCCCAGCCTTTTCTCTGCCTTTCCCCTGCCTTTCCCCTTTGCTACATAAGAAAAAAGCTGAAATTAAGGGCCACTGTTCATCTACACCAGATTTGGAGGGGACAGGTGACAGAAAAGTGAGGACACCATGAGAGGTCTCAGGTGAGAAAAGTTCCCTGCAGAAAAGACAGGACACAAGGAATTCATGCCATCTGCTCACTTCCACAATTCTAAGGGGTTGTGTTGTTTTCTAAGTTGTTTTAATTGGGTTTTATTTCTCCTTCAAGGACTGCCTAGAGGAGTTTGGAGTTCCCATCCCTGAAGGTGTCCAAAGAGTGACTGGACTGGGCAGGATGACAAGGTGGGGATTGGGCACAGCTTGGACTCGATGGTCCTGGAAGGCTTTTCCAATCAAAATCACCCTGTGATTTCCTAGTTTGTCTTTTGCCACTTTTCACCTCTCAGACTTCTGATCAAATCTGCTCCTATTTCCATGCCAAAACATTTTAAGCCTCCAGGAGTGTGGGGGGCACTAAATATTTTTGGTTTGTGCTCTTGTAAGAGACTCCACGCCGTCCCTGTGCTCCTTTTCCAGCCTTGTCTCCCAGTTTGAACTGCACTGCTGTTATTTTCCCTGAACTACTCTGTCAGGACTTTGACTCATCATTTTTGGCAATCAGAAAGGATTGTGAAGGGTTTCCTCCCCAGCTGGGGCAAGATCTGGAGCCCAGGAATGAGCCCAAGCCAGCTGGGCTGTGTGAAACCTCCTGCGCACATGAGAGCAAATCCCCTCAAGTTGATTTTTCAATTATTGGAAAATGGGTTTAAATACCAAACAAGGAGCCTAGGATTGTATAAAAAGATCTATTTTGTCCCTTTGGAAATCAATTTATTGCTCAGAGCTGCTATTTAAGCTGATGTTTGCTTTTCAATCCTACCAAGCCACTCCAGGATACTCAGTGTCCTCTCATCCTCAATCTGTGGGATTTTAGGGATGCTGGGAGGGAGGATTGGAGGGATGCTCAGAGGGGAAAATCTTCTCTGCAAGATTAAGAATAATTTTTTTTTTTTAAGAGTAATTTGAAGTGTTTGGGAGGGGCAGGCTTTGCACAAAACCTGTCCCAATAATTCCAACCAGCAGCAATTGAGTCCCCCCAGCTCACACCCAGCCACTTTCTGCTTCTGGTACCTTTTATGGGGCTGACAAAATCCAGAGGCAATTCCAGTTTTTCCATGGGAATTCAGTGTCACCACGTGGATATTCTGTTCATTCAGTGGGGTTTCAGGTGAATTCAGATCAGCCCTGGGCACCCAGGCCAGGCTGGAGCAATCCAGCCCTGTTTGTGTCAAAGGCACCGACAGCAGCTTGAAAAGGGCTCAATAAACAACTTCTCTCTGAAAGACAAAGTCAGCCCTCAAAGGCAAAGTTTTGCAGGCAGTTCCTTAAGAAAGTTGGCCAGGAAAAACTGACTTTATTAATTATTCAGCTCTTCTATTTGACTCCCAGTTAAATAGCTCCATGCATTCTCTAAGTAGGCAAAAATCACCTGAAAATTCCTTTTAAATTCTGATTTTCTGCTTAGGAGTGGGGTGTGCTTGATCAACACCTGAAATATAAAAATATATTTTTGAACTAAAAGAATCCAAATGCTGGGAAGTCATCTGCAATAAAAATGTTTTTTCTTATGATACATGAAATTAAACAGCAAGAAATATTGATTGAGAATCCAAATTAGTTCTTTGTAGAGAAATGGGGTCGGACCAAACAAATTTATCAGCATTTCCAGGAAAATGACATTCAGATTTTTATATGAACAATGTTTGCTTAGCAGGCTGAGATATATTTTATCCAAAATGAATGTAATTAATTCAAATTTAAGTAATTTCTGTTACAAATACTCACCCACCACAAAGTGGTGTAATAAAACAGGTTCTGTTTTATTCCTTTCAATCCCTCCCTATGCTCATCTCCCAGCTCTCTCTGTCCCCTTCCATTGCTTCCCATAATGCTTTTATCCACACAACCAATTTTATACCTATGAAAACATTTAAATAACGCTCTAATTTTCAATTTCATCCAAATTTGGCTGTCCCTTTCCCCTTTGCTGAATACAATCCCTGCCTTCCAGGTGTGCATCCCTCCTTCCATCTGCACCAGAGCCCCAGACATGGATTTGTTCCCTGCTCAGACGCTCCCCAATCATCAAACAGAGCAGCCACCTCCTATCGACAAAAAATCTCCACTTGCAACTAAGAACGTCAATTATTCAATATTTCAGGATTCTGTCTTAAGCTCTGCCAGAAGTGTTACTTCCACAAGTGACAGGATCTGGCTTCTCCCCAGCTCCACAAGAGGCAAACACCAAAGGCCACTTTTTGCTGATGCAGTTGGAAGGATTTGGAGCATAATTAAAAAGCCAAAAGGATTTCAGAAAGTTGGAAGGAAAGGTAAGGAGGGTAAAAGAAAACAATTCAAAAATATAAGTTGGGGGTGGGGGGGGGGGGGGGAGGAGAGGAGAATGCAGTGCTTTATATTCTAATTTTTTTTCATTCTAGTTTTACCATTAATACAATTTTCCTCCTCAGATGCTCTCTGGGCATGGATGATCCTGAACAAGGGTTACTGGAATCAGGTTGCTGCTCTCATCCCAAGGCAGGGATTTAACACAATCTGGGGTGGTTTTCATGTTTTATTGGAAGAGACAAGGAGAGTTCATGTGCTGAGTTAACACTGCACAGGAATTTCCAATGAGGAGTCTCAGCTCTCCTGCCTGGGAGAGCATCTCTGGTCTGCCCTGGATCTGGGAAAAGCTCTCCCAGATAACCTGGAATGGAAAGCAGCACTTCTGGAAATGCTCTTCAGTGCATTTTAGGCCTTATCTCTTGGTCTTTCCTGGTTTTCCATGGAGTGGTGCAATATTCCTTTTCAAAGGGTTATTAAAAATCCTACAGGTAGGTAAGAATATCGGGATGAACATCTGAAAGTGGCTGTGTCTTGGTGTCCTGTTGGGACCGAGCAATGGCTGACAGCACCTCACCTGTGGAGAGCTGGGATTGATCAGCCTGGGGAAGAAAAGGCTCCAGGGAGAGCTCAGAGCCCTTCCAGGGCCTGAAGGGGCTCCAGGAGAGCTGCAGAGGGACTGGGGACAAGGCATGGAGGGACAGGAGCCAGGGAATGGCTCCCAGTGCCAGGGGCAGGGACGGATGCGATATTGAGAACTAATTCCTGCCTGGGAGGGTGGGGAGACCCTGGCACAGGGTGCCCAGAGCAGCTGTGGCTGCCCCTGGAAGTATCCAGGACCAGGTGGGATAAGGTTTGGAGCAACCTGGGATAGTGGAAGGTGTCCAGGGGTCTGGAATGAGATGGTCTTGAAGATCTCTCCCAACCCAAACCACTCTATAATCCTCTCACTTACTTAGCAAAAAGAGGATTGTATTATTCTCCCCGTATTTTGCTTTTAAGAATTCAGTTCTTTAACTGGTGCTGGAGATTATCCACAGAAACTCTTAGCCTGGTTTTTTAGATCATTTTTTTGAAGCAGTTGAGAGTTGAGCTGGTTTTTTGTGCCGTTAGTGTCACTCTGGTTGTGCCATAATCACTCTTTACCTTCCCCAGGGGGTGTATGGAACAAAACAAACACAAAAAAACCCAAAAGAAACCAGAAACAATCAAAAAGCAGAATATTGAAACCTGGACTCTAAATGTTGTTTGGGAGCTGGTACAAAATGGCAGAGCACTGATTTGGGAAGACACAAAAGGCTTGGACACCTTTGGAGAGAGGACAGGGAAGAGCTTCTCCAATGCCACACCCCTACAGAAGCAGCCAGCCAGGAGGCAGCCAAGGTCTGATTAATCTGAACCCCAAACAATCTGATTTTCTGCCAAAGGAATCAGGCAGGAGCAGGAGGATTGATGGCTCTGCTCAGAAATCTCCTCCTCAGCACCATCCCTGCACCATTCCTTCCATCCCAGGGGGAATCCCCTGCCTCCTGCTGCAGCCCTTGGAACTCTTGGAGATGTTCACCATGGCCACTGCCACCTTCAGTGGGGACAAGCGAGCCTCAGGGGGTTTGGAGAGGGAGTTTGGGCAGCTGTGCTCACCAAAAGCAGCATTTCCATGACCAGGAGCGTGCAAAGGTTTTTCACTAAAAGCCATCATTTCTCCCAGCCTCCCAAAGGTGACACAGAATGACTTCAGAGCTGGAATCTGTCTCTGATATAACAAATTCAGGCTGTCAGCTTCCTTTGATTCCAGCATTAACTCCAAAAAAAAAAAAATTATAATCAATTACCCCTTCAATGTTTTAGGAAACCTGGGAATTCTCTGCATTTAACAGAAGGTGACTGCAGTACCTCAAACTCCTTTGGCATCAGGTGCAAGGAATTGTGATTTTTCCCTGGCAATGCTGAATTGTTGAAGGTATCTTTTATTTTGGGAACTTCAGGCACCTCTCAGACATTGATTCAGGAGGGCTGGCACCAGGTCCACCTTGGAGAGAGGCACTGCTGTCCCTTTTTCAGGTGAGCCATGGACACTTTAAGTGCTTTGCTTGAGGCCAGGATTGAGTCACTGGGAAAACCAGAACATTTCTCACGTTGCTGCCAACACCAGCTCACGAAAATAACTGCAATAACTCATGGCAACCTCAGAATTTATGGCAGAACTTAAGGAGTTCGTGGTCTGAGCCCACTGGGCTAAGAATCCTTCAGCTATAATGGATGTGGTTAATGTTCACAGCCATTCTCACCTGAATACTTGGGAAAGAATCCCACAAATTAATTCTTTCTAATGCTAAAATAACCAGATTTTCCCAAAAGACAAGTGCTGAATTCATTAAAAACAACCCAAATGCCACAAAAAAAACCCAAAACACTAAGACCCAAGCCACAGTTTGGGACACCACACCAGCCACTTTCCATCCCTAAAAGGAAATTGCAAACAGGAAAGGAAATTTATTCACAAAAGAGAACAAGAGCCAGGACTTTTCCAAAGGCCTTCACCAAGCTGGGATTTGTCTTTCGTTCTCCTAAATGAGAATTTCCAATGTACAGCTGTCATTTGTAGGAGAAAGTTGTTTATGGATCATTTCCTAATATTTTGTGTTCTCCTCTCCTTTCAGCTATACAAAGGAAATTGTTGGTTATGATTCATTGGTCAGACCAATGCAAATGCTGCCCTTTAAATATGGCGTGATTAATTTAATAGTTTTCTTCTGCTGCAGGAAATTATCCCCTGGATAGGAACAAATAATCCAGTTCCTGAGGAATTTCACATTGTTTTTACAACACTTCCAGCAATGGTATAAACAACTCAGAAGTCTCTCAGAAACGTTTTGAGTGGTAATTGCCATATGTCACCATAAAAAATTACCTTAATTCTTGCTCAATTACAATAAGATTCCACGGAAATAACACCGGAGTGTTTACCTGGTGGTTTCCCAGCCTTTGGAGGTTGTGATTTCCAGAGTGACTGGGTTTTTAAATGGCTTTAGAAAGGGGAGGTTGAAATATGCAAATAAGTCCAAGGCACAGAAAGCAGCTCAATTAACTCCGGGGAGGTGCTGAATGGGAGGATTTTGAATAGAACTTGGTTGTAGGGGGAGAAAAAAAAAAAACAGCATTGCCCAAATCCATCAATCTTCTCACAGGACCAAAACACTCTGTTGTGGCACTCCATATTCATCATCTTTTTGGGGACAAGCCGCTCTTTTTGTTCAGTGAGAAGTATAAAACACCTCGACTGCTGAGCACGGCTTTGTGATGTTCCCAGGGCAGGGATGGCAATTTTTTACATGGAATTGCAATGTTGGAGACACTTGGAGCGTGCGATTAGCCACGGCGCTCTGCAATTTGGCTGTCAGCAGGGAGGAGGAGATTCCTCCTCCAAATCCCTCAGGATTTTCCTGCAGTGCCGTGAAAATGTCGCTGCGTGCTGGTGTTGCAGGTGGCTGATGTGACAAATTCCTGTCCCCACAACCCACCTGCAACTCTGGTTTGGGGCTGGGAAAAGGCTGCAATTTTCCCAAGGTGGCTCCAACTAAACCAAATGTGCTTCAAAACCACGCTGGAGGTGACCAACTACATCTAAAGCACTTCAGACTCAATTTATCCGGACAAGGAAGGGCTGGGTGGGGTTTAATCCATACCAAGAGCAACCCCAAGTGTCACACTGAGTTCTCCAAAGCCAGACCTGCAGAAAACACCATGGACACCCCCATAAAGTCACACCAGCCACCCCTTTTTGCCAGTATGCCAAGTTCTGCAGGTGATCCCCTACACTGCTGGACAAAGCACCAGGTTCACTCAGCCCTTTGCCATGGAAAGCACCAGGAAAAGCCCAAAAAGGCCTGGAGGTGGTGAGTCTGTCTCTGAAATGGAAGGAATCTCTGCAGGAAGACCTGGACTGGCAGCATGCCATGAGCCCACAGTCCCTGGAAGTCCAAGGAGAAGCCAAATACCACATTCCCATGCCAAGGAGATTCTGACTGAGCACATCCATCTTTAATGATGGAGGACACAGGAACATCCTCTTGGATTTATCAGCTTGGGCTGCTGCTTTTCATTTCAAGCGAGTTCAATTTAATATTTTGAAGAGTAGAACAGGTACAGCAGCAGCCTAAAAAAAAAAAAAAAAAAAATCAGTGGAGTTTGACTCCTCAGCCCGTGATAGGAGGCAAAAACCCAAACCTGGCTGTCCTTGTTCACATCTCCTTCTGGAAAAGCTGAGGAACAAATGACAAAGAGGAAAGTGCCACAGCCTGGACTCATCTTGGTGCTCGAAGTCAAACATCTCAACACTGTCATGTTCATCCAGAGCCAGCCTGAGCCTCCCGGTGTCCCCAGGGTCTCCAACATATGGAAGTGCTAGAGAAGGTCCCCTGGCTTGAAAAGGAGGTCACATTAATATTTCAGACCACATTTAAGCACAAGTCCTTCAAGAGAGTTTCCAGCACACTTCTCTGCATACCTGGAAATCTCTGTTAAGCTGCTTTCTTATCCAGGCACATGTGGGGCTGTGTCCAGCTGTGCTCTGCAGCTGCAAACATCTGCCTGCAGCTCTGCCACCTCCCTGGGCCAGCTGTGACCACACATTCTGTCACCATCCAGATGATGAATGACACCGAGGAATGTTTCGTGGAGGAAATCAATGACCAGCTGGCAGCACAAGGGGACAGAGCCTCCAGCTGTGCCAGGGGAGGCTCAGGGTGGACACCAGCAGGAATTTCTCCATGGAAAGGGTGGTCATGCTTTGGAAGGGGCTGCCCAGGGAGGTTTGGATTTCCAACCCCTGGAGGTGTCCAAGGAATTTCTGGATGTGCCACTCGGAGCTCTGGGCTGGGCACAAGGTGGGAATCTGGCACAGCTTGGCCTCAATGGTCTTGGAAAGCTTTTCCAACCTTAATGACTCTATAATTAAGCTAAAAAATTAAACCAGCTGAATTTCTTAATGGAAATGATTTGCCCCTTCCCAGTCACCTGAGCCCAAAGCCATCCACCCCCTTTTATCAACACTACAGCACAGCAGGGGAGCACAGCTCGTAGGGAGACCCAGAATCAGCTCTGCAATTGTCTCCAACAATGATGGAAATTGCCCATTTCCATAGATTTTAAACTTCTCAGCATTCCCTGAAGATCTTCCCAAGGAATAAACCTTTTTATGTGATCAATTCATCCAGCACAAACTAGAAATACAGATCTGTATTACACACATCTCCTGGTCCAGGCAGCTTTCCAAAATACCTTTGCCATGAATTTCAACTAATTAAGTCATTTCCAAAGTACAATATTGCCTGGAAGAAGAAGTTAATGAAATGAGTATATGATCCTTTAGCTAAGCTTCATAGTTTAGGAAAGAATTTGAACCGGTCATCAGGTCAGTCTGAAATTATTCATGTTTAAGGCTAAAATGATTCTGAATTAGCCTTAAGTTAATAATATACTTGATAAAGGTTTTCATGGAAGGAAACCCTAAGAAAACTCTTGTGGAATTTTTACTTTAGCTTTTTTTTTGTGATGGAATTTCCCAGGGGAAAGACAAGCCATTCAAACAGTGCCTTTGATCTGCTAAATTTCATATAAAAATTTGTCATTAGCACTCACAAAAATTAATCTTTCTGCATCCAGAGTGATTTAAGCCATGCATGCTTATGAGATGTACATCACCACACTATATATGATAAAAAGTGAATTTGATCAACTCCACTCATCCTTCAGCAGCTCTGATCACTTCTGAAGGTACTTTGCCCTCACCAGTTCATTTTCATCTGAACTATTTCTTATAATCCCCATCTTTGTGCTCCCAGCAGCTGCATATGAACAAAGCCCTGCTCAAGAAACATTTCCTTGCAGGACATGTAATTATTAAATTGGGTTCTAATTACAGATCAGAAATTACAGACACTTCTTTAGCAAGAAAATACCCAGAATGCCATAGAGAAATTCAACGCCTATTTTGAAGTTAAACTAAGACCATTTTAGTTTAAAAGAAGAAAAAAATAAGAAGATATTCAGGGCTCAACTCATGCCTCCTGTATGAATTACATATGATGATATTTCAGATGCTGCTAGGCATTATTGTACACAAATATTACTTCCTATTAAAACATCTAAAAACATATGTCACTTCTGTGTGGCAGCAGCAGCAGAAGAGCCGTGCAGTCGGCATTTTCTGTGGGAAGAGAAAGGAAAGGTGCCTCTGGATATGTTCTTTCTATAGAAAGACAGACATCAGCATGCTGCCAAAGCCCTCCAGGAAAGCCTGAGCTCCAACAGGGGCACTCAGCTCCCAAAAAGCAACTGGGAGCCAAGGGAAGATTAAATAGATTAAAGCAACCAGCAAACGCTTGGTGCAGGCTCCAGCTGAACCTGAGCTCCTCAGCAGGGCCTTGGCAGCACCCTAAAACTGAGGGGACAGACACCAAAGTGCAAAATTCAGCACTGTTTGAGCAAAGCAAAGGTTGGTGGCTGGAAAGCAGAGGCAATGTGGAGGTAAAACCTGAGGTTTGGCTCCAGAGGCCCTGGCAGGGAGCCCAGCACTCAGCAGGGGCAATGGCAGGGACAGGGGAAAACCCACACCCCACAGGTGGTCACCCCACAGCCACATCCCACAGGAGAAGTCCATCCCAAGTGATCCCAGCAAAGAGAGATCACCCAAAACACAAAGATTTTGCAGCAGCTCAGAATTTGGCTGGTGCAGCCAAGTGACACAAACCGGAGCTGGGCCTTCCCCCCATGGCCGAGGACGTCGCCCTCAGGATGTCACAGAGGGCCCAGAGTGGAGCCCTCCCAGCAGCACCAGTCCCTCCAGTTGGGTGAGATGAGCTTCCACATATCCCAGATTCCAGATGGGAATCTGGAATTCCAGGATGGGTCAGGCTGGAAGGGCCCACAGTGGGTCGGTCACTGGTGTCACCTCCCCGCTCCAGCAGGGCCATCCCAGAGCATGTGGCACAGGGCTGGGTCCAGAGCTGGTGATTCAGGTTTCAGCTTTTATATTTTTCATGTTCTGTGCTGCTTTAGTGTGTGGGTCTGGGCTGCATATTATGGGATGGTGAGCTCTGTGCACAGAGCAGGGAGACAAAACAATTCCTGCTCCAGCTGGGCACCAAGGACAAATGATCCCAATCTCAGCCCAGGAGCACAAACCCCGTGGGCTGCAGAGAGAAAAACAAGCAGGGTGGGACTGCAGGGGCTAAAGCTGGAATGGGACACTGAACTGCAAGGTGCAAATGGAGCAGAACTGATCCCAGGGAGAGACCCCGGCAGCGCTCGTGCATTTTGGGGCCATTTTGGTTCATCTTGGGTGCAGCCCTGGCTGGGCTCTGGTGCTGCCCAAGGTGGATCCATGGAGGAGATCCTTTGGATCAATCCCTGCTTTATTCTGGGGCTCTGCCCAGCCTCTGCTCCAGGGCAGCCTGCTCAAGGCATCAGAGGGGTCTAGAATATCCCAGTGAGGGACACTCCACACCCTCTCTGGCAGTCTCTCCCACAATAAAGATATTTTTCATCATGTTCTGGTGGAATTCCCTGTGGAATTTCTGCCCATTGCCTCTCCTCCTACTGCTAGGTCCCAAGGAGCAGAGCCTGGCTCCAGGCTAAGGAGATTTTTGGGATCTGTTTTTCCCATCCAGCACAAAGAGAGTGGCTGTGGAAGCACCTTTCTAGCAGCTGAAATGTGAATCCTCCCTGTGAAATCCCTCCCTGTGAGATGAAGGGAGGGAGAGGATCCAGCCCATCTGATCCACTTCATCAGGCTCTGTCTGGGGTGGCTGGAGAAGGAAATGGGGTCAAGGCTGGCTCCAGCAGACCCTGCCCAGCATCCCACAGTCCCTGACGATGGAAATGCGTGAGGAGAGCCAGAGCTGCAGTTAACAAGATTTTGCTGCCATCTTCTGATGAAAAGACATCACATGGGGAGAATGGCAGCTACTGGGCAGCACCACATCCCCTGTGCCCTGCAATGATCCCATGGCAAACCTGGTTCCTTTGGCTCCCAGCAACCTCCTGGGATTGTTTGGATAAATTATTTAAATTCCTGCTCCAAAATTCAGAAAACAACCCTGTGTGTACTATAGTACCTCCATCACTACTCAGCAGTTAAACACCATCATATTGTGTTTAGTAGCAAATATTTTACCATTCAAAAACCCCTGCATGCTTCAATTTCCAAAAATCAAAGGTTACATCAAAATTACAGCTTTAAATCAGAGGCGTGAATGAATTTACTTCCAATAGTTAATGGATTTTCTTCCATTTTACTTTGCTCTAAAAATGAGTTAAATATTTCAGTCTCTCCCTTCATGGAATATTTCCACATTGGTAGTTCTTGAAAATAAAAAAAAGGGACTTTATATAACATGCAGAAAAATCAACCTAGCATTAAAATAAACTTCTTCTGAGGATAATGATGAACAGCCTACTTCTCTTTTGCATTACAGAGGCACAAGCCCTGCTGCTTTCTCAAAAGTTCCACACACAACTTCAGCTAAAACACACAAACCAGTGAAACTGGAGCAAGAACAGCTCCCTTGCAGTGCCTTAAGCTGCAAAGTTTTTGCAGTAGCTCAGAATTTGGGTTTTTCTGTGCCACAATGAAAACCAATCCATGAATTTCTGTTCTGGTGCTGTTTATCCTCATTGCAGACGAAGTGAAGTATTCCTCTGAAAGCCTCTCTCTTCTGCTCAGTGGAATGTCACAATAAAAACACGGAATTGAGCCATTGAGGGGCTTTTCTCCCTTCCTGGAATCACAGAATGGTTTGGGTTGGAAGGACCTTAAAGCCCATCCGGTGCCACCCCTGCCGTGGGCAGGGACGTCTTCCACTGCCCCAGGCTGCTCCAAGCCCTGTCCTTGGGCACTGCCAGGGATCCAGGGGCAGCCACAGCTGCTCTGGAAATTCCATCCCAGCCCCTCACAAGGAAGAATTCCCCCCCAATATCCCATCCCTGTCCTTTTAAAGCCATTCCCTGTGTCCTATCCCCCCATTCCTTGGAACAGTCCCCCTCCAGCTCTCTCCCCTTCCTGCACTTCACTGCATGTGGAATAACCTTGTATAACTCTTAATATTGTGCCTAAATATGTAATTAAATAGTAGAATTAAAAAATCACCTGTTTCTATTCTTTTTTTTCTTCACTATTCCCCAGCTTCAATGGCCACCTACATTTACCCCAGGAGCAAAAACTGGACAGAGCTGGGAAAAATTCTCTAGTTGCAGAAGAGAGTTATAGCACCTCAATTTTAAATTTGGGCAGGAGAAAAGCTCTCTCCCAGCCCCATTTCCTGCCTTTGCAGAGGAGCAGTGCAAGGTGGGTGAGTGTCAGATTGAATCAATCCACCGTGTTCTCTGGAAAGTGGCACAAATTCCAGGTGTATTTGAGTCCCCCACTTTGTGCCTACCAGGAGCACGTCCAGTTTGTCCCGATTTCCTCACCAGATCCTCTCTAGGATGGACCAGGGACTTATCCCAAATGCAGATAACCTCTCATGGAATGAATCCTCAATTTCTCTTCAGCAACAAGCTCCACAGCATCAGACTAAATTTAAATGATGGCAATAATCAGAAATCCATAATATCCCATGATTATTGCCGAGCTTTGTTTACTTCTACAAACCTAATGCCATCTGATTAAATTTCACCATGTTTGCACATCACACCCTGGAGTTCCTCAAACAGCAGAAAATGAGATTGACTCTTCAACAGAAAGTGATAATGGGATGCAAATCCATCCATTCCCAATGTAGCAGATTGCATTGTTTGTCATGGATGTGGATCTCCAACTCTGGCACCAAACACGTCCTTAACTGGCTCACAGCTCGTCCAAAGAGCTTTCATTTAATATATTTATCCGCATGCATAATTGATTGAGATTTCTTGCATAATTGTGGCTTTTTTTATGAGTTTAATGGCTTTAGTTCATCAGTTGGGAATGGTGTGGGAATTGAGGCAGGAAAAGTCACGACCACGCAGACACAGAATTGACTGCCAAAAAATCCATGTTCAGCAGAAGAGATTCACTTTCCATGAATTATGTTCATTTTTAACCAATCTGCTGAGAAAGGTCACATCCAGAGCATGGATCAGAATTTTAAAAATAAAATATTTCTATTCAACTTTTCTCTTCCTGCTGCCTTTCAGGAACACAAATAATCAACAATACCAAAGTGTCCTCCTTTAGGGACCATTCCCCTTATCCTTGATCAAACAGCTCTTAAACTGAGTTTTCCATCACAGGGTATTTCAATCTCTGCCTGTGCTGTCTTAAAGTACACAAAAACTTCTGTCTAGGCTTCCAAAGAAGCCTAAATCAAGATTCACTGAATAATACAAAGCTGATCAAATCTCCTGCAGTGAATAAATGAGAAGCAGAAATGTTTGCTTCATTTTCTGGAATGAAGCATGGAAAAGAGTCTGTTGGGCTGGAAAAGACCCAATCCAACAGCTCTGTCCCTAAACCATCCCTTTTCCTATGATGCCTTCAGATGTAGAATCCTGGTAGAAAATTCCATGACACCCAAATCCATCCCTATTTAGAATTCCTGCAGTCTTAAATCACCCTAAACACATATTATGATAAATTAAGACTCCCCTAAAAGTGCTGAACTATACCAAACACAACAATATTTCTCCTAAATTCACAATTGGCTACTAGAGCTTTCCAGGTCCTCAAAATCCATTTTAAAAACCTATTTTCCTTTTTTCTTTTTTTTTTTTCCTAAGTTCAGAAACAGAAGCCTTTCCTAAAATTGCAGTGATACGAGGACAGTGATGACATCACAGTGAAGGAAAACAAGGGACAGAATAAACAGCAGCCAGAAGCTAAAGTAAAATTTTTCATGACCATTCAATGCCGGGCTGTAGAATTATCCCCTCACACAGAGGATTCATTATTCAGGCAGAAATTCAGGTAATTATGGTTATAGAGAACACTGAGTCTATTGGAAGTTTATAAGACCATAGAAAAATGGCAAATCTGGGGAGAAATCACCTTGGTGACGCATAGAAATGTGTGCATTTATCAACACCATGTTCAGAGGTTACCAAAATGTTCTTATTTGCCCAATTTCTTCTCTATTTTCCTGTTTTCCATGAGGATCATCACATCCCATTCACTGAGTCAGGCAATGCCAGCATTCTTGGTGAATTTAGTTCACCTGATGTTTATTTTGCTGAAAAATACCTTTTTTCATACTAAAAAAAATTATTAATGCATAGGAAATGTAATGATCTTCTAATAGCACAGTTAATTACTGATCTTTTTTCCTATTAGTGAAATGCCATTAATACCTCCCAACAATGAGCTCAGACAAATATTAGGAGGCATTTTTCGATGTCTTGTCCAGAATGTTGTGAAGATAATGATAAATAGACATTCTCAAGTGTGGAAAAGATAAAAATCTTTTAGTCCTTACTGTTTAGTCCTTAACTATAAGGAGAAAACAAACTCCTAATGGATTTTGACAGATAATGAAGTTGCAGGGATGAAAAAAACAAAGTGTGCTGGTTGTCTTTGATGTATTGTTTCTTGAGGTGGTACCACAGCCTAATTTTGCTGCTAAAAATCCTCCCTGATAAATCACTCGGTCGTGACATTTAAATGAAGGCAAAAAGAAGAGGCTTAAAATTAAGAAGTCTTTATGAATATGTTGTTGCAGTGGATAAATGGATTTATAGCAACAGCACAAAGATCAATATTTTCTATTAAAATGGAAAAGTGAATTTCTCCTTCACCCTACAGCCAGTGGGATGCAAGTTACTCTGAAAATACAGAAATGGGATAAATTGAAAAAATATCAGAATTAGGGCACTAAAAGTGGGAGTATTTGGGGTTAGGACACTTTTAATGAGTGCAGCCGTTACTTCTTAGAGTATCAGCAATCCAGATAAAATAAAGTTGGGGTTTTGCTGTCTGATGTTAAATCAATTCCCAAAAAGGGGAATGAAAATAAAACCGGCTCCTCCACGGAGCCAGAGCAGCCAAAATCAATGGGAGGAAGGTTTGGAACTGTGCCACAGCCCAGCTCCCCACGCCACAAGCCACATCCAGACAACCCATGGGCATAGAAAAAGTTTGTGTTCCCTGCTCTGAGGAGCCACTGGAGTGACACATCCCCAAAACCACTGGAGCCACTGGGGGAAAATGGGAATTAAAGTGGCAGAATTGGTCACACACTGACTTAAACTTGTGGGGTTTTCTCCTCTGGCATTAGGCAGGGCTGTGGAGCCAAGGGCTGGACATGAACCCATCAAACGTGGCATTCATTTCAGCTGCCAAAATTGTAGGGAAGGACACTCAGCCCACGGGATGAGGGGCGTGGGGGATGCTCCTGCCTTCCACCCAAGCTGGTTCATCCCCCTGTGAGAGCTTTGGAAGAGCCTCTGAGCTTAAACGTGGCTCCAGGGGACATGGAAATCAAATCTTTATCCCAACCTGGCTTATCATCCTGCTTCCCACCCCTTTGGATAACACCTGCTTGTTACCTGCACCAGAGTCCTGCAGTGGAAGTTCTAACCCAATAAAACCATAGAAAGAACTTAAAACTTCCCTTCTGAACCTGAGCAGAGCAGCAAAGGATTGTGCAGGGGGAGTAAATCCATTTTCCTGACCGAACTTCCAGGAAAATAATCATTTATTTCCCTGTTTTACAGCTCTGATTGCCACAGGGCTCCTTCTCCTGGTTCTCCCTGTCTCCACATCTCCCATCTCCAAGTCCTTTCCCACTTCCTCTGCCTGCAGTTTCCCAATAAGTCTCTTCTCCCTCACAGTTCCACTCCACAAGGGTTTGAAGTGACACGACAAGAGGAGAGGCACTAAACTGCCAGAGGGAGTTTGGGAAGGAATTCCTGCCTGGGAGGGTTTTTTGGGAAGGAATTTCTGCCTGGGAGGGTGATGAGGACTGGCACGGGCTGCAGCCAGCAAGAGTCACCCCTGATAGCATCATCCAGCTGCTTCTGCTGTGACAAAATAAACTTAACTGGACCTCCATTTATTTCTTATCCACCTCACAGCTAAAAATCCTGATCCAGGAAAGTCCATAAATAAGTTTCCCCTAAGTACAAAGGAGCTGGTTCCTTTCCATGAGGTCACCCAGGTGTTGAATAATCAGATATTCAGTCCTTGCAGAAGGGATGTGAAAGCCTCCAGGACAAACAGGAGCCCTGAGGGAGACTGCACCCACATGAACACGATATTTATCTGTACCTGATGCCTTGAGAAGCTCAGTCACACATAAATAATCAGAGCTAGGGCAGTGTTGAGATGAGACAACTGCTTTTAACCGGCACAGAGCTGCTAGAAAAATACTTTCAGCAACAATTTTCTTCATTTTTCCTGCTGATAAATTCCCTGGGCAACAACTTTCACCATTTTTCCTGCAAGCAAGCACATCAGTTTCCTTTCTATTTTAATTTTTGATAATGAAAAGCAGATTCTTTTGTATTATTTAAGTCCCCAGCCTAACCCTGGCTTTCAGAGAAGTCTGATTTTTGTTTCTGAAGCTCCCAGCCCCATCCACTTGTGCCACCAGTGGAAATCTGAAAGGGAAAGTTCAGCTGCTGACGATCCAAATTAAAATGGTTCCCTCCATTTGAAAGGATGTGGAATTTTCTCCTAGATTGAGTTTGACACTGTATCGCTAAAGTGAATATAATTCACTGTGATCTCCTTACCATTTAGAACCAATGGCCCATTCATGTGTAAATGCACAGTTAAAGGGGGAAAAAGTACAGCAAAGACAGACCATAATGTCATCTGTATCCAAGCAATCACTTCCATTGTGGTTCTGGGATAAAAGGAGAGGTAAATATTAAACAGAAAAGGGATTGTGGTTTCACAGGCATTCAGCGATGTCCATTTTAGAACAAAATCCAGTCACTCACTGCATTTCTGCTTTAGTCAACAGACTTGGGAATTAAATTCTGTTTAATACTGAATCCCACCTACTCTGCAGCCAGAAATTAAACATCCCTGCAGGCAATTATAATTCTGGATAATTTCCCACAAAAATATCCCAGAGCAGGAACCCTTAGTTGGGAGTGTGACCACCACAGTGAAGCAGCATCCTCAGCTGTGGATTCCAGGTGTGTTCTGAACACCAGGGCATGGAAAATGCTTCAAAGACATTTCCTTCTCTATTCACCAAGCCTAGGGCTGAGTCCTACAGCACTGAGGGAGTAAGGAGTGACTGATAGAAAGAATAATTTTAGAATGAGAAAAGTAGGAAAACAATGAAAGCCAGCCCTCAAATGAAATAATCATCAGGGCACAAATAAGGGGAAATGCCATGCAAGAGACAAAGGCAGAAGCCTCCCCTCTGGATGATTTTAGTGTAAAAGTCACTGATTTGGTTACAGACCCAGGTCCAAAGGTTCTTAGACACCACAGTTTCAACACTCAACGCTCCTGTGTGAGAACCCTGAGGCTCTTCCTGCAGTGCAAAACCTTCCACAGTGTTGCACTGGTTTGAAAAGTAGAATAGAAATAAGTAAATAAGCCAAGGAATCACTAAAATGGGCAGTAAATAATCTTTCCTTTTCTTCAGTGGTATTTAGGTGAGGGCCTAATCCTGCAAGTCCTTCCCAAACTGTGGAACTCAGGAAGGACCTGGGTAAAAAATTCCATAGGATTTTTTATTAGAGAAAAAAATCAGTCTGAGCTCATCTCATTTCCAATCTCTCCTTCCCTGTCACCATTTCTAATCTAGATCTGATTTTATGGAAAAGACTGCACTCCCTAAAGGGTCCAAATTGTGGGAATTCACTGCTGGAGGGTTTTGTTCCTGTCCAGCCCTGCCTGGCTCTGACTGCTGCCCGCTCTGGTACAGTTGTAGATGATTACAAGAGTCATTAAGCAGCATAAAATCATGCATGCTGGCTAATTAATGTGGAATTGATTCTCCTTTTAGTTTCATATTTTATGCCTGTTGAACTCCACTGGAATCAATAAAGGCAAGCTCAGTAAAGATTGCAGTAAAATTGATGTAAGTGAAGGACGTTGGGTTGGAGTTTAATGAGTTATAAAATCCAAAGAAACAAAGAGAAAATCAAACTTGCAGCTCCATGTATTTATTGTAATCGTACGTGACCAGGAGCATTTGGGAAATTTCCCTCAATATCAGAGTGCAAGTGACACACTGGAGGCTCAGTAGAGGAGAAATTAAAGCTCTCAGAGTGATGTAAAAAGGGATGAAACCCCCAAAAAGTTCAAGATGAGGCTCTGGAAGTTTCCATCCTTTACTCCTACCACAAACCCTCTCCAGATTTACAAAGAATCTTCCCAAACTTTCCTTCCATTTGCCAAGGGTTGCTATCTTCATCTCCTTTCTCTGCCCACCTTCAGTGTTCAACCCAGTCTCTGTCCTTACAGATCTCAAGTCTAAGTTAGGAAGTTCTAACCCAATTTAAACCACACAAAGAATTTTAAAATTACAACTTCACCTCAGCATCCTGCTATTAAAACTTGAGCCAACCAATATTTCATTGGTTTCCTTTCTCCCTTATCTCACACTGCCCCCTCAGAGCAGAGTTTCCCTAACTTTGGTTAAATACAACATTTTCAGGAGTGTCACCGTGCTGTGACACATGAAGTGGGGCTGTCATGTCACATTATGGGATGTGACACAACACAATTTGATGGGCAAACCTGATCTGACACTGATACCTCTAGTTTTAGCTTTTATATTTTTCATATTCTGTGCTGCTTTAGTGTGTGGGTCTGAGCTTCACATGAGGGGATGCTGAGCTCTGTGCACAGAGCAGGGAGACAAAACAATTCCTGCTCCAGCTGGGCACCAAGGACAAATGATCCCAATCTCAGCCCAGGAGCACAAACCCCGTGGGCTGCAGAGAGAAAAACAAGCAGGGTGGGACTGCAGGGGCTAAAGCTGGAATGGGATAATGAACTGCAAGGTGCAAATGGAGCAGAACTGATCCCAGGGAGAGACCCCGGCAGCGCTCGTGCATTTTGGGGCCATTTTGGTTCATCTTGGGTGCAGCCCTGGCTGGGCTCTGGTGCTGCCCAAGGTGGATCCATGGAGGAGATGCTTTGGATCAATCCCTGCTTTATTCTGGGACTCTGCCCAGCCTCTGCTTCAGGGCAGCCTGCACAAGGCATCACCACCTCAACTCCCAGAGATTTGTGTTTACCCAACCACGAGCTCGTGTCACCCTCTCTGTGAGAGATACAAACTAAATATTTGCTATTTTTCTGTTTCTTTTTTAGCTGTAGATTCAGCCCTTGACCTTTCAGGGCTGGCTGGAAATGAGCAGTGGCAGATTTGCCTGCCGTGAATGTTTTGACAACAATTGTGCTGATGAGAGGATCAAGTTGTTGCCGTGCTCAAAACCAACCTGCTCCGCACAAAAAAAAGAAGAGTTTGCTTCAAAAATAGTTGTATTTTACAGCCTTAATCATATTAGAGCTGGATAGAGCATGGCTTTCATTCCAATTCTTTCACAATTTTGGAAAGCCAAATCAGAAAAAAGCAAAAACTTCAGAAATTGTTGATTCCTCACAGAAAAAAACCAAACAAATAAATAAATAAATAGTCAAATTTCTAAAAGCTGCGCTTAGGTTTTTTGCCCTCTGAGGCATTTTCTGTGGATATTTCATGGCAGCTTTGGCTCAGATTCCCATCAAAAGTTAGCTCCAGCAATTAGGCAGAAATACAGGGATATTTCTGTCAGACACATTCCATGATAACCACAGCAACACATCCAGGCAGCCTCTCCTCAGGGCACATCTATTTTTTAAATGGAAATACACCCAGAATGAGCTGAATTTTCTTCAGCCTCCCAGCCCAGAGAAGGTGCAGGAAGGGTTCTTAATCCAGCTTTACTCATCTATTACAGCTCCATAAACTGTATTTGTCCTAAGGAGTCATCTGGAATTTGTAACAGGCCAAAAATGGAGCCTGGGTAATTGGTCTAAAGAGGTTTCTTATTTATCCTCCCCATTTTTATGTTTAATATGAATTATCCAATGCCAACCTCTCCAAATCACACAGGAGATGTTTAAAAATCAATTTTTCCCTCATCCCTGGTAATCAATGGGATTATTTTACCTTTGATGGCCATTTGGTCAGAGAGGTTTGAACCAAATTCCTGCTTATTCCTTCAGACAAATCACATGGATTCATCCCACTGGAACATCTGCAGCATCAAGAAGTGGCTAAATCACCCACCAAGGTGTGTGCACAGCTCAGCATTGCCTAAATTCTGCTGTAGGACCCTATTCCCTGGGATATATCCACTGTCTGCTTGCATCAGTGGGGAATTCCTCAGTGCAAGCAGCTGGATTTGCATCCAACAGAACATATTCCTCAGATCAGATCAAGAGTTTTGCCCAAAAAAAACCAAAAATTGCCTCATGCTTTAGGCTTTAGATTTTTTACTCCGCATGGAAAAATGACCAAAATTAACTCTAATATATTTTTAAATATCATGATCCAAGTCAGTGTTCAAAGGGGATTCTCTCAGAGGGTTTTATTTTTTCCTCCCCAAGAGCAGCTGCTGACTCACTCAGCTCTTAGTTGCTAAAATTTATGACAACAATAAAAAGTTGAAGTCAACCTTCCTTGGAGGATGGAGCTTGGGCTGGAGAGCATTCACTCAAAACCCAGGGAAGTGGCACAGGGAGAGGGATCCTGGGATGGTCCCAACCATCATCCCAACCAAATCTGTCTGCACTATTCCTCCTGGCATGCTCCAGGTGGTGTCAGGCTCAGGGAGCTCAGTCCCAAGGGATTTGGGCTCATCTGCAGCTCTGGCACGTGCTGAGGGGAGAACAGACTGAGCAGGAACCAGGAAAGGGCTCAGAAAGGGCTCCTGGAATTCTGGAATTGAAGGGATCCACATGGATCATCGAGTCCAACTCCTGGCCCTGCACAGGTGACTGAGGTGGGAATGGAGGTTGGAAATTGGGGTGGGGCTACTCTTCACTGCAGTCATCAAACTCGGGAAAACCACATTTTCCCTGGGAAATCCTATGGAATCCGAGTTTGGTTCAAGCATCTCCAACAAACAGAGTCCAGAGCCACTCACAACACCTGGGTGGTTCATCCACCCTCTTCACAGCCCTGCCTGTCTCTGGCCTCTTTATGTCTGATCTATTTGATTTACACTGATTGCATTGGCTATTAGGCAAAAAGGTGTGAGCTGAAGAAATATAATAATAAAAATATAATGATAAGTATAATATTAAAACTAATAATGATAAAGGTAATAAAATAATAAATATAATTACAATAAAATAATAATAAATACAATGATAAAATAACTATAATTTAATAAAAATAATAATGGTAAATATAATAAATATACTAATAAATATAATAATAGAATTATTGTAATATAATAAAAATAATGGTAAATATAGTAAGGATAAATTTAATAATAAAAATAATAATAATAATATAAAATAATAATAAATATAATGATAATTATAATATTATAAAAATGATAAATAGAATAATGATAACCTTGCACTCAGCAGGTCAAGCACCACATACCAAGCTTATCCCTACCAGTAAATTAAAATTAAATAGCAACCATTTGGTGAGAGATTTAGATTAAACATTGGGAAGGAATTGTTCCCTGTGAGGGTCCCCAGAGAAGCTGTGGCAGTCCCTGGATCCCTGGCAGTCTCCAAGACCAGGTTGGAACAGCCTGGGTCGGTGGAAGGGATGGCATTTGATGAGTTGTAGAGGTCTCTATCAACCCAAACCTTTTGGATTTTATGGAAATGGTCCCCTCTCCGTCAGTGGAGACCAAGGAGAAATGAGCTATTTAAGGGCAGCTTGCCCAGGAGGCAGCAGGGCTGGGAGGAAGGGCTGGAAGGACTGACCCCTGGCTGGGTCGCTGTTGGATGGGTCAGACAGCAGCAGTGACTCAGGCTCTGAGTCAGCCCCGCTGCTGCTGGGGCCTGCGAGAGCCCCCTCGTGTAAGCTGGCAATTTCACTTCATTAAGCAACCCACACACCCTAATTGGTGCTGGTTTATTCTGTGCCTCAGCCTCTCTGGGTCACCTCCTGCTCTGCAAAGCGTCTAAAAAAATCAAAGTCATTCTATCCTCCAGGAAAAGGGCTGCAGGGCCGTTATTACTGCACATTTCTGGGGGAGTGGGACATCACTGAGGTGTTTAATTAATTCCAAGTTACTTTTCTGACTGTTTAGTCGGCCTGGGAGGAATTTCCAGTGCTGTGGAATTATCCAAAGGAGCAGCAACAGGAAAAGTGGGATTTCTATTTCAGGAAGCCAATCCCCTTTGTGCAGGCGACTGCCTGAGCAGTTCTTCCCTTAATGAAGACACATTGATCATCTGCAGGAGCTTCTGTGAAACTGTTCTGTGTTTTCATGGCATCAGATTGGAAAAATCCGCCTGGAAAGTGGTGAGTCCCCATTCCTGGAGGGATGGAAATGCCACAGAGATGCTGCACTCGGGGACAGGACTCAGTGGGGAAGATGCCAGAGCTGGGTCAGAGGTTGGACCCAGTCCTAGAGTGTCACAGACATATTTTATGAAAAATCCTTTCATTAGGATCTTTTCTCCTGAGAAGCTTCAGCTTCTCCACGTTTTGCTCCTTTGGAATGTGATTTGGAGAATTGTTCACCCAGCATGTGAAATTGTTTTTACTTGATGACCAATGACAGCCACCTGTGTCAAGGCTGTGAGCAGTCACAAGATTTTATTATCATTCTTTTCTATTCCTTGCAAGCCTTCTGATGAAATCCTTTCTTCTATTCTTTTAGCAAAGTTCTAATATATAATTTTCTTTTAATATAATATATATCATAAAATAATGAATCAGCTTTCTGAAACATGAAGTCAAGATTCTCATCCTGGGACCCCTGTGAGCACCACCACACTAGAGGACTTTTCCAACCTGAAATTCCACAGTTCTGTGACTCCTGGGACTGCAGGACACAGCACACTGTGAAACACTTCTGGAGGAGTTTCTGCTCCCCAGCCCCAGCCCTGTGATCCCCTGGGACACTGGAAGCAGCTCCCAAGGCAGGAATCCCCAGCATTATCCAAACCCACACTCCGGGCTCCTTTAACTGCCTCCAACTGTTGATACAAGCCCAACAATCTTGTTTAGGTATTCATAAAGCATTAATAAATCATTAAACACTAATTATATTTCCTTTCTTTCCCTTTCCATTTGAGCTGCTCCCCTTGCTGGCCCTCTCTGCCATGAATATTTCCAGCCCCCATTCCAAGGAACTGTTCCACAAAGGATGGCTTTTAAATCATTTACCACTAACAAATGCTCTCAGCCATCCTAGCAGACAGCATCTGTTTATTTAAACGATCTGAGAGGACTCATTAATCCAGAGCACACAATAAAATTGTCACTTTGGGTCAGGAAATGCTGTTTCCAGCCTTGACAAGGCCCAAGCAAGATCATATCTTGTGCTCTTAAGGATTTACCCAGAGAATTTGGATCGAACCAGGACAGACACAAACCCCTCCCCACCTCTCAGAGCCAGACAAGCCCCAGCTCCTGCCCTGCTGAACTGTGAATTTCCAGCATGGTTAACTCCGTGAAACCCACACCCAGCATGGAATAAAGCCCATAACTTTTACTCCTATCCATAATTCAGAACAACCTTCAGGCATTTGCAATGGCTGAAATTAAATAGGAAATTAAACTATTCCCCCAAGGTGGCGGGATGGAGGCAAAAAAATGCATTTAGAAATAAGCACACAAGTAGTTCATGCTGCTTTTGTGGGGATTACTCAGCACAACTCCTTAGCAGTCCCCTGACACATTTTTTAGGATATTCCCTGAAGCACCCTGATTTTAAGCTGCCTTAATGCCTCCAGCACGTTCCCAGCTCCCCCTTCCAAAGGCATTCTCAGCCTGGAAAATTGTTTTTCCCCCATTGTAAATCCATAAAAACCACACCAGGCCTCTCCAAGGGCTGAAGTCCAGGTTAAAGTGCATGTTCCCTCCTTTTTGGGAGGTTTTTAATTAGTACAGAAATGAAATTTGCTGTTATTGTAGAGTATAAATGGAGATATTCCCTTTCCGTCAGGCCCTGCCTCAGGTAACCCTTTTAAAAGTGCTGATGCTCTCAAATCTCAGTCTGAGCTGAGACAAACATTTCCTTTTGCGAAGAAATAAAACCTGGAAAATGTTAAACCTGGCAAAATTTAAACTTGAAGTCAGGTAAGGATGGGGCACCTGCAGAGCCTGTGGGATACTGGGAATGCCCCAAATTTTTCATCCCACAAAAGTGACAAAATGGGAATTCAAGAAAGGGAAAAAAAAATCCAATTCCTGTGGAAGGCTTATAATCCTTCCCTTCCTGCTGGAATAAACTGACATTTTAGGAGTGCTACATTTATTTAAATGCTACCCTGGCATGTAAATATTTGATTCTATAATGATTATTGGCAGTCATGATAAAATAGCTCCCGAGTTCACCCCGTGAGTTTGTTTATTGCGTGAAAGGATTTGCCCAGAAGCAAATTTTGGTGGTGATGAGAGCTTGTATTGACACAGAAAAAATTAAATGGGAATTTTATTGTCATGAAATATCAGGATTAAGCTAATCATAGCCCAGCTGTCAGTGACAGAGAGAGGTTTATCAAAATACTGCAAAATTACAAGGTCGTGGAGCAGGGTTGGGTTTGGGTTTTTTTTCTGTGTCATTTTGATATTAGATGAGACAAGAGTCTATCCCAACAGTGCACTCATTTGCAATCTTTAACAGTTAACTGGGAAAATTCAGCTTTATGAACAGGAGAATATCAGTCATTAATCATTAATTATCAAACCTGAAGAGACAGCACCATCAGGCTGACATTCAATACTGAGAGGAGAGCCACGAAACCACGGTGTGCACAATAAGAGGCCCTAATTATTGAAGGAGTTACTCAATGGGGTGGTTGATCCTTTCAGGCAGTGCCACAGGAATCAGATTTGGGCCTGGTTTGAAGGAAAACGGTGCTTTGACAGCCAGGAGGGTGGGAAGGAGCTGGGAACAGCTGGGATGTGGGGCACAACATCCCAAAGCCACAATCCCAGGAATGCTTGGGTTGGAAGGACCTTAAATCCCATCCCATCCTGATGCCTCAGGATTGGAGCTTTTCTATTTCCATCTCTCTGTATCCCTGCAGTTCTTTAGTGTGTAACTCTGAACTCCACACCCAGGGTCAGCTGCTGCTTTCCCATTTTGGGCACACACAACAATTCCTCTCCAGGCCTGGCAATCAAGGACACCTCACTGCCTCAGGCCCAGAGATGGAAACAAAAGCGAGTTGGGGCAGCAAACTGGGGCTCAATGACTTCATTGCCTGAAGCTGGAATTGGAGGATGAACCCCCAAAGTGCAAATGGCCCAAAGTTATAAAAGTGTGAAACCCGTGAGCCGTGGGGCATTTTGGGTGTAGCCCTGGGGGGCTTGGGCTGCCCTGGATGTACCTGAAGGGCCTTCAGTCAATAGAACTGCTTTTTATTCCTTTAACTCTGTCTGCCCTCTGCTTTTAGGGAGCCCCAAAAGGCATCAATCCCATCCCTGCCATGGCAGGGACACCTTCCACTGTCCCAGGTGCTCCAACCCTAATATCCAGCCTGGCCTTGGGCACTGCCAGGGATCCAGAGCTCCTCTGGGAATTCCATCCCAGCTCCTCCTCATCCTCACAACCAGGAATTCCTTCCCAAATCCCATCTAACCCTGCCCTCTGTCCATTTGCAGCCATTCCCTGTGTCCTGTCCATCCATCCCTTCTCCAAAGTCTCTCTCCATCTTTCCTGCAGCTCCTCCAGGCCACAATTCAGTCACTCCAAACCTTCTCCTCTCCAGGCTGGACAACCCCAATTCTCCAGCCTTTCCTCCCAGCAACGCTCCTCCACCCCGCCTGGTGCCTCCTCTGGAGTCATTCTTCAAACATTTCCATGAAAAACTCCAAAAATTCCCATTTTCTCATGGAAACCACATTGGTTTGTCACTTTTAAAGCAATTCCCACTTGTCCTAAGCCATAACATTCCCAACACTTCCCTGCCCTCATACCACATGTTTATAACACACAAAGTTCCTGGTGTGGGTACCTGGGAAAGGTCCTGCCCCACCTCCCTCCTTAATCCTCACCCAGAACCTTCCTTTCTGTCCCACCCATGCCAAAGGCAAGGCTTGTCCTCTGGAGGAGAAAAAATAAATTAAGGGAATTGAAGGAAAAAAAAACCCCACCCTCAGATAGGAAAATGTCTCTCATGCTCTGGAAGCAGAATTTAGAGACTTCCTTTATCTGGGGTTTTTGTCCATCCCAAAGTCTCAATTTGTTCTTCCCTGATTGTTTTCTAACTTTTCCAATTATCTCAGGGGGGCATCAATTTGTTTTCAAAGTCAGGCATTAATTTAAAACAACACTTTGAGCAATCCCGCTTGTTTCTTTCTGAAGGTCTTTTTAATGGCACAAGCATCTGCATAGCCCATCAATCTTCCCTCCTGGATATCTGGAGAGCCATCTCTGTCCTTACAGAAAGGCTGCTCCAGGAGTATTTATTAATTCCAAAAGATTCTGATATCTCATTATGCCTTACCTGGAGAGCCTCTTGCTGGCTGGGAGACACGTGGGGAAAGTTTTGCTGCAATTGTCTGCAGCTTGACTTTTTTCTCCCTCCAAAATTGCCACAGATGTAATAGAAATAATTGTAAATAATGCTGATTAACAGTAATATCATTTTAGTGGGCCTGAGGGAATATAGAGCTGGGCTCTCCTTTGGGGAAAAGGAGAATCATTTCTTTGTATTTGTACCCTGTGAAATCCTACAGTGCTTATTTCAGATATTAATTGGGATTATCCAGGTAATTCTCCCTACTGGCCTTAACTGTTGATAACTGAGTTTGTTCCTGAAAAAAGATTTGCTGGGATGAGTGGAAAAACGGGATCAACAGCTTTTAATCCACTCCAAGAGATGGACTTGGCTGCTCTCCCCCCATTCCCTTCTCTCTACCCAGAAATAACCCAATATTTCCACACCTTTTCTCTCCTTTTTAACCAAAATTTGAGAATTGAGACTTAAAATCAGCAGGAAATCGGCACCCTGAACAACCCAAAGTTTTCCAAATGCTTCCAGGGAGACTGTTCTGTTTCCCTGAAAATATCCACCGTAACTTTCTGGAATTAATCTTTTAAAGAACCACAACTTCCTTCCACTGAATGCTTGGGATATTTTGGATCTGCAATTAATCTCTCCAGAAATTACAGACAACTCCTTAAAATTATTGGGGAAAAGGAATCCCAGAGCTTGCAGAGTCCACCCCAACCACACCATCTCCTCAAGCCCTAAATGAAACAGCTCATTACTAACTCAATAATTAATTACAGTATCTTCTAAGACTTTCCCCTTATAGCATCAAGGAAATGAAACAGAACGAGAAAGAGGAGAGGAAAATCATTTCCACCATCCCCTTATTAAAGTTCCTATTGCAACACTGCAGGTGTTATTAAAATACAATAAAAATGCAAAAGGTCAGATGTGAGAAGGAAATATGGAAGGATTGTACTTGAAAAACCCAAATATTAAGCAGCTGATGCAGGAGATGAGTCAGAACCCGGAATAAACTTAAATTTTGTATTGGGAGGGCAATACCCCCATTTTTTACCTTAATTGAGCCTCAGGATTATTATTTAAATTTGGGGTGTTTTTCTTTATGATAAAAGTACCAAAACACCCATTTTCCATGGGAATTATGCAGGGTATTGCCAATAACCAGGAAATCAAAGGGACATTTCCTGCTTGGTTTCCCACATTGGTTTCTCTGTGTCAGGTCAATAACTGAGCTCCAAATTGAAAATGAACATTCAAAATCTGTTTACAATCCTATTTTAATTAAAGAAAGCACCTTACAGATGATTAAATGCAATTAATCACCATTTGTGGTCCCAAGGAAATCCTCACTCACAAAATATCAGTGAGCTTTGTATGTTTTATAAAAGGCTCCAGATCCTTTTTAAGTGAGGTCCAGAGTAAAACCCCAATTTTGTGGCATTCCCACAAATGTCATTATAATCAATTTTATATAATTTATTTCTTTTTTTGTAATATAAATATTATTATGACTTTTTATAAAATTATTTTAGACTATAAATATATTTGTGAAGTAATAAATATACACATGCTAATAAATATACACACAAACCAAGTTTATCATGGAATACTCCAAAAGTAAAATTACTGGAAAAATTCTCCAAAACTAAAAGTGCTGGAAAATTATCACCACTTACCCACCAGGACCAGGCCAAAAGTAAAAGCTGGCATTTCTCTAAGTGAAATAATTCACTTTTCACATCTCTGCCACTTTTTAACCCTGAAACACCAGCTGAGAGCTGGGGATGGAAGCACAAAACTTTTCCTACCTTTACCTCAAACTCCACCTCATGCCAAAAGCCGCTAATGAGGCTTCCCTTTAATTTCTGGCTGCATTAAAGAAATTTAATTTGGCCACAATTGCAGGCAGCTGAAAATGCAGAGCCTTTCTCACCTTGCATTAAATCCCAGTTTTGTTGCATTAATGGTGAGTGATCACTGAGTTGCATTTATTATCCAGATTAATTTCAGCTAATTTGGGGACAAATTCTGCCCCCCATTGCAGGGTGGTGACTGCAGGAGAGCAGCACCACCAGCAGAAATAGTTTCCCTGGATTGCTCTGGGAATCTTGCTCTAATTCCAGGATGTGAAGTGCCACCACTGAAACACAGAGCGAGTTAAAGGGGCTCAAACTTCCTCAGAAATCTGAGTGGATTTCCTGTTTCAGGGAAATAGTCTCATTTCTGATGATGAATTTCAACCAATCTCAGAAAAATCGTTAATTAAATATGCAGGGGGGATAAGCATGGTGAGCTTAATTAGAGAATGTGTCCAGATTGTTTGAAAAGCTGCTTTTTTTTGTTTGCTTCTTTGCAACTGTTACACTACCAAAGAAAAATATTGCAGCTTCAAGGGGGAGAAATCTTTCCAATGGGAGATCTCCAAAACCAGATTTAAATTGGATCTTGGGAAGGAATTGAGGAGGGGCTGGGATGGGATTCCCAGAGCAGCTGGGGCTGCCCCTGGATCCCTGGCAGTGCCCAAGGCCAGGCTGGACATTTGGACTGGGAGCACCTGGGACAGTGGGAGGTGTCCCTGGATGAGCTTTCAGATCCCTTCCAACCCAAATAATTCCACAAAATGTAGAAATATCAGAGAAAGTATGAACCTGCCCTTGTAGAAACCAACATAATAAGAAATCTTATTGCTATTTTGATTTACCTAAGCACATGGATGGCTCCTGACCCAAATTACTTATTGGAACAAAATAAAATACAACTTCCCATGGCATTAAGAACAACCATCTCAAAGATAAGAAGAGGAAAAGTTATTTTTTCTTGTTAAAATGCGGCTGTAATTTTACATTCTCTCATAACTGAAGCCTGAGAGTCCATTTCCTAGGAATATTTTTTATTCCATTAAAGCTCTCCCTATGGCTGCACACACTGATGCATGAAAGCAGTGGTTTGGGATGTTATTACATTCCAAAAGCTGCTTGCTACTTTCCATTAAAAAGGGACAGACAGTGGAAATAACATTTTTAGGGGGGAAAAACCCACACCTGGAGAATATTTTGATAACCGTGGTTATCAGGTATTTCACCTCTGGAAGTGAAAGGAGTTTTGACAAAGCAGCACAGGGGAATTGCGAGGGCATCACCATGGGATGATGTGTTGGGAAATTCAATCTTTGTCTGGGCAGGAGGGTCGGGAAAAATGTCAAATTCAAAAGCTCCCATTTTGTAAGATATTGAGAATTACCTAAAATTAGGGACTAGGAGCTTTGCAGCTTCCCAGGCACATCATGTGCCAAAGAAGATGTGACAGTCAGCAAAAATATGCCCAAACTGCAACGAGAGTCTGAATGGAACCATTGATGGAGGAATTCCATCCACACCACCCTCCAGCTTCGGGGAAACTCAAGGATTCCAACATCCCTGAAGTGCCCAAGGCCAGGCTGGAAGGTTTGGAGCAACCTGGCATAGGGGAAGGTGCCCCTGCCTGTGGAACTGGGTGAGCTCTGAGGTCATTCCCACCCCAAACCCTTCTGGTTTCCATGGTTCTTCCATGATCCTTGTCCTGCCCCATGCCTGATCCCATTTCAATTGTAACATCAGATATCCTGGCACAACATCCCTCTCCCACCTGGATTTGGTATTTTTAAGGGACATCCCTGCAATCCACACACGTGGAGTTAAATATTCATTTTATTTATATAGTGGATTTGAGAGCAGAATGGTAAATTTAGAAGGAGAAGCTTGGACTGATTCCAGGGCTTTATTTTCCTGTTGCCAGTATGAGCTCCTTATTCCTCGTCCATAATTCCAGCAGGAGGGATAAGGTAGGAAGCACAAGAAAAATCCTGCAAAGTTTCTCTCTGTGAGGAGAATCCATTTTCCCTCCTCTCACACAGAAAATGTTTATTCCACAGAAGGCTGAAGGCATTGGCTAAGCAGAAAAAGCTCCCGCTCATCCCAACAACTGGAGTGATGCAAAATGTGGCGTCAGGAAGAAAATGTGCTGGTGTTCTCCTAATTATGCAAAAATGCTTCCTCATCACTGTGTGAACTCTGCTAAAAGTCAGTTTGCAGCTCTAATTGTTCCTTTGGGCTCCCCAGAGATGGGGATGCTGCTCCCTCCGTGCCATCCCAGCTCGGATCCTGCAGAGTGTGGGAATGTTCCTCACTCGGGGTCACCAAGTGTGGGGTGTTCTCAGGGGTCCCAGGACCAGGGAAGAGATGAGAATCTTGACTCCATGTTTCAGAAGGCTGATTTATTATTTTTTGATATCTATTATATTAAAAGAAAATGATATATTAAAACTACACTAAAAGAATAGAAGAAAGGATTTAATCAGAAGGCTAGCAAGGAATGGAAAGGAATGAATGATAATAAAATCTTGTGACTGCTCACAGCCTCATTGGTCATCAAGTAAAAACAATTTCATGTGCCGGGTAAGCAATTCTCCAACTCACATTGCAAAGCAGCAAAACATGGAGAAGCTGAAGCTTCTCAGGAGAAACGATCCTAATGAAAGCATTTTTCATAAAATATGTCTGTGACATGCAGAGGAAATTCCAGGCTATTCTGCAGTCAGGGAAGGTGGCAGTGGGAAGGAGCTCTACCCTTGGTCCCCACACCCTCACTCTCTTCCATCTTCCTGGGAAGGAGCAGCAGCACAAAGGGGATGATCATTTTCTAAATCGGACTTGAAAAGGGGGGATAAACAAATCTAAATTTGGATTTTTTCAGTGAGAGGAAGGAAAGTTGTAAAAGATGCTGAATTACCAGAGCATCTGAGGCTGGAGAGCAACAAATAAAAGAAACTGAGAGCCCAGCCCCAGCTTGGTGGCCATTCCCAGACCCCCAGCGTGGTTTGTGCTGCGTGATCGGGACACTGGAATAAATCAGGACATTTTTATCCATGTGCTCCCGTCATGAATTTGGAGCATTGTGGAGGAAACCTCTTGTCCATGACAAACACAGGGAGCTGGGCTGGCCGAGGGCTGGCCATGGAAATAAATGTATTTTTACCCTGCTGTTGGCTCAGGCTCAGGCTTTGCCATCTGGAGCAGCAAATATTTCATGTGAAGAGGGCTCTTGACCAGGCTTCGGATTAGACTGGAAAGGTTTGGCAGCAAATCTCCACGAGGCTGCTCCCAGGAATGACTTCAGCAGGCCTGGGGAGAAGGGATGGGGACTCAGCACCCCTGGCACTCCCAATCTGCCAGGGATACCTGTGGCCAGAGAGAGGGGAAAGTGCTGATATTCCAGCTAAATTTGGGGTTTTTTTTAATGGAGGCCGCAATTGAAAGAACAGCTCTTTATATTCCTGATAATATCCGTAGCACCCAGCTCAGGGCTGGAATCAAAGAGCTGCAGTTTGCCCAGGGAGGGCCCTGCTCAGCATTCCCCGCTGCCAGAAATCCCCATTGTCTCCAGCAGGAGCTTTGCCTGCCTCAAACAAAAGGAATTCTGAATAGGGACAGAAATAACCCAGCACAACCCCAGGCTCTCCATCATTCCCCACTCCCCGAAGCCATGGGCTACAACCTGCCCTGTTCCCAGGAATTCCTGCAGATATCCCACCTGTATCCCAGATTGCCCAATTCCCATCACCTCCAGCTCCATGGGAACGATCTGAGACCTCAGTTTGGGCCAGAATTGATGTTATTTGGGGAAATATAAGATTATTATTGAAGTGTCCAAGGCCAGATTGTAAGGGCTTGGAGCAACCTGGGATAGTGGAAAGCTCCTGCCCATGGAACTGGAATCTTTAAAGGCCCTTTCCTGTTGCAGTAAGGTAGAAAAATTATAAAGAAAAGCCTTATAAAATCAGGCCTGCTCTGGCTGGCCTGTCATTTCTGCTAAGTCAAGGTATCCCTCTGCAATTCCCATGTAAAGCAATCCTGGTGTGAGCAGTTCATTAACAGAACAATCCATTCCTGGGAAAAAACAACCAGCACCTGGATAAACTGTTTGTACACCCTCAGAAAAATGAAAACTCTCTCTCACAAACAACTTTTCAGCACCTACACACCAAGGGTTTGAGTGACCAATAAATACAGAATAACAACTTGTTACTGAGCAATAAAGGGATTAGCAAGAGAGCTCCTGACCCATGGGAGTCACACACAGGTCTGTAAAACTGGATAAAAAGGAGTTATGTGAATAAAGAATGATTGGGGGTTTTTTCCACCCTGAAGAAAATGGAGTCTGTGTGATTTATTCCCATACTTTCCAACCCAAACTATTCCATGGTTCCATATAACAGTGACACATTCGAATGAGTATAAAGCTGGTGAGGAGAAGAGGATGAAAAGCTGGAGAGGGAAATGATGGCAGGGTTTGCCTTTCCCTATGTCAGCAGCTGCAGTGTGTACAAATCCCAAGGAATTTTTTAAAAAATGAAAATTGCTAGCAATAAGATCATAATCTGGAAACACCTCTGAGCTGAGAACAATCCATACCAATGTTGTGTTTAATCAAGCAGCCAGAGCTCCCTCTCTTTCTGGAAATCATCCCCAAACTGGGGCTGGGTCATCCCTGCTGCTCCAGTTCTCCCAGGGAAAGTCCCAGTGGGGATTTACCATCCTTACCCACGTGGCACACGGGCAGAGGTGCTTTTAGTGTCTGCTTCCCAAACCGGGGTGGGATTTCCTTGGAAGGTGCAGATGAGAACAGGATTCAGTTATCCTCTGGGAATGGAGGAAACAAGAAAAACTATTAAAAAATAACTCCCTGAATCCCCCAGGATTTGTCTTTCTTTTCTTTAAGCCATTCTAAGACTTTAAAAATTCCACATTCTATAAAAAGTCAGTCCATGTGTCTTTATCTTATTGTTTTGAGTCATTCTCTTTGAAAATACCATTTTTATTAAAGCCGAGTGTTCTGGTTTCAGTTCAGGGGCCCATTTAAAAATGAGAGTTTTTATTCTTTTTTAATAGGAAAGAGAGTAGGAGAAAAGGGGAAGGAGATGGAAGAGGAAAAGGAAAAGGAAAAGGAAAAGGAAAAGGAAAAGGAAAAGGAAAAGGAAAAGGAAGTTTTCTTCCCTTTTTCCCCAATTCCCAAAATTTTATCATTGTAAATGAATGTTTAGGTCTTACACTGAATATCAAGGTAGGATTTAATGCAGAATTAATGGGATTTATGGTCAACTTTCTGCCTCCAGGAAAAAGAAAATCCCAATTCTTTGCCTATTTTTTACTTCTCATTCATTTTAATTTTGCCATTCTGGAATTATAAAATGGGTGCTGAGATTTGTGACAACCTTGGGAATGAATTCATAGACTTGGGATTTGAATTTTTGTGGGGGTGCTGATGATTGAATATATATATATATATACTTATAAAATATTATATAATATAAATAGATATAAATATATAGAATAAATTGAAATACATTGCATAATATAATAATATATTACATGAGATATATATAAGTATACATATATAGAGTATATTGCATAATATAATTCTATATAATCATAATTTCATATTGGATTTTTACCCTGACAAGAAGAGCTTTTGTAGGACAGAAGATTCCTTTTTAATGTTTCCCCCTTTTTTCCTCTTTTTCCCTCTTTCTCCTCAGTTTTTCCACTTTTCTTTCCCTTCTGTCCAGGACATTAATTAGGATAAGGATAATCACTGTTTTCCCCTATGGTGAGAAGTTTCAGGACCTTTACCATGTTTCCTTCTCCCTCCTAACTCAGCAGTAAATTCTCCCATCATTGACAAGGCCTAATAAAAATGCAGAACTCTTTTCATAATTGTTGGGAAGTTGGAGCCCAATCAGATTCCCAGCACTGTCTCAGCAATTTTGGAACTGGAATTTCCATTTTTTCTTTCCATTTCCCATCTTTTCCTGTCTTTTTATTTTAATGGGTGAGCATGGCTTAACTCAATGCTGATTTGAAAGCACCATTCACTTTTCTTTTATTGGGAATTAAAAATTTGTTTGAGATCAAATTTTTACTTTATTATTCAAATCCTCCACTTTATATGGGAAGAGGTGAATATTTGCCTTTTTTCTCCTACATTTTGCAGGAAATTTGGGGGTTTTCTGGGTTAACTTCCCAGAGTTTTGCCTTGTTTATTTTCAAGTAGAGAGATTCTAAATTTACCTTAAAAAAATATTCTGGAGCTGCATTTCCCTTCCAAGCAGTTTCCGTTCCCAGCTCACACAAGTTCTGTAGTTTTATATTAAATCCTTCAACTCAGACAAGATGGGCCCTTGTTTCTGGATGGTTTCTCCTGCTTTTTCAAAAATAAATATAAATAAAGTGCTGCCGTGGGGTCGGGAATATCCCAGGCTGTGGTCCTTGGGGTCCAAGGTGCCATCTTGTGTTCACACACTGCATTTCAGGAATTCTTCCCCCTCAAATTCCTCAAAACCTCAGCTCCTGCTCACCATGGAAATGCTTGGAGAGCTGTTTATATAGGCTCAACACTGAATTATTGGCAAATTGAAACAGCAGCGAAACCATTTCATAACAAATAAAGCTGGAGATTTATAAATATGAGCTGCTCACACAATGAATTCTTGGGGTGTGGTATTTTCAGGGTTCCCAGGATGAAGGAGGGAATTGGGAATCTGACTCCATGTTCTTAGAAGGCTAAGTATATATATATATTATATTATATTATATTATATTATATTTATATTATATTATATTATATTATATTATATTATTATGTTATGTTATGTTATGTTATGTTATGTTATGTTATATTACATTATTTATTATAATTATGCTATACTAAAACTATACTAAAGAATAGACAAAGGATACAGACAGAAGGTCTAACAAGATACTAATTAAAAACTCGTTGACTGCTTCCAGAGTCCAACACAGCTGGCTGTGATTGGTCATTAAGTTAAAACAATTCACATGTTGGATAAACAATCTCCAACCGCTTCCCAAAGCAGCAAAACACAGGAGAAGCAAATGAGATTTTTTTTCTCTGAGGCTTCTCAGCTTCCCAGGAGAAGAAATGTTGGCGAAGGGAATTTTCCAGGAAATATGCCAGTGACATTGGGGTTTACTGTAAAACCCACTGTCCAGTTCCTCCAGCGGGGTGCAGGTCTGGCTGTGCCATCATCCCTCTCCCAACAGGATGAATCTCAGGGGAATTAGAGATGCTCAAATTGAGCAACTGCTCCAGCAGAGCCACAGCTGGCACTGCAGGAGGGCCTGAGCCCCCAATGGGATGGGGCTGTGCCCCCACCCTGACACACAGGGGGGCAGCTCCTGCTCTCACTCTGGCACTGCTGTGTTGTATTACTGCATTTTTATTTTAATTTTCCTAATAAAGAACTGTTATTCCTACTCCCAAATCTTTGCCTGAGCGCCCCTTAATTTCAAAATTAGAATAATTCGGAGGGAGGGGGTTTACATTTTTCATTTCAAGGGAGGCTCCTGCCTTCCTTAGCAGACACCTGGCTTTTCAAACCAAGACACCCAGATTTGCTCCATCCCCTTTTCCTGCTCAGTGCTGCCAAAATGCAGCTCCACGTTCCCTGCCCTGAGCTGCAGTGACAGACTGACAGGTGCTGGCAGCGAGGGGCCAGAGACAGCAGGACAGGTTTGGCTTTTCATGGAATTCAGGAAGGCACAAAAGCAAGGCAAAGCAGCAGCACGCGCAGCTCCAGGAGGCCTTTGGCAAAGCAGCCTTGAAAATGCAAAATTCCAGAATGTTTGATTGGGAAATAAAGAGTTTTGTCTAAAGAGTTGGTTGTAATTTGCTGTCACAGACCTGGATATTCTCACTGCTACCAAATCTTCACCTTGTCATTCGTGTGAGGTTTGTGGTTTATTGTGAGTTTGGGGTTTATTGAGAGTTTGTGGTTTATTGTGAGTTGTGGTTTATTGTGAGTTTGTGGTTTATCGTGAGGTTTGAAGTCTATTGTGAGTGTGGTTTATTGTGAGGTTTGAAGTCTGTTGTGAGGTTTGGAGTTTATTGTGAGTTTGTGGTTTATTGTGAGTTTGTGGTTTATTGTGAGGTTTGGAGTGTATTGTGAGTTTGTGGTTCATGTAAGGTTTGGGGTTTATTGTGAGGTTTGGAGTTTATTGTGAGTTGTGGTTTATTGTGAGTTTGTGGTTTTTTGTGAGGTTTGAAGTCTATTGTGAGTGTGGTTTATTGTGATGTTTGAAGTCTGTTGTGAGGTTTGGAGTTTATTGTGAGTTTGTGGTTTATTGTGAGGTTTGGAGTGTATTGTGAGTTTGTGGTTCATGTAAGGTTTGGGGTTTATTGTGAGTTTGTGGTTTATTGTGAAGTTTGGAGTGTATTGTGAGTTTGTGGTTCATGTGAGGTTTGGGGTTTATTGTGAGTTTGTGCTTTATTGTAAGGTTTGGACTTTTTTGTGAGGTTTGTGGTTTATTATGAGGTTTGGAGTTTATTGTGAGTTGTGGTTTATTGTGAGTTTGTGGTTTATCGTGAGGTTTGAAGTCTATTGTGAGTGTGGTTTATTGTGAGGTTTGAAGTCTGTTGTGAGGTTTGTGGTTGATTGTGAGGTTTGGAGTTCATTGTGAGTTTGTGGTTTATTGTGCTCAGCAATCTGAACCCTACAACCTCCTGCAGGTTAAAATGTGGTAAAAAAAAATAAATCAGCCACTTTAGCACAAAGCTGTGCCTTAGCATCTACTGCCACTTCATTTAGGTGTGTGTTTGCATGCAGAAAATGCTGATTAAAAGGTAATAACTCCTTCCATGAGCTCAGGGAAACATTGTGGGGTTGGATAGGAAGGGCAGTGCCACCCCTGCCATGGCAGGGACAACTTCCACTGTCCCAGGCTGCTCCAAGCCCTGTCCAGCCTGGCCTTGGGCACTGCCAGGGATCCAGGGGCAGCCACAGCTGCTCTGGGAATCCCACTCCAGTCCCAGGGAGGAATTCCTTCCTTTTTCTCTTCCATCCCTGTCCTGTGCCGGTTTGAAGCCGTTCCCCTTGTCCTGTCACTCCATCCCTCATCCAGCCAAGTCCCTCTGTGTCAGCCAAGCTGTGAAACACCAATGCCGGGACCCTCCCTGGCTGAATCCTGTTGGGATTCACTGCTCCTGAGCTTGGAGGAGCTAATCCTTGAATATTATCCAGCTTTCCTCCCTGCAGGCCTTAATCCCAGGCTGCTGAACCAAGCAGATCAGTTTGTCAGCTCAGTTATTATCAAAAGCAATAAGCAATGCTGCTTGCACTGTAAATAAAAGGGGGGAAAGCAGCAGATAACAAAATCTCCTACTTGAAAATAAGAGAAAACTGAATTACAATTGTTCCTGCACAATCCTAATCCTCTCAGGACCAATGAAGCCCCACCATTCCACACCCCTGCAGGAACAGCCCAAAAGTGCCCATGTCCAGCAGAGATTCCCATGCCTGGAGCTCAGCCATGCAGGCAGAGGTTCAGGACATTGTGGCACAAGCATTTAACAGCACATCTTCCCCTTATCTGTAGCTTTTTGTATCTTTTTTTTTTTCCATAAAATTCACATTTCAACTCCAGCCATCAACTGCTTCTCCCTGAGGGGTGAGCAGGAATCAGCAGCCTCGTGAAGGGAACCTGTTCCCTGGGAAATCAGCATATCCTCCGAGGGGGAAGATGGATGAAAAGAAGAAATCCTCCCAAGAGATGGCAAAGAAAATCCTTGTTATTCCTCATACATTGCAGTCCTTGTTCAGTCTCTCCTGGATGAAAAGTTAAACTTGACCTTTGTGTTCCTGCCAAGGTCAGCAAGTGCTGCTCCTGCAGCTCAGACTTGCCTGGGGCCTGCTTTGCCTCACACAGCAAAAAAATGTCATATAAAGAGTCTCAAAACTTCCAGAAAAGGAGGACAAATTGAAAAGTTTGGGCCTGTTCTCCATAATTGTCATTTTTCCCTGCTCTTCCATCCATCTGGAGGGAATCCTTAGTTTGCAGTGGTGGGAATGTGGGTTTGGAGAGGCTGTGGTGGATGTTTCCCAAGGATTCTGCTCCAAACCAGCCCTGTCCTCCATCACCCTCCAGAATTTATCCCTCTGGATGTGTTATCCTCGTTATTTTTTGTCCAAAACACAGAAAACTGGGTTACATCCCATCCTCCAAAGCAGCTTCCAATGGCTTACATCAGCCAGTCCATGCCTGAGATTAAAAGTGAATTTCTGTAGCCAAAGCAGGAGACAAAACCATTCCCATGCTGAGCTGCACGCAGGAAAAACACAGCCCAAGGAACTTTAATAAAGAGCTGTGCTCCAAAACCATTATTTTTATATTTAACTAAGGCTTCATAATGTCATTAAAAATTTAGGTCAAGCACACGATGTCCAAAGGTTCTCAAGGAACACGAGGATAAAATTATCTGCCAGGAATTGATGTCCACTGTTGGGCAGCAGCAGGTAGCAGTTAATTGAAAAGTGCCTTATCTCTAATTATTCTGCTCCATCCTCCTTAGCAGCCCCATTAGAGTGAAAACACAAGAAACAGCCTTAAATATTCTTGAGCCTGATGGAAAAAAGAATATTGGGAATGGTGATACACTCTTATGTAATCCACGTTTTCCAGAGGCTGCTCTGCAAAGCTCTTTTTTTTTAGGCTGTATCCATGATGTTTTCTGAGGCAGGCCTACACATTCCTCGATGTTGCTGCCACAAATATAAAATTTAATTTCACTTTAGTTTGGGTTTTGGGTTTTTTTTGCTTCTGGCAGCCATGTGGTCTGCGGGTCCCCCATCCTTGGGAATTCCACCTGGAATAAATAAAATAAAACAATTTTTTATTTTATTTATTGCAGCAGAATAAACAGATTTTTCCAATCTATCCACCTATCTATAAGTGCTTATCAGGACCTCTCTTGATTCATATCCTGATACGAATTGAGAGCTGAGGATAAAACAGCCCCAGCCATTTCAAGTGAGATTATTCTGAAATTAAAGTGAGATTATTCTGAAATTAAAACCCCACTTTAATACAGGGATCATTCTCCCAGCTCTGCCCTAACAAAACTTTGTGGCAGTGACAGAGAGGGAGAACTTGGAGGCTGGAAAACAAGATCATGGAATGATGCTGAGTTAGCAGGAGCATAAAGCAAAGCACGATAACTGATTTTTCCAATTGCGTTTCATTTGGGGAGTTTAAGACTTAAATAAAGAGAAAATCGTGGAAACTTCTTGGAGCCAGAAGCCATTAGCAGACTCTAACTCTATATTAGTTTAAAGGGATTCTGTCAAGTGCATTTTGAGCCTTTTAAATTTTTTTTCCATGTAATTAATGTCCCTGCAACATTAGTTCCAGTGGCTTTGAAGCTGGAAAATGGTGTTTGCTTCCTTCTTGTCCCTGACATTGCACCTCCCCTCACAGCTCCTGTGGAGACTCATTCCAGCTCTAGTTTGATTTCTTTATTTGGCCCCAATGATATTCCTGATTCCTGCTTTCCCTCACATCCCCCAGATCCTCTCCTGGGGTTTGGGACACTGACAAACTCATCCGGTTCCATTTAGAAATGTGAAACAACATTTGGGGCTCTGTTTGGGCCAAATCTCTTTTAGAACTGTTGGGGAAAGTATTAATATTCACAAATTTCATTACTTAAAAAATATGGATTGATTTTTCTTATTTTCCTCTCATGAAGCTGACCAGCACTGCAGCTGGTGGGATACAGAGAATTAAGGAGCAGCTTCAGGTGCCTGAGTTCCCAGGCAAAATTCCTTCATCTGGGGAAATTCTGATTTATTAAATCCAGAAAAACCTGCTGAAATTCCAACTGCTGCACTCAGATGTGTCCAAGCAGCAAACCCAGCTACTTTTCCAGAGTTAAGGACCAAGTTTGGAAGTTAAACCTGGATATAAATAAGTTTTGCGGTAATTAGCATTCCAAACGCTCTGTGGCAATTCTGCCTGGAACATTGTGTTATCACTCTCCTGCTCTTAACATGACTTTGGGGGAAAATAAACACCTCCAAAATGTGGAGACTAAGCTTCAATTCCTTATTTTTGCCATGGATTTGGAGGTCCCTTCAGTAGAGGATTTTGCTGCCTCCATGAGAGAAGCACAAAATTGTGTTAACAGTTTTCCTCTGCTGAGCATCTTCCCATCAGGGATATTTCAGTTCTTGTTCCACACTGGGACACTGTGGGATCAGTGCAGATTCCAGCTGCCAGGAAACACAGGAATAACCTGTGTTTACAGCACCAAATTGAATTATTCAGGCAGCTAAACAACCTGAAAAAGCCATGAAAAGCAGAATTTCCTCAGTGCCCTGGGTGCGCTGCTCCCTTTGGAAGGAGATGGGCCCCGTTAGATTATCCAAAGATCAAGAATGATCCAGGAAAATTATAATCTTATTTAGACTTCTGATGCTTTTATGGTATTAAAGAATAAAAAAAAAATGCTGTGCCCTAAGTTAGCACAATTTATCTGCCACAGATTTCATATCATTTATTTTGTAACATCGATTCACACCGAAATCTCTCTCAAGCAAAATTGCTTTGAATAATTTTAAACCTCTTGATTTTTCTGGCAAGAGTTTATTAACTACAGCATATTTTTTAAAGCCCTCTCAATTAGAGCTTCTTTTATATGAAATATTTGCAATATTTCTGAAGATCTTATAGAACCAGCCCCACTGCAGCCACTTTTTCCATCCATGCAGGAACCACTGGGCTCCAGATGGGCTCTGACCTAAATCCTTCAGTGGTCAGACTCCCAGGGCTTCTTCTGAGTCCTTCTCAAAGTCACTTTGTAAACACTGCTGCTTTAAGGAGCATTTTAAGGGACATTTTCCACAGGGTCACAAGTGGCCTGAGCTTTTGCTTCAAGCCAGAACATGGCATGTGAGATATCTTCAGCAGAGAAGATTTTTTTCCCCAGCAAAACTCCGACTGCCTCCTTCCCCTGGTGTCCAAAATTGATGTTGGCAGTTTTGTGCTCTGAGTAAGAAGCAGAGTTTATCAGTTTAAGTGACTTCAAAAAGCTGGGATGAGCATCTTTGATAACACACAGAAATTACCAGGCTGCTCAGCACTGACAGGCTCAAATTTGCAGCCACGCAGAGAAAATTCTCAGCTCTTTCCAGTTCATATTTTATTCCTCCCCGAGTCTGGAGCCTCCTAAACCTTTCCTCAAATTCCTGCTCCACCTAAGAGCAACAATTCCCACAGCACGTTCCAGGTCCTGCAGGGATTTGCGAGGAATAAAAGTCCCAAACAGCCAACCCTGAGCTGGTTCTGGTGTCAAAGCCAAGCAAAGAGCAGTTCCAAAGATAAAAATCCCCAAAATAATAAAATAAAACATAAAATATATAAAATAAATAAATAAATCTATCTTTAAAATAATATAGTATTATTTTAAAATATAATATACATTTTAAATATATATAATATAATATAATATAACATTACATTACATTATATTATATATTGCATATTATATATTATATAATATATTTTATATTAGTTATATATTTTATCTTTTATATATATAAAATGAAATGAAATGAAATGAAATGAAATGAAATGAAATAAAATAAAATATAAAATAGCAGAATTTTGGCAAAGAGAAGGCACCAAGTCCCACCTGTATCTGAGGGAAAGCTCTGCTCCCAAGCATTTAAATTACCTTAATGACAATCTCAATGCAAATTCACTGCTGCTGAGCTGTTCTACACCAGGCAGCAAAGACTCATTTGTTTAAAACGAATCTGCAGTTTCTTTCTGAAAGTTCCTAAGTTGTTGGGCTGGTAAACCTCGAAATAAAAATAAAAATTCAGTAAAATTCAGCTGCATCAGCCCATGTGGGTTGTTGAGAGCCTGGCAACTCCAGGGCATCTCAAGCCTGAGCATGCATTAAAGGAAGTGACTGGAAAAGTTGGAAGAAAAGAAACAATTTTTAAAAAACAGCTGTTTTGTCATTTTTTTTCAGTCTTGGGTAAACACAGAAGGTACCAAACTGCAGCAGATTGCAAATACCCAAAGCTTGGCTTTTTCTGCACCATTGCCACCCGAGCTGATCATGGGAAAGAATTAATAATTAAGGGTAATTATCTGAGTGGACACTTTTTAATATGCTGAACTCAGGCTCGTGTTGGTTATGGGAACGGGAGGAAAGAGGCCAGGGAATTCTGGAAATGCAACCTCATCAGCTGGAATTAGTTTGACTGGATATTTCATCTTACCTCTCATGGCCACCACATTCTACTTCTCCATTTCCCCTTTCAGAGGTGGCAGGAATGGGAAAAACCCTTCCTAGTTCAAGGATCAAATTGTGCTGGAATTTCACCGCCCTGCTTCTTTCCTTCCTCTACCTAGAAGGAGTTTTGCTAAGGAAAAGCTCAACAAAGGACGGACAAAGCTGTTAAAATACAATTTTGAATTGTGATCTTTATACTGAAAAAATTCCCTCTCCTTCCAGCTTTGCTGTTAAAAAAGACCCCTAATTCCCAACACAGATCCCTCATTCCTGACACAGATCCCTCATTCCTGACACAGGTTCCTAACTCCTGACACAGATCCCTCATTCCTGACACAGGTTCCTAATTCCTGACACAGATCCCTCATTCCCAACACAGATCCCTCATTCCTGACACAGATCCCTCATTCCTGACACAGATCCCTCATTCCTGACACAGGTTCCTAACTCCTGACACAGATCCCTCATTCCTGACACAGGTTCCTAATTCCCAACACAGATCCCTCATTCCTGACACAGGTTTCTAATTCCTGACACAGATCCCTCATTCCCAACACAGATCCCTCATTCCTGACACAGATCCCTCATTCCTGACACAGGTTCCTAATTCCCAACACAGATCCCTCATTCCTGACACAGATCCCTCATTCCTGACACCATTTTCCACACCAGGTTTTTCAGAGCTGCTGTAACTTTGTGGCTGTCACTGCCAAAATCCCAAATTCCTCTTTTTGCCTGAATTCCCACCCAGCTTCAGCAGCACCCATGCCTTTGTCAGTGCCTCTCAGGCCTCACTTTCCTCATCCTGAACCATAAAACCCCATGAAAATACCCAGGTGAAAATTTGTGTGCTCCTGGCACTGCAGCTGCCCCTTTGTGGGCAAATCTTTCTGTGCACTCCCAAAACATGGATGGGATGTGGGAATGTTTGAGAGATGAGCCTTGAAAAATCCTTTCCACCCATCATGTGCTGCCTAAATCCCTTCTCTGCCTCATCTCACTTTCCTGACCATTTTTCTCTTCATCTTTGTAGCAAATCAATTTAAATGTGACACTTCGGTCTCTTGCCTAGCCTGGATTTTGCTGTCTGTTACAGGGTTTGTACATATCAAAATAAAATCAGTTATTATTCTTAAAGTACCTTTAAACATGTGAAATACAATCAAAATTATTATATTGCTACAAGTCACAAAACCCAGGTTCCATTTAATTTACTTACATATGTCATTTATACTCTCTATTAAATAACAAATCTTCTAAATAAAAAATACTTTAAATAAAGGAGGAAAACAAGAACTGAAGGAAAAACAACTTCAGCTCTCGTTGCCACTCTACTTTGTTCCTGCACGGAGAATTTCCAATATCCAAGCAATAATTCCAGAGCAAATGGGAGCAGTGGGGTCACCAATCCTCTTTAAGAGGCACCTTTCCCCAGGAGGGGGCAGCAGGTTTTTATTCCTGCGTCTCTGCCTAAACGTCAGATAAATGATGTGCTGAAAGCAGATGGCAAAACTCTTCCTAGATATGGTTGGGAAAATTGGACTTGCTCGGAGTAGTCCCAGGGGCCTTTTCTCGGAGCGCTCCTGTACAAGGAGAAACAATTCTTTTCCTTTTGGCTGCTGCCGTGTCCTGCTGAGGGAGTGCTGCACTGGAATGATGAACTCTGCCAAGGGTGAAATGAGGGCTGCTGCGGTTCCCTATCCTCAGTGCTGAAGGGTTTGGGCTCCCACGGACCTGGCAGGACTTTTCTGGCTGCAATCACTCCGGTTTTGTTCAAAGTGGTGTTTTCTGGGGAGGACCAGGGCAAGGAGCTGCTGCGGGGAGTGAGGCCTTCAAGGTGGAGTGTCGAGCACGTTGCCGTGATGCATTAAGTTTTAGATTTATATTTGCCATTTTCTGCACTGCATTCTCACAGGGTATAACTCTGAACTCCACACACAGAGCCAGCAGCTCTGCTCACAGCCCAGGCACACAGAACAATCCTTGTGCAGCCCCAGAACCAAGGACACCGCTGCAGCTTCAGCCCCAAAAGTGCAGACAGCAGGGGATGGAGGGGAGAAACTGGGAGGGTGGGACTGCACAACCTGAGCTGGAATTAGACAATGAACCCCAACGTGGAAACGGACCAAAACTTGTAAAAGTGTGAAAACTTGTGACTTGGGGTCCATCTTGGGTCCATCTTGGATCCATCTTGGGCACAGCCTCAGTCAGGCCTGTGTGCTGCCCAAGGTTATCCTTTGAAGGCCTTTTAATAAATCCCTGCTTTATTCCTTTAACACTGCCCAGCCTCTATTCCAGGCAGCCTCTTTAGGCATCAGCCTGCCCTCACAATTAATTCCCTGCCCTTTACCAATAAATTGGTTTTCTGGAGCTGAGCTGAGTTATGAACCCTCAGGCCCCACTGACTGAGTTCAGCACCACATCTGCCCATCAATTTTCCAGTAACAACCTTGCGTCCTCAACACCCACGGGATGGAGGAAAGACCCCAAAAACACAGCACAGAAAGCATAAATATCTAAATATTTATAACTATACATTTATATATTTATTTATATAAATAGCTCAGCCTTCCTGGGAATGAGAAAAATAAGGCTTAAGCTTAAGCTTTTGTCAGGCTCGCCATGATCTCGACTGCCAGGAAAACAAATCCTTACTGAGCTCATAGCCCTCAGTTACCATCTCAGTGATTTAATTAAAAAGGAAAAGTTCCTCCTACAGCCAGCAGGCACCTGCAAGTATTGGACAGTTGGAAAGAAGAGCAAAACAGCTCAGGGATATTGTTAAAAATGTCTGGGTATGAAAAAATCTTCATAATTTAACAAGTTGTGTGGACCAAATGCTGAATTTTAAACTAGGCCCAAACCAGAAGCTCATTTCCTTGAATTTAACCTGGGCTTTAGAGGCTGCAATCCCCACCTCCAAAACAGCATTTTCAGCATCCCTGTGTGCAAAATGTGCATTATTCTTAGGATAAACAGCCCATCCTTGTGGATCCAAAGCCAGGATTTTGGGCTCACCCAGCTCAAACTCCCCAGACTTATCAGGAGCAAACAGAACCACCTGGAGCCTCTCACAAAGGTAAACAAAATCCAACATTATATCCCAGAGCTTTTGTCCTTCTCACTGCACCGGGGGGAAATGGAGTTGACAGCTCTGCTGGAGAATTCCAGAGAAATGTCCCAAGCCAAATTCCAGTGGGAGAGCCCTCCCTGAGCTTCTCTCCTGCTCCTTTGTCGAACAGGGACCTCTTCTCCCCACCCAAATGGGAAATAAGGAGCTCAGCTCCAGCTGGGATCCAGCTGAAGGAATAAACACTTGTTTTCTCTGGAGCTGGGGAAGTTGTCTTTGTGTTGGGGTGAATTCAGAACACCAATTAAGCCTGGAGTACACTCATTACTCTTCATGAATGCTCAAAAAACACAGAAGAAAATCTGGTTTTTACCTTTGGTAGCGACAGCTTTGTTTCACCAGTGATTTCTCCAAAAGCCTAAAGGAAAGAGATTTTCATGGATTCAGAAAAGAGACCTTGGAAACTGCTCCATTCCTGAATTCACCCATTTCTTTTGAACCCGAAATGATGATAACAAATCACCATTATTTAGATTTGTGGGTAGTTTTTTTCTAGAAATCACTGGAAGCCTTCCAGCTCCAGAGCAGATTCCTTAAGGAGAATGGAAGCAAAAACATTTCTCCCAAACAGAGCTTTTATACAAAGAGCTTTTCTTTCTCGGTAAAACATCATTTTCTTAAGCATCAGCACACAAGTTTTTCTCGCAGTCATTTTGCACCTTTTCAACTTACAGCACTTTTAGAGAATTCATTCCTATTTTCACCTTGGATGTCCCAAGAAGCCTCTTTTTGGCTGGAATGGCTCCTGCTTTTTCTACTCTGAGAAAAATACCTCCAGCTCGATTATTTTTTTAATGTCATTTTTATTCAGCCCTTGACACCGGTGCCAAACCCCAGAACGCTGCAGAATTTTACTTTTAAAGAGGTGTTTTTATCAAGCAGCCGTTCTCATCCTCCTGTAATATCTCATTTTCCCAGCAGTTGATTAAAATCCATCCCGTTGCACTGGGATACACCCAGTGACACTCCCCTGCTACAGAGATACACAGAGGAGATAAAAGAAAATAATATATCACTGGCAGTGCTCGGAACACTGGTAAAAGCAGATATTCAGCACCTACTTATCTTTTATGTATACAGATATCCGTGGTGACAAATAGCCTATTATGGTCTGTGATTGACTGAAAATTGGGAGCAGAAGCTGGAAAAGAATCCTGAATAACTCTGAGGAGCAGTTCCCGCTGATATTTCACATTATGCACTCGCAGATTGCCCGCAGGGAAAGGGAAATAGGAAAGAAAACAATTTAGTTTGAGTGTGGCTCCAGCTAAAGCTGGAGATGGTTGTGGATTCTTCCAGTAATTAATCCAATTTACAGGGTTTGGGTTTGGCACTGGATGAAATTCCAGCATCTCCAGGTGTTTCTCCAGCAGGGCCAGGAGGCCTTGACCCTACAGGGCTCATCAGGAAAGAGGGTGAGGACTGCAGCAGAACTCATTAAATAATTAAAAAGTCATAAATACATCAGAGGCTTTTGTCTCGGAGCTCAAGGACACTTGTGCCCAACAGCTTCTGTCAGATTCTCACAGCTGGCAGGGAAAAGTCCTTGAGCTCCTTCTTGGCTTTCTTAGTTTTTATAGACAGAGTAACTGAGAGGTGTTTTAAAATTTTATTTTATTATCAGTCTCAATGAATAGTGAGACACAAGAGATGTAAAACTTAATGCTATTTCATCAGAAGTTAACTTATTTCTTGGTTATTATACTTTATAAATGTTTCTCAGGTTATTAGCTGGAAAATTCTCTACAAATCTATTTCTCACACTCCTTCTTGGGTTTCTGCTCACTTTCCACTTGGGCAAATTCCCATTTTATTTTTCAGGGAATACAGCCCTCAGTGGAGTTGGGATGTTGACTTCTAAGGATCCAAATGTCACAATTCAGAGACAGAAACTGAAATTTTGGCAGCCAAAATCCATTTTGGTGCAAATCCCAACCAGGCTGTGGTTTCACTGTGTGTACTGGAATGTTTTACAGCAAATTTCCAGCAGCTGTATCCCAAATCTGTCAGAGCTGGGCACCAAAGTCCTAAAATTCCCAGTTAGGTCTGGTGAATTATCCAAGGGCTCTACAGCCACACAGATTAGCAAACCTTTTATAAAAGTTCCTTTTATCCTAATGACTTTCCACCTTCCCATCCAAAGACGTAAACTCCTCTCCTCAGACAGATAAATCCATAATTACCCAACAGAGATTTCTTTGCCTTGGATTTTTTGTGAGCATCAGCTGCCAGAGAGGAGATGCAGCTCCCATCCTGCTGATCTCATCCAGAATCACTGCTCCTGCTGCCCCAGCAGATCATCACTCTTCTCATCCTCTTCCTTCATTCCTCCCAATCCATCACTGACTCAGGAGAGCTCCTGGAATGTTTGGGATCCATCATTTACATGGGCAAGAAATTCAGATTTAAGCGCCCCTAATAATTCTTCACCCATCAAGCCATCAATCTCTTTAGTCTTTCCATCATTTTTGTTGCTCTGCTGGGAAGGCCTTCCTGCTTTTCCCAAACTTTCCAGTCTGGAGTGCTCAGCTGAGAATGCAGCGTTTCACCTGCCCTCCCACAGGAGCTCAATCCACAAAAACCAACTTCTCCTCTTTTACCAAGCACCCCAAATCAGAATTGTTTTATTTGCCACTTTTTTAGCTCAAATTCCAACACGTAAAATCTGAATCAGCTTTGCAGATATTTAAGGATTATTTCCTTCTCTATTAATTTCTAATTTTTTTTTTTTTGCAGGGGGTTCAGGTTTGAAAAAAAGCTGGAAACACCAAACTTCATTAAATTTTCTGCATTTTATCTCGAAAACAATTACAGAAGCAGTTTGACTGCCATGCAGACAACAAAAATCATTATTTGCTTTCTGACTCCTGTTGAGTATTTTTGCTCAGCTCCTTGAACTTCTCATTCCCCAAAACAAGTGCTCCAAGGACTCCCCATTCAGGCTGTGACCAGATCCAAAGCAGTTTTCTCATGGACACAAACTGATTTAGGTTCATCTGAAGCTTTCCAAAACATTTTTGGAGGGAAGCTCTGGAGCTCCCTTCTGCCTTTTTGATGCTCCTGAATCTTTCTTCTTTCCAGGCCTGGGGTTTTCCATGGGCAACGCTGAATTTTGAGGTGAAAAGTCACCTTTAAAAGGCTCACAAGGGAGGTCAGGAGCAGCTTAGATGCTTTTCAAGCTGAATAAACACCAACAACCCCTGGAAACCCAACTTTCCCCAGCACCGAGTGAAGTTCCTGAAACAACACTTTGAACCCTGCGCTCATTTCAGGCTGTTAAAAATCACCTCATCCCTTCCACTCAATAATTTTCTGATTTATTACAGAAAGGTGAGAGGTCCTCCCTGCCCTCACCAATTACCTGAGCCCTGGGTGCTCTCTGATGTGTCTTTGCATGAATAACTTTGTTTTCAGACTTCCTCGTCCTTCTCTAACTTGAATTATTTGTCAAACAGGAGCAATTTTCCCCTGGCAGAAGGCAGCTAATTAGCGTGGCAGGCTGTCACTTTGTCACACCGTGGTGACAAACAATGCAGGAGATTAAAGAGTTGCTAATTGGCTGATACTTTTAGTAGCAATTTCAGCCTGTTAATGCAGCAAGAAAACATCGAAAAGTTGTTTTGATCAAGCTATGGAAAAAAAAAAAAAATTCAACAAAATCAGCTTTTTCAAGAGGAAGAGTGTTGTCCCACAGGAGAAATCCCAAAGGCAGGAAGCCCTTCCAATATGGGATTAAGGAAAATTATTATAGGAATGTTCTGCCAGAAGAAAGTTTATTATAAATTATTCTTGGATTTAGGGCCTTTATTAAAGGCCTGCATTTCCAGATCACAGAGTGCTTTCTAAATGGACATTCAATAATAAAGACTAGAGGGATTTGGGGAATTTTTGGGTGGGTATTCTTGCATGTTAAAAGAATGATGGAATCACAGAATTATTTGGGTTGGAAGGGACCTTAAAAATTATTTTATTCCACCCCAGCCATGGGCAGGGACACTTCCACTGTTCCAGGCTGCTCCAATCCCTGTCCAACCTGGCCTTGGGCACTTCCAGGGATCCAGGGGCAGCCACAGCATCTCTGGGAATCCCATCCCAGTCCCTCCCCACCTCATGGGGAGGAATTTCTTCCATATTGAACCTAAATTTCCTTTCTGCCCGTTTTAAGCCTTTCCCCCTTGTCCTGTCTCTCCAGTTCCTCTCCATCTTCCTCAGAGTTTCCTTCAGATCCGAGCAATTCTGAACTACTCCAACGTGAAACTCTGACTAAAAAATGCCCAGATTGCCCCAAAACAATTCAAAACTTCTCTGCAGCCACCGAGGATGAGTTAGGAAAGCCTGAGATAGGATAAAATGGCCTTTCAGTTACCAACAATTAAGCAGCACAAGACAAGATAATCAGGGTAATTAACAACATTTAGACAAAGGCAGGGTTATAAAACCCAGCAGCATTAATTGGGCGGCTCTTGGTAAAGGCAGAGATTGCGGTGGGCGGCAGCAGTGAGGTCAGTGCTCATCCCCACACCTGCCAGACCCCCGAGGAAAATCAAACTTGAACAGCTGAAATCACATCCGAGAATTGCTCTGCAAAACCCCAGATCGCCCCCTTCTTCTGGGGAGGGAAACCGGGGAGACGGAAACATTTAGAAATATAAACAATACTCACAGTTGGGGGAATATTGGGATGCAAAAGCCTGGGTGAGCTTCAATCCTGTTTGTCATTGCCAAGGCCTTGCTAAATCTTCATATTTCTTAAGAAATCCTGGAATGGAGCTGATTTAGGTTCATGAATAACCCCACTTGGGAAGACGCTGTCTCCTACCCTGTCCTGAGCAGTTCCAATGAGTCAGAGCTGCTCTTTCACTTCAGCTGCTTTCACCTGGGATTTCCTGGCTCCTGCAAGGAAAACAAGGAAAGGAAATAAACCATGAGAGGAAATAAAAGCACCTCCATTCCATGATAAACAATACAGAGGCTGAGGCAGCCTCTCCAAAAGATGCAAAAATTCAGAATTTTTTTGCTATCCTAAAGGGCTCAGGCAGGGATCTGCCAGCCTCTGGAGAGCGCTTTTAATTAGGAAAACATCCTGGCAAAAATGGGCAAGTGTGGATGTCAAACCTAATGGAAAATTCAAAAAATGCCAGTTATTGCTGGGGAGCAGAGCTGGGAGCTCATTTTTATCAACAGAATCATTGAAAGGCAAATAAAAACCCACAGGAAACAATGGAAATTTCTTTCCTGGCTTTCTGCTCCAAGTTCTCCCCTTCAGGAGCTGAGCACTCCACAATGGAAGAAGAGGGAATTTGGAAATGCGGCAGATCCAGGGTCCCACCTGGCTCAGCCATTCCCTGGATAATCAGCAAGGACAGGACACCTTGGCCAGAAAAAAAAAAAGAAGAAATTAATTAGGTTTCTGCTGGCAAAGCGTTGCTTTTTGGCACCTTCAGCTCAAAATCAGGCCACTGTTGGTTATATTCCCCCTTAAAAAGCCCAGAACCTTCTCCTGAAGGGATCCAGGAAAAAATAAACAGGAAGTTTATATGTTTTGGGACATCCAAATGTTCCCACTCTACAGTTTTCCTTTATTTTCCTGATTAAACTCAACACAACCACAGACACACCATCATTACTCATTAAAGGAGGAAAAGAATCCCACAGAAGAATCATTAAAGAAGGAAAAGCATCCCACAAAAGAATCCCACAGAACAAATTCCAGCTCCAAGCAAAGCTCCCAATTTCTTTCCAGGTCCTTCCCAATTTAAGGCACTAATTAAAACCACTCTGCTCCTTGCATCAACAAATGCAGGGTAATTATGTTGTTCCCTCAACCCTGTGCTCACAGATTGCACTGATCTTCATTATATTAATAAGTCAAATGATTCCTTCCTTTCTGCTGGCTGTGGAAGCAGGGAATTACCCAGGAATGGATAAACTGGGATGCTGGCCATTGAATAAATCCCTTTTTTTCCCCCCTCTTGCTTGTTTACCATGAATGGTTGTACTTCATCTGCTGCTTAACACCATTAGTGCCTAAATGGGGTGATATTAATTCAGGATAATTACAGAATCTCCAAGGCAAAACCACGGGAATGGCTGCAGAATTGTGACCAAATTCCAGAGGATAAATAATTCCTGCAGGCTGTGGGGTGCATGTTCCACTCCTTGCTCCACACCTGCCAGGGAAGGGAGCCGTGGAAACGCAATAAAAACTGAGAATTCCTGCTCAAGTGAAGTATCTGGGAATTCTCAAGCATCCCTATTTCTTGCTAAATCCTCCTGAGCACCTATAACCAATCTGTCTGGAAAACAGGAGAATATTTCAGGAAGAACTCGCTGCCTGTATTTAACTCGGTGCCCTCCCGACCTGGAATTCATCACTTTTTACCCTCCTCCATTTCCCAGAAAATTTCCAGGAGAGAGAGAGCGCGAGCAGAGAGCTCAAAAATATAACTGTGAAGAAGCAGAGGGGGGAAAAAAAGCATTTAAACTTTGCTCCATCCTCGTGCAGCTATTTTAGACGCTGCATGGGCAAGAAATTCTGGACAAAACTGGCTTTTCACTTGTGCTAGGAACATTTTTGTTTTAGAAATGTAAATGTATAAAATCCTCCTTCTTTTAAGCAAATTTTAAAAGTCACCTGTGAGCTTGCAATGTTTTAGAAACACAAGTTCTAACAAAAGAGGAATTAATCCAACGGGATATGAGTGCTATATGAACAAAAAATCTTGCTTTATGCATTTTTTCTTTCATGTTCAAATCTCATTTTTAGGGTGATTGAATAACCAGAAGAAAAAGTGGAGAAAAAGAAATGGTGGTTAAATAACCAGAAAAAAAAAAGTGGGGGCAAAAGAATTTACAGAGCACAAAGCAATTTTTTTTAAGTATTCTACCCATGATAATCCAATGTAATCTGCTGGAAATTTTACCTCTTCTAAATAGGAAGGAGAAATATAGGAAGAGTCAAAGAGAGCTGCTAATGAGGTTAATTTAGCAGAGATTTTAATTACACCAACCCAGCCATTCTGAGCTGTTGTGCTGAGATCTGAGCAGAGTTTAGCTCCCAGTGCACAACCTAAAGGGTAAAAAATGAGAAATAAAACGATGTGCCATCTTCTTAAATGACAAACAAGACATTTTCAAGACATATTAAATAATAATCTTGCAGAATGTTAAATCCTTCAAGCCCCATTTGAGACCTTCAGGGCTGGGCTGGGAATGTCCCTCATGGAGGAAAGTTTGATCAATCCATGAGACCTTTAATTCTCAGCCATTAATTCTTTCTCAATGCCATTTTCCCCAGTACAATAATGAAGTTGGATGGGTTGTGGTTTTTTTGGTGGTTTTTTTTTTTTTCAAATATTTCTAAGTAGCTTTACCAGAATAAGTCACAGTTTTGTTTTCAGAAGCAGCAAATGGGATCCATTTATTTTCCCAGATTCCACATCAGGCAGGATCAGGCACCTCCCTCTGAGGGGTGGGCACGGCCAAACCCATTCTTCTGAATCTGATTCCCTATTTATGTTTTCAGGGAAATTTCAACCTTTCGGTTAACCCGAGCTATCACACTTTTCTATTTGATTTTTCACATCATTTGGAAGAACTGCTGAGACTGTTGGGTCAAGCCAGCAGCTCTGCAGCCATGGACCTCGAGCATGATTTGTGCTGAATCATTCATTCTCTGAGACTTCTGCCTTGGCATCCCAGCCTGGAAACGCCTACAGGAACCTGGAAACACCTGAAGGAACCTGGAAACACCTGAAGGAACCTGGAAAACTCTGAAGGAACCTGGAAAATTTCGAAGGAACCTGGAAAAACCTGAAGGAACATGGAAAAGCCTGGAGGAACCTGGAAAAGCCTGAAGGAATTCTGGAAAAGCCTAAAGGAACCTGGAAAAGCCTGAAGAAACCTGAAAAAGTCTGAAGGAACCTGGAAAAACTTAAAGGAACCTGGAAAAACCTGAAAAACATGGAAAAGTCTGGAAGAACATGGAAAAACCCGAAGGAACATGGAAAAACCTGAAGGAATGTGGAAAAGCCTAAAGGAGAAGCCTGAAGGAACCTGGAAAAACTTGAAGGAACATGGAAAAGCCTGAAGGAAACTGGAAAAACCTGAAGGAAAAGCCTGAAGGAACACAAAAAATCATGAAGGAACCTGGAAAAACCTGAAGGAACCCAGAAAAGACTGAAGGAAGCACAAATTCTGCATCCCAAGAGAAAAGAAGGCCCAGAAGGGAATTTATTTCTCTCTGCAATCACCTGAAGGGAAATTGGGGTCGGTTTTCCCCCAGAAACCAGCGACAGAACAAGAGGAAACGACCTCAAGTTCACTGGGAGGTTCCAACCTGGATCTTGGTCCCCCTGCCAGGGGAGGTTTATGTTGGATACGATGGAAAATTTCTGCACAGAAAGGGTTGTCCAAGCCTGGCACAGCTTCCCAGGGGTGGAGTCCCCATCCCCGCAGGGATTTTAAAGCCCTCTGGATGTGGCACTTCAGGGATCCCAGAGATCCTTTCCTAAAGAATTCTGTGACTCCATGAAAAAAGAAACCAACTTTGCTCTCCCAGATTTCAAGGGAAAAGGAAGGGTGCTGCATCCCAGCTTGGTTTCCACCAGAGTGCCTGACCTTGCAGGCTACAAAATCCAAATTCCTCGGGAGTGTGTGGCGAATAAACTGCTCGAGGCTGCCACGGTGGGGATGGGAGCAGGGATATTCATAGAGCATCAAGCTGTCATTCCCACAAAATGATGTTTTTTTAAACTAGAGGCGCTTCAGAAAGTGCCTTAAAACACAGCAATCTTTGAGACAATTTTCTCATGTTATAACATCCCGAAGGAGAAGGGATGAGGGCTGTGCTCGAGTGCTAAAGGACAGAAAAAAGGGCATTTGGAAAACCTGCAGTGCTGTAACTACACACGTGACAATTGCTGTTGGTGAAAGCTTGGAAACAAAGGAATAGGAAACAAAGGAATGGGGAATTTTGGAGCTCCATGAATGTTTACTGCATTGAAGTGGGGAATTGGAGTGGGGAATTTAGGAGCTCCATGAATGTTTACTGCATTGAAACCTCCCCATTTAACTCGGAGCACTCGCAGCTTTGGTTCAGCTGCTCTCAAGTTTTATTCATTTAAACAACTCTTCAACCAAAATAAGAGAGAATATCGTGAAGCACTGATGAAACTGGAGCCTGGCAAGTGGGAATTTTTCTTATCAGAGAATCATGGAATGGTTTGGGATGGAAGGGACCTGAAATCCCACCCAGTGGCACCCCAGCCATGGCAGGGACACCTCCCACTGTCCCAGGTGCTCCAACCCCAGTGTCCAGCCTGGCCTTGGGCACTGCCAGGAATCCAGGGGCAGCCACAGCTGCTCTGGGAATCCCATCCCAGCACCTCCTCACCCAACTCCATCCCAAATCCCATCTAACCCTGCCCTCTGTCCATTTGCAGCCATTCCCTGTGTCCTGTCCATCCATCCCTTCTTCATGGGCTTTCTCCATCTTTCCTGCAGCTCCTCTAGACCACACTGAGCTCACCCCAAACCTTCTCCTCTCCAGGCTGGACAATCCCAATTCTCCAGCCTTTCCTCCCAGCAGAGCTGCTCCACCCCTCTGACCATCCTGGAGTTGTTATTCAAACATTTCCATGAAAAACTCCAAAAAGTCCCATTTTCTCATGGAAACCACGTTGCAGTTGGCACCTGCCTGTCCTTACCCTCAGCAGGGCACAGACACTCCTGAACACCTCTGGACACCCCAAATCCCATTTTCCAGGGAGGGAATAAATTCCTATCTACCCTTAAAATCTGTCCTCTATTCTCCTAATCCCCGCCTGATTTATGGGATTGTTTCACCCAAAGCTCACCATGAAAATATTTCATTAAACTCCTATGAAACTGAAACAGAAGAGGGAATTGTTGTTCTTATTTCAGCCCCAGTGCCAAATTTCTTGCTTTATTACTGATTGAAAGTACCAATTTTGATAACACTATTATTGGTGATATAACTGGGGTTTATTATCTGTGGGTAGGACTTCAGCACCACTCTTAAAATTTATGCTTGTGCCTGGAAAATCTTCATCATTTCCTAATTCACATGCAGGATATTAAACAAATTTAAGCTTTTCAAGCTAATATTTTATGAAAGAGCAAGAGGAAAGTGTGTCCCACAAAATACAAATTAATTATTCTTTTTTAAATTACACCATTCATTTTTGGTAAAATAAATCTGGAAGATTCAATGGGAAATCAGAGAATATCCTAGAAAAATCATTTTAATAGAAGATGAAAGCAATTAAAACCATCTTTTAGCATTATT